>NC_069403.1:26028673-26069995 GCF_026875155.1 Cherax quadricarinatus
GGGGCATTTAGACCGAGGGGCGAAACATCGGGAGTGAATCATAACCCAGACTGCGTGGAGAGTAGCATAAAAGTGTCTTCTTTGTGAGGCTGCTCACTAAAGCTTGGACACGAGGCTGACACAGGCCTGCAAAGGGGCTAACTGCGGTTGGCGATATCACCCGCAGTTGGATTTTAGAAAGGATTATTTAAAGCGCCCCCAGACTTTTTTTCCTAATAAAATGCATCTGAAGGTCGGGAGGTGAAGTGAAACAAATCTCGAGGGGAATCGGCAGGTACGATTGAGAAAAACACGACGCGAGCATAAAAAGCTTTTGTAAAGAGGGCTCGGCATTGGGGGCTGTCTTGAAAAAGCTGTCAAACACACTGGTCACCGGGTGATTAACACATGGTGACTCAGGTCGGCCGCCTCCGGACCACGGAACTTTACAAAACCCGCGGTACCAAATGTAGAACATTGATAGAGGAATTAAATTTAAAACACACGACTAATTTTTCTCTTTCGAAAAATATTAAAAAAATTACTAGAAACACTCATGTGCATCATGTATGTCGGGTGATGCGCAAAAGGGTGACGTCGCAACATTCGAGGTGACGTCAGGAGACATCGTGACGTCATGAAGCCCCGGGCAGCATCGTCAGGAGTCATGTGATGTGGGCAGGGACCCAGATGAGACTGGGACACTGGTAACTCAGTGCTCGTAGGTCTATAAATCCCCCACCCCAGGGGCATCGTGACTACGTGGCTGTGACCCACGTAGCTTCGAGTGGCCTCGGGCACTCGGATGCACAGCTTGGCAAGAATCACCGAAAAAACAGCGAAAACACAGGGGAGGGGTGGGGAGTGGTGAGGTATGGGAGTGGGGTGGGAGGGCGTGGGTGAGTGTATGGCGGGGGTATTGGCCCTTCCCCTCCCCCTCCCCCCCAAACACGTGGAGGCTCCACTGGGTCGAAACCCACAAAATCACCCCTGGGTTCTGAAACGCTGTGTGACTGAAAAACAACGCAACTACAAAATGCGTTAACGTGACTTGAGAAAAAGATGGGACACTGCGCGGGGACCGTACAGGGGGCACTTCAATTCCGAAGAAATTCGGTAAATTTCGGCTGGCTGCTTGTCCTGGTTGGAGTGAAAAGTCAGAACGACATAGGATAACTCTTGAGAGAGGATGCTTTTGTGGGGTGTGAGTGAAAAACTTATCCCCCCCTTTTTTATCAGGGCAAACCCACCTGCGACCACAGTGCTACCATTTTAAAAAGGAATTTGTTTTAATTCTGGAGGGGTGGGGGAAATAACATCTTCGGAGGCTTCTTACTTTATTGAAAAGTGTCGTGGTGGGTACACAGGCTTGTGTGTTTGAGCCCATGGCCCGGGCAGGGCCATCCCACGAGAGAGAGCTGGGAGGCCTTGTGTCTTGCTGCTAGGCCGCTGTGAGAGTGAGGGTGAGGCAAATCTGGGCATACTGAAGTGGCAAGGCCTATAGGTGGCAGCACCAGCATGGCGCAAAATATGAACTAAGCTGGCAGACAGCATGGGCTGTCTGTGCAGACAGTACAGGCTGTCTACATATACACTGAGGCACACACCTCTGTGTATATACACTGAGGCACACACCTCTGTGTATATACACTGAGGCACACACTTCTGTGTATATACACTGAGGCACACACCTCTGTGTATATACACTGAGGCACACACCTCTGTGTATATACACTGAGGCACACACCTCTGTGTATATACACTGAGACAAACACCTCTGTGTATATACACTGAGACACACACCTCTGTGTATATACACTGAGGCAAACACCTCTGTGTATATACACTGAGGCACACACTCTTGTTATATCAATGAGACACACACCTCTCTGTATATACACTGAGGCACACACCTGTGTATATACACTGAGACACACACCTATGTGTATATACACTGAGACACACACCTCTGTGTATATACACTGAGACACACCTCTGTGTATATACACTGAGGCACACACCTCTGTGTATATACACTGAGGCACACATCTCTGTGTATATACAATGAGACACACACCTCTGTGTATATATACTGAGGCACACACCTGTGTATATACACTGAGACACACACCTATGTGTATATATACTGAGACACACACCTCTGTGTATATACACTGAGGCACACACTTCTGTGTATATACACTGAGACACACATCTCTGTGTATATACACTGAGGCACACACCTCTGTGTATATACACTGAGACACACACCTCTGTGTATATACACTGAGGCACACACCTCTGTGTATATACACTGAGACACACATCTCTGTGTATATACACTGAGGCACACACCTCTGTGTATATACACTGAGACACACACCTCTGTGTATATACACTGAGGCACACACCTCTGTGTATATACACTGAGACACACACCTCTGTGTATATACACTGAGACACACACCTCTGTGTATATACACTGAGACACACACCTCTGTGTATATACACTGAGATACACACCTCTGTGTATATACACTGAGACACACACCTCTGTGTATATACACTGAGACACACATCTGTATATATACACTGAGACACACACCTCTGTGTATATACACTGAGACACACACCTCTGTGTATATACACTGAGACACACACCTCTGTGTATATACACTGAGACACACACCTCTGTGTATATACACTGAGACACACACCTCTGTGTATATACACTGAGACACACACCTCTGTGTATAATACACTGAGACACACACCTCTGTGTATATACACTGAGACACACACCTCTGTGTATATACACTGAGACACACACCTCTGTGTATATACACTGAGACACACACCTCTGTGTATATACACTGAGCACACACCTCTGTGTATATACACTGAGACACACACCTATGTGTATATACACTGAGACACACACCTCTGTGTATATACACTGAGACACATACCTCTGTGTATATACACTGAGACAACACACCTCTGTGTATATACACTGAGACACACACCTCTGTGTATATACACTGAGACACACATCTGTGTATATACACTGAGACACACACCTCTGTGTATATACACTGAGACACACACCTCTGTGTATATACACTGAGACACACACCTCTGTGTATATACACTGAGACACACACCTCTGTGTATATACACTGAGACACACAACCTCTGTGTATATACACTGAGACACACACCTCTGTGTATATACACTGAGACACACACCTCTGTGTATATACACTGAGACACACATCTGTGTATATACACTGAGACACACACATCTGTGTATATACACTGAACACACCTCTGTGTATATACACTGAGACACACACCTCTGTGTATATACACTGAGACACACACCTCTGTGTATATACACTGAGACACACACCTCTGTGTATATACACTGAGACACACACCTCTGTGTATATACACTGAGACACACCTCTGTGTATATACACTGAGACACACACCTCTGTGTATATACACTGAGATACACACCTCTGTGTATATACACTGAGACACACATCTGTGTATATACACTGAGACACACACATCTGTGTATATACACTGAGACACACACCTCTGTGTATTTAAATGTGTGCTGTATAAGCTGCCTCATCAGTAAGAGCTGCGAAGGTTGCAGTCAGTCCTGCCGGGTTTAGGAAGTAGTCAGTTTCATTGTCTTGGGAAAAGTGGGAAGTGGGAAGATTCAGAGACTTGGGGAAAGAAACTGGAAGTGGACATATTTAAGAGCGTGGAAGACTGACGAAGTGGACATTTTAAGAGCGTGGAAGAGTGAGGAAGTGGACATTTTAAGAGCGTGGAAGAGTGAGGAAGCGGACATATTTAAGAGCGTGGAAGACTGACGAAGTGGACATTTTAAGAGCGTGGAAGAGTGAGGAATTGGACATTTTAAGAGCGTGGAAGAGTGAGGAAGCGGACATATTTAAGAGCGTGGAAGACTGACGAAGTGGACATTTTAAGAGCGTGGAAGAGTGAGGAAGTGGACATATTTAAGAGCGTGGAAGAGTGAGGAAGTGGACATTTTAAGAGCGTGGAAGAGTGAGGAAGTGGACATTTTAAGAGCGTGGAAGAGTGAGGAAGTGGACATATTTAAGAGCGTGGAAGAGTGAGGAAGCGGACATTTTAAGAGCGTGGAAGAGTGAGGAAGTGGGCATTTTAAGAGCGTGGAAGAGTGAGGAAGTGGACATATTTAAGAGCGTGGAAGAGTGAGGAAGTGGACATATTTAAGAGCGTGGAAGAGTGACCAAGTGGATTTAAGAGCGTGGAAGAGTGACGAAGTGGACATGTTTAAAAATTAGGGAGGTAGAAGCGGGCGCATTCAAGGACTTGCGGGAGGGAAGTAGTGGACACATTCAAGGACTTGCGGGTGTGGGGGGGGGACTTAGGGGAAAACATAGATGTGAGACTCTTTCCAACTACCTCACGTCAACTGGTTGACTGTTGCCAACAAGGACCATGTACCCAACGTACTCTGAAGCTACTCAGTCTTGTCCAGTACATTACTTCCAAGAGACTCGTCAAATATTCTGAGAAAAACTGGTATGTACGAAGTATAGTGGACAAATTTAATGTGTGTGAAGCTATGATGGTGAATGTTTTGGGTTTAAGAATTGGAGGAGTGAAGATGGTTAGGGCAGTGTAGGTTTTGGAGTAGAGAATTGTACCCTGAGTAGAAAGGTTGCGGGTTATAAAGTTATTAAGAGTTAAGGAGGTTTAGGTGGTTTTACCTTAGAAGTTGGAGGTGTAAAATGTAGTAGGTAGAAGGCGGGTATCCCTAGGAAAGTGAGGAGGAGAGTTTTGTAGGGCTACCCTGGTAGCGTTTTAGTAGAGTGAAAGAAGTTTTATAGGTTCGGCAGTGTAGTGGAAAAGTATTTTTAAGTCGGGGAAAACAGTTAGGGGAGATCTGGGGGTTTTGGAAATTACAGTCGGACTGTGGGGAGTGGGGTGTCTGTAGTTTTAGAGAGATTGAAATGTATGTATAGTGTCCCTTGGAAGAATATTATAAAAGATGATGGGAAGTGTTTTTGTTTGATTACCCATCCTCGTGGAAGACATTTGTATTAAATAAAGTTTTGGCCAGTATTTTGGGTATATTACCGCATTTCTGATTCATTTCATATAATTACGCTAGAACTCAAATATATTAGATAATAAAAGGGGTAGAGTAAAGTGATATTTTTTATTTATTATTATTACATATTATATACATATATATAATAAAATAAAATAATATATATTATATTTTTATATTATATATTATTAGTAGTAGTAGCATTTAGTAGTAAGTAGTGTAGAAAGTAGCAGTAGTAGTAGTAGTAGCAGTATAGTAGTAGTAGTAGTAGTAGTAGAGTAGTAGTTAGTATAGTAGTAGTAGGAGTAGTAGTAGTAGGTTAGTAGTAAGTAGTAGTAGTATAGTAGTAGAAGTGTAGTAGTAGCAGTAGTAGAATATAGTATAGTAGTAGTAGTATAGTAGTAGTAGTAGCAGTAGTAGTAGTAGTATGTAGTAGTAGTGTAGTAGTAGTAGTAGTAGTAGCAGTAGTAGTATACAGTAGTAGTAGTAGTAGTAGTAGTAGTAGTAGAGTAGTAGTAGTAGTAGTAGTAGTAGTAGTAAGCAGTAGATAGTAGTAGTAGAAAGTAGTAGTAGAAAGAGTATAGTAGTATTTAGTAGTATATAGTAGTAGTAGTAGTATGACGTAGTAGTAGTAGTATTTAAGTAGTAGTAGTAGTAGTAGTAGTAGTAGTAGTAGCAGTAGTAGTAGTAGTAGTAGTAGTAGTAGTAGTAGTAGTATAGTATAGCAGTAGTAGTAGTAGTAGTAGTAGTAGTAGCATTTAGTAGTGTAGTAGTAGTATTAGTAGTAGTAGTAGTAGTAGTAGTAGAGTAGTAGTAGTAGTGTATAGTAGCAGTAGTAGTAGTAGTAGTATAGTAGAGTAGTAGTAGTAGTAGTATAGTAGTAGTAGTAGTAGTAGAAAGTAGTAGTAGCAGTAGTAGTATAGTGTAGTAGTAAGGTAGTAGAAATTTAGTAGCAGTAGTATGTGAGTAGTAGTAATAGTAGTAGTATTTAGTAAGTAGTAGTAGTATGTAGTAGCAGTAGTATTAGTAGTAGTAGTTAGTAGTAGTAGTAGTAGTAGTAGTAGTAGATAGTAGTAGCAGTAGTAGTAGTAGTAGTTATAGTAGTAGTAGTAGTAGAGTAGATAGTAGTAGTAGTTGTATAGTAGTAGTAGTAGTAGTAGAGTAGTAGTAGTAGTAGTAGTAGTTGTAGTAGTAGTAGTAGTAGTAGCAGTAGTAGTAGTAGTTAGTATGTAGTTAGTAGTAGTAGCATAGTAGTAGTAGTAGATAGTAGAAAGTAGTAGTAGTAGTAGTAGTTAGTAGTAGTAGTAGAAGAAAGTTAGTAGTAGTAGTAGTAGTAGGTAGTAGTAGTTAGTAGTAGTAGTAGTAGTAGTAGTAGTAGTAGTAGTAGTAGAGTGTAGTAGTAGTAGTAGTAGTAGTAGTAGTATAGTACAGTAGAGTAGTAGTAGTAGTAGTATTTAATAGTAGTGCGTAGTAGAAAGTAGTAGTAAGTAGTAGAAAGTTAGAAAAGTAGTAGCTAGAAAGTAGTAGCAGTGGGTAGTAGTAGTAAGTTAGTAGTAGCAGTAGTAGTATATAGTAGTAGTAGTGTAGTAGTAGTAGTAGTAGTAGCAGAGTAGTAGTAGTAGTAGTAGTGGGTTTAGTAGTAGTAGTATAGTAGAAGTATGTAGTAGTAGTATAGCAGTAGTAAGAGCAGAGTAGTAGTGTAGTAGTAGTAGTAGTAGTAGTAGTAGTAGCATAGTAGTAGCAGTAGAGTGTAGTAGTAGTTATAGTAGAAAGTAGTAATAGTAGTAGTAGAAAGTAGTTTAGTAGCGTAGTAGTAGTAGAAAGTAGTATAGTAAGTAAGTAGTAAGTAGGTAGTATTGTAGTAGTAGTAGTAGTATTTAGTAGATTTAGTAGTAGTAGTAGCAGTAGTAGTAGTAGTAGTAGTAGTAGTAGTAGTAGTAGCAGTAGTAGAAGTAGTAGTAGTAGTAGTAGCGGGTAGTAGTATAGTAGTAGTAGTTAGTAGTAGTAGTAGCAGTTAGTAGCAGTAGTAGTAGTAGTAGAAAGTAGTATAGTATAGCATAGTAGAGTAGTATATATAGTAGTAGTAGAGTATAGTACAGTATATAGAAAGTATAGTATAGTAGCAGTAGTAGTAGTATAGTTAGTGAAAGTAGTAGCTTGTAGAAAGTAGTAGAAAGCAGTAGTAGTAGAGTAGCAGTGTAGTTAGTAGTAGTTAGCAGTGTAGTAGCAGTAGTAGTATTAGTAGTATTTAGTAGTAGTAGTAGCAGTAGTAGTAGTAGTGTGTAGTAGAGTAGTGTAGTAGTGGGGCAGTAGTAGTAGCATAGTAGTAGTAGTTAGTAGTAGTAGTAGCAGATAGTAGTTAGTAGTAGTAGTAGTAGTAGTAAGTAGCAGTAGTAGTAGCAGTAGTAGTAGTAGTAGCTAGTAGAAAGTAGTAGAAGTAGTAGTAGTAAGTAGTAGCATTAGTGTAGCAGTAGTAGTGGGTAGTAGTAGTAGTAGTAGTAGCAGTAGTAGTATAGTAGTAGTAGTAAGTAGCAGTAGTAGTTAGTAGTATTAGTAGTAGTAGTAGTAGTAGTTAGGTAGTAGTGTGAGCAGTAGTATAGTAGTAGTAGAGTAGTAGCAGTAGTAGTTAGTAGTATTTTAGTAGTAGTAGTAGTAGTAGTAGTATAGTAGCAGTAGTAGTAGTAGTAGTAGTAGCAAGTAGTAGTAGTAGTAAGTAGTAGTAGTATAGTAGTGAGAGTAGTAACAGTAGTAGTAGCTAGTATAGTAGTAGTAGTAGTAGTAGTAGTAGAGTAGTATAGTAGAGTAGAAAGTAGTTAGTATAGGGGTAGTAGCAGTATAGTAGCATAGTATAGAGTAGTAGTAGCAGTAGTAGTAGTAGTAGTAGTATAGTAGTAGTAGTAGTAGTACGTAGTATAGTAGTAGTAGTAAGTAGTAGTATTAGTAGTAGTAGCAGTTAGTAGCAGTAGTAGTAGTAGTAGTAGTAGTAGTAGCAGTAGTAGTAGTAGTAGTAGTAGTAGTAGTAGTAGTAGTAGCAGTAGTAGTAGCAGTAGTAGTAGTAGTAGTAGTAGTAGTAGTAGTATTAACATGATTGTTATTAATATTATACGTCAAATATCAGATTCCCAGTGTTGTATCTAGGCATCTGCATGGGAAGGAGCCCTAAATCCACAGGGGTCATAAAGCGCCGGGGTAATCGGGATCAATCAAGTGCTATCCAAAGAAGGAGAGGACAGATCCAATGCCTTAGATCAGAAACTCTTAAGGGGTACATACCTACAGATTTTTTTTTTTTTTTTTACAAAATTTGACTAGTTAGTGAAGACACTTCCGCACTGATGCAGCTGACGGAGTGATAACTGTTGTGGCGTTGTCATACAACAGTCACACTGTTGTGGCGTTGTCATACAACAGTCACACTGTTGTGGCGTTGTCATACAACAGTCACACTGTTGTGGTGTTGTTATACAACAGTCACACTGTTGTGGCGTTGTTGTACAACAGTCACACTGTTGTGGCGTTGTCATACAACAGTCACACTGTTGTGGTGTTGTTGTACAACAGTCACACTGTTGTGGTGTTGTCATACAACAGTCACACTGTTGTGGTGTTGTCATACAACAGTCACACTGTTGTGGTGTTGTCATACAACAGTCACACTGTTGTGGCGTTGTTGTACAACAGTCACACTGTTGTGGTGTTGTTGTACAACAGTCACACTGTTGTGGCGTTGTTGTACAACAGTCACACTGTTGTGGCGTTGTTGTACAACAGTCACACTGTTGTGGCGTTGTTAAAACAACAGTCACACTTTTTGTGGTTTGTCATACAACAGTCACACTGTTGTGGCGTTGTCAAACAACAGTCACACTGTTGTGGTGTTGTCATACAACAGTCACACTGTTGTGGTGTTGTCATACAACAGTCACACTGTTGTGGCGTTGTCATACAACAGTCACACTGTTGTGGTGTTGTCATACAAAAAGTCACACTGTTGTGGCGTTGTCAAACAACAAGTCACACTGTTGTGGTTGTGTCATACAAACAGTCACACTGTTGTGGTGTTTTTCAAACAACAGTCACACTGTTGTGGCGTTGTTTTTACAACAGTCACACTGTTGTGGTGTTGTCAAACAACAGTCACACTGTTGTGGCGTTGTTGTACAACAGTCACACTGTTGTGGCGTTGTTGTACAACAGTCACACTGTTGTGGCGTTGTTATACAACAGTCACACTGTTGTGGCGTTGTTGTACAACAGTCACACTGTTGTGGTGTTGTCATACAACAGTCACACTGTTGTGTTGTTGTCATAAAACAGTCACACTGTTGTGGCGTTGTTGTACAACAGTCCCCACTGTTGTGGTTGTTGTCATACAACAGTCACACTGTTGTGGCGTTGTTGTACAACAGTCACACTGTTGTAGTGTTGTCATACAACAGTCATACTGTTGTGGCGTTGTTGTACAACAGTCACACTGTTGTGGTGTTGTCATACAACAGTCACACTGTTGTGGTGTTGTCATACAACAGTCACACTGTTGTGGTGTTGTCATCAACAGTACACTGTTGTGGTGTTGTCATACAACAGTCACACTGTTGTGGTGTTGTCATACAACAGTCACACTGTTGTGGTGTTGTCATACAACAGTCACACTGTTTTTGGCGGGTTTTCATACAAAAGTCACACTGTTGTGGTGTTGTCATACAACAGTCACACTGTTGTGGTGTTGTCATACAACAGTCACACTGTTGTGGTGTCATACAACAGTCACACTGTTGTGGCGTTGTCATACAACAGTCACACTGTTGTGGCGTTGTCATACAACAGTCACACTGTTGTGGTGTTGTCATACAACAGTCACAAATGTTGTGGGTTGTCATACAACAGTCACACTGTTGTGGCGTTGTTCATACAACAGTCACACTGTTGTGGCGTTGTCATACAACAGTCACACTGTTGTGGGGTTGTCATACAACAGTCACACTGTTGTGGTGTTGTCATACAACAGTCCAACTGTTGTGGTGTTGTCTACAACAGTCACACTGTTGTGGTGTTGTCATACAAAAAGTCACACTGTTGTGGCGTTGTCATACAACAGTCACACTGTTGTGGCGTTGTCATACAACAGTCACACTGTTGTGGCGTTGTCATACAACAGTCACACTGTTGTGGCGTTGTCATACAACAGTCACACTGTTGTGGTGTTGTCATACAACAGTCACACTGTTGTGGCTTGTCATACAACAGTCACACTTTTTGTGGTGTTGTCATACAACAGTCACACTGTTGTGGTGTTGTCATACAACAGTCACACTGTTGTGGTGTTGTCATACAACAGTCACACTGTTGTGGTGTTGTCATACAACAGTCACACTGTTGTGGTGTTGTCATACAACAGTCACACTGTTGTGGTGTTGTCATACAACAGTCACACTGTTGTGGTGTTGTCATACAACAGTCACACTGTTGTGGTGTTGTCATACAACAGTCACACTGTTGGGGGTGTTGTCATACAACAGTCCCCACTGTTTTGGTGTTGTCATACAACAGTCACACTGTTGTGGTGTTGTCATTACAACAGTCACACTGTTGTGGTGTTGTCAACAACAGTCACACTGTTTTGGTGTTGTCTACAACAGTCACACTGTTTTTGGTGTTGTCATACAACAGTCACACTGTTGTGGTGTTGTCATACAACAGTCACACTGTTGTGGCGTTGTCATACAACAGTCACACTGTTGTGGTGTTGTCATACAACAGTCACACTGTTGTGGCGTTGTCATACAACAGTTTACACTGTTGTGGTGTTGTCATACAACAGTACAAATGTTGTGGTGGGTTTTCATCAACAGTCACACTGTTGTGGTGTTGGGCATACAACAGTCACACTGTTGTGGTGTTTTTCATACAACAGTCACACTGGTTGTGGTGTTGCATACAACAGTCACACTGTTGTGGTGTTGTCATACAACAGTCACACTGTTGTGGCGTTGTCATACAACAGTCACACTGTTGTGTTGTCATACAACAGTCACACTGTTGTGGTGTTGTCATACAACAGTCACACTGTTGTGGTGTTGTCGTACAACAGTCACACTGTTGTGTTGTCATACAACAGTCACACTGTTGTGGTGTTGTCGTACAACAGTCACACTGTTGTGTTGTCATACAACAGTCACACTGTTGTGGTGTTGTCATACAAAAAGTTTACACTGTTGTGTTGTCATACAACAGTCACACTGTTTGTGGTGTTGTCATACAACAGTCACAATGTTGTGGCGTTGTCATACAACAGTCACACTGTTGTGGTGTTGTCATACAATAGTCACACTGTTGTGGCGTTGTCATACAACAGTCACACTGACTCATCCACCTGAGAAATATTCGACCAAAGACACCCAAAGACAACTGATAATGGCAGAAATAGCGATGAAATGAGACCTGACGTAAGCCAGAGAGAAGTGATAAACAGAGTGTCAGAGTGAACGTGTAGACATGCATGAAAAAATAGCTGTAGCTTAGCCAAGTGTGTCAGGCGAGAAGCGAGGTGTATATTGTAGCACGGGTGAGCGAGTATATTGTAGCACGGGTGAGCGAGTATATTGTAGCACGGGTGAGCGAGTATATTGTAGCACGGGTGAGCGAGTATATTGTAGCACGGGTGAGCGAGTATATTGTAGCACGGGTGAGCGAGTATATTGTAGCACGGGTGAGCGGGTATATTGTAGCACGGGTGAGCGGTATTTGTAGCCGTGTGAGCGAGTATTTTGTAGCACGGGTGAGCGAGAATTGTAGCACGGGTGAGGAGTATTTTGTAGAAACGTGTGAGCGAGTATTTTGTAGCACGGGTGGCGATATATTTACACGGTGAGCGAGTATATTGAGCACGTGTGGCGAGATATTGTAAAAGGGTGGCGAGTATATTGTAGCACGGGTGAGCGAGTATTTTGTAGCAGGGTGAGCGAGTATATTGTAGCACGTTGACGGTATATTGTGCAGGGTGGCGGTATATTGTACCGGGTGGCGGTATTTGTAGAGGGTGAGCGAGTATTTGTAGCACGGGGAGCGAATATTGTAGAAAGGGGGGCGAGTATATTGTAAAAGGGTGAGCGAGTATATTGTAGCACGGGTGGCGAGTATATTTTAGCACGGGTGACGAGTATATTGTGCACGGGTGAGCGAGTATTTGTAGCCGGGTGACCCCAGTATTTGTAGCACGGGTGAGCAGTATATTGAGCAAGGGTGAGAGTATATTGTAGCACGGGTGGCGATATATTGTAGCACGGGTGAGCAAAGTAAATTGTAGAAAGGGGTGAGCGAGTATTTTAGCAGGGTTAGCGAGTATATTGTAGCCCGGTGAGGGAAATTTTGTAGCCGGATGAGGAGAATTGGCACGGGGAGCGAGTATATTTTGAAAGGGGTGAGGGGTTTTAATTGTAGCACGGGTGAGCGAGTTATTGTAGCACGGGTGACGATATATTGTAGCAGGGGTGAGCGGTATTTTTGTCAGGGTGAGCGAGATATTGTGCAAGGGTGAGCGAGTATTTGGGGCAGGGGGTGAGCGAGTTATTGAGCAGGGTGAGGATATATTGTAAGGGAGGGCGAGTTATTTACAGGGGTGAGCGAGTATATTTAGCACGGGTGACGAGTATATTGTAGCACGGGTGAGCGATTATTTTTAAAGGTGAGCGAGTATATTTAGCACGGGTGAGGAGTAATTGTAGCACGGGGGGAGGATATATTGTAGCACGGGTGAGCGAGTATATGTAGCAAGGGTGAGCGAGTATATTGTCACGGGTGGCAGTAATTGTCCCGGGTGAGCGAGTATATTGTAGCAGGGGTAAACGGTTTTTGTGGGAGGGGTGGGGCGAGTATATTGTGCAGGGTGGGAGAATTTTGTAGCACGGGTGAGCGAGTATATTGTACACGTGTGACGAGTAAAATTTGTACACGGGTGGGAGTATATGTGCACGGGTGAGCGGTATATTGTAACGGTGAGCGAGTAATTTAGACGGGTGACGAGTATATTGAGCAGGTGAGCGAGTAATTGTAGCACGGGTGAACGATAATTGTGGGACGGGTGAGCGAGTTATTGTCACGGGTGAGCGAGTAATTTAACGGGGGACGAGAATTGTAGAAACTGTGAGCGAGAAATTTTGTAGACGGGTGAGCGAGTATTTTGTAGCACGG
Source organism: Cherax quadricarinatus (assembly GCF_026875155.1). Classification (NCBI taxonomy): domain Eukaryota; kingdom Metazoa; phylum Arthropoda; class Malacostraca; order Decapoda; family Parastacidae; genus Cherax; species Cherax quadricarinatus. The sequence goes on from NC_069403.1 coordinate 26,041,962, forward strand.
GTGAGCGAGTTTATTGTAGCACGTGTGGCGAGTATATTGTAGCACGGGGAGCGAGTTTTTGTAGAGGGGGTGAGCGGTATATTGTAGCACTTTTGAGCGAGTATATTGAGCAGGGGGTGAGCGGTATATTGTACAGGGTGACGGTATATGTAGCAGGGTGAGCGAGTAATTGTAGACGGTGAGCGAGTAATTGAGCACGGGTGAGCGAGTATATTGTACACGGGTGAGCGAGATTTGTAGACGGTGAGCGGTAATTGTACCCCGGGGTGAGCGAGTATATTGTAGCAGGGTGAGCGAGTATATTGTAGCACGGGTGAGCGAGTATATTGTAGCAAGGGTGAGCGAGTATATTGTAGCACGGGTGAGCGAGTATATTGTAGCACGGGTGAGGGGTATTTGTACACGGGTGAGCAGTATATTGTAGCAGGGGTTGAGCGAGTATTTTAGCAAGGGTGACGGTATTTTAGCAGGGGGAGCGGTTATTGTACCGGGGTGAGCGAGTATATTGTACAAGGGTGAGCGAGATATTGTAGCACGGGTGAGGGGTAATTGTACACGGGTGAGCGAGTAATTGTGCACGGAGAGGATTATTGTAGGGGTGGCGAGTTTTTGTGAAAGGGGTTTTTTAGCGAGTATATTGTAGCAGGGTGACGAGTTATTTAGCACGGGTTTAGCGATATTTGTAGCACGGGTGACGAGTAAATTTAGCAGGGGGTGAGCGAGTATATTGTAGAAGGGTGAGCGAGTATATTGTACACGGGTGACGAGTATTTTGTAGCCCCGGGGGTGACGAGTATATTGTGCACGGATGAGCGAGTATTTTGTAGCAGGGGGGTGAGCGAGTATTTGTCAGGTGAGCGAGTATTTTGTAGCACGGGTGACGAGTATTTTGTAGCAAGGGTGAGCGGTATATTGTAGCCGGGTGGCGAGTTTTTTGTACAGGGGGTGAGCGAGTAATTGTAGCACGGGGTGAGCGATAATTTAGAAAGGGGGTGAGCGAGTATATTGTAGCACGGGTGAGCGGATAATTGTAGCAGGGGTGAGCGATGTATTGTACAGGGAGCGGTATATTAGCACGGGTGAGCGAGTATATTGAGCACGGGTGAGCGGTTATTGTAGCAGGGGTGAGCGATATATTGTAGCACGGGGAGGAGATAATTTTAGCACGGGTGGCGGTAATTGTAGCACGGTGACGAGTATTTGTAGACGGAGTGAGCGAGTAATTGAGCCGGGTGGCGAGTATATTGTAGCACGGGAGCGAGATTTGTACACGGGTGAGCGAGTTAAATTGTAGCAGGGTGGGGCGAGTTATTGTAGCAGGGGGTACGGTTTATGTAGCACGGGTGACGGTTATTGTAGCAGGGGTGAGGAGTATTTGTAGCAGGGTGAGCGAGTAATTTAGCAGGGTGGGAGTATTTGTAGCACGGTGGGAGCGAGTATACTGTAGCCGGGTGAGCGAGAATATTTGTAGCCGGGTGACGGTATATTGTTGCAGGGGGTGACGATATTTTGTAGCCGGGTGAGCGAGTTATTTAGCAGGGGGAGTATATTGTGCAGGGGGTGAGGAGTATATTGTAGCATGGTGAGCAGTATATTGTAGACGGGTGAGCGAGTTATTGTACACTGGGGAGCGAGTATATTGTAGCACGGGGGAGCGAGTTATTGTAGCCGGGTGGGAGTATTTTGTAGCCGGGTGAGCGAGTTATTAGACGGGTGAGCGATATATTGTACCCGGGGGAGCAGAAATTTTTGTAGCACGGGGTGGGGGTATATTTTAGCAGGGGTGAGCGGTTATTGTAGCACGGGTGAGCGAGTATATTGTGGGAGGGGGTGAGCGAGTATATTGTAGCACGGGTGAGCGAGTATATTGTAGCACGGGTGAGCGAGTATATTGTAGCACGGGTGAGCGAGTATATTGTAGCACGGGTGAGCGAGTATATTGTAGCACGGGTGAGCGAGTATATTGTAGCAAGGGTGGCGAGTATATTGTAGCACGGGGGAGCGAGTATTTTTGTAGCAGGGGAGCGGTTTTTGGAAAGGGGTGAGCGATTATTGAGAGGGTGAGCGAGTTTTTGTAGAGGGTGAGCGATTATTGTAGAAAGGGTGAGCGAGTATATTGTAGCACGGGTGAGGATTATTGTACAGGGGTGGCGAAATTTTGTACAAGGGTGGGAGTTAAAATTGACACGGGGAGGGTATATTGTAGAAAGGTTTTGGCAGTATATTGTGCAGGGGTGAGCGGTATTTTGTAGCCCCGGGGTGACGAGTATATTTAGAAAGGGGTGAGCGGTATATTTTCACGGTGAGCGAGTTATTGTAGCAAGGGGGGGATATTGTAGCAGGGTGAGGAGATATTGTAGCCGGGTGGCGAGTATATTGTACACGGGTGAGCGAGTAATGTAGCACGGGTGGCGAGTATACTGTACCCCAACGGGTGACGGTATACTGTAGCACGGGTGAGCAGTTTTTTGTAGCACGGGGAGCGGTATTTGAGCACGGGTGAGCGAGTATATGTACAGGATGAGGCGGTATACTGACAGGGGGTAGCGAGTATACTTTTAGAAAGGGTGAGCGAGTTATTGTGCACGGGTGAGCGAGTTATTGTGCACGGGTGAGCGAGAATTGTACAGGGGGCGATATTTGTTGCAAGTGAGCGAGAAATTTTGTACAGGATAGCGAGTATACTGTAGCAGGGTGAGCGAGAAATTTGTAGCAGGGTGAGCAGTATATTGTAGCAGGGGGTGAGCGGAATTGTAGCAGATGAGGGGTATACTGTAGCACGGAGAGCGGTATATGTAGCAGGGAGCGAGTTATTGTAGACGGGTGAGCGAGTTATTGTGCGGATGAGCGAGTTACTGTAGCAGGGGTGGCGAGTATACTGTAGCAAGGGTTTAGCGAGTATATTTAGCACGGGTGAGCGGTTATTGTAGCACGGGTGAGCGGGATATTGTAACGGGTGAGCGGTATATTTGCACGGGGTGGCGAGTTTTTGACAGGGGGTGAGCGAGTATATTTAGCACGGGTGAGCGAGTATATTTGCACGGGTGAGCGAGTTTTTGTAGCACGGTGGCGAGTTATTGTAGCACGGGTGAGCGATATATTGTAGAGGGGGGGGAGCAAGAAAAATTGTAGACGGGTGAGCGATAATTTGTAGCAGGTGAGCAATATTTGTAGCACGGGTACGAGAAAACATTGTAGCACGGGTGAGCGAGTATCTGTAGACGGGTGAGCGAGTATTTTTGTGCCGGGTGACGAGTATATTGTAGCAGGTTTTGAGCGAGTATTTTAGCACGGGTGAGCGGTTATTGTAGCAGGGGTGGCGGTTTATGTACCCGGGGTGAGCGAAAAATATTGTAGCATGGGTGAGGGTATTTGTAGCACGGGTGAGCGGATATTGTACCCTGGTGAGGAGTATTTTGTAGACGGGTGAGGGTATATTGTGCACGGGTGAGCGAGTAATTTAGCACGGGGAGGAGTATACTGAGCACGGGTGACGGGTATATTGTGCAGGGTGAGGGAGTTATTGTAGCACGGGTGGCGAGAAATTTTTACACGGGTGAGGAGTATTTGAGCACGGGTGAGCGAGTATATTGAAAAGGGGAGGGGGGCGGTATATTGTGCAGGGGGTGAGCGAGTATATTGTAGCACGGGTGAGCGAGTATATTGTAGCACGGGTGAGCGAGTATATTGTAGCAGGGTGAGCGAGTATATTGTAGCACGGGTGAGCGAGTATATTGTAGCAAGGGTGAGCGAGTATATTGTAGCACGGGTGAGCGAGTATATTGTAGCACGGGTGAGCGAGTATATTGTAGCACGGGTGAGCGAGTATATTGTAGCACGGGTGAGCGAGTATATTGTAGCACGGGTGTGGGAGTATTTTGTAGAAAGGGGTGACGGTTTAAATTTGTAGACGGGTGAGCGAGTTTTTGTACACGGGGGGCGAGTTTTATTGTAGCCAGGGTGAGCGAGTATATTGTAAAACGGGGGCGAGTATTTGACAGGGTGAGCGAGTAATTGTAGCCCGGGGAGCGAGTATATTGTACACGGGTGAGCGAGTATTTTGTAGCAAGGGGGCAGTTTATTGTAGCACGGGTACGAGTTTATTGTGCAAGGGTGGCGAGTATATTGTAGCACGGGTGAGCGAGTATATTGTAGCACGGGTGAGCGAGTATATTGTAGCACGGGTGAGCGAGTATATTGTAGCACGGGTGAGCGAGTATACTGTAGCACGGGTGAGCGAGTATATTGTAGCACGGGTGAGCGAGTATATTGTAGCACGGGTGAGCGAGATTGTAGCAGGGTGAGCGAGTATATTGTAGGGGTGAGCGAGTATACGTAGCACGGTGAGCGGTATACTGTAGCAAGGGGTGAGGAGTATATTGTAGCACGGGGACGAGTTATTGTAGCCGGGTGACGAGTATATTGTGCAGGGGTGAGGAGATAGTTGCAGAGTGAGCGAGTATTTGTGAGATGACGAGTAACTGTAGCAGGGGTGAGCGAGTATATTGTAGCACGGGTGGCGAGTATTTTGTAGCACGGGGACGAGTAATTGTAGCAGGATGAGGGGATTACTTGCAGGGGATACGATTTAATTTTTGAAAGGGGTGAGCGATAATTGTGCACGGGTGGCGATTATTGTAGCAGGAGAGCGGTATACTGTAGCAGGTGAGCGAGTATACTGTGCAAGGGGGGAGCGAGTATATTGTAGCACGGGTGACGGTATATTGTAGACGGGGAGCGGTATATTGTAGCACGGGTGAGCGGTTATTTAGAGGGGTAGCGATTTTTGACAGGGGGGTGGCGAGTATATTGTAAAAAGGGGTGAGCGAGTATATTGTAGCACGGGGGGAGAGTATATTTAGCACGGGTGGCAGTATATTGTAGCAGGGGTGAGCGAAAAATTTTGTAGCACGGGGGGCAAGTATATTGTAGCACGGGTAAAGCGAGTATTTTGTGCACGGGTGAGCAAGATATTTAGCACGGGTGGCGGTACAGTAGCACGGGTGAGCGAGTATACTGTGCACGGGTGAGGAGTATTTTGTAGCACGGGTGACGAGTATTTTTGTAGCACGGGTGGCGAGTATATGTAGCACGGGTGAGCGAGTATATTGTAGCCGGGTGAGCATTATTTCCGGGGTGAGGGTATAGTAGAAAGGGTTTAGGATTATTTTTCACGGGTTAGCGAGAAAAGGAGCCGGGTAGCGAGTATATTGTAGCAAGGGGACGAGAAATTTTGTAGCACGGGTGAGCGAGTAATTGTACACGGGGGGGAGCGAGTATATTGTAGCAGGGTGAGCGATAATTGTAGCACGGGTGACGATATATTGTAGCACGGGTGAGCAGTAATTGTAGAAAAACGGGGGAGCGATATATTGTACCCGGGGGTAGCGAGTATATTGTACACGGGTGAGCGAGTAATTGGCAGGGGTGACGATATTTGTACACGGGTGACGAGTATTTTGTACACGGGTGAGCGAGTATATTGTACAGGGTGAGGAGTAATTGTGCAAGGGGGGGAGTATATTGTGGGGTGAGCGATTTTAAAATTGTAGCCCCGGGGAGCGAGTATTTTTGTACACGGGTGAGGGGTATATTTAGCACGGTGAGCGAGTATTTTGTAGCAGGGGTGAGCAGTATATTGTCCGGGGTGAGCGAGTTTTGTAGCAGGGGCGAGTATATGTAAAAGGGGAGCGAGTATTTTGCACGGGTGAGCGAGTATATTGTACCCGGGTGAGCAAAATTTGTAGAAAGGTGAGCGGTAATTGTAGCCGGGTGAGCGAGTTATTGTAGCAGGGGTGGCGAGTATATTGTAGCAAGGGTGACGAGTATTTTGTAACGGGGGGTTTGGGGGAAAGCGAGTATTTTGGGCCCCGGGTGAGCGAAAAATTTGTGAAAGGGTGAGCGAGTTATTGTAGCAGGGTGAGCGATATATTGTAGAAAGGGTGAGCGAGTTTTGTAGCACGGGGGGGAGCGGTATATTGTAGCAGGGTGAGCGAGTTATTGTAGAAAGGGTGAGCGAGTATTTTGGGCGGGGTTTAAATATATTAGCAAGGGGGGAGGGTATTTTTGTACCCCGGGGGTGAGCGATATATTGTAGCACGGGTGAGCGAGTATATTGTAGCACGGGTGAGCGAGTATATTGTAGCAGGGTGAGCGAGTATACTGTAGCACGGGTGAGCGAGTATACTGTAGCACGGGTGAGCGAGTATATTGTAGCACGGGTGAGCGAGTATATTGTAGCACGGGTGAGCGAGTATATTGTAGCAGGATGAGCGAGTATACTGTAGCACGGGTGAGCGAGTAACTTAGAAAGGGGTGACGAGTATATTGTGCACGGTGAGCGAGTATATTGTAGCACGGGTGAGCGGATATTGTAGCAGGGTGAGCGATTTTTTTTTTTGCACGAGGAGCTAGATATTGTGGGGATGAGCGAGTTACTGTAGCAGGGGTGGCGAGTATATTTGCAGGGGTAGCGTTTTATATTGTAGCCGGGTGGCGTTATTGTAGCAGGATGAGCGAGTATACTGTAGCACGGATGAGCGAGTATATTGTAGCACGGGTGAGCGAGTATATTGTAGCACGGGTGAGCGAGTATATTGTAGCAGGATGGCGAGTATCTGTAGCCGGGTGAGCGGTATACTGTAGAAGGGGAGCGAGTATATTGTGCACGGGGAGCGAGTATATTGTAGCACGGGTGGCGAGATATTTTTGCACGGGGGAGGAGTTTTTGTAGCGGGTGAGCGAGTATACGTGCACGGGTGGCGAGTTTTGTAGAAAGGGTGAGGGGGTATTTTTGTAGCACGGGGTGAGCGAGTATTTTTGTAGCACGGGGAGCGAGTATTTTTGCGCAGGGTGAGCGGTATACTGTACCGGGGGGAGCGGTATACTTGCACGGTGAGCAGTATACTGTAGCCGGGTGAGCGAGTATATTAAAACCCGGGGGTGAGCGAGTATATTGTACCCACGGGGGGGAGATATTGTAGCAAGGGTGGGGAGGTATATGTAGCAGGGTGAGCGAGTAATTGTAGAGGGTGAGGAGTATATTGTAGCACGGGTGACGAGTTATTGTACACGGGTGAGCGGTTTTGTAGCCGGGGGAGAGCGATATACGTAGCACGGGTGGGAGAATTTGTAGCACGGGTGAGCGAGAAATTTTTTAGCACGGGTGGCGAGTATATGTGCAGGGTGAGCGGTATATTGTGCAGGGGGTGAGGGGAGTATATTTACCCGGGGTGAGCGAGTATTTGTAGCCGGGTGGCGAGTATCTGTGCAGGGGGTGAGGGGGGTATTTTGTAGCACGGGTGACGGTATATTGAGCACCGGGTGAGCAGAATTGTGAGGGGTGAGCGGTATATTGTAGCAGGGGTAGCGAGTATTTTGTAGCACGGGTGAGCGAGATATTTTTGCACGGGTGAGCGAGTATTTTGTGACGGGTGAACGAGTAATTGTAGCAAGGGTGAGCGGTATCTTGTGAGCGAGAAATTTTGTAGCCGGGTGGCGAGTATATTGTACAAGGGGGACGAGTATTTTGGGAGCGAGTTTTGTAGCACGGGGAGCGATTATATTGTAGCAAGGGTGAGCGAGTATCTTGAACGGTGAGCGAGTTATGTAGCACGGGTGAACGAGTATATTGAGCCGGGGAGCGAGTATATTGTTAGCAGGGTGAGCGGTTATTGTAGCAGGGTGAGCGAGTATATTGTAACGGTTGGGAGTATTTTGTAGCAAGGGTGAGCGGTTATTGTAGCAAGGGGAGCGGTATATTGTAGCCGGGGAGCGAGTATATTGTAGCACGGGTTGACGAGTAACTGTAGCAAGGGTGAGGGGAGTATTTTGTAGCACGGGTGAGCGAGTATATTGTAGCACGGGTGAGCGAGTATATTGTAGCACGGGTGAGCGAGTATACTGTAGCAAGGGTGAGCGAGTATATTGTAGCACGGGTGAGCGAGTATATTGTAGCACGGGTGAGCGAGTATACTGTAGCACGGGTGAGCGAGTATATGTGCAGGGTGAGGGTTATATTGTGCACGGGTGAGGAGTATATTGTAGCACGGGTGGCGGTATATTGAGACGGGTGAACGAGTATTTGAGCACGGGGTGAGCGAGTATTTTGAGCAAGGGTGGCGAGTAAATTGTAGCACGGGGGGAGCGAGTATATTTTTGCACGAGTGAGCGATTTATTGTAGCCGGGTGAGCGAGTATATTGTACACGAGTAAAGGGTATATTGTAGCACGGGGTGAGCGAGATTTTTGTAGCCGGGTGAGCGAGTATATTGTAGCACGGGTGAGGATATATTGTAGACGGGTGACGGTATTTTGTAGCACGGGTGGGATTAAATTGTAGCAAGGGTGAGCGAGTATATTTTTAGCAGGGTGAGGGGAGTTACTGTAGAAGGGGGGAGCGAGTAAATTGTAGACGGGTGGGGAGTTATTGTAGCCGGGTGAGCAGTAATTGTAGCACTGGTGAGCGAGTATATTGTAGCACGGTGAGGGTATACTGTAGCAAGGGGGGCGGTATATTTAGCACGTTAGCGAGTATATTGTAGCACGGGTGAGGAGTATATTGTAGACGGGTGACGAGTTATTGTAGCACGGGTGAGCGAGTAATTGAGCACGGGTGAGCGGTATTTTGTAGAGGGTGAGCGAGAAAATTGTAGCAAGGGTGACGAGTATATTTGACGGGTGAGCGAGTATTTGTGCACGGGTGAACGAGAAATTTTGTAGCAGGGGTGAGCGGTATTTGAGCAGGGTGAGCGAGTTTTTGTACCCCGGGGGTAGGGTATAGTAGGAGGGGTGACGAGTAATTGTAGCACGGGTGAGCGAGTATATTGTAGCACGGGTGACCGAGTATCTGTAGCACGGGTGAGCGAGTATATTGTAGCACGGGTGAGCGAGTATATTGTAGACGGGAGGATATATTGTAGCACGGGGGAAACGAGTATATTGTGCACGGATGAGCGATATATTGTAGACGGGTAGGGTATATTGTGCACGGTGACGAGTTATTGTAGCAGGGGTGGCGAGTATTTTTGAGCCGAGTGAGCGAGTATTTTGTAGCACGGGTGAGCAGTATATTGTAGCCGGGTGAGCGGTATATTGTAGAGGGTGAACGAGTATATTGTAGCAGGGGTGAGCGGTAATTTAGCAGGGGGTGAGCGGATATTTCCCCACGGGGTGAGCGAGTATTTTGTAGCACGGTGAGCGAGTATATTGTGCCGGGTGAGCGAGTTATTGTACCCGGGGTGAGCGAGTATATTGTAGCACGGGTGAACGAGTATATTGTAGCACGGGTGAGCGAGTATATTGTAGCACGGGTGAGCGAGTATATTGTAGCACGGGAGCGAGTATTTTTTGCACGGGTGAGCGAGTATTTTGTAGCCGGGTGAGCGGGTTATTGTAGCACGGTGAGCGAGATATTGTAGCAGGGTGACGAGTATATTGAGCACGGGTGACGAGTATATTGTAGCCGGGGGGAACGAGTATATTGTAGACGGGTGAGCGAGAATTGTACCCGGGGTGAGCGAGAAATTTTGTAGCGGGTGAGCGAGTATTTTGTGGGGCGGTGAGCGAGTATATTGTAGCAGGGTGAGGATAATTGTAGCACGGGTGACGGATACTGTAGCAGGGTGGCGAGTAATTGTAGCACGGGTGAGCGAGTATATTGTAGCACGGGTGACCCGATATATTGTAGAGGGTTTAACGAGTATATTGTAGACGGAAGCGAGTATTTTGTAGCAGGGTGAGCGAGTATATTGTAGCACGAAGCGAGTATATTGTAGAAAGGGTGAGGAATATTGTACACATGACGAGTATATTGTAGAGGGTGAGCGAGAAATTTTAGCACGGGTGAGCGAGTATATTGTAGCACGGGTGAGCGAGTATATTGTAGCACGGGTGAGCGAGTATATTGTAGCACGGGTGAGCGAGTATATTGTAGCACGGGTGAGCGAGTATATTGTAGCACGGGTGAGCGAGTATATTGTAGCACGGTGAGGATATATTGTAGCAGGGTGAGGAGTTTTGTACAGGGGTGAACGAGTATATTGTAGCCGGGTGAGCGAGTTATTGGCAGGGTGAGCGAGTTATTGTAGCACGGGGGGGTATTTGTAGCACGGGTGAGCGAGTATATTGTACACGGGGGGAGCGAGTATTTTAAAAAAGCACGGGTGAGCGAGTATATTGTAGCACGGGTGAGCGAGTATATTGTAGCACGGGTGAGCGAGTATATTGTAGCACGGGTGAGCGAGTATACTGTAGCACGGGTGAGCGAGTATATTGTAGCACGGGTGAGCGAGTTATGTAGCCGGGTGAGCGGGTTTATTGTAGCACGAGTGAGCGAGTATATTGTGCACGAGTGAGGAGTAATTGTAGCAAGGGTGGCGATTTAAATTGAGCACGAGTGAGCAGTTATTGTAGCACGGGGAGGGGAGTAATTGTAGCACGGGTGAGGAGTATATTGTAGCCGGTGAGAAAGTATATTGTAAAACGGGTGAGCGAGTATATTGTAGACGGGTGGCGAGTATATTGTAGCCGGGGGCGAGATTTGAGCCGGGGGGCCCGAGTATATTGTACAGGGGTGAGCGAGTATCTTAGCACGGGTGAGCGAGTATTTTTGTACAGGGGTGGCAGTATATTGTAGCACGGGTGAGCGAGTATATTGTAGCACAGTGAGGGTATATTGTAGCACGAGTGAGCGGTAATTGTAAAAGGGTGAGCAGTATTTTAGCACGAGTGAGCGAGTTATTGTAGCACGGGGGGCGGTATATTGTAGCGGGTGAGCGAGTATACTGTCCCCACGGGTGAGCGATATATTGTGACGGGGAGGAGTTTTGTGCAGGGTGGCGGTATTTTGTAGCAGAGTGAGGAGTTATTGTAGCACGAGGAGCGGTATATTGAAAAGGGGTGGCGGTATAAGTAGCACGAGTGAGCGAGTATTTTGTAGCACGGGTGAGGGTTTTGTAGCACGGGTGAGCGAGTTATTGTACACGAGTGAGCGATATTTGTAGCACGGGTGAGCGAGTAATTGTACACGGGTGAGCGAGAATTGTACACGGGTGGGGATTTTTGTAGCCGAGTGAGCGAGTTTTTGTAGCCGGGGACGAGTATATTGTAGCACGAGTGAGCGATATATTTTTGCACGATGAGGAGTTTTTGTAGCACGGGTGAGCGAGAAATTTTGTAGCAGAGTGAGCGAGTATATTGTAGCACGGTGAGCAGTAATTGTAGCAGGGTGAGCGAGTTCCAAAATTAATGCCGGGGAAAATTCCCCTGATTTATGATGGTCTGGATTTCCCGGGGGTTTCCCGGGGTTTTTACCTGGAGTTTCCCTGGTTTTTACCTGGAGAGATTTCCCGGGGGGTCAACCCCCCCGCGGCCCGGTCTGTGACCAGGCCCCCTGGTGGCAGAGACTGTTAGATCAATCACGTTGATCGGCTGCGCTGATCCACATAAATTGTAAAAAACAATCAATTTATTTAAAGAGAGGGGAAAAAAAAAAAAAAGTAAAAATGAAAAAAATTTAAAGTTGTGCTATGCGTTATTTATATAAACCCGTGTGGGGAACCGTGTGGCAACCCGTGGGCAACCATGTGGCAACCAGTGGGGAACCATAAACTTTTTTCTGCCCTTCTTACTAAGGGAATGAAATGTGTCAGCCTAAGCTGGGAGATTACAGCAGAACAGTCGAGTTCTTGTCTGTGAGGCCTAGCAGGTTCATGGTGTCCTCCCTGCACGAGGTTCACGGTGTCCTCCCTGCACGAGGTTCATGGTGTCTCCCTGCACGAGGTTCATGGTGTCCCCCCGACGAGGTTCACGGGGTTTCCCCCCTGCCGAGGTTCATGGGGTCCTCCCTGCACGAGGTTCATGGTGTCCTCCCTGCACGAGGTTCACGGTGTCCTCCCTGCACGAGGTTCATGGTGTCCTCCCTGCACGAGGTTCACGGTGTCCCCCCTCACGAGGGTTTATGGTGTCCTCCCGCCGGGTTCTTTTTGTCCCCCCTGCACGAGGTTCATGGTTCCTCCCGCAGGGTTATGGTGTCCCCCCTGCACGGGGTTATGGGGTCCCTCCCTGCACGAGGTTCTGGTGTCCCCCGCCGAGGTTCATGGGGTCCCCCCTGCACGAGGTTCACGGTGTCCTCCCTGCACAGGGTTTAGGTGTCCCCCTGCACGGGTTTATGGGTCCTCCCTGCACGGGTTCATGGTGTCCCCCTCAGAGGTTATGGGGTCCCCCCTGACGAGGTTCAGGGGTCCTCCCGCCCCGAGGTTCATGGTGTCCCCCTGCACAGGTTTTATGGTGTCCTCCCGCCCAGGTTCTGGTGTCCTCCCTGCACGAGGTTCCGGTGTCCTTGCCGAGGTTCATGGTGTCCTCCCTGCCGAGGTTCAGGTGTCCTCCCTCCGAGGTTTTGGTGTCCTCCCTGCCGAGGTTTATGGTGTCCTCCCTGCACGAGGTTCTGGTGTCCCCTGCACGAGGTTTATGGTGTCCCCCTGCACGAGGTTTTATGGGGTCCTCCCTGCCACGGGTTATGGGTCCTCCCGACGAGGTTCATGGTGCCTCCTGCACGGGTTCATGGTCCCCCTGCCGAGGTTCATGGGTCCCCCTCACAGGTTCACGGTTTCCTCCCCCGCACGAGGTTCATGGGGTCCTCTCTGCCAGGTTCATGGGGTCCCCCTGCACAGGTTCATGGGCCTCCCTGCAGAGGTTCATGGGTCCTCCCCACGAGGTTCAGGTGTCCTCCTGCACGAGGTCATGGGGTCCTCCCCGCACGAGGTTCAGGTTCCTCCCTGCCCCAGGTTCAGGGGTCCTCCCGCACGAGGTTCATGGTGTCCTCCCTGCACGAGGTTCATGGTGTCCTCCCTGCACGAGGTTCATGGTGTCCTCCCTGCACGAGGTTCATGGTGTCCTCCCTGCACGAGGTTCATGGTGTCCTCCCTGCACGAGGTTCATGGTGTCCTCCCTGCACGAGGTTCATGGTGTCCTCCCTGCACGAGGTTCACGGTGTCCCCCTGCCGAGGTTCGGTGTCCTCCCCGCACGAGGTCATGGTTTCCCCCTGCACGAGGTTTATGGTGTCCCCCTGCACAGGGTTTATGGTGTCCCCCTGCACGAGGTTCATGGGTCCTCCCTGCACAAGGTTCATTTGGGGTCCTCCCTGCACGAGTTCATGGGGTCCTCCCTGACGAGGTTCTGGGGTCCTCCCCGCACGAGGTTCATGGTGTCCTCCCTGCACGAGTTCATGGGCCTCCTGCACGAGTTCATGGTTCCTCCCTGCACGAGGTTATGGGCCTCCCTGCCGAGGTTCATGGTGTCCCCCCTGCACGAGGTTTTGGGGTCCTCCCTGCACGAGGTCATGGGGTCCTCCCTCCGAGGGGTTTAGGTTCCCCCTGCACGAGGTTCATGTGTCCTCCCCGCACGAGGTTTATGGTGTCCTCCTGACGGGTTCTGGTGTCCCCCCGCACGAGGTTCATGGTGTCCTCCCTGCACGAGGTTCATGGTGTCCTCCCTGCACGAGGTTCATGGTGTCCTCCCTGCACGAGGTTCATGGTGTCCTCCCTGCACGAGGCTGGGGTTCCCCGCCCGGGGTTTATGGGTCCTCCCTGCACGAGGTTTATGGGGTTTCCCCCCTGCCCGAGGCAGGTTCCCCCCTGCACGAGGGTTTATGGGGTCCTCCCCGCCGAGGTTCATGGTGTCCCAAGTGCACAGGTTCAGGTGTCCCCCCTGCACGAGGTTCATGGTGTCCTCCCCGCCAGGTTTATGGTGTCCCCCTGACGGGTTCATGGTGTCCTCCCTGCACGAGGTTATGGTGTTCCCCGCCCCGAGGGTTTATGGGTCCCCCCCGCACAGGTTCATGGTTTTCCTAAGGCACGAGTTCATGGGTCCCCCCTGCACGAGGGGTTTTGGTGTCCTCCTGCAGAGGGGTTTAGGGTCCTCCCTGACGGGGTTCATGGTGTCCTCCCCGCACGAGGTTTTGGGGTTTCCCCCCTGCACGAGGTTCTTTGGGGGTCCTCCCTGCACGAGGTTTATGGTGTCCTCCCCGCACAGGTTCATGGTGTCCCCCTGACGAGGTTCATGGGGTCCCCCTGCACGGCTCCCCTTACATTTTCAACACAATTAACTCTCAAAAAATGCCAAAAAAAACTCGCCAAATACTGCAAAAAAATATATGCATGTGAAAATGTCAACAATAACAATATAAGTGTTCACACCTTATCAACAAAAACCCCCACCACACACACCAAAACACACACACTCACCCACACACCACCAAACACACACACACACACAACAACACACCACACCACACACACACACACACAACACACCACACAACACACATATATATAATATATAATATATAATATATATATATAATAAATATATATATTAAAAATATTATATAATATATTTAAATATATATTATATAATTTAAATAATAAAATATATATAATAAAAATATTTTATAATTTTATATATATATTTAAAATATTATAATTATATATATAATAAAATATAAAATATTATATATATATGGAATATAATGTCAATAGCCCTTTTAAATTTAAAGCCTATCGATTCGACGGTGTAAAGTCGAGACGGGACGATACCCTAAGACTTGATTCACGAAATCTAATGACACGATTGAAACAAACCCCTATCACGGGTGGGGTTTGAACCCAAAACCCCACACTATTCCCACATTTTTTGTTTTTTAAATTAAAAAAACTATATTCGATAGTAAAACAATTTTTACTCCACAGGTTGTTAAATAAAAACAGGAAACGTGAGTCTTTGTGTTAATGTTATTACTCATACAAGGCCCGTGTGTTGTTATTAGTTGTCAAAGGCACTTTCCGAAGTGGTGTGTTTTTCTCGAAGTGTTCCCGGGTCGAATCCCCTATGTGTATGTTGGTGTGTTGTGTGTGTGTGTGTGTGTGTTGTGTGTGGGGTGTTGTACTCACCCAATTGTTTAACCAATTGTGGTTGAGGGGGGGAGACTTTGATCTTGGGCCCCCTCTTCATGACCTCTAGGGTCCTCCCCCTCCCGCTCCTGGGGTTTATCAACCTCGTCCCTTTAAAATATGATGGTTCTTGCTTCCACTACATCACTTGCGAGACTATTCCACTTCCTAACAACTCTGTGGCTGAAGAAATACTTCCTAACATCCCTTTGAGTCTTCAATTTCCAATTGTGACCCCTTATTTCTGTGTTCCATCTCTGGAACATCCTGTCTCTGTCCACCTTATTTATTCCACGCAGTATTTTGTATGTCGTTATCATGTCTCCCCTGACCCTCCTGTCCTCCAGTGTGTGTGTGTACTCACCTAGTTGAGGTTGCGGGGGTCGAGTCCGAGCTCCTGGCCCCGCCTCTTCACTGGTCGCCACTAGGTCACTCTCACTGAACCGAGAGCTTTATCATATCTCTGCTTAAAGCAATGTATGGATCCTGCCTCCACTACATCGCTTCCCAAACTATTCCACTTCCTGACTACTCTGTGACTGAAGAAATGCTTCCTAACATCCCTGTGATTCATCTGTGTGTGTGTGTGTGTGTGTGTGTACTCACCTAATTGTACTCACCTAATTGTGGTTGCAGGGGTCGAGACTCAGCTCCTGGCCCCGCCTCTTCACTGATCGCTACTGGATCCTCTCTCTCTCTGCTTCCTGAGCTTTGTCATACTTCTTCTTAAAACTATGTATTGTTCCTGCCTCCACTACTTCACTTGCTAGGCTATTCCACTTGCTGACAACTCTATGACTGAAGAAATAATTCCTAACGTCCCTGTGACTCGTCTGAATCTTCAGCTTCCAGTTGTGACCCCTTGTCCCTGTGTCCCCTCTCTGGAACATCCTATCTCTGTCCACCTTGTCTGTGTGTGTGTGTGTGTGTACTCACCTAGTTACTCACCTACTTGAGATTGCAGGGGTCGAGTCCTAGCTCCTGGCCCCGCCTCTTCACTGGTCGCCACTAGGTCACTCTCCCTGAACCGAGAGCTTTATCATACCTCTGCTTAAAGCAATGTATGGATCCTGCCTCCACTACATCGCTTCTCAAACTATTCCACTTCCTGACTACTCTGTGACTGAAGAAATGTTTCCTAACATCCCTGTGATTCATCTGTGTCTTCAACTTCCCACTGTGTCCCCTTGTTGCTGTGTCCCATCTCTGGAACATCCTGTCTCTGTCCACCTTGTCAATTCCTCTCAGTATTTTGTATGTCGTTATCATATCCCCCCTATCTCTCCTGTCCTCCAGTGTCGTCAGGTCGATTTCCCTTAACCTCTCCTCTTAGGACATACCCCTTAGCTCTGGGACTAGTCTTGTTGCAAACCTTTGCACCGTCTCTCGTTTCTTTACGTGCTTGGCTAGGTGTGGATTCCAAACTGGTGCCGCATACTCCAATATGAGCCTAACGTACACGGTGTACAGGGTCCTGAACGATTCCTTATTAAGATGTCGGAATGCTGTTCTGAGGTTTGCTAGGCGCCCATATGCTGCAGTAGTTATTTGGTTGATGTGCGCTTCAGGAGATGTGCCTGGTGTTATACTCACCCCAAGACCTTTTTCCTTGAGTGAGGTTTATAGTGTCTGGCCCCCTAGACTGTACTCCGTCTGCGGTCTTCTTTGCCCTTCCCCCAATCTTCATGACTTTGTACTTGGTGGGGTTGAACTCCAGGAGCCAATTGCTGGACCAGGTCTGCAGCCTGTCCAGATCCCTTTGTAGTTCTGCCTGGTCTTCGATCGAATGAATTCTTCTCATCAACTTCACGTCATCTGCAAACAGGGACACTTCGGAGTCTATTCCTTCCGTCATGTCGTTCACAAATACGAGAAACAGCACTGGTCCTAGGACTGACCCCTGTGGGACCCTGCTTGTCACAGGCGTCCACTCTGATACCTCGCCACGTACCATGACTCGCTGCTGTCTTCGTGACAAGTATTCCCTGATCCATTGTAGTGCCTTCCCTGTTATCCCTGCTTGGTCCTCCAGCTTTTGCACTAAAGTCTTGTGTGGAACTGTGTCAAATGCCTTCTTGCAGTCCAAGAAAATGCAATCCACCCACCCGTCTCTCTCTTGTCTTACTGCTGTCACCCTGTCATAGAACCCCAGTAGGTTTGTGACACAGGATTTCCCGTCCCTGAAACCATGTTGGCTGCTGTTGATGAGATCATTTCTTTCTAGGTGTTCCACCACTCTTCTCCTGACAATCTTCTCCATGATTTTGCATACTATACATGTCAGTGACACTGGTCTGTAGTTTAGTGCTTCATGTCTGTCTCCTTTTTAAAAGATAGGGACTACATTTGCTGTCTTCCATGCCTCAGGCAATCTCCCTGTTTCGATAGATGTATTGAATATTGTTGTTAACGGCCCACATAGTGCCTCTGCTCCCTCTCTCAGGACCCATGGAGAGATGTTTTCCGGCCCCATTGCCTTTGAGGTATCTAGCTCACTCAGAAACCTCTTCACTTCTTCCTCGGTTGTGTGTACTGTGTCTAGCACTTGGTGTACCCCACCTGTCCGTCTTTCTGGAGCCCCTTCTGTCTCCTCTGTGAACACTTCTTCAAATCCCTTGTTGAGTTCCTCACATACTTCACGGTCATTTCCTGTTGTCTCTCCTCCTTCCTTCCTTAGCCTGATTACCTGGTCCTTGACTGTCGTTTTCCTCCTGATGTGGCTGTATAACAGCTTCGGGTCAGATTTGGCTTTCGCTGCTATGTCGTTTTCATATTGTCGTTGGGCCTCCCTTCTTATCTGTGAATATTCATTTCTGGCTCTATGACTGCTCTCCTTATTCTCCTGGGTCCTTTGCCTTCTATATTTCTTCCATCCCCTAGCACACTTGGTTTCTGCCTCCCTGCACCTTTGGGTAAGCCATGGGCTCATCCTGGCTTTTTAATTATTCCTGTTACCCTTGGGTACAAACCTCTCCTCAACGTCCTTGCATATAGTTGTTACATATTCCATCATCTCATTAACTGGCTTCCCTGACAGTTCTCTGTCCCACTGAACCCCGTTCAGGAAGTTCCTCATTTCCGTGTAGTCCCCTTTCTTGTAGTTTGGCTTCATTTACCCTGGCCTTCCTGCTTCCCCCTCCACTTGTAGCTCTACTGTGCATTCGAAGCTTAAAACCACTGTGGCATGCAAAGAGTACGTAACCTTTATTCGGCGCATGTACACACCCTCATTTACAGGCTATCTCCCCCAACCAGCGAACCAGGTTGCTAAGAGTTGATGATGGGGCCCCGTCGTTCAACTAGTGACCAGGTTCTAGCCAGTAAGAAGATGGTTTTGGCAATTGCAGAGGTTATGTGGGTACCACTCTCCTGTCTGCCCTTGTCATTCCCATTCTAGAGCTGGTTGAAGCACGGTCTGCTATCTTGTGGCTTCTATTTCTGCCTTGCTTACCGTAGAGTGCACTATACTTATCACTGTACATAGTGTACTTATTGCTGTTCTAAATTGGTGAAGGATAATATAAGTCTAAACTTTTTCTGCTGTGTTTGTTTTGCTCCCATTACACCTGGGATAACAGGCCATTTGGAATCCTGGGTTGTAATAACCACATGATGTCCTCAATATCTACACTACTCAAGGTGAATACTAGGTCCAGTCTTGCTGGTTCATCCTGTCCTCTCTCTCTCTCTCTTGTAGTGTCCCTTACGTGTTGGTACTTGAAGTTTTCCAGTTCCACCTCCATCATCTTAGCCCCTCCATGTAACTTGGCCCCCATGTGGCTCCAAGTTCTCCCAATCGATTTCCTTGTGATTAAAGTCACTAATGATCAGGAACTTTGCCTTGCATGCTTAAGTTCTTCTGGCCACTGCAGCCAGTGTGTCAACCATTGTTCTATTGCTCTCATCATACTCTTGCCTTGGCCTCCTGCTGTTCTGTGGTGGGTTATACATCACTGCAATTACCACTTTGGGACCTCCAAAGTGAAGCATTCTCACTGTGTAATTGCTTGCTTCTCCGCTGTCTCCTCCAGCTCATAAAAATTCCATCGGCTTTTGATCAGCAGTGCCACTCCTCGACCCTCCTGTTTCCTCTGTCTTTCCTCAGGATCTGGTATCCCGTTGGAAAGATGGCATCTGTTATCATACATGTAAGCTTGGTTTCTGTGAGAGCTATGATGTCCGGTGATGCCTCTTTGACTCTTTTGTGCTACTCGTCCCACTTATTTGTTTGGGGGGCCTGTGAGGGTGGGAGACCTGGTAGCATACTGTGGGATTCTATAGCTGAGTGTTGAGTGGAAGCTGTGAGTATGGATTGTAGTTTGTGTTGGGATGGTGTGATAGGTTGTGGGGTTCTGAGGATGGTTGTGTGTGTGCTTGCCCTTGCTGCTCTGTCCTGCTTTGATTGGCCTCTGCTGGTTCCACCCTTGTCTCCTTTCCAAGCTCCTTTCGCTTTTTTTTTTTTTTTTTTTTTTTTGTGTGTGTGTGTGTGCGTGTTATCATTTTGTCCTAGGCACATGTAGATTACACACTAGGCCTGATGTATATGCGTGGGTGCATAAGTGTGTATGTGTGTGTGTGTGTGTATGTGTGTGTGTGTACTCACCTAGTTGTGGTTGCAGGGGTCGATTCATAGCTCCTGGCCCCACCTTTTCACTGGTCACTACTAGGTCACTCTTCCTGCTCCATGTGCGTTATCATACCTGTACTCACCTAGTTGTACTCACCTAGTTGAGGTTGCAAGGGTCGAGTTCAAGCTCCTGGCCCCGCCTCTTCACTGGTCGCCACTAGGTCACTCTCCCTGAACCATGAGCTTTATCGTACCTCTGCTTAAAGCTATGTATGGTTCCTGCCTCCAGTACATCGCTTCCCAAACTATTCCACTTCCTGACTACTCTGTGGCTGAAGAAATACTTCCTAACATCCCTGTGATTCATCTGTGTCTTCAGCTTCCAACTGTGTCCCCGTGTTGCTGTGTCCAGTCTCTGGAACATCCTGTCTCTGTCCACCTTGTAAATTCCTCTCAGTATTTTGTAAGTCGTTATCATGTCCCCCCTATCTCTCCTGTCCTCCAGTGTCGTCAGGTTGATTTCCCTTAACCTCTCCTCGTAGGATATACCTCTTAGCTCTGGGACTAGTCTTGTTGCAAACCTTTGCACTTTCTCCAGTTTCTTTACATGCTTGGCTAGGTGTGGGTTCCAAACTGGTGCAGCATACTCCAATAAGGGCCTAACGTACACGGTGTAAAAGGTCCTGAACGATTCCTTATTAAGATGTCGGAATGCTGTTCTGAGTTTTTTTGCCAGGCGCCCATATGCTGCAGCAGTTATTTGGTTGATGTGCGCTTCAGGAGATATGCCTGGTGTTATACTCACCCCAAGATCTTTTTCCTTGAGTGAGGTTTGTAGTCTCTGGCCCCCTAGACTGCACTCCGTCTGCGGTTTTTTTTTTTTGTGTGTGTGTATGTGTGTGTGTAGGGTGCGTGTGGTGTGTGTGTGTGTGTGTGTGTGTGTGTGTGTGTGTGTGTGTGTGTGTGTGTGTGTGTGTGTGTGTGTGTGTGTGTGTGTGTGTGTGTGCATGTGTGTGTGTGTATGTATGTATGTGTATGTGTACGTGTGTGTGTGTGTGTACTCAACTAATTGTGGTTGTAGAGGTCGAGACTCAGCTCCTGGCCCAGCCTCTTCACTGACCGCTACTGGGTTCTCTCTCTCCCTGCTCCATGAGCTTTATCATACCTCATCTTAAAACTATGTATGGTTCCTGGCTGCACTACATCACTCGCCAGATTATTTCACTTCCTGACAACTCTATGGCTGAAGAAATACTTCCTAACATCCCTTTGACTCATCTGAGTCTTCAACTTCCAATTGTGACCTATTGTTTCTGTGTCCCATCTCTAGAACATCTTGTCTCTGTTCACCTTATCTATTCCTCGCAGTAATTTGTGTGTTATCATGTCTCCCCTGACCCTCCTGTCCTCCAGTGTCGTCAGGCCAATTTCCCTTAGCTTTTCTTCGTAGGGCAATCCCCTTAGCTATGGAATTAGTCTTGTTGCAAACCTTTGCACTTTCTCTAATTTCTTGACGTGCTCGACCAGGTTTGGGTTCCAACTGGTGATGCATGCTCCAGTATTAGCCAGACTTACACGGGTACAGAGCCTTGAACGATTCCTTAATGAGGTATAGGAACGCTATTCTGAGGTTTGCCAGGCGCCCATATGCTGCATATGTAGCATGTGTGTGTGTGTGTGTGTGTGTGTGTGTGTGTGTGTGTGTGTGTGTGTGTGTGTGTGTACATCCCTAATTGTACTCACCTAATTGTGGTTGCAGGGGTCGAGACTCACCTCCTGGCCCCGCCTTTTCACTGATCGCTACTAGGTCCTCTCTCTCTCTCTCTCTCTCTGCTTCCAGATCTTTGTCATACCTTGTCTTAAAGATGTGTATGGCTCCTGCCTCCACTACGTCACTTGCTAGGCTATTCCACTTCCTGACGACTCTGACTGAAGAAATACTTCCTAACATCCCTGTGACTCGTCTGAGTCTTCAGCTTCCAATTGTGACCCCTTGCTTCTGTGTCCACTCTCTGGAACATCCTGTCTCTGTCCACCTTATCTATTCCACGCAGTATCTTGTATGTCGTTATCATGTCCCCTCTGACCCTTCTGTCCTATAGTGTCGTCAGTCCGATTTTCCTCAACCATTCATCGTAGGACATTCCCCTGAACTCTGGAACTAGCCTAGTTGCAAACCTTTGTACTTTCTCTAACTTCTTGACGTGCTTGATCAGGTTGTGGTTCCAATGGTGCGCATACTCAGTTGGCCTGACGTTACACAGTGTACAGTGTCTTGAACGATTCCTTATTAAGGTATCGGAACGCTATTCTCATGTTTGCCAGGCGCCCGTATGCTGCAGCAGTTATCTGGTTGATGTGTGACTCTGGAGACGTGCTCGGTGTTATGGTCACCCCAAGATCTTTCTCCTTGAGTGAGGTTTGCAGTCTTTGTCCACCTAGCCTATACTCTGTCTACGGTCTTCTTTGCTCTTCCCCAGTCTTCATGACTTTGCGTTTGACTGGGTTGAGCTCGAGAAGCCAGTTTCTGGACCACGTGTCCAGTCTGTCCAGGTCTGTTTGTAGTCCTGCCTGATCCTCATCTGATTTAGTTCTTCTCATCAACTTTACATCATCTGCAAACAGGGACACTTCAGAGTCTATCCCTTCCATCATGTCATTTCACATATATCAAAAAAAGCACTGGTCCTAGAACTAACCCATGCGGGACCCCGCTCGTCACAGGCTCCCATTGTGATACCTCTTCATGTACCATGACTCGTTGTTGCTTCCCTGTCAGGTATTCTTTGATCCATTGCAGTGCCCTCCCTGTTACACGTGCCTGATCCTCCAGCTTCTGCACTAATCTCTTGTGAGGAACTGTGTCAAAGGCCTTCCTGCAGTCCAGGAAAATGCAGTCAACCCACCCCTCTCTCTCGTGTCTTACTTCTGTTACCTTGTCACAAAACTCCAGAAGGTTTGTGACATAGGATTTGCTTTCCATGAATTCATGCTGGCTCTCATTTATAATCTTGTTCCGTTCCAGGTGTTCCACCACTCTCCTCCTGATAATTTTCTCCATGACTTTGCATACTATACACATCAGAGACACTGGTCTGTAGTTTAGTGCCTCGTTTCTGTCTCCTTTCTTAAAAATGAGGACTACATTTGCCGTCTTCCATACCTCAGGTAATTGCCCAGTTTCAAGGGATGTATTGATGATTGTGCACCTCCTCCTCCTTCTGCACCTCCTCCTCCGTTGTTCGTATGTAATCCAACATTTGCTGGTATATTCACTGTTGATGTTCCCCTCTGTGCTGTCTTCCCTGAGCCCTTCTTGTCTCTACTGTAAATAATTCCTTAACTCTCCTGTTTAGCTCCTTACATACCTCCTGATCGTTTCTTGTGAGTTTTCCACCTTCTGTCCTCAGCCTGATCACCTGGTCTTTGACTGTTGTCTTTCTCCTGATGTGGCTATACAGCAGTTTCGGGTCAGACTTGACTTTCGATACTATGTTATTATCATACTGTCGCTGGACCTCCCTCCTTACCTGTGCATACTCGTTCCTGGCTCTGCGACTAATCTCCTTATTTTCATGTGTTCTTTGCCTTCTGTATTTTTTCCATTGTTTATTGCACTTTGTTTTTGCCTTCCTACACCGTCGGGTAAACCAGGGGCTCGTTCTGGTCTCCCATTATTTCTGTTGCCCTTGGGAACAAACCTTTCCTCTGCCTCCTTGCATTTTGTTGTTACGTATTCCATCATTTCGTTTACTGACTTTCCTATCAGTTATCTGTCCCATTGAACCTCCTGCAGGAAGTTCCTCAAACCTGTATAGTCCCCTCTTTTATAGTCTGGCTTTTTCCATTCAACTTCTGTTACCCCTTCCACTTGTAACTCAACTATGTATTCAAAGCACAGAAACACGTGGTCACTATCTCCAAGGGGACTCATATTTGATGTCCTCAATGTCTGAACTGCTCAGGGTGAGCACAAGGTCCAGTCTTGCTGGTTCATTCTCTCCTCTCACTCTGGTAGTGTCCTTAACATGTTGGTGCATGAGGTTTTCCAGTACCACATCCGTCATCTTGGCTATCCATGTTTTGGGACCCCCGTGTGGCTCCAGGTTTTCCCAATCAATCTCCCTGTGGTTGAAATCGCCCATTACCAGTAACTTTGCTCTGCTCGAGTGAGCTCTTCTTGCCACCTCAGCCAGTGTGTCCACCATTGCTCTGTTGTTCTCTTCATATTTCTCTCTTGGCCTTCTGCAGTTCTGTGGTGGGTTATACATCCCTGCAATGACCACCTTGTGCTCCCCAGACTGAAGTGTACCTACTATATGGTCCCTTTCTCCAATCTCGTCCATGAGTCCCATTTTCTAGAATTTCCATCGTTTTTTTATGAGAAGTGCAACCCCTCCTCCCCCTCTGTTCCTTCTATCTTTCATCAGGATCTGATATCCTGGTGGGAAGATTGCATCTGTTATTGTCTCAGTGAGTTTCGTTTCTGTAACTGCTATGATGTCTGGGGACTTCTCATTGATTCTTTCATACCACTCCTCATATTTATTCGTTAATCCATCCGCATTCATGTACCAAACCTTCAACTTCTGTTCTAAAACTGTGGTCCTGAGAGAATTTTTGGGGTTGGGAGAGCAGGAGCCCTGGCAGCGGCCTATGGGGATTGTGGTAGGGGTGGGGGCAGAGTTCCTATAGGGGGTTGCTGTATGGGTAGGGTTTGTGTTGTGGGGGTGGGGACAGAGGAATCGGTGTGTGATTGTTGGTTTAGATTGTCCAGTTGCCTTGGGGTTGTCGTGGTTGGAGTCCTTCTGCAGGTGTTTCTGGGGGAAGGGGGTGTTTGCCCTTCCACCTGTGCCTGGGTTATTCTGCTTTTCTTTGTCATTTCCTCCCATTCCACCTTTCGTTTTTGCTCTCTCTGTTTCAGTATCACCCTTTCCTCTTGTGTTCGTCTCAATCGAGGTACACACTCTGGAACTCAGTTTGTCTCTCAGCTGTGCTTTTTCCTGCAGGTTCATGGTTCGAGTTGATTCTGCCTTGAAAATTACTTTGAGAGGCCGTGTGTGTGTGTGTGTGTGTGTGTGTGTGTGTGTGTGTGTGTGTGTGTGTGTGTGTGTGTGTAACTCTCACATTTGTGTGGTAGAATGTTAATGCTGATATTTTTAAGCACACATGTAATATTAACAGTTTAAAAAGTAGCGGCTGTTTTTAACTGATTCAGTAAAAATGGGCAGTATCCACCGATACCAATACTTTACCACATCCTTAGATTAAAGATTTATTTCATCTCTTCACTACCAGTGATGATTACTTTAATCCCCAAATTAGAGCTCAATCAGCCTCAAAAACCCTTGAGGAGGCAGCGCAGAGCCTACTCACCTTCCATTAAGAATACTTTACTCCCTAAAATGGGGTTTATAATAATTTCTCAGTAAAAGACATAAAATGAGATACATATGTAATGAGACATAAACTCAAGTGAAGATGAACTGAACGACTGTTATTGAACAAACATCGTAGTGTAAGTTGTGTGCTTGAGTGTTTGAACGTTGGGGCTACTGTGTGCATGAACTATGGTTCGAGTCCCAATATATCCTTCTGTTTATTCATTTACAGTCGTTCATCATGACATGTCTTGGGTTGATGTACTATATAGCTGTGAGGGGTGTGAGAAGAGATGTGCAAGAAGAGCTTCTGGGTGTGTGGGAAGAGATGTGCAAGAAGAGCTTCTGGGTGTGTGGGAAGAGATGTGCAAGAAGAGCTTCTGGGTGTGTGAGAAGAGATGTGCAAGAAGAGCTTCTGGGTGTGTGGGAAGAGATGTGCAAGAAGAGCTTCTGGGTGTGTGGGAAGAGATGTGCAAGAAGAGCTTCTGGTGTGTGGGAAGAGATGTGCAAGAAGAGCTTCTGGGTGTGTGGGAAGAGATGTGCAAGAAGAGCTTCTGGGTGTGTGGGAAGAGATGTGCAAGAAGAGCTTCTGGGTGTGTGGGAAGAGATGTGCAAGAAGAGCTTCTGGGTGTGTGGGAAGAGATGTGCAAGAAGAGCTTCTGGGTGTGTGAGAAGAGATGTGCAAGAAGAGCTTCTGGGTGTGTGGGAAGAGATGTGCAAGAAGAGCTTCTGGGTGTGTGGGAAGAGATGTGCAAGAAGAGCTTCTGGGTGTGTGGGAAGAGATGTGCAAGAAGAGCTTCTGGGTGTGTGGGAAGAGAGCGTCAGACTACACTTGGTGCTGCTCACACAATGCTTTGAAGTACTTTTTGTAAAGTCATCCTATTGTAAGCTCCGTGGCTGAGGGGCACAGCATCGGGTATGCTTTATGCAAGGACCATGGTTCGAGTCTCCATTCCTTCTTCTCTTTGAAATGAGAGATATACACTACACAACCCGTACACAGGAGAGACAAGCTTATGATGTTTCGGTCCAACTTTGTAAATGGTCCAAGTTGAACCTATACGTCGTCATAAGTTTCTGTGTCCTTTGTACAGGTTATTTATGTATTGTTCCAGTCACGGTATTATGACCATTTGTTCTCTAAAGATTTTTATTACACAGTGTATGTACAGGAGGAATGTCGAGTTATATATCTCGTTAAGTGATAATAATAAAAATTAATAATAATAATAATAATAATAAAAATAATAATAATCATAATAATAATAATAATAATAATATTAATATAAATAATAATAATAATAATGGTCCAAAATGTCACTCATTAAACAATAGTTTGTTACATAGCACGTAATAGAAAATCTTTAAAAAAATAATAAATAATTTTTAAACTGAGATAAATGAAAAGAAAAAAAAATTTAAAATCTAAATACTAGCCAAAGTTTTGAGTTAATAGTAGAGATAAAAATTAAACAATTTGAGGAAAGGGAGTAATGCAACGAGGCAGAAGTTAAATTCAATTCAATTCAGTTCATTCAAGTTTTATTCTCTATAAGGGTTACATTGGGGTTTAACGGGTTTTTGGGGGTATGTGTGGTTTACTTGTTATAAAAATACTAATTACAGAGGGGGCCACTAGGACCCCTAGCATGGCTAGGCATTTCGAGAAAGATTAGACTAATTCTTAACATTAATTCCTTTCGGGATTATGGTATTAAGGCTAGTGACTACATCATAATTGTGAGTTTAGCAATTTTGAATGCTTTTGTTTTGGCACAATACAAGGTGTCTATATTGGAGTATATAGGCAAGCTTATGAATTAGGATTTATTATTTTAAGATTAAGATTAGTATTTCTGGGTTTATAGTCAGTGGGGTGGGGTCAGTGTAATTGTGAACCACCAGGTGGTTATTATGTATTTTAGTTGTCGGGGTGTATCAGGGAGATAAGATGTTTTCTAACTGTAGTTTTGGGAAAGTGATGAATGTGTCTGAGTTCTAGAGTTTTCAGGTAGGGTGTTCCAGATTTAGGTCCTTTGAAATATATTGAATTTTTGTAAAGGTTTAGTCGAACACGGGGAATGTCAAAAGGGGGATGTTTGTGTCTGGGTTATGCCTGTGGTCCTGTCACAACTATCAAGAAAGCGTTTTAGGTCAAGGTTAATATTGGATTTAAGGTCCTGTTGATTAGGGCTGCACGTAGTAAGTGTGGATGTTCTGAACAGGGAGTAAGTTTAGATCTATGAAGAGTGGGGGGGAGTGTTGCCAGGGATGGGATTTAGTGATTATTCTTATTGTGGCTTTTTGTTGGGTTATTATTGGCTTTAGGTGTGTTGCTGCAGTTGAACCCCAAGCACAGATAGCATAGGTGAGGTATGGATATATAAGTGAATGGTTTTAGTGTGAGAAGGGCAGTTTGCGGCAGTAGTATTGTTTTCTTGGAGAGGATCCCACCGTTTTGGATACTTTTTTTGTTATATGTTGGATATGGGTGCTGAAATTTAGGTTGTTGTCGAGGTATAGGCCAAGAATTTACCCTCATTATGTCTGGCAATTTAGAGTGTTGTCGATCTTATGGGTTTAAGTTGCGCAGTACCTGCCCCTGCTTTCCAAAAAATAATATAGTGGTTTTGCCCGTGTTAAGTGTAAGTTTATTGGCTGTCATCCAAGTCGATATTTTTAGCAGCTCCTGTTAAAAATGGTGTTGAGGGTGGGAAGATTAGGGTGGGAGATGACATAAGTGTGTCTCAGCAAAGAGATTTGGGGTTTTATGTGTTGGGATATGTTTGGAAAATCATTGATGTTATGAGGAAGAGCAGGGGTCCAAGGACACTTCTTGCGGAATCCAGCATCAAGTGGCCGTATTGATGAGGCGTGTCTTTATTTGGGGACATACTGATACCTATTTTGAAAGGTAGGATTTAAATATGCAAGGCCATGGCTCTTATACCGTAATGGTCAAGTTGTGGAGTAGGATGCCGTGGTCTACTGTGTCAAACGCTTTTCTTAGGTCAATAAAAATTCCTAGCGGATATTCCTTATTTTCCAATGCTGTGTTTAAAACAGGTTAGCATTTTTATAATTGCATCATTAGTGTTTTATTTTTCCTGAATCAATGCAGGGGTTGAGTATGTTTT
>NC_069403.1:26070495-26086801 GCF_026875155.1 Cherax quadricarinatus
GCAGCCACTGGTGCTACGTATCAGTGGTGAAGCACCACTGGTGCTACTACCTTTTGTGAAGCAGCCTGGTGCTGCGTCCAGTGGTGAAAAACCACGGGTGTACGTCCCAGTGGTGAAGCAGCCACTGGTGTACGTACCAGGGGGGAAAAGCAGCCATGGTGTAGTACCATTTTGGGGAACGCCACTGGTGCTACGTACAAGTGGTAAAAGCAGCCACTGGTGCTACGTACCAGTTGTGAGCAGCCACTGGTGCTACGTACCAGTGGTGAAGCAGCCACTGGTGCTACGTACCAGTTGTGAAGCAGCCACTGGTGCTACGTACCAGTTGTGAAGCAGCCACTGGTGCTGCGTACCAGTGGTGAAGCAACCACTGGTGCTACGTACCAGTGGTGAAGCAACCACTGGGGCTACGTACCAGTGGTGAAGCAGCCACTTGTGCTACGTACCAGTGGTGAAGCAGCCACTGGTGCTACGTACCAGTGATGAAGCAACCACTGGTGCTACGTACCAGTTGTGAAGCAGCCACTGGTGCTACGTACCAGTGGTGAAGCAGCCACTGGTGCTACGTACCAGTGGTGAAGCAACCATTGGTGCTACGTACCAGTGGTGAAGCAGCCACTGGTGTTATGTACTAGTGGTGAAGCAGCCTCTGGTGCTACGTGCCAGTGGTGGAGCAGCCACTGGTGCTACGTACCAGTGGTGAAGCAGCCACTGGTGTTATGTACTAGTGGTGAAGCAGCCTCTGGTGCTACGTGCCAGTGGTGAAGCATCACTGGCGACCCCAAGTAGCTACAATTTCTACCCTATTTAGACAACAGAATGCACCATTTTTGTTGCCTTGGATGACTTGTGGTAGGTTGGTGAGTTGGGGACCTGAGAGTAGTTGGTAAACTGAGCTTCCAGCTGTCTAGTACACCAGGGTCGGAATACTTTTATCCCAGAAATAGGAATTAAATGAACTCTTAGCGTATATACACTGAGAGACATGCACATCTCAGTGAACATATCCTGCGTCGACTATGTGACAATTGGAATGTTATATGTGCATAACCATATATAAGTTCTGGCGACATGTAAAACCTGGTGTATATTACGATTTTTTTTTTGGCAGCGATTGATCCGGTCTAATAATTGTTTTGTCATTCTTTGGTCATGACAATGGAACTGGATGATCTCTGGGATTTACTCAAGCGTGCTTCCTGCTTCCTTGCAAGCTACAGTAGAGATAGCTAAATTTGCCAACTGTACTGTTCAAGAAATGATCAGCTACGCGACTGTGATAGTACGTGTGTGGAAAGACACTGTGAAAAATTGCATACCACATCACTGAAGCAACTTTCAAGGATGTTATATTGTTTAATACCAAAAAAATAAAGTATTTTATTACTTATATCGCTAATCTCTTCAATAACTGAACATGTTAAGACACTACTCAAGTGAACTGATAATTTACAGTACAAAAATTAAAATCACAAGTTTCAACTCCATTCTCATCACTGCTGTGTACTGATTGCACTGTCGTGACACTGCACTACACAAGACGCTGCTTCACTGTATCCTTGGTTTTCCTCTGTCTCTGACCTTCCTCGCTGACCAACTCACTGGCTCATAACTGTCCAACACTTCCTAACTGGTGACTGCTTCCCGGCTTCAGACTGACGGTTGCTAACTGTTCTAGGTTGTTTGGTTTGTTATATGTAAGGCTTATTGACCGCACAAGACCCATTAAGACTGTATCCCACCTGCTCACAGCCCATTAAGACCACTTGTTGAAGGTGCTCTCCACAGTGTTCCTTCCCAGTAAGATCGGGTGTCGCTGTTGTTCTATCCTGTTTGTAACAGCCAGTTACTAAAGACTAGGCAAATAGGAAGTAATGTCACACTTCTCTCATATTATCATGCTGTTATTTGGTTAATATTATCCTTATCAGACATATAGTGAAGTTCAGACAGTGTGCTTATAATTCACCTTGTTGAGGTGCTCAGTGTACCTGATAATGTTTAAGTTAGAGGGTCATCAATATTTCTTGAGCTTCGCCGAACAATCAGTTCATTAATTACACTTTCATGATATGTGTAAATACATGAAAGCTCTCAGGTTTTAATTTCTAGTTTCACTATGGTATTTTTCCGTATTTGGGTCGAGTCATAGCTCCGGGCCCCTCCTCTTCAATCGTCGCTACTAGACTCACTCACTCCCTGCTCCATGAGCTTTATCATACCTCTTCTTAAAGATATGTATGGATTCTACCTCCATTACATCACTCTCCAGACTGCTCACTTCCAAACAACTCTATAACTGAAGAAGTACTTCCTAACAGCCCTGTGACTCATCTGAGTTTTCAGCTTCTAGTTGTGACCCCCTAGTTGCTGTGTCACATCTCTGAAACATTCTGTCCCTATCCACCTTGTCAGTTCCTCTCGGTATTTTATATGTTGTTATCATGTCTCCCCTATCACTCCTGTCCTCCATTGTTGTCAGCTTGAGTTCTCTTAACCTGTCCTCGTAGGACAAACCCCTCAGCTCTGGGACTAGTCTTCTTGCAAACCTCGGCACTTTTTCTAATTTCTTCACGTGTTTGACCAGGTGTGGGCTCCATACTGGTGCTGCATACTCCAATATGGGCCTGACTTACACGGTGTACAGTGTTGTGAATAACTCCTTACTTACATGTCGAAACGCTATTCTCAGGTTAGGAAGGCGCCCGTATGTTGCAGCAGTTATTTGGTCGTTGTGCGGCTCAGGAGATGTGCTCGGTATGCTGCTCACCCCAAGATCCTTTTCTTTGGGTGAGTTTTGCAGCCTCTGACCTCTTAGGCTGTACTCCGTCTGAGGTCTTCTTTGTAATTCCCAAGCTTCATAACTTTACACTTTCTGGGGTTAAACCCCAGGAGCCATTTTTCGGACCAGGCTTGCAGCCTGTCTAGATGCCCTTGTAGGTTTACCTGATCCTCGTCCACTTGTATTCTCTTCATTAGTTTCACATCATCTGCGAATAGGGACATCTCTGACTCTATCCCTTCTGTCATGTCATGCACATATAGAAGAAAGAGCAGCGGACGTAGGACTGACCCTTGAGGAATCCCACTCGACACATGCACACACTTTGGCACCTCATCTCGTACCGATATACGTTATTTCCTTCCTGTCAAGTTTTCCCTGATCCACTGAAGTACTTTCCTGATATTACTCCCTGCTATTCTTATATGGTACTGTGTTGATAGCCTTCTTACAGTCCAAGAAGGTGCAATCTACCCATTCCTCTCTCTCCTGTCTTACTTTTGTTACCTTGTCATAGAACTCCAATAGGTTTGTGATGCAGGATTTCCCTTTCTTGAAGCCGTGCTCGTTGTCCTGTATGAGACCATTTCTTTCTAGGTGCTCCACCACTCTTTTTCTGATAATCTTCTCCACAACTTTACGTACAATACATGTCAGCGATGCTGGTCTGTAATTTAGTGCAATATGTCTGGCTCCTTAAAAATCGGGACTATATTTGCTTCCTTCCACACCTCAGGCAGTTGCTTTGTTTCGATAGGTTTATTGAAGATTCTTGTTAGTGCACACAGTGCATCTGCTCCCTCTCTCAGGACCCAAGGAGAGATATTATCTGGACCCACCGCCTTCGAAGTATCTAGTCCCTCTAGCAGTTTCTTCACCTCCTCGGTTGTGTGCACTGCGTCCAGCACTTGCTGGTGCCTCCTACTACCTCAGTTTACTGGAGGCCTCTGTCTCCACTGTGAATACCTCCCTGAATCGTGAGCTGAGCTCCTCATATATTATCTGATCGTTTCCTGTGAGCTCCCCTAGTTCCTTCGTCAGCCTGATTACCTGGTCCTTGACTGTTTTTCTCCCAGTGTGGCTGTATAACAACTGTTGTCAGATTTGGCATTTGATGATATGTCAGTCTTGTATTGACGCTGGACTTCTCTCCTATCCATGCATATTCATTTCTGTTTTTATGGGTCAACTCCCCTTTTTTCTGAGTCCTTTGCCTTCTGTCAATTTTCCTTATTCTAGCACATTTAGCTTTGGCCTCTCCACATCTTCTGGTAAAACCTTGGCTCACTCTGGTTTTCCTGTTGTTTATGTTGCTCCTTGGTACGACATTCTCCATTGCTTCCCTACACTTTGTGGTAACATGTTCCATCATTTCGTTTACTGTCTTTCCCTCTGGCTCGCTTACCCATTGCACCTCATGTAGGAATTGCCACACACTTGTGTAGTCCCCTTTTTGAACGTTTGGTTTCTCCTGTCCTTCTCATACTGCTTCACTCTCCATTGTTAGCTCTACTACGTATTCGAAACTCAAAACCACATGATCGCTAGTGCCTGGGGGCCTTTTTTGTGTGATATCTTCTATGTCTGACTGTTCGAGGTGAATCCGAGGTCTAGCATTGCTGCTTCATTGTTTCCTCTTACCTCTCTCTCTGATTGTGTCCTTAACATGCTGGTACACGAAGTTTTCCGGTACCGCCTCTAGCATCTTGGCTCTCCACGTCTCTGGTCCCCCATGTGGCTCCAGGTTCTCCTAGTCAGTCTCCTTATATGCATTTGTGTGTGTGTGTGTGTACTCACCTAGTTGAGGTTGCAGGAGTCGAATCCTAGGTCCTGTCCCCGCTTCTTCACTAGTCGCTACTAGGTCACTCTCCCTGAACCGTGAGCTTTTTCATACCTCTACCTGTGTGTGTGTGTGTGTGTGTGTTTTGTGTGTGTGTGTGTTTTGTGTGGTGTGTGTGTGTGTGTGTGTGTGTGTGTGTGTGTATGTGTGTGTGTTGTGTGTGTGTGTGTGTGTGTGTGTGTGTGTGTGTGTATGTGTGTGTGTGTTTTGTGTGTGTGTGTTGTGTGTGGTGTGTGTGTGTGTGTGTGTGTGTTGTGTGCGTGTGCGTATTGTATGTGTATGAGTGTGCGTGTATGCATATTAGATATGTATACATGGTCTTTGATTTTTGACAAGGGTTGAGAGACAATATTCTGAAAATTGATGGGTTTTAAAAAGCAATTGTGATTAGGGAAACATTTGTCTAGGAATGAAGGCGTCAGTAGTGTCCCCGTCCTCGCTGGGTGGCGTCAGTAGTGTCCCCGTCCCGCGGTTGCGTCAGTAGTGTCCCCATCCTCGCTGGGTGCGTCAGTAGTGTCCCCATCCTCGCTGGGTGCGTCAGTAGTGTCCCCATCCTCTCTGGGTGCGCGTAGTGTGTCCCCATCCTCGCTGGGTGCGTCAGTAGTGTCCCCATCCTCGCTGGGTGCGTCAGTAGTGTCCCCATCCTCGCTGGGTGCGTCAGTAGTGTCCCCATCCTCGCTGGGTGCGTAAATTTAGTGTCCCCATCCTCGCTGGGGGCGTCAGTATTTGCCCCCGTCCTCGCTGGGAGCGTCCAGTAGCGCCCCCACCTCGCTGGGTGCGTCATTTAGTGTCCCCGTCCTCGTGGGAGCGTCAGTAGTGTCCCCATCCTCGCTGGGAGCGTCAGTAGTGTCCCCATCCTCGCTGGGTGTGTCAGTAGTGTCCCGGTCCTCGCTGGGAGCGTTAGTAGTGTCCCCATCCTCGCTGGGTGCGTCAGTAGTGTCCCCGTCCTCTCTGGGTGCGTCAGTAGTGTCCCCATCTTCGCTGGGTGCGTCAGTAGTGTCCCCATCCTCGCTGGGTGCGTCAGTAGTGTCCCCATCCTCGCTGGGTGCGTCAGTAGTGCCCCCAATCCTCGCGGGGGTGCGTCAGTAGTGTCCCCATCCTCGCTGGGTGCGTCAGTAGTGTCCCCATCCTCGCTGGGTGCGTCAGTAGTGTCCCCATCCTCGCTGGCTGCGTCAGTAGTGTCCCCATCCTCGCTGGGTGCGTCAGTAGTGTCCCCATCCTCGCTGGGTTGCGTCAGTAGTGTCCCATCCTCGCTGGGTGCGTCAGTAGTGTCCCCGTCCTCGCTGGGTGCGTCAGTAGTGTCCCCGTCCTCGCTGGGTGCGTCAGTAGTGTCCCCATCCTCGCTGGGTGCGTCAGTAGTGTCCCGTCCTCGCTGGGGCGTCATTTGTGTCCCCATCCTCGCTGGGTGCGTCAGTAGTATCCCCGTCCTCGTGGGAGCGTCAGTAGTGTCCCCATCCTCGCTGGGAGCGTCAGTAGTGTCCCCATCCTCGCTGGGAGCGTCAGTAGTGTCCCCATCCTCGCTGGGTGCGTCAGTAGTATCCCCGTCCTCGCTGGGAGCGTCAGTAGTGTCCCCATCCTCGCTGGGAGTGTCAGTAGTGTCCCCATCCTCGCTGGGAGCGTCAGTAGTGTCCCCATCCTCGCTGGGTGCGTCAGTAGTGTCCCCGTCCTCGCTGGGAGCGTCAGTAGTGTCCCCATCCTCGCTGGGTGCGTCAGTAGTGTCCCCGTCCTCTCTGGGTGCGTCAGTAGTGTCCCCATCCTCGCTGGGTGCGTCAGTAGTGCCCCCATCCTCGCTGGGGCGTCAGTGTGTCCCCATCCTCGCTGGGTGCGTCAGTAGTGTCTCCACCCTCGCTGGGTGCGTCAATTTAGTGTCCCTCCTCGCTGGGTGCGTCAGTAGTGTCCCCATCCTCGCTGGGTGCGTCAGTAGTGTCCCCATCCTCGCTGGCTGCGTCAGTAGTGTCCCCATCCTCGCTGGGTGCGTCAGTAGTGTCCCCATCCTCGCTGGGTGCGTCAGTAGTGTCCCCATCCTCGCTGGGTGCGTCAGTAGTGTCCCCATCCTCGCTGGGTGCGTCAGTAGTGTCCCCATCCTCGCTGGGTGCGTCAGTAGTGCCCCCATCCTCGCTGGGTGCGTCAGTAGTTTTCCCCATCCTCGCTGGGTGCGTCAGTAGTGTCCCCTTTCCTCGCTGGGTGCGTCAGTAGTGTCCCCATCCTCGCTGGGTGCGTCAGTAGTGTCCCCACCCTCGCTGGGTGGTCAGTAGTGTCCCTATCCTCGCTGGGTGCGTCAGTGTGTCCCCATCCTCGCTGGCTGCGTCAGTAGTGCCCCCATCCTCGCTGGGTGCGTCAGTAGTGTCCCCATCCTCGCTGGGTGCGTCAGTAGTGTCCCCATCCTCGCTGGGTGCGTCAGTAGTGCCCCCTTTCCTCGCTGGGTGCGTCAGTAGTGTCCCCATCCTCGCTGGGTGCGTCAGTAGTGTCCCCGGGCCCTCGCTGGGTGGTCAGTAGTGCCCCCGTCCTCGCTGGGTGCGTCAGTAGTGTCCCCATCCTCGTGGGTCCCGTCAGTAGTGCCCCCGTCCTCTCGGGGGGTGCGTCAGTAGTGTCCCCATCCTCGCTGGGTGCTCAGTAGTGTCCCCGTCCCCCTTGGGTGCGTCAGTGTGTCCCCATCCTCGCTGGGTGCGTCAGTAGTGCCCCCCGTCCTCTCTGGGTTTGCGTCATTTGTGTCCCCATCCTCGCTGGGTGCGTCAGTAGTGTCCCCGGCCTCGCTGGGTGCGTCAGTAGTGTCCCCGTCCTCGCGGGGTTTGCGTCAGTAGTGCCCCCATCCTCGCGGGGTGCGCAGTAGTGCCCCCGCCCTCGCTGGGTGCTTTCAGTAGTGTCCCGTCCTCGCTGGGTGCGTCAGTAGTGTCCCCGTCCTCGCTGGGTGCGTCAGTAGTGTCCCCGTCCTCGCTGGGTGCGTCAGTAGTGTCCCCGTCCTCGCTGGGTGCGTCAGTAGTGTCCCCATCCTCGCTGGTGCGTCAGAAAGTTTCCCATCCTCGTGGGTGCGTCAGTAGTGTCCCCATCCTCGCTGGGTGCGTCAGTAGTGTCCCCATCCTCGCTGGGTGCGTCAGTAGTGTCCCCGGCCTCGCTGGGTGCGTCAGTAGTGTCCCCGTCCTCGCTGGGTGCGTCAGTAGTGTCCCCATCCTCGCTGGGTGCGTCAGTAGTGTCCCCGTCCTCTCTGGGTGCGTCAGTAGTGTCCCCATCCTCGCTGGGTGCGTCAGTAGTGTCCCCGTCCTCTCTGGGTGCGTCAGTAGTGTCCCCATCCTCGCTGGGTGCGTCAGTAGTGTCCCCGGCCTCGCTGGGTGCGTCAGTAGTGTCCCGTCCTCGTGGGTGCGTCAGTAGTGTCCCCATCCTCGCTGGGTGCGTCAGTAGTGTCCCCGTCCTCGCTGGGTGCGTCAGTAGTGTCCCCGTCCTCGCTGGGTGCGTCAGTAGTGTCCCCGTCCTCGCTGGGGTGCGTCGTAGTGTCCCCGTCCTCGTGGGTGCGTCAGTAGTGTCCCCGTCCTCGCTGGGTGCGTCAGTAGTGTCCCGGCCTGCTGGGCTGTGCCCCGGTGCTTTCCAGTATGATGGGCTCATGGAAATTAATCCGTTTATGCATAGTTTCATTGGTTATTTATATTTATCTATATTTCACCAGAACATTGAAAAGTCCCCTCTTTAAACCTCTACATATATTTTAAACCCTTTGTGTATCATTATATTAACTCTGTCTTCATTTTTTAACCTTGTCTATCATATATATTACCTCTGTGTTTTATTTTTAATCTGTGTAAATATTTAACCTTGTTATATATATTTTAAACCTTGTCTTTCATTATTTTAAACCCTTGTCTTTCTTATATTTAACCTCTTTATCATTATATTAACCTCTGTCTATCTTTATTTTTAACCTCTGTCTATCACGCGCTCCGTTAGCTCCAAATATACCGTCAACCTTTACGTTAGCCCCAGCAATTAGTACAAGCTACTTTTGCCCCAAAACAATATACCGTACAACGCTTACGTTAGCTCCAACAATATACCGTACGACGCTCACGTTAGCTCCAGCAATATACCGTACAACGCTCACGTTAGCTCCAACAATATACCGTACAACGCTCACGTTAGCTCCAGCAATATACCGTACAACGCTCACGTTAGCTCCAGCAATATACCGTACAACGCTCACGTTAGCTCCAACAATATACCGTACAACGCTCACGTTAGCTCCAACAATATACCGTACAATGCTCACGTTAGCTCCAACAATATACCGTCCAACGCTTACGTTAGCTCCAGCAATATACCGTACGACGCTCACGTTAGCTCCAACAATATAACTTACGACGCTCACGTTAGCTCCAACAATATACCGTACAACGCTTATATATTAACCTCTGTCTATCATATATATTAACCTCTGTCTATCATATATATTAACCTCTGTCTATCATATATATTAACCTCTGTCTATCATATATATTAACCTCTGTCTATCATATATATTAACCTCTGTCTATCATATATATTAACCTTGTCTATCATTATATTTAACCTTGTCTATCATATATATTAACCTCTGTCTATCATATATATTAACCTCTCTCTTCATATATATTAACCTCTCTCTATCATATATATTAACCTCTGTCTATCATATATATTAACCTCTGTCTATCATATATATTAACCTGTCTATCATATATATTAACCTGTCTATCATATATATTAACCTGTTTATTATATATTAACCTGTCTATCATATATATTAACCTGTCTATCATATATATTAACCTGTCTATCATATATATTAACCTGTCTATCATATATATTAACCTGTCTATCATATATATTAACCTGTCTATCATATATATTAACCTGTCTATCATATATATTAACCTCTGTCTATCATATATATTAACCTGTCTATCATATATATTAACCTGTCTATCATATATATTAACCTGTCTATCATTATATATTAACTGTCTATCATATATATTAACCTCTGTCTATCATATATATTAACCTGTCTATCATATATATTAACCTGTCTATCATATATATTAACCTGTCTATCATATATATTAACCTCTGTCTATCATATATATTAACCTGTCTATCATATATATTAACCTGTTATCATATATATTAACCTGTCTATCATATATATTAACCTCTGTCTATCATATATATTAACCTGTCTATCATATATATTAACTTGCCTCACACTGGGCCAGTGTCGTTCATGGAATTTGCTGTTACCTTTATTTTATTGAAGGGAGGCAAGATTGTCCCGAGACTGCCAGGTTAAAACGATCTTGGTAGCCAGAAGCAGAGTGCACATTGTCAGGTGTAGGTGATGACACTTGTGGCGTCAAATCTTGCACACACACAATGCCCGACCAGTTCCTTGGCACTGTTGACTAATACACTGTTGTTCTCCATCACTGTTAGCAACAGCTGTTGTTATCCATCACTGTTAGCAACAGCTGTTGTTCTCCATCACTGTTAGCAACAGCTGTTCCTAACATTCGTCTCGTCCTAGTTCCACCATAGATATAATAAAACAAAGGCGAATAAATGTCATATTTGTACACTTCTTTCAATTTGTATCTAATTTGTTATTGATTATAATAATAATATTAATAATAATAATAATAATAATAATAATAATAATAATAATAATTATAATAATAATTATAATAATAATAATAATAATAATAATAATAATAATTATTATTATTATTATTGTTATTATTATTATTATTATTATTATTATTATCAATAATATCAATAGTAATAGACAATGTCCTAGTAACCCCTTCTCCTGTTTAAACTACTAAAAACTAGAAAAATAAAACTTTACAAAACTGGGATGTTTGAATGTGCCTGGATATAGTGTGGATGATAAGAAATGATTGCTGATGTTATGAATGAAAAGAAGTTGGATGTCCTGGGCAGAAATAAATGGGATTAAGTCAGGAGTATCTGAGAGAGTTAGAGCTAAGGAAGGGGTAGCAATAATGTTGAAAGATCAGTAATGGAAAGAGAAGAGGGAATATAAATGTACAAATTCAAGGGCCTTATTAAAATAAGGGCCGGATGACAAAAGTGGGTCATAATAAGTGTGTAGGCACCTAGAGAAGAGAGGAGTGTAGAGGAGAGAGAGAGATTTTGGGAGATGTTAAACGAGTGTGTAGGAACTTTTGAGCCAAGTGAGAGAGTAATTGTGGTAGGGGACCTAAATGCTAAAGTAGGAGAAACTTTTAGAGAGGGTGTGGTAGGTAAATTTGGGGTGCCAGGTGTAAATGATAATGGGGGCCTTTGAACTTTGTATACATATTTTAAGAAAAGGAGGATAAATAAGAATACGAGATGTGATATAGGGCGTAATGACAGTAGTTTGTTGAACTACGTATGGTAGATAAAAGACTGTTGAGTAGACTTCAAGATGTACATGTTTATAGAGGGGCCACAAATATATCAGATCACTTTTTAGATGTGGCTACAGTGAGAATAAAAGGTAGATGAGATACAAGGAAAATGGAAGCAGCAAGTAAAAGAGAGGTGAAGGTGTATAAACTAAAGGAGCAGGCAGTTAGGGTAAGATATATAAACAACTATTGGAGGATAGATGGGCTTGTCAGAGAATAAGTAATTGGGTAGATGTATGGGGTACGTTTAAGAATGTAGTGTTAGAGTGTTCAGCAGAAGTTTGTGGTTACTGGAAAGAAGAAGAAAGAGGGAAGAAGAGCGACTGATGGATTGATGATGCAAAGAAAGTAGTAAGAGGAAAGAAGTTAGGATATGAGAGGTTTTTACAAAATAGCAATGGTGCAAGTGGGAGAGTTTTAGGGCGAGAGAAAGAGAGGTGGGAAAATGGGTATGAAGCAATGTAAAAGGAGAGCAAATGAAAGAGTGGGTGAGATGTTAAAACAAAGTTTTTTTTGAAAATTAGGGAAAAGTTTTAGTGACACTAATAAGTTTGAGAGAGCGAGGGAACGAATGGATTTGATAGTTAAAATAGGAGAGAGATTATTAATGGAGAGTTAGAGGTATCGGGAAGATGGTGGAATGTTCTGAGAATTTGTTTATTTGAAGAAGATGGGGATGTGTTTTTGTGTATTGGTGCAGAAGGAATACTTTTGTGGGAGTGAGGAAGAGCCAGTTGTGAGTGTGGGGAAGTGTGTGGGCATGTGGGGGAAGTGTGTGGGGCAGTGTGTGGGGCGTGTGTTGGGGAGTGTGTGGGCAGTTTGTGGGGCAGTGTGTGGGCAGTTTTGTGGGGCAGTGTGGGGAAAGTTTTGTGGGGCAGTGTGTGGGGCTGTGTGGGGCATGTGGGGCAGTGTGTGGGGAGTGTGTGGGGCAGTGGATAGAATGAAAGGGGGTAACGATGGATTGATGGGATAAAAATAGAAATGTTAAAAGCAGTTGGGGATATAGTTTTGCAGTGGTTATTATTTGTATTTAATGTCCAGAAGAGGGTAAGATACCTAGGGATTGGCAAAGGAGAAAAAGGGGATTAAAATTTTTTAGGGGAATAAGTCTGTTGAGTTTACTGGTAATTTATGGTAGAGTTATTATTGAAAGAATTGAGAGTAAGACGGAGAATATGATGGCAGATGAACAAGGAGGCTTTAGAAAGGGTAGGGGGTGTGTAGACCAAGTGTTTACAGTGAAACATATAGGTGAACATTATCTAAATAAGGGTAAAGAGATTTTTGTGGCATTTATGGATTTGGAAAAGGTGTATGATAGGATGGATAAGAGAGCAATATGGCAGATGTTGCAAATGTATGGGATAGGAGGTAGGTTATTGAAAGATGTGAAAAGTTTTTACGAGGATAGTGAGGCTCAGGTTAGAGTATGTAGGTGAGAGGGAGATTATTTCCCAGTAAAAGTAGGTCTTAGACAGGGACATGTGATATTATCATGGTTGTTCAGTATATTTATAAATGGATTTGTGAGAGAGGTGAATGCTCGCGTGTTGGCAAGAGGTGTGAGGTTAAAAGATAAAGAATCTAACACAAAGTGGGAGTTGTCACAGTTGCTCTTTGCTGATGGCACCATGCTTTTGGGAGATTCCGAAGAGAGGTTGCAGAGGTTGGTGGATGAGA
Source organism: Cherax quadricarinatus (assembly GCF_026875155.1). NCBI lineage: Eukaryota > Metazoa > Arthropoda > Malacostraca > Decapoda > Parastacidae > Cherax > Cherax quadricarinatus. The sequence goes on from NC_069403.1 coordinate 26,083,235, forward strand.
TAGAGATTGGTGGTAGAGATAAAACTGTAACATTAACACCCCTCCTTCAGAGTGCAGACTCTGTACTTTCTATCTTCAGGACTCAAGTCCGGCCTGCCGGTTTTCCTGAATTCTTTCAGAAATGTTACCTTGCTCACACTCCAACAGCACGTCAAGTCCTAAAAACCATTTGTATCCATTCGCTCCTATCTAACACGCTCACGCCTGCTTGCTGGAAGTCCAAGCCCCTCTCACACAAAACCTCTTTACCTCTTCTCTCCACCCTTTCCTAGGCTGACCCCCATCCTGACTTTCCTCCACGACAGATTTATACACTCTCGATTTCATTCTACTTCGTTCAATTGTCTTTATATGTCCGTAACAACTCAACAACCCCTCCTCACCCCGATGGATAATAGTTTTGATAATCCCTCACCTCCTAATTTCCAAACTACGGATTCTGTAAAGTAAAAGGACACAAGTGCAACTAATGTGACATTTTACTGTGGCAACGTTTCGCTCTCCAGGAGTTTTGTCAAACCGTTACAAACAATACATGGACACAAAGAGTATATATAGGCTTAGAGTGAGGTGTAATACTAGTGGTAACTATTAGTAGTGATATAAGTTGTAGTAGTAGTAATAATACAATTAATTTGCACGTGAGGAAAAGGATATAAAAGCTATTTTTATGCTAGCCAAGTAATAGCTTTTATATCCATTTGCTCATGTGCAAATTAATTGTATTACTTCTACTACTATAACTTATATCACTACTACTACTACTACTACTACTACTACTACCACCACCACCACTAGTATTACACCTTACTCTGAGCCTGTATATACCCTCTGTGTCCATGTATTGTTTGTAACGGCTTGACAAAGCTCCTGGAGAGCGAAACGTTGCAACAATAAAATGTCACATTAGTTGCACTTGTGTCCTTTTACTTTATACACCACACGTTGCCCTCAGACGTGACATCTCCACTGCCTCCAGCCTTCTCCTTGTTGTAACATTCATCACTCATGCTCCACACCATATAAGAGCATTGGTATAATTATACTCTCATACATTCTCCTCTTTGTTTCCATGGATAAAGTTCTTTGTCTCCACAGACTCCTCAGTGCACCACTCACATTTTCTCCTCATCAATCCTATGATTCACTTCATCTTTCATAGACCCATCCGCTGACACGTCCACTCCCAAATATCTGAATACATTCACTTCCTCCATACTCTCTCCCTCCAATCTGATATCCATTCTTTCGTTTCCTATATTTTTATTATCCTCATAACCTTATTCTTTCCTATATTTACTTTTAATTTCCTTCTTTTACATACCCTACCAAACTCATCCACCAACCTCTGCAACTTCTCTTCAGAATTTCCAAAAAGCACAGTGTCATCAGCAAAGAGTAACTGACAATTCCCACTTTGTGTTAGCTTCTTTATCTTTTAATCCCACACTTCTTGCCAACACCCACACATTCACTTCTCTTACAACTCCATCTATAAATATATTGAGCAACCACGGTGACATCACACATCCTTGTCTAAGGCCTACTTTTACTGGGAAATAATCTCCCTCTCTCCTACATACTCTAACCTGAGCCTCACTATCCTCGTAAAAACTCTTCAATGCTTTCAATAACCTACCTCCTATTCCATGCATTTGCAACATCTGCCACATTGCCCCCCTATCCAGTGCTCATTGTGGGGATAATATATTTTTTGTTTCCATTTTGCTTCAGAATGTAAGAACGGGGGCTTGTAATGCAGTTTTCTTATTTTTGGTGATGTTTATGTCTCCCGAGACCTTAAAGTAATTTTCCCTTTTTTTCTTGTCTAGCTGCATCCGAGTGGATACAGCTAGCTGAGTGAGACCCATCATCTGGTGGTCAGGGTTTTATGCAGGATTCTGCATTTTTAAATTAAAAAAAATAAATTAAATAAGTTTGGTGTTTATCTTGTTTACAAGATCTGTTGTGGTTGATGGCAAAGGTATGCTGTGGTCTTGATGATAAGATATGGTGTGGTCTTGATGACAAGGTCTGCTGTGGTCTTGATGGAGAGGTTGCTGTTTTCTTGGTGACAAGTTGGTGTAGTCTTAACAACCTTGTGCAGTGGGGTCTTGACAGTTAGGTTTAATGGGTTTTGACAACCAGGAATGGGGCTAATATGGTTTAATACAGGAAGAGGAGAGGAGAGGAGAGGAGAGGAGAGGAGAGGAGAGGGAGAGGAGAGGAGCTCCAATTTCTTGAACACTCCTCGCTCATTTTTCCTGCCAAGCCATCACAATCACATAAACTCTTTCACTTCTAATTTTTGTCATTCTTGGCTTCTAGGCTTTTGTACGCCAATTTTCTCTTGTTTGATTATTTTCCTGTTTCCAATTTGTACTAAAGAAAATATCAGAGATTTTTGTTTCAAGTAATGTTGATGCCACTTGGTCATGAAGAATTTTATACTTTTATTAAAATAAAAAACACTTTAAATTTTAAAATATGTACTAAAATAAGTTCAAAGTGGATTTACATTGAGTTATGAATCTCTCTATGTATATACACTGAAATACATACCTCTGTCAATTTTAGACTAAGAGCTCTGGATGTATTATACAAATTAAAAAATGCAAATCAGTGGGTGTATTTACAACGATATTTAGTGTTATGATATATGAGTTGCACAGCCGAAAACTATTATTGTTAATGAATGTTTACTGTTTTATAATTGTCGATTCCAGGGTTATTGCAAGCACTGGTGTGGTTGAATATTGCACTTGATTCTTGATCAGTTTCATATCAATTTTCGGTGTTGTGTTAACCTAACATCTGGAGGTTTGCCAGTTTGTCCCCCTAAATCTAAGCTGAAAACATTACACCCAATCCTGTAACACCACCACCACAGCGTTGAGGAGGGAATTCTTGATCAAAATGCTTGTGAATTTTTTATAAACTACATGTCAGATGAATCTTCTTAAAACATTCGTTAGGAAAGATAAATTCTAATTATGTGGGAAAAACCAGCACATTCTTGATCTGATTTTTAAAAAAATAATAATAAAAATAATAATAATAATAATAATAATAATTTAAAAATAATAAAAAATAATAAAAATTTCCACAGGTATATAAAACAACTTTTACAGGGCCATAGCTGATATCAGTGACATACTATATAGTGGTGCTGTGAAGAAAGTTATCTCCAAATCGGAGATCCCTTGGGAGGGAACTTAGGCCCCTCTCTTCTTTCCCTCCAGAGTGCAGAGGTCGGATGGGGTCACAGACCCCTCTAGCTTTCTGTTCAGGTGGGAAGGATCACATTTCTGCGATTCGTTTGCAAGATAATTATTGCAGTTCAATTCTGATTTCTTTCCACTCTCCTTGATGACGTTTCGAGCGGATTAAGCGACACGAGACACACGATTTACACATTTACAAATTACCAAGTGATCTGTGTAGCGACCGCAGGATATCTTGCATGTCTTGCAACCAGAACACTAGCACAAGTTTTGCTCTTACTATCGTTATGCCCTTTAACGGCGAAACAAATTTACGAATTTCATTTAAAGTGAGTGTGGCAGG
>NC_069403.1:26087301-26204801 GCF_026875155.1 Cherax quadricarinatus
TTTTTCAAGGTTTTATAGGTGAAAGACCCCCCCCGACTTGTGCAGATTGACTCCTTATGTCTTCTCCTCTAAACCAAATACAACCTGATGATTTCATAGCAACTCGTACCACTTAGCTCAAAGGTTTTTAGAAGAATCCGTGAAACAACTTCATAGAATCAAACAGCAGATTAACAAGATCACAAATCACTCGAGCAAAGCCATCCAAATCAAGTTAGTTCGAGAGTTATGCTGACTAACATTAACAAACGTCTGCAGATTCTAAGCTTGATCAAAAGTTTTGTTGGTTCCTTATCGAGGTAGTTAGATCATATCAACTGTTGTTAAAATTGTATCATGGTTAGAGAAATTATCTGGCAGTATAAAGAATCGCATTTAGATCATATGAAGTTTGTATGTATGATAATGATGCTCCAACCCAGACTAAGTTGACAGACTCTGACATCCTCCTGATCTGTACTTTTTACCTTGATACTCAGTTCAGACGATCAACCTGAAATGTCGTTATTTCCCTACATACACGACAGGTATTGAGAAATCCCAAGTATCATTTGTTACTTTCCAATTCAGTATGCCTCAACATACAGCATGAGTTAGCCAGTGCACAGAGTTACTCCCAAGATAGACACCATTGCCATATGTCAATCTCACCCTAGCAGAGTTGGGGTTAAATGTAAATAACCTGTTAGATGAATAATTACATATCACTTATCAGTATTGCAAGAGAAGTTTTTTGTTTTCATGTTATTTCTCTACCGAATTCTGAGAGTTAACCCCATCTAGATTTATCAACCGAATCTCCTCTGTTAAACTACTTCTTCTTTGTAGATATACCTTCCTCAAATCCATAGATCACATGAATACAGATCGATCGATCAAATTTTTTTTTATCACTTGACTATTGTGTAATCCCAATGCTGAGTTTCATTCGCAGAGTTGTGCATATTTCCACTTGTATATGCATTACAGTTTCATTAACGTAACTTCCATTCAATATTCACTTATGTATGATAAATGTTCAATTGTTGTTACCTTGACATGTATAGAATCACCCAAGCCGTACACCTGCCGTCTCAGAGTTGTATTAGTTGTATTCACTGGGACGAACATACGTTAGCGTCGCGAGCTCTCAGTACGTACGTACTCATTCCTAGTACCAGTTACCAGTAACCATCGTACCATAGTGAGACTTCACTACGACAACAGTCTCTGCGTAATCACTACTGATTCATATGCAGCTGACCATAGCGATTTCAACACACTCCCGTCACCCATAGGCACTGTGGAGTCAGTCAATAGGGAGCAGAGAGAGGCAGTCGAGTGGTGCTTCCCATACTTCTCGTTATAGTATACGTACTACCAACGCCTACGTGAGTATTCTTAACCCCATCCACGTTATCGAAAACCCACATGACATCACCACTCTGGAAACTATCAGTGCAAAGTGGACAGTACCTCTCACCACCCTGGAAACTATCAGTACAGAGTGGACAGTACCTCTCACCACACTGGATACTATCATTACAGACTGGACAGTACCTCTCACCACTCTGGAAACTATCAGTGCAGAGTGGACAGTAAATCTCCACACTGGTAACTATCAGTGCAGAGTGGACAGTACCTCTCAACACACTGGAAACTATCAGTGCAGAGTGGATAGTACCTCTCACCAATCTGGAAACTATCAGTACAGAGTGGGCAATACCTCTCACCACTCTGGAAACTATCAGTACAGAGTGGACAATACCTCTCACCACTCTGGAAACTATCAGTGCAGATTGGATAGTGCCTCTCACCACACTGGAAACTATCAGTACAGAGTGGACAGTACCTATCACCACACTGGAAACGAAAAGTACAGAGTGGACAGTACCTCTCACCACTCTAGAAACTTTCAGTATAGAGTGGACAGTACCTCTCACCACTCTGGAAACTATCAGTGCAGAGTGGACAGTACCTCACACCTCACTGGACACTATCCATGAAACAGTAGTGAGATGGATAGTACCTCTTACCCCACTGGAAACTATCAGTACAGAGTGGACAGTACCTCTCACCACACTGGAAACTATCAGTACAGAGTGGACAGCACCTCTCACCACTCTGGAAACTCTCAGTATGGAGTGGACAGTACCTCTCACCACTCGGAAACAATCACTACAGAGTGGACAGTACCTCTCACCACACTGGAAACTATCAGTACAGAGTGGAGAGTGGACAGTACCTCTTACCACACTGGAAACTATCAGTGCAAAGTGGATAGCACCTCTCACCACTCTGGAAACTATCAGTACAGAGTGGAGAGTGGACAGTACCTCTTACCACACTGGAAACTATCAGTGCAAAGTGGATAGCACCTCTCACCACTCTGGAAACTATCAGTGCAGAGTGGACAGTACCTCTCACCACACTGGAAACTGTCAGTGCAGAGTGGACAGTACCTCTCACCACACTGGAAACTATCAGTACAGAGTGGACAGTACCTCTCACCACTCTGGAAACTATCAGTGCAGAATGGACAGTACCTCTCACCACACTGGAAACTATCAGTGCAGAGTGAACAGTACCTCTCACCACACGGAATATTATCTAAAAACTTACAAATGCCTTGATACATAAAGCTACGTTGTTAGGGGCTGGGTAACAAACATGCCGGTACATTGTTAGTGGCTCGTTAACAAGCCGGTATGTTGTTAAAGGCTGGGCAACAAGCATGCCGGTACGTTGTTAGGGGCTGGGTAACAAGCATGCTGGTACGTTGTTAGTGTCTCGTTAATAAGCCGGTATGTTGTTAAAGGCTGGGTAACAAGCATGCTGGTACGTTGTTAAGGGCTGGGCAAAAAGCTTGCCGGTACATTGTTAAGGGCTGGGCAAAAAGCTTGCCGGTACATTGTTAAGGGCTGGGCAACAAGCATGCTGGTACGTTGTTAGAGGCTGGGTAACAGGTATGCTGGTACGTTGTTAAGGGCTGGGTAACAAGCATTCTGGTACGTTGTTAGGGGCTGATTAACAAGCATGCTGGTACGTTGTTAGGGGCTGGGTAACAGGTATGCTGGTACGTTGCTAAGGGCAGGGTAACAAGCATGCTGGTACGTTGTTAGGGGCTGAGTAACAAGCATGCTGGTACGTTGTTAGGGACTGGGTAACAGGCATGCTGGTACGTTGTTAGGGGCTGGGTAACAGGTATGCTGGTACGTTGTTAAGGGCAGGGTAACAAGCATGCTGGTACGTTGTTAGGGGCTGAGTAACAAGCATGCTGGTACGTTGTTAGGGGCTGGGTAACAGGTATGCTGGTACGTTGCTAAGGGCAGGGTAACAAGCATGCTGGTACGTTGTTAATTATGGACTGGGAAACAAGCATGCTGGTACGTTGTTAAGGGCTCGGTAACAAGCATGCTGGTACGTTATTAGGGGCTGGGTAACAAGCTTGCTGGAACGTTGTTAAGGGCTGGGTAACAAGCATTCCGGTACGTTGTTAAGGGCTGGGTAACAAGCATTCCGGTACTTTGTTAAGGGCTGGGTAACAAGCATGCTGGTACGTTGTTAAGGGCTGGGTAACAAGCATGTTGGTACGTTGTTGGGGACTGGGTAACAAGCATGCTGGTACGTTGTTAGGGGCTGGGTAACAAGCATGCTGGTACGTTGTTAGGGGCTGAGTAACAAGCATGTTGGTACGTTGTTAAGGGCTGGGTAACAAGCATATTGGTACGTTGTTAGGGACTGGGTAACAAGCATGCTGGTACGTTGTTAGGGGCTGGGTAACAAGCATGCTGGTACGTTGTTAGGGGCTGAGTAACAAGCATGTTGGTACGTTGTTAAGGGCTGGGTAACAAGCATGTTGGTACGTTGTTAGGGACTGGGTAATATGCATGCTGGTACGTTTTTATGGGCTGGGTAACAAGCATGCTGGTACGTTTTTATGGGCTGGGTAACAAGCATGCTGGTACGTTGTTAAGGGCTGGGCAACAAGCATGCTGGTACGTTGTTAATTAAGGGCTGGGTAACAAGCATGTCGGTACGTTGTTAAGGGCTGGGTAACAAGCATGCTGGTACGTTGTTATTAATGGCTGGTAACAAGCAATTCTGGTACGTATGTTAGGCTGGTAACAAGCATTTTGGTACTTTGTTAGGGGCAGGTAACAAGACATTCTGGTACATTGTTAGGGGCCTGGGTAACAACAATCTGGTACATTTGTTAGGGGCGCTGTAACAGCATGCTGTACTTTGTTAGGGGCTGGGTAACAAGCATGCTGGCTACGTTGTTAGTGGCTGGGTAACAAGCATTCTGTGGACTTGTTGGGGTGGGTAAAGCTAGCTGGTACGTTATTGTTAGGCTGGGTAAAATGATTCTGGTACAGTTGTTTGGGCTGGGTAACAAGCATTCTGTACTTTGTTATGGGACTGGGTAACAAGCATTACTGACTTGTTAGGGTTGGTAACAAGCATTCAGTACTTTGTTAGGGGCTGGGTAACAAGCATTCGGGACTTTGTTAGGGGCTGGGTAAACAAGCATTGGTACTTTGTTAGGGGCTGGGAACAAGCATTCTGGGACTTTGTTTGGGGCGGGGAAAAGCATTCTGGTATTTTTTAGGGGGTGGGTAACAAACATTCTGGTACTTTGTTAGGGGCTGGGTAACAAGCATTCTGGTACTTTGTTAGGGGCTGGGTAACAAGCATGCTGGTACTTTGTTAGGGGCTGGGTAACAAGCATTCTGGTACTTTGTTAGGGGCTGGGTAACAAGAATACGACAGTTGGTAGTCTCTGGGTTTGCATCACAATTTATCAACATGGCTAGAATAAATAAACATGTTTTGATACGTCTATATTTATGCCCTATCAGCTGCTGTAAGTATTAGCGAGTTTTGGTAGTCTTTTATTAGTAAGAGGCTTATTTATATTTTGATCATTCTTAATGCAATATAAGACACAGAAATGCTTATAAATAATAGTAATTCTGAATCAGGGTCCGCAGTAATTTACCACTGAGCTAGACCCAAGAAAAATATGGGCGCTTAGCCGAAGCTAAGCGATGTTACCCCATACCCCCGGGCACCAACCTCGTTGTCCACTGCATGTGGCAGGATCCGATGAAATAGCTTTCAAAACGAGGTTGGTGTCCGGGGGTATGTGGGTAACATCGCTAAGCTTCGGCTAAGCGCCTGTACTTATCTTGGGTGTAGCTTATTGGTAAAGTACTGTGGACTCTGATACAGAGTTAGCAGGTTCGAGTCCTGCTGTGGACGTAGTGACAATGTTTATATATATATATATATATATATATATATATAATAATATATATATATATATATATATATATATATATATATATATATATATATCTGTTTGGCTACAGTTTCTCGAGGGTCGTGACAAACTAATTCTGGGTGTGATTTACATGCCCCAGATCTTGACAGGGAGTGCAGTAGGCTGTTATAGGACGAAATTCATAAGGCGTCGTGATATGCAAATGTTGTGTTAATGGGAGATTTTAACTTTAGACAAATTGAGTGGAACAATGTGACAGGAAATCTTAAGTCTAGTGACTTTCTTGATACGATTCAGGATTGCTTTTTAAAATAGTTTTTGACTGAACCAACCTGCTTGACTTGCCAACAAAGAATCATTAACTAATAATCTTGAGTTAATGATGAGCTAGGGAAAATCAATCACAAATCACTTAGTTTCAACATATCATGGAGTTACCCAGATAACTGCAATCAAGTCTCTGTCCCAGACTTTCGCGACTGAGAAATTACCTGGGTGGGCTAAATTGGGATGACCTGAGTATGGGTCAGGTAGGTGGTGTTGGTTGCCAATATGTCGTTTTTCAGAGGATAGTTCTAGCTGCCAAGACAACTTTTGTTCCGAGTAGAGAAATTAGATCTAAGAAAAATGATCCTAAATAGATGAACAATAGATTAAAACATCTCACTGGTCAAAAGAGAGGCATATATAGGCGTATCAAAAGAGGGGATGGGCAGTTAAGAAATAAATATAGTCAATTAAAGAGATAAATAAAAAAGGAATAATAACAGCAAAAAATGGATTATGAGGCTAAGGTCGCAAGGGATTCGAAGACTAACCCAAAAGGGTTCTTTCAGGTATACAGAAGTAAGATTAGGGACAAGATAGGCCCACTTAAGAGTAACTCAGGTCAGATCACTGATAGTGATAAGGAAATACTGCGCCTGGGGAATGAGGGATAATAACATAATCCACAGGAAAGAAGAGAAACTGCAAATCCTTAGAGTAAGAGTCTTCCCTCAGCTTCAAGACTGTGGACTCTTAGTCTTCCCTCAGCTTCAAGACTGTGGACTCCTAGTCTTCCCTCAGCTTCAAGACTGTGGACTCGTAGTCTTCCCTCAGCTTCATGACTGTGGACTCCTAGTCTTCCCTCAGCTTCATGACTGTGGACTCCTAGTCTTCCTTCATACTGTGACTCCTAGTTTCCCTCAGCTTCAGACTGGACCGTATCTTCCTCAGCTTCATGAACTGTGGACTCCTCTTCCTCAGCTTCATGACTGTGGACTTAGCTTTACTCTCAGAGCAGATATCCACGTTTCAAACATTCAAAGCTGAGACCTTCAGAAGTTAGGAGCAGTAACACGTAGTTCAGAATACTAAACAAACAGTAACCATGTAGAGACTTAGGATAAAAATATCTAATATGATAAAGGAATAAAGATATCTCATATGATAATGGAATAAAGATATCTAATACGATATTGGAATAAAGATACCTAACTGTTGTACATGAGTTTTATGAAACTCGAACCATCGTAGACTTAGAAGACGACAACAATACATATGGTAACCATCGTAGACTTAGATTATTACAAATTATTATTATTATAATCAAAAAGAAGCGCTAAGCCACAAGGGCTATACAGTGCTGCAGGGCAGGAAGGAAGCGAGGGCATCAGGTGGCAAAAGGGAGATGGATGAGTAATAGGTTACGGAGAACAGCGGGGCAATGGATGGTGAAAGGGTAGAGGGCAGCAAGAGATTGAGGTAGAAAGGGCTGAGTTTGTGGAGTAAATCAGTCGTTGTCAAGAAGTCAATGAGAGAGTCAGGATTAAAGATGGGTCCATCAGCAAGAAGGGAAGGTAAAGAGAGAGTAGTAGAGCGGAGATGACGTTGGAGGTAAATTCTGCGTGCTCGTTGATAGAGAGGGCAGTCTAACAGAATGTGGCTAATCGATACTGGAACTTGACACTGCTCACAGAGAGGAACAGGGTGCCTCTTCATGAGATACCCATGAGTAAGACGAGTGTGGCCAAAGCGAAGGCGGAGAGAGAGGGACACAGACTCGGCACTGATGACGGCCAGTAACCTATCCTCGGTTTAATTGAATGAAGTTTGTTACCGAGCAGAGTTGACCAACGTTGTTGCCAATGAGTGTGAAGGTGGGCAGCTATTACAGCAAAATAGTCCAGAAATGGAACACCTCTATATGAAATTGGTAGGTCATGTACTGCTGACCGTGCAGCAGTGTCTGCCTGTTCATTGCCCTGTACACCGACATGACCAGGGACCCAACAATATCTTTATGCTTGGTAGAGATACGGCGTAGCCAAAGTTGGATACGGAGAACTAGGGGGTGAAGTGTATCAAATTTTCCTATAGCCTGTAGAGCACTAAGGGAGTCTGAGACTACCACAAATGATGACACAGGCATAGATGCGATACAAATAAGTGCTGCAAGAATGGCATACAATTCAGCAGTAAAAATGCCCCCGCACGACACTGTCCGGAAACACTGCTGCGAATCCGACGCCGTCTGAAGACTTAGAGCCATCTGTGTACACAGCAATGGCATGAGAATGAGAGTGGAAGTGATCAAGAAAAAGAGAGCGGGAAGCCACCATAGGCAGTTGGGCTTTCAAGCAAGGGAGTGAGAAAGAACAGACCCGAACAGCTGGAACTTCCCAGGGGGGTAAGGAAAAGTGAGATGCTACATGAACATATAAAGGTGGTAACTGAAGGAAAGACAAGAGCGAATGTAGGCAAAGAGAAAAGGGACGGAGCAAACAGGGGCGGCGAACAAATAAAGAATGTCTACTAATATCGGTGACCATTCTATAAATGGAAGGATTGTGGAGATCGTGAGAGCGTACATAGTAGCGAAGGCAATGGGCATCACGGCGATCAGACATAGATGGAACATTTGCTTCTGCATAGAGGCTCTCAACAGGGAAAGAGCGAAAAGCACCAAGGCATAAACATAATCCTTGGTGATGGATGGGGTTAAGGCTAGAGAGAGTAGCAGGAGAGGCAGCTGAATAAATCTAGTCACCATAATCGAGTTTCGATAAAATGAGGGCTGAATGTAGGCGAAGCAGAGTTCGACGATCAGCTCCCCAGGAAAGATGAGCAAGGGTTTTAAGAAGGTTCAGCCGGCTGTGATAAGTTGCCTTCAGAGAGATAATGTGAGGTTTCCAGGATAACCTATGGTCAAAGAGAAGGCCTAGAAACCTGACTGTATCACGTTCAGGGATACAGGAGCCATAGAGATACAAAGGATGATCGGAGATGACAGAGCATCTAGTGAAAGTAATTTGGTAAGTTTTGGTACTGGAAAATTTAAACCCATGCATGGTGGCCCAAGTGGAAACACAGTCGACCGCATGCTGGAGAGAGACTGTAATGAGATGACAGTCAGCGCCTGCACAAGCAATAGCAAAGTCATCAACATAGAGTGATGACCAAATATTGGGTGGAAGAACAGAGGCCAAATCATTTATAGCAAGGAGAAAAAGTGTTGTGCTCAGAACACATCCCTGAGGGACACCTTCAGCTTGGACGAAGTCCGGGGAAAGCACACTATTGACTCGAACACGGAAATGTCTGTCAGTTAAAAAGTTTTTAAGGAAGGATGGTAGATTGCCTCGGAGGCCTAAGGAGTGAGCTTGGGCCAAAATATTATACCTCCAAGTTGTGTCATATGCCTTCTCAAGGTCAAAAAATATGGCAATAACTGAGTGATTATTCGCAAAGGCATTACGAACAGAGCATAGTAAGGGGTCGATGGTAGAACGGCCCTTACGAAAGCCATATTGACTAGTGGAGAGACTGTTGTGTGTCTCTAAATACCACATTAAATGTCGATTTACCAGACGTTCCATCACTTTGCAAACTGCACTATTAAGAGCGATGGGACGATAGTGGGAGGCATCATGTCTCGTAGTACCCGGCTTGCGGAAAGGGAGAACAATGGCAGATTTCCACAGCTGGGGAAGAACTCCTTGTTCCCAAATAAGATTGAAGAGGTGTAAGAGGACTGCAAGGGCTGATTGATGTAAATGTTGTAACATACGAATATGAATGTCGTCAGGCCCAGCTGCCGATGATCGGCAAGCTAAGAGCGTTGCCTCCAGTTCCTGAAGTGTAAAAGGCACATTATACTGTTCTTCTCTGAGAGAAGAAAAGTTCAAGGGTACTAACTCTCTGGCAGACTTTGAGGAAAGAAACGAGGGGCATAGATGGAGCCCCCCGGGAAATATGGACCAGATGAGTGCCAGTTTCAATGGCAACATCAAGAGGGTTTGCTACATCAATACCGGCGACCCGTAGAACAGGAGCGGGGTCAGGAGAGTATTTACCACTCAATTTCCTCACTTTTATCCAGACTGCACTCATAGAGGAAGCAGAGGTGATGGTGGAAACATAGTCTCGCCAGCAAGTGCGTTTAGCATCATGGATGACAAGGTGAGCGATCGCATGCTTCTGCTTAAAATCAAGAAGTCTCTCATCGGTTCTATTGTACTGGTACCTGCCCCATGCAGCACGTTTCAAACGTACTGCACGAGCACAAGCAGGAGACCACTAAAGCACGCACTTGTGAGAATGCCTGCCTGAGGTTTGGGGTATAGAATGAGAAGCTGCAGTATAAACTGACGTTGAGAAGAGGTGTGGGAGCTCATCAAGGGAGGATGAAGAAGGAACCTCACTAAAAGCAGTGAGTTGCGAATAAAGGTCCCAATTTCCCCGATCAAATTGCCAGCGAGGGCTATGGAAAGGTGGTGAATATGAAGGAGAAGTAAGAATAATTGGAAAAAATGATCGCTATCATGTAAGTCCGGTAGAACAGATCAGGTGAAGTCTAGTGCAGTGGAGGAAGAGCAGACTGATAGATCGATGCAAGAGAGAGTATGAGTACGAGGATCAAAATGGGTGGGAGTACCCGTATTTAAAACATGGAGGGGGTGAGAGGCGAGAAAAGCCTCCAACTGGATGCCACGTGAGTCACAATGAGACCCCCCCCAGAGGAAATGGTGGGCGTTAAAATCACCAAGTAACAGAAGTGGTGGTGGTAAGGATGAAACGAGAAAGGCAAAATCTGGGATAGAAAATGCTCGAGGAGAGAGATATAAAGAACATATTGTAAACCACTTATTCAAGTGGATACGGGCTGCAGTGTAATGCAGCGAGGTATGGACAAATAGTTGACAGTATGGAATATCATTGTGTAGAAGAGCACTTTCATTAAATGTCCCATCTGAGAAAGGATCCGAAGAATACAATAAATTATAGCCTGAGAGAGGTTGGAAAACAGCTGAGTGTAATTTTGGTTCTTGTAAGCAAACACCAACAGGGGAAAACCTGGAAAGCAACATCTGAAGCTCACCCCGCAGATATTCCACTGTAAATAGGCCATGACTGGCAATGAAGAAAATACCAGGAATCCTTAGGGAAGGGCACCTACGGACTAGAGGGGTTAGAAAAGTCAACGTGTGGTGGCATTGGAAGACGTTCAAGCAGCGAAGGAATGAAGCGTTGCGAAGAATGGAGTTGTGGAGATGGAGGAGAGGGAAGAGAAGGAACAGGAGGTGGATCAGTGTCCATTGAAGGTTTAGTCTCTGCAATATATTCTGAAATGGCTTCAAGTGTTTCTGAATTCAAAGATGTATGGGAGACAATATTGGAGGTAGAAGGAGGAGGGTGAGTAAAGATTGGGATTGTACCAAAGTAGAGGGGGACGAAAGAGTATAGGGGACTGGAGAAGTGTGGGAGGGGACAGAAAAGGCAGAAGCCTGGGAGGTGGCAGAAGAGGGAGAAACTTGGGAGGGGATGGGGGTGGAAGGCATAGTACGAGGAGGAGGGTGAACCTCCACACTTGTAATAGAGCCAGAGAGAGGGGAAGAACTAGGCACAGAGACTGGAAAGGTAAAGTGCGGAGGTGGAAGAAGGGAAGGAAGGGGCAAAGAAGATTTGAGCAATGGGGATTTTTTGGACTTCTGAGAAGTAAAGGGGCGATTGGTATAAGGTGTCGTACGAGGTCTTGTCAATATTGGGGCTTGTGAGGAAGGACACGAAGATGTGAGAACAGACTGAGTTGTAGTCAGGACGTCAGAGCCAAGGACAGCAAAAGGATTAGATGCCAGAGTGGCTATGGGAGGGGTAACAACAGAGGAGGCTGCAGAAGATGGGACCCCAGAAGTGGGGGGACGTTTTGAAACACGAGAATAAGAAACACGGGGTAGTTTCCCTTGGAGGCGGAGATGAGTAACTGCCATAGCATAAGGGAGACCTTCTGCCTATTTGAGGCAATGGATTTCACGCTCATTTAAGTAGACCTGGCAATGGCGAGAGTACGAAGGGTGAGCCTCATTACAATTAAGGCAAGATGGAGGTTCACTGCAAGATGTATTAGAATGGTCGTCGGCACCACAGACTGGGCATTTGGCTATAGATCTGCAATATTTCGCTAGGTGACCAAAACACCAGCAATTTCTACACTGTTGCGGTGTAGGGATCACCTTTGGAACTTGTAACCAATGTCCTGCGACATAAACAGAGGACAGGAGTTCACGGCTGTCGAAAGTTAATCAAACCACATTGCAAGGGTAACGTCTCTGCCCGCGGGCAGGAAGGACATAAGTGTCTACTTTGAGGATTGGGAGATCCTGGAGTTCCAGCTGTTCAAGAATGTCATTGCCACATGACTGGAAATTCTGTATGGGGCAGAACGACAGTACCACTACAAGAATTGAGAGAAAGATGTTTTTCAATAGTGATAGGAGTAGTATCGCTATGCGAAAGGAGAGAAAGATCATGAGCTTGGGTAGCATTCTGGACAGTGACGATGCACATACTGCTCTTGAGAGCATGAAATGAAATATCTCTACCAACATGGCGCAGGAGCGCTTTGCCAATACTATGGTCAGAAAGATAGGCAGAAGTCGGTTTTATAGTAAAGAATTTAGTCCATTGTGTGGTCCGAAACTGAGCGTGGAGAGGGAGTGCACGACGTGTCGGTCTTTTCTGAGTAGAGGGTCTTTTCTGAGTAGAGGAGGTAACGAAGGAACATCATCAGGAGATTGTCGCTGGCATTTAGGAGTAGGAACGGAGTTGGTCCGTCGTGAAACGGGCTGGTGATTCGAAAATTGCCATACCGTAGAGGGAGAGTGCGGAGGTCAGACAAATCCAAGGAGTCAGTCGAAGCCCCGGTACCTGAAGCGGGTGAGGAAACAGCACCAGCAAGAGGTACAGGGGCATCAGGAGTGTCTGAAGAGTGGTCAAAAAACAAGGCAGGGTCAGAATGGGGTGCAGTATCAAGAAGGGTCCCAGGGGTAGTGGGTTCATGGATTGGGTTCTCCATGGTTAGGTAACTCCTTTGCTTTTTGTTTTTAAGCAAAAAAAGAAAGAAAAGAAAATAAAAATAAAAAAAAAGAATAAAAAAAAGGGGGGAGCGGGGAGGAATAGTTCCCAGGAGGAATGAAAGGGCCAGAAATCTCCCTCTGCGCCCAAGAGGACCTCAGCACCGCTAGTAGCGCAGATGCAGCATGGAACCCATGCCATACCCTACCCTTCATGCCAGTAAACCAGCAATCCGGGATAGCAACCTCACATCTGCCGAGCTACCTCCGTGGACAAAAGAGAGGGCGGCCGGATATCTGCCACAAAGCATAGCTCCTTCGGCCACCACCCCCGGAATCCGAAAGGTGGCTTCCAGAGATACACCCGTCTCCCGAAAGACACCCAAAGCCACTCCCCGGGATACCGGAGAGGGATCGGGACATCCCAAGCGATACCGCCAAGAACCTCAACTGAATGGGAAATGGGATGGACCCCGGTACCCTTTCCCCTACCTAGGAACAAGCGCGCCTGTGGGAAAAATTCCAATGGCCAAAAAGAGGAAGGGCAAAAGAGAGGGGTGGGGAGGAGGAGGAGGAAAGGGAAAAGGGGAGGAGGGGGAGGATGGGATAGGGAAGGGGGAATTGGGGGGGAATTAGGTTCGGTCTGAGGAAGAAGACCGACAGGTCTAATTCCTCAGACCAAGAGCCTCTTCACCACGCCAAGGAGCCCCCATTGAAGAGGAGATTATTACAAAGCAAAGCGTGATCATTAAAGACTTAAGACTACAACAGCGCAGCAGTAACCATCATAGAGACTAAGGTGACAGAAATCTCACGTACATGTTCGGAACGTGTACGTAGTTGTTCATACGGTTTCACGTCCAATATGGCTGACAAGATATCAATAACCGGTGACATCACATGCCACACCTCAAGAGAGAACTGTGGTTTTGTGTCCTGTAGGTCAGTTCGTAACGAACTCACACTCGGTTCACACACTGTCTGTGGTTCGATCCCCAGGTACGGGTAGAAACACTGGGCATATTTCCTTAAGACACCTGCTGTCCCTGTTCACCTAGCGGTAAATACCTGGGTGTTACCCGACTGGTGCGAGTCTCATCCTGAGGACAAAATTAACCTGAGTTGCCCAAAATGCCCTGCATAACCAGGGACTTTCTATATTATAATAACCAAAACAAAGCGCTAAACCCACATGGGCCATACAGCACTGAAGGTCTTTTTATATGTCATTCACGGCAGCTATGGTCTGTGAAAGTTGTATCATGTACTTATAGAAATAAAGATTATTATATATTGACACAACCCTCAGTTGTGTGATCAAATGTTCGTGTGATTATTTGCAATTATAATCATGGGGGAAAGCTAAACCCGTAGGATTATACAGCGCACGTGTGGGGGAAGGAAAGATGGAAGGCATTCAGGCTCATTATTATTATTATAATCAAGGGGGAAGCGTAAACTCGTAGGATTATACAGCGCCTGGGTGGGGGGATATGGAAGGCATTCAGGCTTAATTCGGGGAACTGGAGCACAGATCCAATTCCCTAAATCAAGAGCCCCTCACCAACATCAAGGAACCTTCCTTGAGGGGCATTCAGGCTCAATTCAGCGAACCGGAGTACAGATCCAATTCCCTAGATCAAGAGCCCCTCACCAGCTTTAAGGAACCTCCCTTGAGGGTGTGTGTGTGTGTGTGTGTGTGTGTGTGTGTGTGTGTGTGTGTGTGTGTGTGTGTGGTGTGTGTGTGTGTGTGTGTGTGTGTGTGTGTGTGTGTGTGTGTGTGTTTGTGTGAACATTTTTGAACGGACGTGTGCACACCAGTCACAGCCCCACTCTATTTGGTTTGTCCAGATAATTTTCGTAATATTACTGGGGAAGCGCTAAGTCCGTAGGGATCATACGTATTATTATTATAATCAAGGGGAAGCGCTAAACCCGTAGGATTATACAGCGGATCATACGTAAAGCATCATGATTAGCGGTAATCAGGATGGCTTCATGAAGAGGGTAGCTCCATTCATCGAATCAGAAAATCTTCATCCCGCTTGAAGGGAATGTCAATTATTATAATCATAAAGAAGTGCTAAACCCTTAAGGGGTCAGACAGCGCTACAGGGAATGTCAATAAAACAAACAGCTCAGATTTATTACAAAATATATTTGGGAGGAAACTGCACAACGGAATATTACATTTGGAAGAAAACAAACACCATTATAGGTAGTAAACGCGTTTGTCTTTCATCACTCGTGTCCTTTCAAAATAATGTAGACTATGTAAATTATACACAGAGTAGAGTTTGAGCAAGTGTAGCAATGATACCTAGTGTTATCCCAGCCTTGCCAGCAGGGGTGTCGGCGTAACCTTGCTAGCAGGGTAGTGTTGGCCCAACCTTGCCAGCAGGGTAGTGTTGACACAACCCTGCTAGCAGGAGAATGTTGACATAACCTTGCTAGCAGGGTAGTGTTGACACAACCCTGCTAGCAGGAGAATGTTGACACAACCTTACTAGCAACTCTCAAACTATATAAGAATTTACACCAACCGCAGTAAAATGGAAAAATTAACACAATTCTTATAAATAGGAAAACTCTGCAAAAAACACAGTAAACTACTATAGACTTTACACGCAGGTAGGAGAGTCCAGACAAACACAGTACGGAAACAACACAATATACAGGGTAGGGAGGAGTGGAGCCAGACATAACAGTCAGGTGGGAGGATGGAGGCCAGACATACACAGTACAGGTAGGGAGAGTGCAGGCAATATATACACAGTACAGAGTAGGAGGAGTGGAGCAGATATACACAGTACAGGGTAGGGAGGAGTGGAGGCCAGACATACACAGTACAGGGTAGGGAGGAGTGCAGGCAATATATACACAGTACAGAGTAGGGAGGAGTGGAGGCAAGATATACACAGTACAGGGTAGGGAGGAGTGGAGGCAAGATATACACAGTACAGGGTAGGGAGGAGTGCAGGCAAGATATACACAGTACAGGGTAGGGAGGAGTGCAGGCAAGATATACACAGTACAGGGTAGGGAGGAGTGGAGGCCAGACATACACAGTACAGGGTAGGGAGGAGTGCAGGCAATATATACACAGTACAGAGTAGGGAGGAGTGGAGGCAAGATATACACAGTACAGGGTAGGGAGGAGTGGAGGCAAGATATACACAGTACAGGGTAGGGAGGAGTGGAGGCAAGACATACACAGTACAGGGTAGGGAGGAGTGGAGGCCAGACATACACAGTACAGGGTAGGGAGGAGTGGAGGCCAGACATACACAGTACAGGGTAGGGAGGAGTGGAGGCCAGACATACACAGTACAGGGTAGGGAGGAGTGCAGGCAATATATACACAGTACAGAGTAGGGAGGAGTGGAGGCAAGATATACACAGTACAGGGTAGGGAGGAGTGGAGGCAAGACATACACAGTACAGGGTAGGGAGGAGTGGAGGCAAGACATACACAGTACAGGGTAGGGAGGAGTGCAGGCAAGATATACACAGTACAGGGTAGGGAGGAGTGGAGGCAAGATATACACAGTACAGGGTAGGGAGGAGTGGAGGCAAGATATACACAGTACAGGGTAGGGAGGAGTGGAGGCAAGACATACACAGTACAGGGTAGGGAGGAGTGCAGGCAAGATATACACAAGCTGCCACGTGGATAAAGGATGTTAACAGAGAAGATGACTGTTGTAGGACGCGTGACAATCATTGGTGAAGGGGGAGGGAGGGAGGGAGGGGTGGAATGAAGACTTAGGAAGCCCAGAGACAAATACTTTCAATATATTTTTCCATTAATTATTAATTTTTACAGTAGTGACCACAAAAGTATGATAGTTCAAGAAATTTCATATACATGTTTTTAAATTAAAGACGATTTCTTTGGTGTTTCCAGTATCTTAATCACCCCCCTCCCCTTCCCTACACAATGAAATCCTGGATGCACTACTGTGGGCGCAGGCCTGCTGAACCATGCTTGACACCACACACACACACACACACACACACACACACACACACACACACACACACACACAGAAGAGGCGGGGCCAGGAGCTATGACTCGACCAATGCAACCACAACTAGGTGATACATTTAAAGTAAATTAATGCCGTGTAATCGAAATGGGAGAGTGACGTAAGGCCACAGGAAAAATACAACGTGAAAAAGTACTGAGAGCATCAGAGTAGGACATCTAAGAGTTATTATTTAAAAAAATATTGTCAACAGAAGATCATATAAATGAAACTAAGAAACTTACACTACATTGCCAAACTGAAAAAAAAAAATTTTATATCTTATGATTGGCCAAACTCTGAATATGTAACGATTTTGTGGTGCCTTTACTCACCCTAACAATCAGGAACATTTACTCACCTTAATAATTAGGAACATTTACTCACCTTGAGAATCAGGAACATTTACTCACCTTAATAAAAATCAGGAACATTTACTCACCTTAACAATCAGGAACATTTTGTCACCTTAACAATCAGGAACATTTACTCACCGTAACAATCAGGAACATTTTGTCACCTTAATAATCAGGCATTTACTCACCGTAACAATCAGGAACATTTATTCACCATAACAATCAGGAACATTTACTCACTTCAGCATTCAGAAACATATACTCACCTCAACATTCAGGAACATTTACTCATCTCAACATTCAGGAACATTTACTCACCTCAACATTCAGCAACATTCACTCCTCAACAAGCACCCATACTTAAGGTTGCACTGCAACCATGCATCAGGATCTAGCAACAGATAACACGCGTCATTACAAATTAAAACAAAAAGAGTGATGGTCCTATCAACTATCAAAGCAGATAACAGCCTCAGAAGTACTCTGAATTGCTGTTAAAATCAAAGTTGGCAGAAGCACCAGCTATGAAATGTAGTAAACAGCGTAAGTGTTGTGTGGGTCAGAGTAGCACCAGGTGTCAAGGATGGTTAACAACACTACAGCACTTGAAGACGATGTCACAGTCAAGGCTGACAGTAGTGCTACCAGTCAAATATGGGAAACATATCGCAAGAATCACTTGGAAATGCTGCTGTCAATACTTGCGTTGTTAGCAGCTGATGTGGAAGTGAACTGCGCGGAATGTACAGTCGTGGTTGGAGACTGAGGCTGTGTGGTTGTTACCTTAATATATCATTAGTTATCACAGAGCTAATATTTACATGCATAGACAAGAGTAACCATTGAGGTTCAGACCAATGTGGAGCGTCTACATAAAAGAGATCATTGGTCATGGATACAAAACACTGCTAACGTAATATACTCTTATATAATAATGTTTATTTACACAAGTTTTCCTTACAAACTAAAGACCACTGCTACATCACAGTGCCAAAGAATTAACACTGAAATTCATATAATATAACAAGTAAACAATTCAATTAACAAGTCAGTCTGGTCTGGACTAGTACTTGGTCATCCCATGATTCCCTAGTGTGGTTTTCTTCAGCTGCTGAAATCTGTTGCCTTTCAGAACTAATCACCTCCTGGGTAAACAGTCTGACTCACAGGTGCATTTTAAACATAACTCCTGTATAATAATAAAACAAAAAAGTGGTCATTGATCAAGTTGAATTCAACCTTTCAGTATTTTAGATACAATATATATGTACTAACTTTTTCTGCAGAGGGAGACAAAACAAGGATGAGGCAAGTCTGATGGCATGTCTCGTTTTACTGGGAAATAAACTCTTTACTGAAATGTTTCACAGTGAGAAACAAAGTGCAGTACAGTTATCCCAACTGTCATAAAAAATTATATTACTACAAAATCTGGCACTGACCAAATCTATAAAAATATTTCTTTTGAGAACTAATATTTAATGTGAAACATATTTAAATGGTAAATATTTTATGAAATACTTGTAAATACCCTTTAAAAGAAACTTGTTTTAAGTCTTTAAACTAGACTTATAATATGTGGAGGCTCTTAATACTGTAATGTTACATTAACTAAACAATCTGGAGGTTCAACTGTTCCTGCACTAAGTCTAATGATTAACAAGTACTTTTAAACTTTTCAAAATATGAAGTATATAATTAAGTCCTACCCACCACATTCCTCAATGGAAAAGGGCCCAACTATCAGAACCTAGTAGGAAAAGTCATTGTTGGCAAGGCATGTCTCTCAGGACAAAACATTTAAGAGAAGAGGAGGAAAGAAGCTGTATCCCTGAGATACGGACCTAACTAAAATTATAAGCTTAAGGCCCGAGCAGGGTATTTACCTGCGAACTTCTAACCTCTTCCTCCCTTAGGCTGTAACCTGGGAAAATTCCTAAGGACTTCATGTACCACATGGCCTAACATACTGAAATAGCAAGTTCTTGTAACTTCCACTTTCACGATAACACTGGAACTGATTACCTGAATGACTGTCCCACAAGTAAGCACCTTGTAGAAATATTTAATTTGATTAAGGAGAAAGCAGGTAGGTTCTGATGAGTCCTTACTCAGGTACGAGGAACAACACCAAGACTGGAATGAGGAGGCAAAGGTAATAGGGAAAGCAGAGTCTAGGAGAGCAAAGTCCTTGTCAAACCACATGGAAAAGTGACACTGTCACGATTATGGTGACATATTTCACAAGTGGCACACAAAATTACACACTTTACATGTAGCATACAGAAAATAGCGTAGTTTTAAAGTGATGCAGTAAGATACATG
The DNA here is from genome assembly GCF_026875155.1 of Cherax quadricarinatus. NCBI lineage: Eukaryota > Metazoa > Arthropoda > Malacostraca > Decapoda > Parastacidae > Cherax > Cherax quadricarinatus. The sequence goes on from NC_069403.1 coordinate 26,106,611, forward strand.
ACGCAATATACAAATGACAGGGAATGTACAAGTGACATGTGATTAGCCGAGATAATGACAATTTACAAGTGACATGAGAAAAATGACTCAATTTACATGTGACAACCAAAGAAAATGGTAATAATTTACAGATGATGGTGAGTAAAGTTGATGCAATGTAGAAATGCCACCCTTGGTAACAGACTTGTCAAGTCAGTAGCAAGTCATCAGTACGCTACTAATTAATAGTATAGGAACTGCTGAACTGCTGTCTTCCTAAATATGAGGCTAACAAATATGTATGTGTGCACATACAGTTCAACATTAGTTCATGCTTATTCAAAACAAGCACAGTATGTATCTGACAAAATAGGTAGGCAATCGATGCTCATGACATCCAAGTGCGCAAGACAACACAGGTAGTCAGTGGTTATGAAATCACCTTATAATACTCCTAACATTACAGCGAATGCTCTTCACATTAACATATTACAAGCACAGAAGTAAAAAAAAAAAAAAAAAATTCAAGTCAATAACTAATGACATCAATAATATTATATATATATATATATATATATATATATTATATATATATATATATATATATATATATATATATATATATATAATCATATAAAGTGGCAAGTAAAGCCTAGTAGCAAAATTGATGCTCTTTCACTCAGAGAAAATTGTACTCAGAGAAGCTCAAGATTCAGGAATGATAAAACATTTTTAGCTCGAGAGAAATAATTTTTCAGTGTCAGAGCATGGTGAGATAAGAGTGTATGACATTACTGCAACTAGAATAGCAAAACGAAATTCTTTAAACATATATTATCTTCAACTGCACAGACCTTCCAAATGTCTATAACGGTGTATATATTGTGATTAATTTTTAATCTGTATTTTAGGGCTTAAAATAGTCTCGACTAGCGATGCTCAGCTAAAATGAAGCCTTGTAAGCTGAAACCTAATACACAAACAGGTGAAGACAGGCTGCTAACATCCAAAAGTTTTACTTTGTCCATATTCCTCTGACTTCAGACAACAACAAAAAAAGATTTATGGTTTTCTTCATACAATCTCAATTGTTTTGCCTTTTGTACATAACCTGTGTAAGCCATTTTGTGTGTCATAACTTTCCTGGTGGTAGAGAAAAGGCTGATGGCAGCCTGAATCATCTTCACTTCTAACCCCTGGCACTGGTCAAGTTACTTGCAACACCAGGCACTGGTCAAGTTACTTGCAACACCAGGCACTGGTCAAGTTACTCCAATTCCACTTTTTCACTCACGGCTTACTCTCAAACCCATAGTTTCTCAACAGAATTTGAACACGAGTCAAGAGCTGAAGACTAACCAGAAAACTACAGAATACAGTTCTATACAGTGTGTGTGACTCAAGACCCATTGTTGTTCTCTAATTCCTAATTTAGGTACAATGTATAATAAGCATAATAAATTTTCTATTTACAAAATGATCAACCATAAACTTGGAAATATCTGTATTACTCCCATCATAAATAATTTGTTGATGGAAGTACAATTGTCCATATTTTTATTATTTTTCAACAAAGTTTATCATTTTCATTTTTTGAAAAAATACAAAGACTAGAAGTATCCCATTCACAATAAATCCAATCAAATGTAAAAAATATTTTCATTTGATAGGCTTCTTCAGAAGACATTTTTCTTGTATATTTATAGATTACACACAATAAATCAAAATATAATCTATCTGTACAATAATTGCAAATAAATTCTTGCATAAAAAAAATATCTACACCTTCATAACACCTTTCCCTTTACAAATAAAAATGTTTAATACAAGTGGTGGTGCCATACTAGGCCAGGTGCTCGCTGCTCAGAAAGTGACGGAGACTGTTCTCTTCCTGAGTGGTCCTGGGGATCCAGTAGGAGAGGTATGTGTGGAGGAGGTGAGGGTGAGCCAGAGACCCACGCACCTGCTCAGTGATCCCCACCTGTGGGTACATCAATAGTAGAAAGGTGAGAATGTGTGTTAAGTCATAGATGGTGGTGGGTGCTTTTATTATTACTAAACTCAGTGGGCAGTGCAATAACCTGCAAGGTTACCTACTGCACGTGAGGAGTGTGAGGTAATCAGGTTCTATCCAAGGAAGGAGATGATAGGTCAATTCCTTGGATCATAAAGTCTTCACCTGCTTTAAAACACTCCCTGTAACGAGGGATGGTTGGTGCAAATGACAAGCTCACATGCCTTGTCATCTGCAATGATGGGCGCATTTTTATAAATACAGTAAGTTATGGTGTTAGATGCTAGTTATCTTCGAAGTGATGGGGAAGGTTTATTAGTGGGTTGTGTTATCTGGTTACTAGGAAGGATGCTCGTGGGAGAGTGAAGAAGGTAGTTAACGCCCTGTGGCTATGTTCAGCAAATAAACTGTTCTTTTACACCGGCATAAACAAAAATAGTTTTCTATGCAAAAGAATTTACAATATTAAGAAAACAGGTAAATATATGGTATATGCAGAGAGAAAGAGAGAGAGAGAGAGAGAGAGAGAGAGAGAGAGAGAGAGAGAGAGAGAGAGATAGATAGAGAGAGAGTGTGTGTGTGTGTGTGTGTGTGTGTGTGTGTGTGTGTGTGTGTGTGTGCAAAAATCGTGAACAAGCGATACAATATTCAACTTTCCCTGTGGTTGTTTTGATATACAGTGGAACCTCGGTTTTCATCATTAATTTGTTCCAGAAAGTCTGACGAAAACCGAATTCGATGAAAACTGAAGCAATATTTCACACAAGAAATAATACAAATCTAATTAATCCGTTTAGACACCCAAAAGTATTAACAAACATTACATTTTATAGAGAATAATTATAGTTTTACATAGAGAAAACAATGAGAAATGTAATGGACTAATGAAATGGATAAATGAACATTTAATTAACATCACTTTTACCTTTATTGTTGGTGTATGGAAGACGGCGAGGAGAGGCTATCTCTACCACCATCACTACCACCCTCACAACCACCATCACAACCACTACCACCATCACAACCACTACCACCATCACAATCACTACCACCCTCACAACCACTACCACCTACTACCACATTCACAACCAATACCACCCTCTACCATCATCACTACCACCCTCTACCACCATCACTACCATCTTCTACCACCATCACTACCGCCCCTCTACCACCAACTATTGACGAGAAACAAAGCAAGACTGACTCACAACGCGTGGGATGCTCTGTGTGGGTGCTGACGGACATGTTTGGTACAGCGGACCACTGTCTACTTAACGAAAACCGATGTGATGAACGAAAACTGGGACAAAAATTTGATGAAAAAAGTCATCGGAAACCGAATTCGACGAAAACCAGGGCAAACAAAAACTAAGGTTCCACTTTATATACGTGTCGTGCTGAATAGGTAAAACTTGCCATTTTGGCTTAAATAGCAATGCTCCTCTTGCTGAATAAGGCAAGCAAAATTTTGTATATGCAGTAATTTCGCAAAAATCATTCTGAACCTAACAAAGAAAATTATATTTCACTGTGTTTATTAAATTATTGTAAATTTATATAAAATATATTTAGTTGGATTAGGCTAAATTAAATTTAGCTTTTTACAATAAGGTTAGGTAAGTTTTCTATGGTTCTTTTGGGACAAAATTATTAATTTTTACATTAACATAAATAAAAAAGTATATATTTAAATGTACAAGAGAAAATTTTAGAAAGGACTTAATTTTAAATGAATTATTGCTAATTGACCAATTTTACCTATTTGGCATGACATTATATATATAATATATATATATATATATATATATATATATATATATATATATATATATATATATATATATATATATATATATATTATATTACATATTATATATTTAATACATATTAATATATTATATATTTAATATATTTATAGATGGGGTTGTAAAAGAAGTAAATGCTAGGGTGTTCGGGAGAGGGGTGGGATTAAATTATGGGGAATCAAATACAAAATGGGAATTGACACAGTTACTTTTTGCTGATGATACTGTGCTTATGGGAGATTCTAAAGAAAAATTGCAAAGGTTAGTGGATGAGTTTGGGAGTGTGTGTAAAGGTAGAAAGTTGAAAGTGAACATAGAAAAAGAGTAAGGTGATGAGGGTAACAAATGATTTAGATAAAGAAAAATTGGGTATCAAATTGGGAAGGAGGAGTATGGAAGAAGTGAATGTTTTCAGATACTTGGGAGTTGACATGTCGGCGGATGGATTTATGAAGGATGAGGTTAATCATAGAATTGATGAGGGGAAAAAAGGTGAGTGGTGCGTTGAGGTACATGTGAAGTCAAAAAACGTTATCTATGGAGGCAAAGAAGGGAATGTATGAAAGTATAGTAGTACCAACACTCTTATATGGGTGTGAATCTAGGGTTGTGAATGCAGCAGCAAGGAGACGGTTGGAGGCAGTGGAGATGTCCTGTCTAAGGGCAATGTGTGGTGTAAATATTATGCAGAAAATTCGGAGGAAATTAGGTGGTGTGGAGTTAATAAAAGTATTAGTCAGAGGACTGAAGAGGGGTTGTTGAGGTGGTTTGGTCATTTAGAAAGAATGGATCAAAGTAGAATGACATGGAGAGCATTTAAATTGGTAGGAGAAGGAAGACGGGGTAGGGGTCGTCCTCGAAAAGGTTGGGAGGAAGGGGTAAGGGAGGTTTTATGGGCGAGGGGCTTGGACTTCCAGCAGGCGTGCATGAGCGTGTTCGATAGGAGTGAATGGAGACGAATGGTATTTGGGACCTGACGATCTGTAGGAGTGTGAGCAGGGTAATATTTAGTGAAGGGATTCAGGGAAACCGGTTATTTTTATATAGCCGGACTTGAGTCCTGGAAATGGGAAGTACAATGCCTGCACTCTAAAGGAGGGGTTTCGGGATATTAGCAGTTTGGAGGGATATGTTGTGTATCTTTATACGTATATGCTTCTAAACTGTTGTGTTCTGAGCACCTCTGCAAAAACAGTGATTATGTGTGAGCGAGGTGAAAGTGTTGAATGATGGTGAAAGTATTTTCTTTTTGGGGATTTTTTCTTTTTTGGGTCACCCTGCCTCGGTGGGAGACAGCCGACTTGTTGGGGGAAATTATATATTATATATATATATATATATATATATTTATATATATATATATATATATATATATATATATATATATATATATATATATCCAAAATTAAAAATATGCATTACCATGACTGAAGACCCTGAAAATTATCTGAATGGTAGTCATAAAAAGACACAAGATTACATAACTTTTAGTAAGATTATAAAAGGATACTGGAAGATAGATGAGGACTTCTTAGCACCATCAACAGGGAGAACAATAAGCCACAGATAGAAAGTACATTAACAGTTATACTGAAAGAATACTAGTAAATATTTCTTCACAGACAGTGGTAAGAGGTGGAATGAGATTGGTAGCGTGCTAAAACATCCGCAAATTTTGAAAAATCAAAATAAAACAAAAACACTGGCCACCAGGAGCATAGCTTTGCTCCTCAGATTATAAACAGGTTAACACACTACAAGATAGCTGTGTAATTACCCAATGGTGGCAGAAAATAGTGGGAAGTAGGGTTTACAAACGAGGAAAAGCTAGAAAATGATGGGATGTGTTTACAAAAAATGTAGCCCAAAATTGCGGATGTTGTGTTTACATACAAAGAAAACTCTGAAAATGGCTGGGGAACAGATTGTTATACTCCTAGAGAGATCTGTAAGCCCATAGGGATCATATAGCGCTCTGTGGAATTGAAGCACTCAGGATCGATCCAAGGAAGGAAAGGTTAGGTCCAGTTCGTTGGATCAAGAGCCCCTCACTGGCGTTAAGATACCTTCCTTGATGTGGGCAGGAAGTAGGATGTACAAACAAAGTAGCCGGACAATGGCAGGAGGTAGAATTTACAAACAAAAGAGCCTGAACATGGCGGGAAGTGTTGTTTGCAAAGGGAACCCAGGAAATGGCGGAAATTAATGTTTACAATCAAACGAAGGCCGGAAAATGGCGAGAAGTAGTGTCTACAAAGAAAAGAGGATCAGGAGGTAGCTGGGCGACCCACCTGGCAGCGTCGCTCAGCTGGCGTGCTCGCTGCCCATCACCATACCGACACGATACAACCATCTGTTCTGAGTTCTGCCACACGCGGTAAGGCTGCACAATCAGCTGTTCACACCAAAATTGTCCAATATCAATGATCACCCCAAGAAAACACATTAAACTTACCACTTAAAATGCATTAAATGTATATAGTTTGGGTGTTTTGGTAACAAACAAACCTGCCTTATCTTTACTATAACGAAAAGGCTAATATAAAATATTAAAATAAAAATAAATCATCGTTATGTTGATTCAACCAACCATAACTGGCATTATATTATTATTATTATATTTATGGGGAAGCGTTCAACCCTCAGGAGTCATACAGCGCCTGGGGAGTGGAAGGTAATTAGGTTTGATCCAATTGGGAGAGTGGTTCCAATTCCTTGGATCAAGAGTCCTTCACCAGTGTCGGGATGCCTCCTCTGGAGGTAAATGATATTAATGATAGACCTCAAATCAGCAGAGAAAGCAACCTGCCACTAAGCAGGGTCACCTGCTCACCTTGAGGGCTGCTGAGGTAACCTCGCCCGCGGCAAGGGGAGGCTTATGAACGTCTCTGGAATTGTTGACCCTGGCTGTGACCCCTTCATGCCAGTAGTCTTTGAGTGGCTGCCGGACTGCTCTCTGGCGCCCGTCCTTATCCCGCACAAGATGTGCCAACTCCAGAGTGGCTAAGCTTGGCTCTGAGTGTATAAACATCATATCGGGTTATTAATTGGGAAAAATGTTGATACATACTAGAAAAAAATTCACAAAGTTTATTATTTCAAAGAATTTAACTCTCATTATTAAATTGGTGCACTGAAAATTATTATCTTTCTTCAAGAGCTGCACACTACATAGTGTGTGAATAATGAGACTTAAAATGTATACAGACTGGAATCTTAAATATTGTGTGAATCATTTTAATAACAGGAAGGCACAGGCAGGAAGGCGTATGAACTAGAGTGAAAGGTGTGTTTGGAAGCAGAGGGAGGGGGAGGTGGGAAAGTGTTTAGAAACTGTGGGAAAGGGAGGGGGAGATATAGGGGAGGTGGGGGAAAGAGAAGAGGTTGGGGATATAAGAGCTGGGATTATTTTAACAAAATTAGGTACATCCTCAATGTGCAGCTACATAATTCTGAGTTGTGTGGTGAGAATAAAAGATTTCTACATTTTGTTATTCCATCACACAGCCTGAGCAAGTGGGAAAGTGTGCTAGGATGTAAGAGAAGGAAGTTCTCTACACATATGCTGCTATGTATGATAATTCTATGTAACTGTATTTGTGTATACCTGAATAAACTTACTAAGTTGTGAAGTATAGCAGAGGGAGAGGAGCGACGGGTAGGCGAGGAGTAAGGTAGAGTTGTATGTGTTGCGCCAGGCTTAATTAAGGTAACATGTTAGAAGCAGGAAAAGTGTGTAGAAAAACTAGAAAGGGAGGCATGGAAGATGGAAGAGTGTGATAAGGGAACTTACGGTAGTGGTAAACTGTAGAGGGATGGGGAGCGGGCTATGATGATTCAGGGGAAAGGGGACCTTATTTTATCTCGGAGGAATGTATAAAGATGCTGGAGAGGAAGATACGATGGAAGAGGGTACGTAAAGGTGAAATTAAACTGTATAAGGAAGCAAGCGATTAGGAAGCAGACAGTTAAAGTGAGGGGAGGGGGGCACAAGCGAAGTAGGAGGGTGGAGGGTCAAGCAGGGAGGGAGTGAGGGTGGGATGGTTTAGCAGGGGTGGGAGGGTGTGCGGAAGCAGAGGACGGAAAGTGAGAGGGAGGGGGTAGGTGAGTAGGTAGGTGGGGAATGGATGCCAGGGGGGTCTAGTGAGTTGAGAGGGATGGTTGGGGACGGTTGGAGGGATGAGGGAGGCGGACAGTCGAGACGGGGGTCACAGAGTATATTTGGTCCACCACTGAAGATTAGATTTTGCAGCCAAAGCGGCTAGTTTATTGTGTATCAAATATAAATCCTGAAGACTGTAGTGCAAGAATATATAGATGAACAAAACGCATAGGAACAAAGCCCCAAAAGAATTAACAGAAGTATATATGGATACATATAATGGCAGCCTATATGTCATATTACAAGCAAACTGAGGATATTTATATAAAACTGTCTCGTATCTTATTGTCATTCATAAGATACCTCGAGACAGTGGCACAGTCACGGAGGTGCGGGGGGGGGGGAGCTCCAGATGCAAACACACTTATGTTTTGTTTTTTCAATTCATGACTAGTTTTTACTATTATACTGACCAGTGACGACGAAAGCACGATAGTTTAAGAAATTTCCCATGCATACTGAAAATCGTGTTTTTTTTTTTTTTAACGATTTCTTTCACTCTTTTCACATGATTTTTGAGCCCCGCAGATTGATATCTTAACTCAGCAGTTCCCCTTCCCCTCATCCTCTCCAGATTGAGATTCTGGCTGCGCCACTGCCTGAGATATCATATAGTTTATTATACTATCTCTAGATTCTTCAGTAAGAAGACACCATATACAGTGTTCAAGTATGTGACCATATGGCTCGCCACATAATTTCCATTTAATTTGACTATCGTCTGTATATGTTTATCAAAGTGAATGTTAGATCTAGTTAGGTTTCTAACTGTATTCTTAGGAGATTCACATCATCATTAATTTTTCTCCTAATAAGTTAATTCATCTTCCTTCAGGGTCCTTAAACTAATTTATCAGCCTTATCATGTAGTAGTAATTCAGTGCGTGTGAAGGAATCCATGAGAAATCTACATCAATTAATTTTACTCTGATTTTTTAATATATATACCTGGCTTCTCCAATGAGCATGTTGTTAAGGTGCATCAATGGTGAGAGAATCAATAATAAAGAAGTCAAGCCTATTCACGTAAGTTAACTTTCGTGCCATTAGGATGGCAATTAATTTTACAGATGGGTACCTGGCAGTTAGTCGACTGGTGTGGGTCGCATCCTGGAACAAAATTAATTTAATTTGCCCGAAATGCTCTGTATAACATGGGGCTTTCTATATAGTTGTATGTCATTGATGTCAGATAGGCCTGTACAATATGTACAAGTACTTTTAGTAAATAAAGATATTATTACAACGTAGAAGCCCAGTTGTTAAGTATTTTTCCTAATTCAACATAGTTGCTATAATTCTTTGCTAGGGAGGTGCAACAAATGCAGCCTTACTAGTAAGAAATGAGAATATCAAAGAATGCAGTAATGAATAAAACTCTTACAAGCCCTATAAAACTTCTTGTTTCATACACCTGGTTCTCTCATTAAGAGTGTGATAAAAGTATGGGATGTATTAAACAAGCTAAACAACATACAGGACTAGAAGTATTGTTTTACAAAGTTTTATTTGCAAGCTGAGACGCTATTCTACCTCAGCTCATTTAAACCATACTACAGCCCCCTACATGCAACAAGAATCCGCTAAAACCCACATACAGGTAAGGGAGCAGAGGCAAGAGGCATACGGAAACTTGCCCAAGTATCAAGAATCTTGACACACCCAATATTGAACCCGGGTTCTTATTCTGTGAGCCGACCACTCTACCACTGAATTACTCCAGATTGACGTGCTAATCTAGCTCTTATAACTACGAAAATATAAATCTGTAACATAGAATAGTAGAATAGGCACTTACTTTTGTTCTTGTGAACGATGGCGATGCCCCAGTGGTGGTGGAATTTAATATTAAATTCCAGGATGTCTCCCGAGCGGACCTGTGACAGGAGTTTCTCAGAGTTCTGCCTGGTGAACCATGGTGTCAGCAGCATGAAGTTGGAAGGCATCTTTTTGGCTTCCTTTTCTTGCTTCTCCTTGGCCTTTTTCGCAGCTTTTTTGTCCATAACAGGAGAATGTGGAGCTGAGAGGGATAAAGCATGATCCTCTTTCTTCCTCAGGAGTGAGAGGTCGGACTGGACAGTGAGGTTGCCCGTGGACTGAGTGAGACGAGCGGCGGACACAGCCGTCGCCGTAGCATTGTGTCGTCTTGGTGACCCTAACATATGTCCTCCTCGATGTTGCGACGGCAGACGACACAGACGGTCCGTACACTCCTTGGGGTCAACTTCACTACCGTGTAATCCCTCTTGTTTGCTGTGAGGTGGTGGCCGAGGGGGTAATGGGTCCAAAGTTGGGGCGTCTGCAACCTGTCGCATCGGTTCCACCTGGCCACAGCTGGAGCGAGAGAGGTTGTGGATCAGTTGTGAACGTCTTGATACTAACTGACGCTCCAGAGATTGGGCGTACATTGTGCTTACTTGCATCATAGTGCTGGTTTATCTTGACTGACACCTGAACAATGTAACAATGCTCGCCTATCTTTATCCACCGGCTTTGCTCAAGTCTCAACCCTTCTACAATTTGTGGTGGTCGTTCCTGAGGTCACAAGCTGTCAATTATGACTGCGAGGAATACTGATCTCGTTTCAATGGTCAATTTTGTATTTAGTAAAAATTATTCCAGTTTTTTAGTAATATTTGAGCAGAGAAATGGGTGAAGGTTGGCACCTTCACTATTAATATTCAGACGGCATATGACAGTCCGCTGAGCGCTAAGTCAAATTTAAGAATTAGTTGAAAAAGGTTTTAATTGTAGGAACGCCGATATTTCACTGCCAGCAGACTTTAATAATATGAATTTAATACTGTCTACCAATCACTTGACTTCCTTCGATGCACGTTACTTTATAAAGAAATCTTGTAATCGACTGAGACTCGTGTACACTCAACGTGTATATATAGGTGTCTGGCATGTGACTCTCGCCCGCCTGCCGGACGCACGATGTTGTGCGTCTGGCAGCACAGCACCTGCCGGCGTAACATTCCTAACAGACCAACCGTAACCTTCCAGATTACATAGTGAAACGTCTTGCAATCTGGTAATTAGGTCACACGTTCAGCTGGCTACAGAAAGTATTCTACGGATGTCTGATGGAAAACGAGTAAAGTTAAAAATCTGTCAAAGAGGCAATACCGCCAATACTGAACAAATCAATGCAATCCACGAGTTGTCAAGTCTTGATTGGTTGATGTTATGATTTTATATGAATCATTAATATTAAACTAAAGAACAGTCATACAAAAGATGCGCTTTTGAAAGAAAATATTAGTAGCTCAGACAAATAATATGAATGAACAAAAATAAGAATGCTAGTACGAGGCTGCAGCCCTGCCACACACTCGTCACAATATTATCACCATAGACACCAGCAGTTACCAACACACCTCAACCATCACTATCACCACACACTCAGCAACCATTAATACAAACCTCCCGTAACCATCACTACCCACCTTTTACAACCACCCTGTAACTCGGTTGACAGTACACTCGGCTCATACACTAAGTGTCCGTAGTTGGATCCCCGGCACGAGTGAAAACGTTGGTCATGTTTGCGTACACCTGCTGCCCCTGTTCACCTAGCAGTAAGTAGGTACCTGGGTGTTAGTAGACTGTTATGGGTCGCATCCTGGTGTACAAGATTAAATGACCACAATGGAAATAAGACTGACAGTCCTCAGTGACGCATTATGTTGGGTTATCCTGGGTAGGTAACCCTCACCAGCTTGAAAATCCGAACAAAATCGTATCTAACAACTATCGCTACACAGCGCCATTTTCACCACCGTCTCCACTATTATCACCACCGTCTCCACTACTATCACCAGTGTCTCCACTATTATCACCACCGTCTCCACTACTATCACCAGTGTCTCCACTATTATCACCACCGTCTCCACTACTATCACCAGTGTCTCCACTATTATCACCACCGTCTCCACTACTATCACCACCGTCTCCACTACTATCACCAGTGTCTCCACTATTATCACCACCGTCTCCATTATTATCACCACCGTCTCCACTACTATCACCACCATCTCCACTATTACACCACGTCTCCACTACTATCACACAGTCTCCACTATTATCACCACCGTCTCACTACACCACCATCTCCACTATTATCACCACCGTCTCCACTACTATCACCACCATCTCCACTATTTATCACCACCGTCTCCACTATTATCACCACCATTTTTCCACATATATATCACCACCGTCTCCACTATTATCACCACCGTCTCCACTTTTCACACCACACACCCCGTCCCACTATTATCAACCCCACCACCCTTTCTCCACTATTATAAACCACCGTCTCCACTACTATCACCAGTGTCTCCACTATTATCACACCGTCTCCACTATATCACCACGGGTCTCCACTATTATCAACCACCGTCTCCACTACTATCACCAGTGTCTCCACTATTATCACCACCGTCTCCACTATTATCACCACCGTCTCCACTATTATCACCACCGTCTCCACTACTACATACCACCGTCTCCACTACTATCACCACCGTCTCCACTATTATCACCACCGTCTCCACTATTATCACCACCGTCTCCACTATTATCACCACCGTCTCCACTATTATCACCACCGTCTCCACACTATCATCCACACACCGTCTCCACTATTATCACCACCGTCTCCACTATTATCACCACCGTCTCCACTATTATCACCACCGTCTCCACTATTATCACCAGTGTCTCCACTATTATCACCACCATCTCCACTATTATCACCACCGTCTCCACTACTATCACCAGTGTCTCCATTATTATCACCACCATCTCCACTATTATCACCACCGTCTCCACTATTATCACCACCGTCTCCACTATTATCACCACCGTCTCCACTATTATCACCACCGTCTCCACTATCACCACCATCTCCACTATTATCACCACCGTCTCCACTATCATCACCACCGTCTCCACTATTCAGTATCTCGGTCATGCAGTCTTCCCACCTTTCCCATAATTACCTTGTTCTTCCCTCTATGCCTCGGTTGTGTTGTCACTTATCTCTGCCACTTTCACTTTCAGTATCTTTTACCTTCTTGCAAAGTCTTGTCTGAGTCTATACACGTGTTCTGCCTCATTCCTCTCTTGCTACACTCCATCCTTCCCACTTGATTCTGGTGAAGAATTCTTGGTCCAAGGACATGCAACTACCCACCTTTTCCTTGTATCAAACTGATTACTTCCCATTCTCCCAGGTATTGTATGACCCTTACGATTTTTGTGCTTCTCATTGAAGGCAACGATGACAGAATTCCATCGCTGGAATTTTTTAATGGTTTTGAATATAAAAATAATTCGCTACCACATTTTTTAATTTTAATGCCCGGGAAGCGCTAAACAAGTAGAGGCTATATAAAGCCTGTCAGGCATTCAGGTTCGATCAAGTTCGTTCTTTCCTCCCACAATTAATATATTCAAAACGAAGCACTAAACCTACAAGGGTCATACAACGCAGTTCCTCCCACGAGCAATACAACAAGTCATTGAACATTCCATTTTCCAGCATGCCACATCCAATAATGCTTTATTTTATAGCTCAGATAATCTCTTTATGATTTGTAAATGAGACGGACAATAAAGATTTAATCCACAATGACAAAGAGCATTTCAATTCTAAATTTAACACTATCTGGGAGTTTTAGTTTTGTTTTCTTCCACATCTTTGGTTGCCATCGGAAAACTAATTATTATTTTTATTAGAGATAAAACGCACAGGTTCATTCAGCACATGGATAAGTAAAGGTTGGAGTCTCCGACCTGTCACTACGCCCTTCCTGCCTTTCTGTCTGGTCTCTTCACTGCAAAGTTGCATATATTTCTAAACCAAAGATCTGCATTTTTATTAGGCTGTATTGGGACAGTGCACTGAATACCACGTGCAGCTCATGATATACATAGCACGTACCAGCATGTCACCATGAATACCACGTGCATCTCAGTGATATACATAGCACGTACCAGCACGTCTCCATGAATACCACGTGCATCTCAGTGATGTACATAGCACGTACCAGCACGTCTCCATGAATACCACGTGCATCTCAGTGATATACATAACACGTACCAGCACGACACCATATTAAGAGTACAGTACTGAATATACAATACTAATGACTTAGTGAACAGAGCGAGGTTCGGTCTCATGGCGAGTCACTCCTAGACTCCATGGTGTGGAGTCGCCATATAACAAGCTCCATGGTGTGGGGTCGCCATATAACAAGCTCCATGGTGTGGAGTCGCCATATAACAAGCTCCATGGTGTGGGGTCGCCATATAACAAGCTCCATGGTGTGGGGTCGCCATATAACAAGCTCCATGGTGTGGGGTCGCCATATAACAAGCCCCATGGTGTGGGGTCGCCATATAACAAGCTCCATGGTGTGGGGTCGTCATGTAACAAGTTCCATGGTATGAGGTCGTCATATAACAAGTTCCATGGTGTGGGGTCGTCATATAACAAGTTCCATGGTGTGGGGTTGACATATAACAAGTTCCATGGTGTGAGGTCGTCATATAACAAGCTCCATGGTGTGAGATCGTCATATAACAAGCTCCATGGTGTGGGGTCGTCATATAAATTCCATGGTGTGGGGTCGTCATATAACAAGTTCCATGGTGTGGGGTCGTCATAACAAGCTCCATGGTGTGAGGTCGTCATAACAAGCTCCATGGTGTGGGGTCGTCATATAACAAGCTCCATGGTGTGGGGTCGTCATATAAATTCCATGGTGTGGGGTCGTCATATAACAAGTTCCATGGTGTGGGGTCGTCATATAACAAGTTCCATGGTGTGAGGTCGTCATATAACAAGCTCCATGGTGTGGGGTCGTCATATAACAAGCTCCATGGTGTGGGGTCGTCATAACAAGCTCCATGGTGTGGGGTCGTCATATAACAAGTTCCATGGTGTGGGGTCGTCATAAGCTCCATGGTGTGGGGTCGTCATATAACAAGTTCCATGGTGTGAGGTCGTCATATAACAAGCTCCATGGTGTGGGGTCGTCATATAACAAGCTCCATGGTGTGGGGTCGTCATATAACAAGTTCCATGGTGTGAGGTCGTCATATAACAAGCTCCATGGTGTGGGGTCGTCATATAACAAGCTCCATGGTGTGGGGTCGTCATATAACAAGCTCCATGGTGTGAGGTCGTCATATAACAAGTTCCATGGTGTGGGGTCGTCATATAACAAGCTCCATGGTGTGGGGTCGTCATATAACAAGCTCCATGGTGTGAGGTCGTCATATGACAAGCTCCATGGAGTATGGTCGTCATTTTATAAGCTCCATGGATTGGGGTCGCCATGTGACTAAAACATATAATAAATTTTCCTACTCGTCCTGATTAAATATCACTACTACTACTACTACTGCTACTACTACTACTACTACTACTACTACTACTACTACTACTAATATAATAATAATAATAATAATAATAATAATAATAATAATAATAACAATAATAATAATAATAAAATAAATTTAATATTACTTAAAATTATTTGGTTCTATTTTATTACATTAGCTGTTAAGACATTATTTCTTACGTACTGATATTATTTAATGAAGCTACTGCTTACATCTTGTAGTTAGTTACGAACCTACTTCTGCAGTCGTGTGATTGTTGTTAACAAACCTACTGCTGCAATCGTGTGATTGTTGTTAACAAACCTACTGCTGCAATCGTGTGATTGTTGTTAACAAACCTACTGCTGCAATCGTGTGATTGTTAACAAACCTACTGCTGCAGTCGTGTGATTGTTAACAAACCTACTGCTGCAGTCGTGTGATTGTTGTTAACAAACCTACTGCTGCAATCGTGTGATTGTTGTTAACAAACCTACTGCTGCAATCGTGTGATTGTTAACAAACCTACTGCTGCAATCGTGTGATTGTTAACAAACCTACTGCTGCAGTCGTGTGATTGTTAACAAACCTACTGCTGCAGTCGTGTGATTGTTGTTAACAAACCTACTGCTGCAATCGTGTGATTGTTGTTAACAAACCTACTGCTGCAGTCGTGTGATTGTTAACAAACCTACTGCTGCAGTCGTGTGATTGTTAACAAACCTACTGCTGCAATCGTGTGATTGTTAACAAACCTACTGCTGCAATCGTGTGATTGTTAACAAACCTACTGCTGCAGTCGTGTGATTGTTGTTAACAAACCTACTGCTGCAATCGTGTGATTGTTGTTAACAAACCTACTGCTGCAGTCGTGTGATTGTTAACAAACCTACTGCTGTAGTCGTGTGATTGTTAACAAACCTACTGCTGCAATCGTGTGATTGTTGATAACAAAGCTACTGCTGCAATCATGTGATTGTTGTTAACAAACCTACTGCTGCGATCGTGTGATTGTTGTTAAACCTCCTGCTGCGATCGTGTGATTGTTGTTAAACCTACTGCTGCGATCGTGTGATTGTTGTTAAACCTCCTGCTGCGATCGTGTGATTGTTGTTAAACCTACTGCTGCAATCGTGTGATTGTTGATAACAAAGCTACTGCTGCAATCATGTGATTGTTGTTAACAAACCTACTGCTGCGATCGTGTGATTGTTGTTAAACCTCCTGCTGCGATCGTGTGATTGTTGTTAAACCTACTGCTGCGATCGTGTGATTGTTGTTAAACCTCCTGCTGCGATCGTGTGATTGTTGTTAAACCTACTGCTGCAATCGTGTGATTGTTGATAACAAAGCTACTGCTGCAATCATGTGATTGTTGTTAACAAACCTACTGCTGCGATCGTGTGATTGTTGTTAAACCTACTGCTGCGATCGTGTGATTGTTAACAAACCTACTGCTGCAATCGTGTGATTGTTGTTAACAAACCTACTGCTGCGATCGTGTAATTATTAACAAACCTACTGCTGCGATTCTGTAATTGTTGTTTACGACCCTACTGCTTCCATCCCGAAATTGTTTCCGAACCTACAGTACTTAGATCCCGTAATGCCTTAATAATTCAGATATATGCTGAGAGACACCTCTAAGTATATATACGCTGAAAGATACGCATCTCTAAGTATATATTACATACACTAAAAGATATGCAGCTGTATGTGTGCAGATCCTGAGAAATACTTTTCGGTATAGGCACTGAGATAAGGACATCTAGGTGTACACTAAGATACAGTGAATGATAGCTCTAGGCCATTCGTGTTTTAATCGATACATCATCAGCAGGTTCCAGTGTTGCAAAACTGAGTACGAAGTCCAAGAAGATTAGTTCAGGGGAACGTTCTAGCTAGAATGAGGTAGAATTAGAACGTTCCCCTGAACTAATCGGCTTATTTTCCTACTCATTTCTGCAACATTGCAAGCTCCTGATAATGTGATTACATAACGAAAGGCCCAGAGCTAACATTTAACCCCCCCTGTGTTTGTTTGCATCTCGTATCACTTGTTTGCGATTATTGCATTATATATATATATATATATATATATATATATATATATTATATATTTATATATATATATATATATATATATATTATATATATATATATATAGTCGTGCCGAATATGTAAAACTGGTCAATTAGCAAAAACTCATTTAAAATTAAGTCCTTTCTAAAATTTTCTCTTATACCTTTAAAGATATATTTTTTTTCATTATTATTAATGTAATAATTTTTAATTTTGCACCAAAAGAATCTTAGAAAACTTACCTAACCTTATTATAACAAGAACAATTTATTTTAGCCTAGCCCAACTAAATATATTTTAGATTTCCTTACAATATTTTAGGATTAAACAAACACAGTGAAATATATTTTTTTCGTTAGGTTCAGAATGATTTTGGCGAAATTATTGCATACACAAATTTTCGCTTGTCCTATATGGCAAGATGAACGTTGCTATTTAAGCCAAGATCGCAAGTTCTGCCTATTCGGCACGACATTATATATATATATATATATATATATATATATATATATATAATATATATATATATATATATATATATATATATATTATATATATATGTTTCCAGGGGGACAGTGCCCCCGCGGACTGGTCCCAGACCAGGCATCGTGGCGGAACAAGGCCTGATCAACCAGGCTGTGAATGTTGTTGCACACAGTCCAACCTCTGACATTCATCTAGTTCTCTCTTAGTGTACTTGTAGCGCCCCTGCCTTTTAGTGGAGGTATTTTGTACCGTCTGCCAAGTTTCTTTCTTGTAAATAAATAACAAAAAAGGCACAATACCGTGACTGGAACGATACACAAATAACCCGCACATAAAAGAGAGAAGCGTACGACGACCTTCCGGTCCGACTTGGACCATTGACAAAGTCACACTGTGACTTTGTCAATGGTCCAAGTCGGACCGAAACGTCGTCGCAAGCTTCTCTCTTTTATGTGCGGGTTATTTGTGTATGTTTCTTTCTTGTCATAGGGAGTGATTTCCGTCTTCAGGTTTGAAACCAGTCCCTCCAGGTTTTCTAGGTGTAAATTTTGATGTACCTTTCTCGCCTACGTTCCAAAGGAATACAGCTGAAGGGACTTCAAACGTTCAAACGTTCAGAGGTTTAAATGAGTGTATACGAGCAGTGAAAGTTCTATGTACGTTTTACAGCTCAGCAATCTCGCT
Source organism: Cherax quadricarinatus (assembly GCF_026875155.1). NCBI lineage: Eukaryota > Metazoa > Arthropoda > Malacostraca > Decapoda > Parastacidae > Cherax > Cherax quadricarinatus. The sequence continues at coordinate 26,125,224 of NC_069403.1, forward strand.
TGCCTTGAAAAGGGCTAGAATACAGCAGTATTCTAGCCTAGAGAGGGAAACACCGTATTTGCTTACATAGTTAGAAACCTCGCCATTTGTCATTATTTTGTTGGGGAGTTGGGGAAAGGCCTGATTCTTTGGATCAAGAGCCTTCACCTTGATGAAGGCACCTTGAGGGGTACTTGTAGTCTGGAGGATGTTGTTGCCCAGCAACCTTCGTCCTTGGCAGGTGAAAGGTAACTAGCATGGTGCAGTTACATGAGAGGTTGTTCCTATCCAGCAGTTACGCATACCCTGACATCACTGAATAGAATCTCATCTGAGAGGCTGGTTGAGTGATGAGGTTTTAACCCTATCAACTGTATTTGGGTCACAGTAATCTGTTTGTCACCAGACAAGAATACTTTAACCTCTAAAACAGAGATTAAAATCAGCTTTCAGCATATATACGCTGAGAGAAATAAAACTCTCTGGGTATATATCCTGTGCCTCTGAGAGGATCAGGGATGCTCGACCTAGTAAGTACATGCGACTCAATGAAATAAAGATGTATGTTATGTGGACATCACCAGTTATATCATAACTTATTATTATCACTATTATTATTATTATCATCGTCATCATCATTAAACTCATGCAGGGCTTAAGAATGGAAAATAGTTAGCTTTGATAAATTCCTTGTAATAAGATTCCATCAACAATACTGCAACCCCCCCCCCCACCCCTCACCCCAAAGGTTGTTAAATAACCTGAAATCTGACCACCCCCCTTCCTTCCTCACCCACCACTAGGCAGTAAACTCAAGACAATCTCCCTCCACCACTACTAGGCTGCAAAGCAAACAATCTTTCTCCCTACCCCACCACTAGACTGCAAAGCAGATACTCACCCTCCCTCCCCGCCACTAAGCTGCTATGAGAGTTCACAAGCTGATCAACACCACCGTTCCCTCACCACCACGAGGCTGCAAGAGAACTCCCATGCTTACCTTTTGCTTCAAATTACCGATTTTGATGAATATTAATCTTCATCATCATCCTGGTGAGTGTCAGGATGATGGATTTCACACACTTCACATAAATGATATTGCGTTTCACAATGCAATAAAGCACATCGTAATTGTAGCATATGAAAGAAAATTTTAGGCTGGATAACTAAAACCTTCATATAAGTCACTCTGATATACGTCACTCTGACTTTTTTTTGGGTTATCCTAGGTACTTTACACATATGCTGCTATGTATGATAATCTATGTAACTATTTGTGTATACCTGGATAAACTTACTCTAGGCTGGAGTATTGCTCTCTTCTAACGGTTCCTGTCAAGCAGACAAAATTGCTGAGCTGGAAAATGTAGAGAACGTTCACAGCTCACATAAACGTAGTCATCCACCAAAATTACTGGTAATGCTTGAAGTCCCCAGAACGTAGGTGAGAAAAATGCATCATAATCTACTAGAAGATACTAGAGAGATTGGTTCTAAACCTGCACACTAAAATTACTGCTTATGAAAACAAGAGGCGTGGCAGACAGTGTTGGATACCTCCAATGACAGGAAGAGGCGTTAGGAATACACTGAGAGCTCAAGTGTTAAGGGACCACGACTCCTCAACGTCCTCCCTTCATGCATAAGACGGAATTACCAACACACTCCTAGCTGTCTTCTAGAGAGAACTCGACAGATTCCTCAAAACAGTCCTGATCAGCCTGGCTGTGGAGCATACGTTAAAATGTGGGCGACGAACACTAACAACCTGATCGATCAGGCCAGCAACCAGGAGGACTGGTATTGGCCCGGGCCCGTATGGTTGGTGGCATACTATATCTAATAGATATTTAGGTAACGTTATAATTAAGTAATTAGTGGGATTATTAGGTTTGAAGCTTGCTAACTGCACCATTAAGACTACATATTACATATTCACCACCAGTCAAGAATGTTTCAACCCCAAATAACAGATTAAACAGAACCGTCAGTGTATATATATATATATATATTATATATATATATATAATATATATATTATATATATATATATATATATTATATATATATATATATATATATATATACATATATATATATATACATATATATATATATATATATATATATATATATATATATATATATATATATATATATTATATATATATCTCGTGCCGAATAGGCAGAACTTGCGATCTTGGCTTAAATAGCAACGCTCATCTTGCCATATAGGACAAGTGAAAATTTGTGTATGCAATAATTTCGCCAAAATCATTTTGAACCTAACGAAAAAAATACATTTCACTGTGTTTGTTTGGTATTAAATTATTGTAAACAAATCTAAAACATATTTAGCTGGGTTAGGCTAAAATAAATTGTTCTTGTTATAATAAGGTTTGGTAAGAACTCATTTAAAATTAAGTCCTTTCTAAAATTTTCTCTTATACGTTTAAAGATATATTTTTTCATTAATATTAATGTAAAAAAAATTATTTTTGCTCCAAAAGAATCTTAGAAAACTTACCTAACCTTATTATAAGAACAATTTATTTTAGCCTAACCCAACTAAATATATTTTAGATTTGTTTACAATAATTTAATACTAAACAAACACAGTGAAATAAATTTTTTTGGTTAGGTTCAGAATGATTTTGGCGAAATTATTTCATACACAAATTTTCACTTGTCCTATATGGCAAGATGAGCGTTGCTATTTAAGCCAAGATCGCAAGTTCTGCCTATTCGGCACGACATATATATATATATATATATATATATATATATATATATATATATATATATATATATATATATATATATATATATATATATATATATATATGTACATTAAGAATGCTTGTACTGAGTTGTAAATACTTCAGCTACATATAAAAATAAAACTAATTTTGAAAACGAAAATATAGCAGAGAGAGAGAGAGAGAGAGAGAGAGAGAGAGAGAATGAGTGAGAGAGAGAGAGAGAGAGAGAGAGAGAGAGAGAGAGAGAGAGAGAGAGAGAGAGAGAGAGAGAGAGAGAGAGAGAGAGGGGGGGGGGAGAGGTCAACAACATTAGGATATGCAGATAATGCATGAAATTTAGGGTGTGGAAACAAGGTGATTTATGATGCCGTCCAGGTTGATAAATGTCCTCTTAATGATAACAGTGAAAATGATACTATAATTCCACACCTTATTTATGTTGTTGACATTGTTACTTCAGAGTTTTACACTAATAAATTTTGAATTAAGGGCGGGTGTACAAAAACTGAAGAACAGCACTTCGTGATAAAGCAGGAGATAAAGACAACAATCTGACTTCGTCAAAGCTCGGACAAAGAAGCAGTGTTTGTCTGTCTGAAAGAGATGTTTCCCAAAGTTAATGATGCTAAAATAAAGGAAGATGTCTTCATCAGAGCTCAAATTCGGAAGCTGCAAATTGATCCTAAGACAAAAGTCTTGAAGATGCTGACCTAAGAGCCTGGGTGGTATCCACGAACTCTTGAGCAGGTTTACTGGGCAGTCATCACAGAGATGACTACACAAATATATAAGAGTACTGAGAGCATAACACGTACAGGGATGTCGGATGTCCTTAAAGATTCATGTCCTTTTCACCTTGACTTTTTCCCTCCAAACTGATGAACACGGTGAACGATGTCACTAAGACATGGCCATCAAATTAACCTAACGATCAGTTCGATGACCGACTGTTGGTAGACACTGTGTGAGACAGTGACTCTCAACACAAGCGAAACAGCCTGAAGACTGTGATGTATTTGTGTTTTTATTACTGGGACTATATGTTAATTTCAAACACACACACACACACACACACACACACACACACACACACACACACACACACACACACACACATATATATATTATATATATTTATATATATATATATATATATATATATTTTATATATATGTCGTGCCGAATAGACAGAACTTGCGATCTTGGCTTAAATAGCAACGCTCATCTTGCCATATAGGACAAGCGAAAATTTGTGTATGCAATAATTTCGCCAAAATCATTCTGAACCTAACGAAAAAAAATATATTTCACTGTGTTTGTTTAGTATTAAATTATTGTAAACAAATCTAAAATATATTTAGTTGGGTTAGGCTAAAATAAATTTTTCTTGTTATAATAAGGTTAGGTAAGTTTTCAAAGATTCTTCTGGAGCAAAATTAAAAATTTTTACATTAAAATTAATGAAAAAAATATATCTTTAAACGTATAAGGGAAAATTTTAGAGAGGGCTTAATTTTAAATGAGTTCTTGCTAATTGACCAGTTTTACATATTCCGCACGACAGTGTGACAGCGGAGTCAACGGCATTGTGAGCCTACTCGGGGTGGAGGGATCGACGCCGGTCAACACCATCGGTCGACGCCAGTCAACATCATCCGTCGTCATCCAACGCACCTGCTGGCCTAAAGAGTTATCTGTTACTCCCAGCGTCTTGACGGGGCCTGAGATAGATCTTCGTCCTAGATTTTTCCCACAAAATCTGGACATAGACGTCACGGCGTCATCTCCAGCCTTAGCAGTCACGTGTTCACCTCATCACCCTCTCTACAGCCCTTCAACACTATCCAGCACCATTCTCTTGCCTCTACAGCGTCCCTAAGCCCTTCTCCCTCTACTACTGTTACTGAAGACGGCCCAGTAAGGCTCCATACTTATGGCCTGCGACCCAGGACAACAGTACATTTCTGTGACATTGACGTACCTACTGACTTGTCTGACTCCTACGCTAGTTATGCTAATTGTTTGCTTGCAGAAATGGGTATAAATGCGCACACATTGTATAGCTAGTCGATAATGGAGTCAGGGTGGACATCATGTAATTATGTAAATACTTTTAGAAGGGTACCCAGAGTGTAATGAATTCCATGGATATAGTATTATTGTAGGTATGTGCACCCAGTGTTTTTATAAAAAAAAAAAAAGCCTGTATTACGGTCAGGGCAGTGCTGCCCTCTGAGTCACATGTCACATCTTAGGAAATGCTACTGTCAGCCATTGTTTGCAGATGTGAGGGTACAACAATGTTCGTAGACGAGTGGTCAAATGATGTTCAGCCCTGCGGACAACCTGTATATAGAACATTTTAGTTCCAGTGCTGACGTCTCCGGACTCTCTCAATGAAACAGCGCGGGCAAACCAGTTTTCTCTTCCCCTGGATGGGAGAGTTTTTTTTTGCCTGTTGCATTTTTATGTCCATTTTTGATTTACAAGTGAGCGAAAGCCAGTCCCTCTCTGGGATAGCCAGTGTAAGTAATTTCTTTATACCTACAGGCCCACCAGTATTTAGCCAGTGTAAGTAATTCCTTTATACCTATGGGCCCACCAGTATTGTCGGACGCGAGGTGCGTGGCCAAGCAAATGTAGACAGCCTGTACTGTCAGAACACACAGCCTAGCCGTCTGTTCTGACTAGTTCATATTTCGCGGCATTTAAGTGCTGCCCTCTGTAGGCTCACCCAGGTCAGTGGGAGGCTGAGCCCATTCGCTCTCACTCCTAGGCCGACCGACCTGATAGGCACAAGTGCTCCGCCTCCACGGACTGGCTTGCGGTCACTCCCTCACACTGCCCGTTGTGTACTCACTCCTATCCAATTAAAGCCAAACTAGTCCACGGCCGTATCATTGCTACCTACGCTACCTTCATCGGCACTAAACCGCTGTTCAGCAGTAAGAACAGTAATAACATATATATATATATATATATATATATTTATATATATATTATATATATATATATATATATATATATATTATATATATGTCGTGCCGAATAGGCAGAACTTGCGATCTTGGCTTAAATAGCAACGCTCATCTTGCCATATAGGACAAGCGAAAATTTGTGTATGAAATAATTTCGCCAAAATCATTCTGAACCTAACGAAAAAAATATATTTCACTGTGTTTGTTTAGCCTTAAATTATTGTAAACAAATCTAAAATATATTTAGTTGAGTTAGGCTAAAATAAATTGTTCTTGATATAATAAGGTTAGGTAAGTTTTCTAAGATTCTTTTGGTGCAAAATTATAAATTTTTACATCAGCATTAATAAAAAAAATATATCTTTAAACGTATAAGAGAAAATTTCAGAAAGGACTTAATTTTAAATGAGTTCTTGCTAATTGACCAGTTTTACATATTCGGCACGATATATATATATATATATATATATATATATATATATTATATATTTATTATATATATATATTATATATATATATATATATAATATTATATATATATGTGTGTGTGTACCTTGTTCCAAGGTTCGTAGGCTCGAGTCTCCTTCAGCCAGAGATCAGTGTTTGTGTATATTTCGCCTGCTCTTGCGAATTCCTTGCATTGTTAAATTCTCTAGTAAGGCTGTGCAGCGGGGGGTTTTGAATAAAAGCGTAAGTTCTCCCTGAAAGCGGGCTGCCTTTGTGGAAAATTTTTTCTCCAGGAGGGGGGTTCAGCCCCTTTCAGCCGAGGGGCCCAGCCCTCTAGAAGGGGCAAGTATCTTGTTTACTGTTCAGCAAGTATTGATCCCAGATGCAGAACAGTATCGACGGTGGTCAAGCGACCACGCTCCGTGAAAGTCCGGTTTTGAAAAGTGATTTTAAAAAAAAAGACGTTCACTCTTACATTAGCAGGACTTTAAGGAAAAAACCTGCCCCCATTTATTACCAGGTAAAAGATAGTGTCATTGTTGTCTATGCTTGACACAAAAATCAATATTCGCTTTGCTTATCGAGGAAGTAGAAAGGAAGCAAAAGTATAGGTAAAGGTTTTTCCTTTTATGTGCTAGGGGTTTGTGCAGCAGGGGCCCAGTGAGGTCAAATTACTTTTGACTCTAGAAGTGACACTGACCCGGAAAACCCAAACAAAGAACCTGACCCGTGCTTAGTGTAACAAGTATCTCTAAAACACAAAAAAACATTTAAGAATGTGTCGATTCTTCTGATAAGTTTGTGAACAATAAGACAAATTTTGGGGAAACTAGTGTACCAGTGTGTTTATTCCTAGACTATGGAAAGGTGGACACCCAAGGACCTTCAGTTCACAGGTCGGTTACCTGTCGAAGGGGGAAAGAAACCTAGCCAGTACAAAGAAAGGTGGGTTTACAATTTCTTGTGAGGGGGGATGCGCAGTTCTTGGTCGCAAGGAGTTTGTAATCAACCTTTAAATCGGGGGGGTGCGGGCTTTGAGTCCACCAAATAAGTTTTTTAGCCCGTGAATGAAATAGCTGACAAAAACCCCCTAGGGGGAAATTTTGGGAGGAGAGTCTCCCAACCTCACATGGTGAAAGAAGACGGCCATCCCATTTGGGGTTTAATAGACTGAAGTTTGTGCCGAGCATAGTGGGCCACTTTGGTTCCCAAAAGGGTGGGGAAGGTGGGAAGAATTAAAAGCAAAAAAAGCCCGTACAGGGGAAATCCTCTATAAGAAACTGGTAGGTCATTTTCTGCTGACCGGCGGTGTCTGCCTGTTCATTGCCCTGTACGTCAACATGACCGGGGAAACCCCAAAAAAAAAACAATATTTTTTATGCTTATTTAAAGATGGGGGCGAAAACCCAAAGTTGGATACGGAGGATAAGGGGGGGGTTTGTATAAAATTTTTTTGTATAGCCTGTAAAGCACTAAGGGGTCTAAAGAAAACCACAAATGATGACAAAGGCATAGAAAAAATACGGAAAGTGCTGTAAGGAGGCATTTTAATTTTCAGCAATAAAAATACTAGCGGAAGATATTTAAATCCCTTTTTGTAGGGACGTTTTGTCCGGAAACACTGCTGCGAACCCTACGCCGTCAGAAGACTTGGGGCCCATCTGTGTACACACCCAATGGCATGGGGGATGAGAGTAAAAGGTGGTCAAAAAAAAGAAAAGCGGGAAGCGGCCCTTTGGGACTTTGGGGCTTTCGAGAAAGGGGTTTGGGAGAAAGAACAGACTCAAAACAGCTGGAATTTCCCCGGGGGGGGGTAGGGAAAATTTTGAGATGTTTACAGGTAATAGAAAGGGGGTTTGTTAAAGAAAAGGGAAAAGAGGGGAATGAAGGCGAAGAGAGAAAGGGGGGAAGTAAAGAAAGGGGCGGCGAAAAAAATAAAGAATTTTTCTACTAATATCAGTGCCCATTCTAAAAATGGAAGGATTGGGGGAGATCATGAGAGCTTTACATAGTAGCGCAGGCAATGGGTTTCCACGGCGATCGGATAAGGATGGAACTTTTTCGTTTTCGGGCCATAGAGGCTTTCGACGGGGGAAGAGCGAAAAGCCCAAGGCAAAACTTTAATCCTTGGTGATGAAGGGGGTTTTAAGGTTAAAAGGGGAGTAGCGGGGAAAAATGCCGTGAATGGGATTGGTCACCAAATAAATTTTTCGATAAAAAAAGGGGGGGAATGTAGGGGGAAGGAGGGTTCGACGATCAGCCCCCCACAAAAGAGAGCAAGGGTTTTAAGAAGGTTCAGGGCGTGACAATTTTGCCTTCAGAGAGGAAATGTGGGGTTTTCCCAGGAAAAACCCTTTCGATCAAAGGGAGGCCCAAAAAAAATTTGCCCTGTATCAGGGTTCGGGGAACGTGACCCATAGAGGTAAAAAGGGATGATCAGAGAAGACAGAGCGTCTAGGGGAAAGTGATTTGGTGGGTTTTAGTGCGGGAAAAATTTAAAAACCCATGTGTGGGGGCCCCAAAATTGGAAAACCGGTCGATCCCCATGCGGGAAAGGAAAAAACTGTAAGGAGGTGACAGTCAGCCCCTTTCACAGGCAAAGCGAAGTAAACAACAAGAGTGATGACCAAATTTTTGGATGGAAGCCCTAGAGGCCAAATCAAAATTTGCAAGGAAAAAAAAAGTGTTGTGTCAGAACACCCCCCCTGGGGGACACCTTCAGCTTGGAAAAATTTCCGGGGGAGGGGAAAACATTTTTAAACCGAACAGGGAAAAATCCTGTCAGTTAAAAATTTTCTTTAAGGAAGGAGGGTTTAGATTGCCTCGAAGGCCTAAGGAGGGGGGCTTGGGGCCTAAAAATATTATCCTCCAATTTGTGAAAAAACCCTTTCCCTCAAGGTAAAAAAATTGGCAAAAAACTGGGGGTTTTATTCTTTAAAGGCTTTATGAACATACGTATCCAAGCGCAGTAAGGGGTCTAGGGTTTAAGAACGCCCCTTACGAAAGCCTATTGACGAGTGGAGGGGCTGTTTTTGTGTCTCTAAATACCACAAAAAACGTCTTTTTCTAGACTTTCCCAAATTACTTTCCCCAAAAATTTCACTGGAAAAGGGGAAATGGGACGTTAGTGGGGGGTTTTTTCATGCCCCGTAGTGCCGGGTTTTGCAAAAAGGGGAGAACAATGGGGGGATTTCCACAGTGTGGAAGAATCCTTGGGGAACCAAATAAGTTTGAAAAAGGCGAAATGGATGCAAGGGTGATAAAGGGAAAAATTTTGTAGCTACGAATTGAATGTCGTGGGCCCCAGCTCCCCAAATGTTTTCGACAACCCTGAGGTGTTGCCTCCAGTTCTTGAAGTTTTAAAAGGAAATTTTATACGTTTTCTCTGAGAGAAGAAAAGTCCAGGGGGCTAACTCTCTGGAAAGACTTTGGGGAAAAGAAATGAGGGGCATAGATGGAGCCCTGAAAATACGGACCAGATGATTGCCAAATTTCATTGGAAAAAATCTAGGGGGTTTGCTTATCAACACCGGAACTGCAGAACAGGAGCGGGTAGGAGAATATTTCCCATTTCATTTTTGTATTTTTTTCCGGGATGCCTATAGAGGAACCCGAGGTTTTGGTGGAGACATAATCTCGCCAGCAAGTGCTTTTTAGGTAAACGGATGACCGGGGGAGCGATCGCACGCTTCTTTTTTAAAATCAAGGAGTCGCTCTGTGGTTCTATTTCCGGTACCTGCCCCATGAAAGCGCGTTTCAAACGTATTTGAAACGAGCAAAGCAGGGGAGAAAAACCAAGGCCCCAATTTTGAAAATCCCTTTGCCCAAATGTTTGGGGTAAGAATGAGAAGCTGGGGTTTTGGGGAAAAAACGGGGGAGGCGAGAAGAGGTGTAAAAGCTCATCGATGGGGGAACAAAGGGAAGGGAACCTTTTTTAAAAAAGGTCAGGTGTGAGAAAAGGTTTCCCAATTTCCCCCGTTTAAAATTGGGCCGCGTGGGGTGCAAAGAGGTGGCAAATATGAAGGGGAAGTAAGAATGTTTGGGGGGAAATTGATCACTGTCATGAAAGTCCGGGAAAAACAGACCAAGTAAAGTCTAAACGGCGGGGGAAAGAGCAAATGAGAGATCGTTTGCAAGAGAGGGTATGAGTCCGGGGGAATAAAAAAATGGGTTGGGGAGTACCTGTTTTTTAAAAACATGGAGGGGGTGGGTGGCAAGAAACCCTCAAAACTTAAAATTCCCCAGGGGGGGAATCCAGTGAAAAACCCCCCCCAGAGGAAATGGTGGGCTTTAAAAAATTCACCAAGTAACGAATGGGGTGGGGGGGTAATGACGAAACAAGGAAGGCAAAATCCGGAATAGATAATCCCCGAGAAGGAGAGAAAAATTAAAAAAACAGAGGTATCCCACCTATGAAAAGTGGATACGGGCTGCTGGTTTAAATGCAGCAAAAGTATAAAATAAATAGCTGATGGTGGGGGAAATATCAGGGGCGGGAAGAAGGGCATTTCCCTTAAAGGCCCCTTCGGGAAAAAAGGTTAAAGAATACAAAAAATTATACCCTGAGATTTTGAGAAATAACAGCGAGTGAAATTTTGGGTTTCCCTGTAAGCAAACCCCAAAACGGGGGGGAAACTGGGGGAGTAACATTGAAGTCACCCCGATTACCCCTAAAGGGTCGCGTATTTCCACGGGAAAAAAGGCCCATGATTGGAAATTTGATAAAGTTCTTGAAAACCCGCGGGTTTTAAGGGTTCCTACGGACTAAAAGGGGTTAGAAAAGCCCAAAAATTGCGGAGGCATTTGGAAAAGGTTAAGCAGCAAAAGGAAGGGTTTGCGCTGTGAAGAAAGGGGGTTGCGAAAGGATGGAGCAGGGAGAGAAAAAGGGGGAAAGGGGGGAATCAGTGTCCATTGATGGTTTGGTCTTGCAATATTTTTGAGTTTGCTTTAAAGGGTGTTTGGGGAATTTCGGAGATGTCGTATGGGGGGACCAATTTTTGGGAAGGGTAGGGGGGGGGTTAGAAAATTTTGGAACTGTTTTGGGGACTGAAAAAAAGGGTTTTGGGGGGGGGCGAAAGGGTGGAGGGAACTGGAGAACCCGTGGCAGGGGACGAAGGACAGGAACCTGGGAGGGGGGCCCAAAGAAGAGGAAAAAAACTTGGGGGGGAAAACAGGGGGGGGAAAAGGTACTTTACGAGGAGGAGGGGTAAACCTCTGCACTTTTTAATTTGAGCGTGGGAGGGGGAAGAACTAGGGACAGAGACAGGGGGGGGGTTTTAAAATGAGGAGGGGGAAAGATGGGTAGGAGGTGTTACCGGATTTTTTTTTTGATTTTTGAGAAGTAGAGGATGATTGGGAAGGAGGTGTGTACGAGGTCTGGGCGTACTAAAAGGTTTTGAAAGGAAAACTCGAAGAAGCGAGATTAGACGGGAGGCGTTGAAGTGGGGACGTCTGAGAGGAGGACAGCAAAAAGGATTAGATACGGGAGTAAATTTATGGGAGAGGTAACCACAGAGGGGGGGGGGTAGAAGAGGGGATCCCAAAGAAGTGGGGGGACTTTTTTGAAACACGGAAATAAGAAACAGGGGAAAGTCTCCCTTGGAGGGGGGGAGATGGAAACTCCCATGGCAAAAGGGGAGCCCTTTCTGTCCTTTGGGGGGAAACGGATTCCCCCGTCTTTTAAAAATAGCCCGGGAAAAAGGGCGAGGAAAGAAGGGTGACCCTTTCATGACAGTTAAAGGGCCAAGAGGGAGACGATTGCAAAAACGTATTAGAAGGGTCATCGGCACCACAGACTGGGAATTCGGCGATGATCTGCAATATTTGGGGCTGGATGGCCAAATCGCCAGAAATTTTTCTACACTTTTTGTGGTGAAGGGTACCTTCGAACTTGAAACCCGTTTGCCCTGTATAAAAACGGAGGATGGGGTTCTGGGCTGTCAAAATTTAAAAAAGAGCCACATTGCTAGGGTATCGTCTCCCCACGGGCGGGAAAGAACTTTAAGTGTTTTCCCTTGAGGATTGGGAGATTTTTGGGGGTTCCGCTGTTCGGGGAATGTCGGTGCCACATGTCGGGAAATTTTGTTAAAACTAGGTAGGGGGACCAGAATAACGGTACCATACAAAAAATTTGAGGGAAGGGATGTTTTTAAAGGGTTTGACGGGAACAGTATCTTTTGGGGAAAGACGAAAAAAGAAGTTTTCACGGGGCCGGGGGGTTAGCATTCGTAGGGTTAATGATGGCGGTACCCCCTTTTTAAGACCCTAAAAAGAAATTCTTTCCCAAAACTTGGCGTGGGAAGTGCCTTCCCAAATTTACTATGGTCGAAAGTAGGCAGTAGAGGAAGTTGGTGGGTTTAAAGTGAAGAATTTAGCCCCAACTGTTCAGTCGGGGAAATGAAACTTGGAAAGGTTTGAAGGACGTGTCGATCTTTTCTGAGAAGAACGGAAAGGTGAAGGGGGAAAAGGAGAAGTATCATCACCCAGGTAATTGTCTTTTGCGTTTAGGCGGGGGGCCCGGGAGTTGGTGGGCCCTGGAACGGGGTCGGCGTTTTAAAAATTGTGCCCGTAGGGGGAAAGGGGCCGGGAAGCATAGTCAGGGGGAAAGAGCAAAGGGGTTTTGTTTAAATCGAAGGAGTCAGTCGGGGGCCCTCGTACCTGAAGCGGGTGAGGAAACAGCACCCCGGGAAAAAGGTTTCCCAGGCATAGGGAATGTCGGGAAAAGTTTGGGCCAAAGACGAGGCGGGGGTCCCCGAAGGGGTGCGGTTTTCAAGAAGGGGGCCCGGGGGGTACCAGGTTCATGGACTAGGGCTGCCATGGTTGGGTTTCTTCTTTCTTTTTTTTTTTTAAAAAAAAAAAGAAAAGGGAAAAAAAGAAAAAAAATAAAAAAAAAAAAAAAAAAAAGGGGGGGACCGGGGAAAGGGTTTGTTTTAGGAGGAATTTAAAGGGGCCCGAAATCTCCCTCCCGCGCCCAAAAGGACCGACACCGCTAGTAGCGCAGAAAGCAGCATGGAAACCCCTGCCATAAACCCTACCCTTCTGGCCCGTAAACCAGAAAACTGGATAGCCCCCTTTCCCTTGGCCCAGCTACCTCGGTGGACAAAAAAGGGGCGGCGGGATATCCGCCAAAAGCATAAACCCCCTTCAGCCCCACCCCCCGGGAAACCCAAAAAGGGGGCTTCCCGAGATACACCCCTCGCCCCCAAAAGGGCACCCAAAGTATCCAGGATACCGGGAGAGGGGGTCGGGACATCCCTATGCAAAACCCCGATTCCACGGAAAAAATATGCCACCGCCAAGAAAAACCCCCAACGGGAAAGGGATGGGGCCCCGGTGTCCTTTCCCCCCCAGGAATAGCGCCCCCTGTGGGAGAAATCACGAAGGGGTTTAAAAAAAGGGAAAGGGGAAAAGGGAGGGTGGGAGGAGGAGGGGGAGGAAGGGGAAAAAAGGGGGGATGGGGGAAAGGGTGGGGTAGGGGGGGGAGAATGGGGGGGGAATTAGGTTCGGTTTTTAGGAAGAAGACCGAAGGATTTTGACAGTAAAAAGGGATTTTGTGTTTTGATGATCTAGTTTTTGCTTTTTCCCTGGTTTACCTGAAGTGGCCTCGTAGGTGGGGATGGAATTGTGTGATCCCGGAGAGCGATGTGGAACCACGAGGGGCGGGGCAAAATGTTGACAGCATTAGCCAAACTTTTGGTGGACGTTCAGTTGGGGAGGGGGTAGGTGGGGGAGCATGGGGGGTGGAGCATACTTTTGTGAGGCGAGGTTACGCAAACTGGTTAGACAGGTTGTATATATCTCATAAAGGGATTTTTCAAAGTCGTTTCCCTACATTGGAAAACTAGCTTTTTCAGTTTATAGGGGGTTGTGCAGAAGTAGGTGGGATTTTCTAGCTTGTATCTCCCAGGGGATATTGGAAATTAAAACGAGTCTTTTGGAAGATGGGAGGGGTTGGGGGGTTTTACGGAGTGGGGGGGGAGATTAATGAGGAGGTACAAGGTGTGGAGGACGTGGGGGACGTGGGGGATGGTGTGGCTAAAAGGGCTGGGGGTTCGGCCTTATTATGTGAAAGGGGGGGGAAAAGGATTAATTTTTTAAAATTTGGGTTTTTTTTAATTATTTGGAGGACAGGTTACAGGGTTGTTATGTAAAAGGGGAAAGTAGAGGGATGTCTATCCCTGGGCAACCCTTAAAGTACTTAAAGAGCGGTTTGCCCGGAAATTTAGGACGAGGGTTTTTTTCCCAAACGGTGGAGTTAAAGGCGGGGGTTTGGGGGAGGTTTTATGGGGGGATTTTTCCCCTCCCTTTGTGTGTGTTGCCCCAGACAAAAACAAAAGTCGCAGGCAACAGTATTCCATGTTTGGAGGTTCTTGAGTCGGTGGGAGGGTTTTTGGGGGGTCAGGTTATCCCACAATTTCGGAGGGATGGGGGTTTTTTTTTGCGGATAAGTGGTTTCGAAAAGTTTTTGGCGGGGGGAGGGGGAAAAGGGGTTTGGATTAGGGGATTTAGGGGAGGGTTTTTGTGGGAAATGTGCCATGTAGGTTAGGACACAGTGATAGGGAAGCTTTGGGGGGGGACATAATGAGGGGGAAAATGGGGGTTTGAATGCCAAAGCGAAAGGGCAAAGCACCGGGAATCGATGGACTGCGGCGGGTTTTTTCAACAGCATTGGGAGTTAATAAAAGGGTTTTTTTGGGGGAGGTTACTGAACTTGATGAAGGTAAGGGGAAAGGGTTTGGGGGAAAGACAGGCCCAAAAGCCCGTAGTTGTTTTGGTACCGAAGGGTAAGGAACAGCGTTGTCAGGGGCTATAGAAAATATCGTTGTTATGCGGGGGGATTATAAGTTATTGCAAAAATTTTGGAAAAAGGATCAAAAAGTGTTTTTAGGGAGGGTTGTATCGGAAAAAACCCGTTTGGGTTTCCCGGGAGGTTAAAGGGGGGGGGACATGGTTCCCTTTTTTAAAGGGGTTTCGTGGAAGGAAAAAAGGGGGGGGAAGGGGGGGGGTTTTTGGGTTTCACTAGATGGCAAGGGGCTTTTGATTGGGTTTGGGGCGAGGGAGGCATTTAGAGCATCCCTTTGGAAAAAAAAGGGTATGGGGAAAAAATAGTTGGGGTGGGTAGAGGGGTTATAAGAGGGGCAATTGGGGTGAGGGGTACAGGTTTTAAAGGAAGATTTGGGGGGGGGGGATTGTTTGGGCAGGGTCTTTTGGGCAGGGGTGTCCTATGGGCAAAAGCTTTTATTTGCATGCATACGGCCCCTTTTATAGAATGGTTGGGAGTGCCTTAAAGGGCCCTTTTGTGAAGGGGTTTGGGGGGGGGGGACTGGGGGCGTTTGGTGTTCTCCCTAGGGTAAAGTAGATGATTTCCACTGTTTTTGGTTAGAGAGGGGGGTCCTAAAAAGCCTTAGATGGAATGGGGGGTTTGAAACGTTTGCTTTTGCAAACTTGGAATGGGGTAAATTGGAGAAAAATTTCCCTGGTTAAAGGGTTAGGAACTTGGGGGGAGGGGGTCGAGTGGGGTTTGTGCAGTTGTAAAGAAACGGGGGGGTTGTCCCTTAAAAAATTTTTTGGTTTCTAATTTTGCAGATGATCTTGAGGTTGCAAAAAAAATGTTAATAATTCGGTCAGGGGTTTGGGAGAAAGGATTTCTGGGGTTTTTTTGAATTTGGGGGCATTGCCCGGCCCTTTTCATTTGACCCTTGGGGCCCGCGTTTCCATTTTAATTTTAAGGGTTTTTTGTTTTGCAAGGTTTGGGATTTTGGGGTGCCCTGTTCCTTTAACGGGGGGCGGCAATTGCAATATACTTAGAAAGGGGGTTTTTTTTTAAATTTTTTTGGGGTTCAGGTTGTGTTGGGTTAGAAGGGGTTAGTAATTTACCTTTTGCGTAGGGGGGGGTTGGGGTTTTAAAGAACTTAAAGAGGGGGGGTTTAAAAGTATTTAAATTAAAAAGGGGAGGTGATTAAAGGGAAAGGGGTGAGTGGGGGGGGTTTTTGGGTTTAAAGGGAACCCAAAAAATTTAAACGCTGTTTTCTGGGCGGAGTTGAGGGAGTGTTTAAAAATATTTTGAGGGCAGGGGGTGATGGGTTTGGGGGTCTGGGTAAGGGAAAAATAAGTAGGCCCGGAGGATGTCGGCGGGAAAAGGGTTTTTGGCTCCGGGGGGGAGTGGTTTTTTCCCCCTGTATGACTGGGGATGTATATGGGAAGGTTTGGGGAGGTTTTAAAGGGTTTCAAAACCCCCTGGACGTGAGGTGATGTATGGTTTTTGCATGGGATTTTACCTCGGGAGTGGTCTTACGGGCTAGGGCGGGTGGTTGAGGGGGGGGGGGTATGTGGAATATGGGGGAGGGAGGATTTTTGATTCCCTGGGAGTGTATTTTTTTTTAGGGGGTTGGGGGGGTCAGGGGTTGGTTGAGAGGGTGTTGGGATAAGATAAGTGGTCAAAACTTCTTTTTCTGCGGGCATTGGGGGTCTTGATGTGGGGGGGGATGGATGAAAATATTATTAAAAGGGGTGTGGGGTAAATTTTGGTAGATTATGTCTACATTATGTGGGGAATGAGGGGGAAAGGGGGGAAGGGGAGGGAAGAGGGGGTTTTTGGGGTGTTTCGTTTTATAAAAAAGGTTTTGCCCTTTAAAAGAGAACTTTAGGGGGGAGGGGGGGAGGGGGGATTTCTTTGAGGGGTAAAGAGACCTTACATTTTTGGGGGGGTTTTTTTTTAAATTTTAAATTAGGTGGGTGGGGCAGGGTAGGGATGGTACAATGTGTTATGTTGATGGGCTGTCAGGGGTGGAAACGGGGTCGCCTCCTGGTATGTAACGGGTGAATGTGTATGAACTTGGGCGTATGATGTGTATTCATGGTTTGTGACGAGTATACTCAATATATGTGTTTGATTTTGCAGTGGGACATTGTTCTATGTATGTTATTCATATGCATGTTTTTAGATGCTTGTAGAGGTGTCAGTGTGTTGGATCCTTGTTTATTAATATATTCTGTGTTTGATGAACATATTGTTTTTACCTTATTCTCAATACATTACGTTAATTGTATTTAACGTTAAGGTGTCCTACTTTATAATTTACAAAGTGACAATATATGCATATTATGGTGTGTTTTGTTAATCATATAACAATGCAATTGGAATTAGTCGTTTATTGGTTATCATAGGTGTAGGGGTTTTCATGTATGGGTGAGGAGGGATATTTGTGTTATCTCAAGTTCATGTTTGTGTGGTTGTTCATGATTTATTCTGTGTAAGACCTGTTTTTGTTTTTATCTATCTCTTGTATTGTATTGTTCTAAATAAAATATAAAAAAAAAAATTGTCCTGGTAATGTAAGAGATGGACTGTCTTTTATTAAAATACACTATGCAACACTGGAGTCTTGCACGGAGTGGCGGTCACTTGACCACGTCGCATACTGGTACTGCATCTGGGAACAATTAC
Source organism: Cherax quadricarinatus (assembly GCF_026875155.1). NCBI lineage: Eukaryota > Metazoa > Arthropoda > Malacostraca > Decapoda > Parastacidae > Cherax > Cherax quadricarinatus. Next base: position 26,142,836 of record NC_069403.1, read on the forward strand.
TCGCTGTAGCAGTAAACAAGATACTTGCCCTTTCTGAGAGGGCTGGGCCCCTCAGGGCTGAAAGGGGCTGAAGGGGGTTGATACCCCCCTCCTGGAGAAAATTTCTCTACAGCCTTGGATCAAAGTCTAGCGCAAGCTGGACTCCAAGGTATTGGTCCAGTGTGGGTAGATTGGTAAAGCACTGCGTACCTTGTTCCAAGGTTCGTAGGTTCGAGTCTCCTTCAGCCAGAGATCAGTGTTTGTATATTTCGCCTGCTCTTGCGAATTCCTTGCATATATATATATATATATATATATATATATATATATATATATATATATATATATATATATATATATAATTAGCTTCTGTCATTGCATGCACAACACTTAAATATCTACGTCTAATATAATAACAGAGATTGTTAGGTAATATATATATGATTCTTCAAAGTTAAATAACCAAAGTACTGATCATAAGATTTAAAAACATCTTACATGACAGACTAAACAAAGATTCTGATTCATGATCTGCAACAAAGCTTAACACAACCAATTATGTTTTTGAGTTGATTAAAATTTAAATTTTGTTTATTAGTATTATTATTATTATTATAACCATAGGAAAACATTATGCAGTGTATAATTTACACGTATAAAGAGCGCTGGGAATGGAGGAATTAAGATTTGAAGGGGAAGGCAGCTCTATTCACAGTTGATAAATATAGATAATGCTAAAGCAATATTAATTCCTTCAGTTTCTGAAACTGCACGCGCAAGCTTATTTTTCGTGTCACGCTTCAAAATTAGCAATAATCTATTATCTTGTTATATCAAAAGAATCAGTAATTATCTCATTATCACCAAGCGCATTGCAACATTTATATTGCAAGAATCTCTCCATTTTTTCCACATCATAGTTAGGATTACACTATTAATATTTAATGAATGTTTGAGATTAAAAGTGTTTCTAAAATACGTTATCTGGTTATCCAGAAAATAAAAAAAACAATACTTCAGAGGCAGGTAAGTTCATCTCCAGTTACATCTCTTTCAGCAGTGAAATCAGAATTTATTACCTGACATCTGATAACATTTACAAGAGCTTGGTGAACTAATTCTGTGGAAGAAGAGCCTAGCTTTTATAACAGCCAGAATATTTATTTTGTCATCCATAAAAATTATAAAACTCGTCCCAACAAATTAAGCGCTCATTCGTGGCTAAAAAAAAATACAGATCTTTCTCTCTCTCTCTCACACATATATATATTAAACAATATGGTAATAAATTTCAAAATTTAAGTTTTCTACATATGTTAGCACAGAAGTTTTTTTTAATATCAGTTACTGGTATCTTCAAACATAATCATTCACAAATTCCCAATAAGAAGAGTAAATACGAGATATCAGGGAAGCATGGGGAAGGTATCTGATGGTGCCATCACGTCCAGTACATCAGCCTGGGACCTTCACATTACAATAATTCCCGGGGCCTACGAGAAGGGGTTCAGCCGGTACATTGATCCGAGCCCCGGCGTCAGCAGAAAGATTTTTTTTTGCAAACTCAAACAACTCAAAAACATATCAGAAACTTGATTTAGAAAGACTGAGTATTGAATCAAGTATTGCCAGAGGAATTGATGTGGCAGTTTTATTAGAATTGTTGCAGACAAAAAACCAGGAAATCTCATTTCACAAAGTATTGTAACTAAATATTAAAATTTAAGAATTTTTTTACTTTGAAAGAACTTATTAAACGTTTAAAAATTTAGGCACTTATATAGTTACAGGTTAACAAAAATTTTCAAAATCGATAAAGTATATATATAATAAAGTATATGTTGCCTGGTCATTCTGCTGCGCAGGAAATAAATCATTTATGAAAGTTTACCAATGGTTTTATTGGACTTCAAATTTTCAATTTTGAGATAAGCTTCAGCCTGCCCCCAGGGGCCCCAAAGCAGTCTTATTCCGCCTTGAGAAATTTATCTTGGAGGCCCTGATAATTACTCTATCTCATGGAGAGAAAACTGCATTTCATATCTTTTACCACAACACTGTAATACCGGTAATTTTTCTTTGTATCAGAAAAGGACTCTGTATACAGACCGAGGAGAGTATCTCATTTTATTTATACTATTGTTAGTGCAGCCCTGGTGAGCAACGTGCAGACGATATCTGTTAAATGGTTTTGGGATCATCACTCATCTAGGTCTTAAATCTGGCGTTCATAATTCTGAAGAAATGTCTAAAGATTGCGTAATAACTTTTAAGAAATACATAGAAAGTGGATTTTTTTTTTAAATTACCTATCCAGCTGTTCAGTAATTTATATTAAATAGTTAACCGTAATTCTTTACTATTTTGAACTTACAAAGTTGTCGGATTATTAACCCAGAAATTTAATAAACCAGGATAACGCAACAACTTAGAATATCGTCAAGGAGTTCACTGGGGTCTTGTAGTTCTCTCCCCCAGGATGCGACTCGCATCAGTTGTTATAACAACCAGGTGCTTAGGTGAACAGGGGCAGGAGGTGCACGGAAATATGTCCATCGTTTCCACTAGTTCGGAGATCGAACCCCAGTCCCACAGTGTGTGAGCTAAGCCACAGTAATCATGGTCACGGATAAACTTATAAATCATGCGAACCTAGTTGTGCTTACATGATTTGGGTGGTGAATTTTTATTGTATTTGCATTGAGCTTATAGTAATCATTAATTTATTGGGTATATACATTAAATACATATATATATATAAAATATATATATATATATATATATATATATATATATTATATATTTTATATATATTATATATATATTTTATATAATGTCGTGCTGAAAAGGTAAAACTTGCGATTTTCGCTTCAGTAGCATCGCTTTTCTTGCCGAATAAAGCAATCGAAAATTTGTGTATGCAGTGATTTCGCAAAAATCAGTCTGACCTTAACGAAAAAATATATTTCATTGTGTTTGTTTATTATTAAATTATTGTAAACTTTTCTAAAATATATTTAGTTGAATTAGGCTAAATTAAATTGCGCTTGTTATAATAAGGTTAGGTAAGTTTTCTAAGGTTCTTTTGGTACAAAATTATTATTTTTTAAATCAACGTAAATGAAAAAAAAATATATCTTTAAACGTATAAGAGTATTTGGCACGATATATATATATATATATATATATATATATATATATATATATATATATATATATATATATATATATATAATATATATATATACGAAAAAATACACGGAAAGAAATTTAGCTCACTGTGTATACATAGAGCTTAATTTAATCCCTGTAATATGGATTAATTATTTATAATCAAAAAGAAGCGCTAAACCACATGGGCCATAATAGAGATTAATGAATTCTGGATATTAGTGTATAAGTGACATACAGTTTAATGACCCTCAAGCGGTCGATAGCCTTTAAACCTAACAAACAAATCTTAAACTCTTACCGATTAAATTATTTATGATAGAAACAAACCAGTGTGTAATCTATTAATCAAGAGAAATTAGCCTTTAACCCCACATGACCTAGCCCACATGACCTAGCCTACATGACCTAGCCTACATGACCTAGCCTACATGACCTAACCTACTCATTATTCTTAAGGATTTTTTTTTATTCTTAAATTTACTTGAGAGTTTAAGTATACTTCATGGCCAGAGACACTGAAAAGTGAACAATGACCACTAACTAATTTGTATAAAAAAGCTTTGTAATTTAATGTTAAATAACATGTATATCCTTAAAATAGATCAATCAGTACATATTTTATGCATTCAGCTCAATTCTGCTCGTTGTATATAACACAACCCTAATGTTTTTCTAGCTTAGTTACAGAAGACTTCCGGTTATTAACTCAAGATATTGCATTTTCTTTCCTAGAAATGACACCGTTGACTAATATAATTAATTCACTCACATGTTCTGTACTCTGTATACCACTTTTTTTTTTTTTCAAATAAGAGAATCCCATCTCACTGTGCATGAACCGGGCAGTACATTGCCTGCCTTGTGTTGGTTAAATCCCAGACATAAGTGGTAACGTTGGGCATACTATTTCCTTACACCTGCTGTCCCTGTTCACCTAGCAATAAGTAGGTACCTGGGTGTTATTCGACTGTTGTGGGTAGCATCCTGGGGGGACAAGATTAAAGGAACACAATGGAAATAAGACAGACAGTCCTCGATGACGCACTGACTTTCTTGGGTTATCCTGGGTGACTAACCCTCTGAGTTAAAAATCATAACAAGTCTTTAATTATTACTATATAGGTTCATCCCTTTATTTCAGCTGCACAAGAGTATACGTGAGATAAGTATTGTTCAGTACCTGGTGTTATTAATGTTATCAGTAAAGTGGGAGACCTTCTTTTCATATTCCACAAGTATTATTATACCTAAAAACTGTGAAATATATATACAAATGAAATATTTGGGACATATGATCAGGAGCCGTTTTGCCCACCGGAAGCATTTTCAATACAATGAAAAAGCCACCGGTGTGAAAAACGTGTCTTAATGAAACGTTTTTTAAGTGTTGCATATATCATGCCGTCCCAGCTGCTTCCTGCTGCAGAACACAGGCCGCGCCCCTCTGGCTACCAGAGTGTACGTGACAAACTAACTCACTGTGGCCTTGACTCTCGCCCCACCTCTCCAGTCATGGATGCAGTACTTAGGTTCATGCTCTCCTTTTTTTGCTGTTGTTTCACCCGCATCAGCATATTGATTGACTCTTGCTTTCTTTTCTCCTTTCTTAAATGTTGTTCCTACCTACTCCCATACTGACAGATGGGGGTGTGAGTAGTTCTACGAATTTTAAATATTTCCCGTCAGTTTTTTCCACGCTATGGAGATACAAACCAAGATAGGTTGGACGTGGTAGTCTTGCAGAGCCTGAACAACCAGTCGATCAGCGAAGTGAGCGTAATAATAGACCACAAACACGAACAAGCCCGCTCAAGTCGATATAAAGGCACTCTCTGGACGCGGTGATAGTTGAACCCCCCCTCTCAGAATCCCACGTTACATGAACCTTACCCCCAACAGCCACAGTTCTTTAAGCAACGCAGTTCAATGATTCTTGTCACGCAAAGTTTCACAGTCGGAATTTGTTGAATGCTTTCTGACATGACGTCAATATATTTCTTCACAAAACAGGTAACTAGAGTTATACACGTGGATAAGTTGGTGGCTGTATGAGATGTTGGACGGCGGCGCCGGCAGCACGTGTACATGACAACCTCAACGTAGATGTTGGTCGTGGTCGGTCGATGGCAGCGGCAGAAGCGGCGGCAGCTGCAGCAGCAGCGGCAGGAACAGCGGCGGCGACAAAAACAGCAGGAACAACGGCGGCGGCAACAACAGCAGCAGCAATGGCGGCGGCAACAACAGCAGTAGCAACGGCGGCGGCAACAACAGCAGCAGCAACGGCGGCGGCAACAACAGCAGCAGCAACGACGGCGGCAACAACAGCAGCAGCAACGGCGGCGGCAGCAGCGGTGGCAGCAGCGACGGCAGTGGCAGCAGCGGCAGCAGCGGCAGCAGCCCAAACACCAGCTCTCTCTCTCTCTCTCTCTCTCTCTCTTCAGTAAATTCCTCAAGGGTGGATTGTTTTCTAGCCATGGTTGTATGATGTGTTATATTCATGTGATAAAAGTGACTGGATGTAAGAGGAGATAAATGACATAGTTGACGGAGTAACCAGATCATATGGGTGAGGGAGTAGCTAGATTGTGGGTGAGGGAGTTGTATAGATAAAATCCTCTCAAGGGAGGTTCCCTAATGTTGGTGGGGGTTTTTGATTGAAGGAAGTGGACCTGTGCTCCAATTCCTTGAATCAAGTCTAAATTCCTTCTCTTCCCACAGGCGATGTATGATCCCTTTGGAATTAGAGCTCTCCCACTTCCCACGAATTTAATAATACGTAAGTAAGGCAACAGTGAGAGCGAAAGTATGGGTATACCCGGAGAGGGTTGCCATGTTAGTACATAGGCGGCGAGCGAGCGGGAAGTAACTCCAGGTAAGAAAACAGTAACAGGTGAAAAAGAGAAAACGTTGACTGAAGGGTCGTGTGTGTATTTTGTGACTACATTGGTGTTTGCGCACGTTTGAGAGTTTCGTTACTGATCGCCTTCTCGACATTCAGTCGTCTGTGGTACTTCTTCCCTAACCTTTTGAGCTGTCTCGCATCTATTTTAGAACCCACGCATGGATACCACCACCATTTCTCTCCCTGGTTCATTGCACTTCCTGACTATTCGTGCACTAAAGAAGTTTTTTGCATTGTTTTTATGGCTTAGTTGGGTTATTTATTTGCATCAGTATCTCTTATCTTGGTTCATCCTACGTCGGTGTCTCCCTAACTTGAGTTTGCTAAGAGGAAAGGAATTGAGATCTAACTTTTGGGTCGGATGAATTGTAGCTCATTGGTGACACATTCCTCTCATAAGCAAAAAATACAAGAATGAAGGAACACTGCAATACGCCTATTGGTGCGTGCCGCCAGGTAAGTCTAATCACATCCATTCGCACCCTCTTATATATATATAATAATCTTCATTTCTACAAGTAAATGTACAACATATACAGGCCTAGCTAATATCACTAGGTGTGGGAAGTAAGTTTATGGTGCCAGGTGTAAATGATTAATGGGTGGGGGGCTTTTACTGAACTTTGTATAGAAAGGCTTTAGTAATAGATAATACAAAGTTTTAGAGAAGAAGGATAAATAAGTAGACATGGTATGATATAGGGCGTAATGACAGTAGTTTGTTAGACTATATATACTGGTAGATAAAAGACTGATGGGTAAACTTCATAAAAACATAACATATGAAAGAAGGAGCACTGCAGCAGGCCTACTGGCCCATGCAAGGCAGGTCCAAGTCCCCTTCCGGCTTAAGCCAATGCCCTAACCTAGTCAGGTCAGGTCACATTCACTTAAGGAAGGAGCAAGGCATTTGACCTAGTAGCACAAACTAGTCAGGTCCATGAAAATAAATGGTATAAAATACCGACACAATGGAAACATAAACACATATGCTTTGTAAAATTAAAACACATATAAGGCCAAAGTATTGTAATATAAGTTCGCTTAGACTTTACGCAACAATGGTTTGTAAAGTAAAAAGGCACAAAATGCACATTAATGTGTCACTTTAATATGCAGTTTAATGTGATCCTTTATTGACAACGTTTCACCCACACAGTGGGCTTTTTCACGTCACACACAGATCTACCTGGGGTGGAAGGTACGGGAGTATTTGTAGTCATGTTCAGAATGTTGAGGTCAGGTGGAGAATGCCGCATCTGATGATCTACCGGGTGGGGTTATAGAGTCTTGGGTAGAACATTAAAATGGTATAAAATACCGACAGGTTGTTAGGTAAGACACATATGCAACAGTTAGGTATCTTTATTTCGAAACGTTTCGCCTACACAGTAGGCTTCTTCAGTCGAGTACAGAAAAGTTGATAGAAGCAGAAGAGACTTGAAGACGATGTAATCAGTCCATCACCCTTAAAGTTTTGAGGTGGTCAGTCCCTCAGTCTGGAGAAGAGCATTGTTCCATAGTCTGAAACAATATGGAGTTGAAGGACAGGATGGAGACCTATATAGCGCAGGAGGTATTTTAGGTCACTATAGAAGTAACGACGAATGTTGGGTGGTCAGGTCCCTCTCAATCACAGCCGTTTCCATTTCTAACCCCCTAAGGAAAGTTCCTTGATGTTGTGAGGGGCTCTTGATTATGGGAATTGGATCTGTGCTCAGTTCCCCGGATTAAGCCTGAATGCCTTCCACATCCCCCCCCCAGGCGCTGTATAATCCTCCGGGTTTAGCGCTTCCCCCTTGATTATAATAATAATAATAATAATAATCCATTTCTACACCTCAATAATATCCCCTCTAATTCTACGCCTTTCTAGAAAGTGTAGATTCAGGGCCCTCAGTCTATCCTCATAGGGAAGATTTCTGATACATGGGATCAACTTTGCCATCCTCCTTTGAACGTTTTCCAGAGCATTTATATCCATTCTGTAATACGATGACCAAAACTGTGCAACATAATCTACTTGAGGCCTAACCAAGGATATATAGAGTTGAAGAACAAACCTGAGGACTCCTATTATTTATGCTTCTTGATATAAAGCCAAAGATTCAGTTTGCTTTATTGCAAACACTTATTGCACTGTTGTCATGGTTTTAGATTACTGCTAACCAGAACTCCCAAATCCTTTTCACAATCAGTAATATTAAGATCTACATTATTTAGTTTATATATGGCATGGTTATTTTCCTGTCCAATGTTTATAACTTTGCATTTGTCTATATTAAACTGTATCTGCCACTTCTCCGAATACTGCATCAGTCTATTCAAATCTTCCTGGAGTGCTCTAATGTCCTCGTCAGAATGAATTGGACGGCCTATTTTGATATCATCGGCAAACTTGCTTATGTAGCTATCTATTCCCTCATCTATGTCGTTTCTGTAGATCGTGAACAACAAGGTGCCCAACACTGACCCCTGTGGAACACCGTACCTGACGCTTCCCCACTCTGATTTCTCCCCATTTACGCAAACTCTCTGCTGCCTATTTGTCATCCATGCCTCTATCCAGGAAAAAATTTCTCCCCCTATTCCGTGTGCCTTAATTTTCCTCAGTAATCTCTGATGTGGGACTCTATCAAAAGGCTTACTGAAGTCCATATACACAATATCATATTCATTACCATGATCTACCTCCACAAATACCTTAGTGAAAAAAGTTAATAAATTCGTAAGGCAGGAACGCCCTGTTGTAGAACCGCGCTGTGATTCATTGATCAATTTATGCTTTTCAAGATGGCTACGAATTACCTCGTCAATTATTGATTCCATAAATTTTCCCAGTATGGAGGTTAGGCTTATTGGTCTATAGTTCGAAGCTAAGGACCTGTCACCTGCCTTGTAAATAGGTATCACATTTGCCATTTTCCACTTATCTGGCACTATGCCAATTTGTAGTGATATGTTGAAGAGATTAGCCAAATGTTTGCTAAGCTCCTCTTTACATTCCTTTAGAACCCTTGCATACAGTTCCTCAGGGCCTGGGGATCTGTTAGGTTTTAATTTATCTATTTGTCTAAGGACCATGCCACTTGTGACCCTAATCGTGCATAGTTTATTATCGTCCTGTTCCGCATAATTTATTATTTCTGGAATATTGTTAGTTTCTACCTGTGTAAAAACTGAGAGGAAGTGTTAAAATTTTTACACATTTCCATATCACTGTCCGTGAGCTGACCCGAGTAACTTTTGAGTGGGTCTATCTTGTCCCTGATCTTACTTCTATATACCTGAAAGAATCCTTTTGAGTTAGTCTTCGATTCTCTTGCAACTTTAACTTCATAATCTCTTTTGGCTTTTCTTATTCTTTTTTTTTTATTTATCTCCTTAACTGAATATATTGATTTCTTAACTGCTCATCTCCTCTTTTGATTCCCTTATATATGCCTCTCTTTTGACCAATGAGATGTTTTAATGTATTGTTCATCCATTTAGGACCATTTTTGTTTGATCTGATTTCCCTATTTGGAACATAAGTTGTCTGAGCAGCTAGGACTCAGCTCTGGAAAACGTCATATCTGCAACAATCACCACCTACCTGACCCATAGTCAGGTTATTCCAGTTCATCCCACCCAGGTAATTTCTCAGTCCGATGAAATCAGCCAAGCGGAAGTCAGGGACAGAGACTTGATTGCCATTATTAGGGTAATTCCATGATCTTTTAAAACTGAATGATTTGTGATCACTTTCCCCAAGCTCATCACTAGCCTCAAGATTATTAATTAATGATTCCCTCCTGGTAAGAATCAAGTCAAGCAGGTTATTTCCTCTAGTTGGTTCTGTTACAAACAACAATCCTGAATCATATGAAGAAAGTCACTTGACTCTGTCAAGTTGCTCCAGTCAGTTTGTGTAAAGTTAAAATCTCCCATTAACACAACATTTTCGTATTTACCTGGAGTTTACCTGGAGAGGATTTCGGGGGTCAACGCCCCCGCGGCCCGGTCTGAGACCAGGCCTATATATATTTGTTTTTTAACATAGCAGCCATATCCCACCAAGGCAGGGTGACCTTATCATGGAAAGATACGAGGAGCGAGAAGTGTAGCGGAGCGCTGCAGTGGTGTGTCTGTCCTGCTGGTGAACTCTATGTAGATGCTTTACGAATTTCGTCCCATAGAAGTTTACTGCATTCCCTTTCAAGGCTTGGGGGCCTGTAAATCACACCCAAGATTAATTTTTCACGGACCTCGAGAAGTTGTAACCAAACAGATTCAGTGGCTGGTGCTTCTAATTTTATATCTTGTTTAAAGCAACAATTTAAATTGTCTCTGACATGCATTGCTACTCCACGACCCTTCTTGTTGATCCTATCAGTGTGGAATAATTTATAGTCTTGTATGTGGCATTCAAAAGGCATTTCTCTATCTTTCAGATTGAGCCAGGTCTCTGTTATAACAATAATATCTATGCTTCCTGCACTTGCAATTAATCTTATATCACTATCATATTTCTTGCACTCCTGCTATTAGTATAGTAAACCTTAAGGGAGCTAGTCACTTGCTGCCCTCTGCTGTCTCCCTTTGTTTGCTGACCTGATCCATTGTCTTTATTTGTAACTTTATGATAAATGTCTTTTAAACATTTACTGTTTTCAACCCTAGTGTTGCAACCTGACTGTTTCCCACACGCACCCATACCTCTATCTTCTATCAGTTTAAAATCCTAGACATGTCAGCAATGGCCCTCTCAATCAAGTTGCCAAATGCTACCACCCCTGCCCCAGAGAGATGTACCCCATACATATCATGTTTGCCATAAAAGTTGTCCCAGTTGTCAATGAATGAGACTACAAGATCCTTGCAGTATCTGTCTTGCCAGCAGTTTACACCAATTGCCCTAAACAACCATTCATTGCCCACTTCTCTTCTTGACTAGATGCTACATATGATTGGAACCCGTCCCTTAGACCTAATTAAATTTATAGTTGACCAGTACTTATCTAGCAGCTCTTCTCTCATACCCTTCCCAATATCATTTCCTCCAGCACTGAGACAGAAAATGAGCTTGTTCCCATTACCTGACATGATATTATCCATCATGTTGACTATGTCGCCAACATCAACTCCTGGGAAGCACACACTCTCACCTTCTTATTCCTATTACAGAAAGCACGGTCCATATATCTTACCTGTGAGTCACCAACCACAAGAATTTGCTTACCTCTATTAGCAGGGGAAGTAGTACCTTTATCTTCACTGATCACTGAAGTACACTCATCCTGAAGAACAGAGAAGCGATTTCCTACCTTCAAATCTTCTCTGTTAATTTTCCTTAATATGATGCTCCTCCCATTACTGGGAACCACTTGCCACTTGTAGCAGGTGCTGAACTGCACCTCATTGCTGGTAGCCTCATTCCCCTCCACCACTCCAGCCACCTCACACTCACTCCCAAACCCATCGAGGTGAACCTTCAGCCTCCTTATTTCCTCCAGGAGAAGTAGGGCCTCCTTCTTCAACACTCTAACCTCAGATTTTAAAACACTTCAGAAGAAAGCTATGCTTTGTAACCCTCCACAATAATCCCCAAAGCAGCTCAGGACCTGTGACCTCTCGTGACCACTAACCACTGACGACTGATGTGCATGTTTATAGAGAGGCTACAGATATGTTGGATAATTTCTTTTTGAAGCTACAGTGAGAATAAGAGGCAAATGGGAAACATGAATGACATCAGCAAGTCAGAGAGAGGTGAAGATTAATAAACTAAAGAGGAGGCAGTTAAGGTAAGATATAAACAACTACTGGAAGAATGATGGGTTAGTGAGAGTATAGGCAATAAGGTTAAAAAGGTATGGGATAGATTTAGAAATGTAGTGTTAGAGTGTTCAGTAGAAGTTTGTGGATACAGGAACGTGGGTGCTGGAGGGAAGAAGGCGATTGATGGAATGTGGCTGTAAGAGAGAAAAAGTTAGCATATGAGAGGTTTTACAAATTAGAAGTGATGCAATGAGGGAGGAGTATATGAAGAGAAAATGAAAAGTTAAGTGAATGGTAAGGGAATGTGAAAGGAAAACAAATGAGAGATTGGGTAAAATACAATCAACAAATTTTGCTGAGAATAAGAAAAAGTTTTGGATTGAGATTAATAAGTTAAGAAAACGTAGGGAACGAATGTATTTGACAGTTAAAAATAGGAGAGGAGAGTTATTGGATAGAGAGTTGGAAGTATTGGGAAGATGGAGGGAATGTTTTGAGGAACTGTTAAATGTTGATGACGATAGGGAAGCTGTGATATCTCTCATAACATCTTGTAGGAGTGAGGAAGAGCCATTTCTGAGTGTGTGGGAGGTGTGCGAAGTAATAATAATAATAACTTTATTTCAGCATGATAGATGTTTGTACAAGAGTGTATGACAACTGAGTGTACATGCCAAAAGCTTCTATAAATGCAGAGCATTTCGGGCAAACTTAAAACTAACTTAAGATTAATAAGGCAATAACAGTGTAGTAAATTTGTGCTTATGGTCATGAGGTGAATTTGCAATGAATTCAAGAGAACTGAATATTCTGTTAGTTGATGCTATATTGATTTAATTGGTTTGGTAGAAAGGAAAGTACCTAGGGATTGGCAGAGAGCATGCACAGTTCCTGTATGCATGCACAGTGCACAGTTGTCTTGGTTTTAAATTACTGCTAACCAGAACTCCTAAATCTTTTTCGTAATCAGCAATATTAAGATTTATATTATTTAGTTTATATGTGGCATGGTTATTTTCCTGCCCAACGTTTAGAACTTTTCATTTGCCTATATTAAACTGCATCTGCCACTTCTCCGACCACTGCATCAGTCTATTCAAATCTTCCTGGAGTGCTCTAATACCCTCATTAGAATGAATTAGCGGCCTATTTTGGTGTCATCGGCAAACTTGCTTATGTCGCTATTTATTTCCTCATCTATGTCGTTTATGTAAACTGTGAACAACAAAGGACCCATCACTGACCCCTGTGGAACACCGCTTGTGATGTGCCCCCACTCGGATTTCTCCCCATTTACGCAAACTTTCTGCTGTCTATTTGTCAACTACGCCTTCATCCAGGAAAAAATTTCTCCTATACTGTGTACCCTAATTTTCCTCAATAGCCTCTGATGTGAAACTCATTAAAAGCCTTACTGAAGTCCATATACACAATATCATATTCATTACCATGATCAACCTCCTCAAATACCTTCGTGAAAAAAGTTAGTAAATTCATAAGGCAGGAACGTCCCTTTGTAAAACCGTGATGAGAGTGATTAATCAACTTGTGTCTTTCAAGATGGATACGAATTGTCTCGGCAATTATTGATTCCATAAATTATCCCTCTATGGAGGTAAGTCCTTTTGGTCTATAGTTCGAAGCTAAGGACCCATCTTCTGCTTTGTAGATGGGTATCACATTTGCCATTTTTCACTTGTCTGGCACTATGCCAGTTTGTAGTGATATGTTCAAAAGATTAGCCAAAGGTTAAAACCCTTGCAAACAGTTCATCAGGGCCTGCGGATTTGTTATGTTTCAATTTATCTATTTGTCTGAGGACCATGTTACTAGTTACCTTAATCGTGGATAGTTTATTTTCGTCCTGTTCTACATAATTTGTTATTTCTTGAATTTCGCTAGTATCTTCCTTCATAAAAGCTGAGAGGAAGTAAGTGTTAAATATTTTGCACATTTCCTTATCACTGTCGGTGATCTGACCTGAGCTACTTTTGAGTGGGCCTATCTCGTCCCTAATCTTAGTTCTATATACCTGAAAGAAACCTTTTGGGTTAGTCATCAAATCCCATGTGACTTTAGCCTCATAATCTCCTTTTTGCTTTTCTTATTCCCTGTTTTATTTCTCTCTTTAATTGAATATATTGATTTCTTAACTGCCCCTCTCCTCTTTTGATACGAGTACATATACCTCTCTTTTGACCAGTGAGATGTTTTAATCTATTGTTTATCGTTTGGGATAATTTCTGTTTGATTTTATTTCCCTGCTCAGAACATAAGTTGTCTGGGCAGCTAGAACTATGCTTTGAAAAAAAAGTCATATTGGCAGCCATCACCACCTACTTGACCTATAGTCAGGTCATTTCAATTCAGCCCACCCCGGTAATTTCTCAGTCCCATGAAATCAGCCAAGCAGAAGTCTGGGACAGAGACTTGATTGGAGTTATTGGGGTACTTCCATGATATACTGAAATAAAGTGATTTGTGATCGCTTTTTCCCAGCTCATCATTAACCTCAAAATTATTAATTAACGATTCTTTGTTGGCAAGGACCAAATCAAGCAGGTTGTCTCCTCAGGTCGGTTCTGTCAGAAACTGGTTTAAAAAGCAATACTGAATCGTCTCAAGAAAGTCACTAGACTCAAGATTTCCTGTTATCTTGTTCCAATCAATCTGTCTTAAGTTAAAATCTCCCATTAACACAACATTTTCATATCTAGACGCCTAATGAATTTCGTCCCATAGCAGCTTACTGTACTCTCTATCAAGGTATGGGGGCCTATAAATCATACCCAAAATTAATTTTTCATTACCCGCTTAATATTACTGATTGCAAAAAAGATTTAGGAGTTCTCGTTAGCAGTAATCTAAAACCAAGACAACAGCTCATAAGTGTTCACAATGAAGTGAACAGAATCCTTGGCTTCATATCAAGAAGCATATATAATAGGCGTCCTCAGGTTGTTCTTCAACACTATATATCTTTGGTTAGGCACAGTTCTGGTCACCGTGTTACAGAATGGATATAATTGCACCGGGAAACGTACAAAGGAGGATGACAAAGTTGATCCAGTGTATCAGAAATCTTCCTTAAGAGGACCCTCAATCTGCACTTTCTAGAAAGATGTAGAATAAGGGGGCATATTAATGAGGTGTATAAATGGAAAACAGGAATAAATAAAGGAAATGTTAATAACGCGCTAAAAATATCTAGCCAAGACAGGACTCCCAGCATTGGTTTCAAGTTGGAAAAAATTAGTTTCAGGAAGAATATAGGAAAGTACTGGTTTGGTGTAATAGCGTTGTGGATGAATGGAACAAACTCCCGAGTACAGCCACTGAACGTTTTAAAAATAGGGTAGATAAATACTGGAGTGAGTATGGGTGGGTGTGAGTTGGACCTGACTAGCTTGTGGCAATAGGACTGATGCAGTGCTACTTTCTTCTGAAGTGGATGTGACCTATACCTGACTAGCTTGGGTCAGTGGCTTAAGCCGATGACTTGGACCTGCCTCGCACGGGCCAGTAGACCTGGAACAGGATTCTTTCTTTCTTATGTTCTTATAAAGGCAAATGGGACAAAAGAGAGTGTAAGAATTGTGGGGGAATAAGCCTCTTGTATGGTAGAGTAATGATTTAAAGAATTATGAATAAGACAGAGCAGGAGTGCAGATGAAGAAGGAGGCTTTAGGAAGAGTAGGGGATGTGTAAACCAAGTGTTTACAGCGAAGCATATATGTGAACAGTGTTTAGATAAGGGTAAAAAGGTTTTCATTGCATTTATGGATTTGGAAAAGGCATATGGTAGGGTGAATTGGAGAGCCATGTGTAGATGTTGCAAATGTATGGACTAGGTGGTAGGTTACTGAAAGCAGTTAAAAGTTTTATGAAGATAATAAGGCTCAGGTTAGAATATGTAGGAGAGAAATAGATTATTTCTCAGTAAAAGCAGGCCTTAAACAGGATTGCATAATGTCACTATAGTTTTCACTATATTTATAGATGGGGTTGTAAGGGAAGTGAATGCTCGGGTGTTGGAAAGAGGTGTGGGATTAAGAGATAAAGAATCAAACACAAAGTAGATGTCACAGTTGCTTTTTGCTTATGACACTACTTTTGGGAGATTCTGAAAAGAAGTTGCAGAGGTTGGTGAAGGAGTTTGGAAGGGTAAATAAATGAAGGAAATTAAAAGTGAACGTAGGAAAGAGCAAGGTGATGAGAATAACAAAACAAAAAATTAGTTAATGAAATATTAGATATCAGATTGGAGGGAGGGAGTATACTATGGAGGAAGTGAATGTATTCAGATATTTGGGAGTGGACTTGTCAGCAGATGGGTCTATGAAAGACGAGGTGAACCACAGAATTAATGAGGAAAGAAATGCGAGTGGTCACTGAGGAGTCTGTGGAGACGAAGAACGTTATCTAGGGAAGCAAAGAGGGGAATGCATGAGAGCATTGTGGTACCAACTCTCTTATGTAGGTGTGAAGCATGGGTGGTGAATTTTGCAGCAAGGAAAAGGCTGAAGATTAGAGATTAGAAGGAGATACAGGGTTTCTAAAAATATTATCCAGAGGGCAGAGGAAGGGATGTTGAGGTGGTTTGGACATTTAGAGATGATGGAACAAAACAGAATGATGTGGAGGGCATATAAATCTGTAGTGTAAGGAAGGTAGGGTAGGGGTTGTCCTAGGAAAGGTTGGAGGAAGAGGGTAAAAGAGGTTTGTGTGCGAAGTACTTACTTGGGTGAACGTGTTAAAAGCGAGTGGAGACGAATGGGTATGATTTGACGTGGTGTTGGAGTGTGAGCAAAGTAACATTTATGAAGGGATTCAGGGAAACACGTTAAACGGACTTGAGCCTTGGAGGTGGAAAGTACAGTGAAGGAGGAGTGTTGATATGTTGCAGTTTTATAACTGTAGTATGGGCACACCTCTTGTAAAACAGTGACGGAGTAAATGATAATGAAAGTGTTTCTTCTTTTTCGTGTCACCTGCAGTGGTGGGAAACGGCCGATGTGTTAATAAAAAAATACTTCTATATAGAAAGCCTCTTGTTATACAGAGCATTTCGGGCAAATTAGGTCAGTTTTGTCCCAGGATACGACCCACACCAATCTTCTAACACTCAGGTACCTATTTTACTGAAAAGTGAACAGGGACAGCAGGTGTCTTAAGGAAACACGTCCTAATGTATCCACCCGTACCGGGGATCGAACCACAGATCTCAGTGTGTGAGCTGAGTGCATTAGCAATCGAGCTAGGGAACTCTTCGTATCCGTCCAATTTATGCTTCAAGATACCCAAAGTTCTTGCCTCAGTGTCGATACCTGGGGGTTTGTCTCTGTCCACCTTGTCTATACATACTGGTTCCTTCACTCTTGTGTTAGTGTGACTTTGTAAATGGTCAAAGTTAGACCACAACATCGTCACTTAAGAAATCGTAATGACACGATTGCAAATAAACCATACCCCCGGCCGGGATTGAACCCGCGGTCATAGAGTCTCAAAACTCCAGCCCGTCGCGTTAGCAATCGTGTCATTACGATTTCTTAAGTCATGTTGACGGCAGTGAAGGGACTTGAGCTAGAGTTCGTCACGGCCACGCTAGCTGGAGATTCGTCTGTAAAAACTTGCATTTGTGGTCACAGTGGTGCCTGTGCTAACCTTCCTATGGTGTAGAAATATACCTAGTTGGATGAATCTTATTGTGGCTAGCTGGTCTAGTGGCTAACGCGACGGGCTGGAGTTTTGAGACTCTATGACCGCGGGTTCAATCCCGGCCGGGGGTATGGTTCACAACATCGTCATAAGTTTCATTCTCCTATGTGCGGGTTATTTGTGTATTGTTACAGTCATGGTATCGTGCTTTTTTATTCCTTAAGAAACAAAACTCTTGGCAGCCACATGAAGGTCCCAGTCGGTATACCTTGTTACCAAAGTGCAAGGATTTAAAATATAAAATGTTTTATCATAATGGGATGCTCATTTCATTCATGGAAAAGCAGTAAACCCAAAAGTCATGCAATTTCCGGGGAAATGGAGTTAATCAGGTTTGATTCGTGGAAAGGGAGGATAGCTTCAATTTCTTGGAACATGATGCCTTCACTTCCCTTGAAGGATAACACAGAACTATGGATGTGCTCAAGTATCGGTTACGGACATTTTTACGGTATATATTATAAAACAGTTGGTACTTTATAAACTATTAATATTACATATGTGTTTAAAAAATCAACATTAACACTCTACCTTACGACTGTGAAAATGATACACACCACACACACACACACACACACACACAGATAGGGGGGACATGATAACGACATACAAAATACTGAGAGAAATTGACAAGGTGGACAAAGACAGGATGTTCCAGAGATTGGACACAGTAACAAGGGGACACAGTTGGAAGCTGAAGACACAGATGAATCACAGGGATGTTAGGAAATATTTCTTCAGCCACAGAGTAGTCAGTAAGTGGAATAGTTTGGGAAGTGATGTAGTGGAGGCAGGATCCATACATAGCTTTAAGCAGAGGTATGATAAAGCTCACGGCTCAGGGAGAGTGACCTAGTAGCGATCAGTGAAGAGGCGGGGCCAGGAGCTCGGACTCGACCCCTGCAGCCTCAACTAGGTGAGTACAACTAGGTGAGTACACACACATACCACACACACACACACACACACACACACACACACACACCACACCACACACACACACACACGCACACACACACATATACACACACACACCACACCACACATCACACACACACACACACACACACACACACATACACACACACACACACACACACGCACACACACACACACACATACGAAGAGCTCAATCGTACAGAGCAAAGTTACTAGTTATGGGTGATTTCAACCATAGGGAGATCGACTGGGAAAACCTGGAGCCTCACGGAGGTCCTGACACATGAAGAGCCAAGATGATGGATTTGGTACTGGAAAGCCTGATGCATCAACACGTCAGGGACACTACCAGAGAGAGAGAGAGAGGGGAGGATGAACCAGCAAGACTGGACCTTGTGTTCATCCTGAGCAGTTCAAACATTGAGGACATCACATATGAGAGGCCCCTTGGAGCTAACGATCACGTGGTTCTGAGTTTTGATTACATAGTAGAGCTGCAAGTGGAGAGGGTAACAGGAGTCGACTGGGAAAAGCCAAATTATAAAAGGGGGGACTACATAGGTATGAGGAACTTCCTGCGGGAGGTTCAGTGGGACAGAGAACTGGTAGGAAAGTCAGTAAACGAAATGATGGAATATGTAACAACAAAATGCAAGGAGGCAGAGGAAAAGTTTGTTCCCAGGGGCAACAGAATTAATGGGAAGACCACAGTGAGTCCTTGGTTTACCCGAAGGTGTAGGGAGGCAAAAACTAAGTGCATTAGAGAATGGAAGAGGTACAGAAGGCAAAGGACCCAGGAAAATAAGGAGATCAGTCGAAGAGCCAGAAACGAGTATGCACAGATAAGGAGGGAGGCCCAGCGACAGTATGAAAACGACATAGCATCGAAAGTTAAGTCTGACCCGAAACTGCTGTATAGCCACATTAGGAGAAAGACAACAGTCAAAGACCGGGTGATCAGGCTAAGGAAAGAAGGTGGGGAACTCACAAGAAACGATCAAGAGGTATGCGAGGAGCTCAACAAGGATTTAAGGAAGTATTCACAGTGGAGACAGGAAGGACTCTGGGAAGACAGGACAGAGGGGAACACCAACAGGGAATGCACCAACAAGTGCTGAATGACATACACACAACTGAGGAGGAGGTGAAGAAGCTAAGTGACCTTGATACCTCAAAGGCAATGGGACCGGACATCTCCCCGTGGGCCCTTAGACAGGGAGCAGAAATGATGTGTGTCCCATTAACCACAATCTTTAACACATCCCCTGAAACTGGGCAACTACCTGAGGTATGGAAGACGGCAAATGTAGTTCCCATTTTTAAAAAAGGAGACAGAAATGAGGTGCTAAACTACAGACCAGTGTCACTGACGTGTATAGAATGCAAAATCATGGAGTTATCAGGAGGAGAGTGGTGGAGCACCTGGAACGAAACAAAAGTATAAACGACAACCAGCACAGTTTCATGGAAGGCAAATCCTGTGTCACAAACCTTCTGGAGTTTTATGATCAAGTAACAGAAGTAAGAGACGAGAGAGAGGGGTGGGTTGATTGCATCTTCTTGGACTGCAAGAAGGCCATCGACACAGTTCCTCACAAGAGATTAGTGCAGAAACTAGAGGATCAGGCGCATATAACGGGAAGGGCACTTCAGTGGATCAGAGAATACCTGACAGGGAGGCAACGAATCATGGTACGTGATGAGGTATCACAGTGGGCACCTGTGACGAGCGGGGTCCCACAGGGGTCGGTCCTAGGACCAGTGCTATTTTTGGTATATATGAATGACATGATGGAAGGGATAGACTCAGCGGTGTCCCTGTTTGCAGATGATGTGAAATTAATAAGGAGAATTAAATCACATGAGGATCAGGCAGGCCTTCAAAGAGACCTGGACAGGCTGAACACGTGGTCCAGCAATTGGCTTCTCGAATTCAACCCTGCCAAATGCAAAGTCATGAAGATCGGAGAAGGGCAAAGAAGACCGCAAACAGAATAGAGGCTAGGTGGCCAACGACTGCAAACCTCGCTCAAGGAGAAAGATCTTGGCGTGAGTATAACACCGAGCACGTCTCCGGAAGCATACATCAACCAGATAACTGCTGCAGCATGTGGGCGCCTGGCAAACCTGAGATTAGCATTCCGATACTTAAGTAAGGAATCTTTCAAGACACAGTACACCGTGTACGTCAGGCCCATGTATGCAGCACCAGTTTGGAACCCGCACCGGGTCAAGTACGTTAAGAAATTAGAAAAAATGCAAAGGTTTGCGACAAGGTTAGTTCCAGAGCTAAGGGAAATGTCCTACGAAGAAAGGTTAAGGGAAATCTGCCTGACGACACTGGAGGACAAGAGGGATAGGGAAGACATAACAAAATACTGCGTGGAATATACAAGGTGGACAGAGACAAAATGACTCAGACAAAATGACTCAGATGAGTCACAGGGATGTTAGGAAGCATTTCTTCAGTCATAGAGCGGTCAGGAAGTGGAACAGTCTGGCGAGCGATGTAGTGGAGGCAGTAACCACACATAGCTTTAAGACGAGGTATGATAAAGCTCATGGAGCAGAGAGAGGACCTAGTAGCGTTCAGTAAAGAGGCTGGGCCAGGAGCTGAGTCTCGACCCCTGCAACTACAATTAGGTGAGTACACACACACACACACACGCGCACACACACACACACACACACACACACACACCTCTCTCTCTCTCTTGCTCTCTCTCTCTCTTGCTCTCTCTCTATCTTGCTCTCTCTCTCTCTCTCTTTCTCTCTCTCTCTTGCTCTCTCTCTCTCTCTTCGCTCTCTCTCTCTCTCTTGCTCTCTCTCTCTCTTGCTCTCTCTCTCTTGCTCTCTCCTCTCTCTTGCTCTCTCTCTCTCTCTTGCTCCTCTCTCTCTCTTGCTCTCTCCCCTCCTCTCTCTCTCTTGCTCTCTCTCTCTCTTGCTCTCTCTCTCTCTCTTGCTCTCTCTCTCTCTTGCTCTCTCTCTCTCTTGCTCTCTCTCGTCCCCATTTTCCCTTATAACTCTCCCCTCTCCTACTCTTCCCTTCACTCTCTCCCCCTCTACCTTTCCCTTCTCTCTTCTCTCACAAAAAAAAAAAAAAAAAAAAAAAAAATGGTGGGGACTCGCAGGAACCAAGGATCAGATGAGAATGGTTCGGGTAGGGAGGAGTGGATGGAGGAGCAGTGGAAAAGGATGGAACAAGAGTGGGAGAGAAAATTAGGAGAGCTTTCTGAAAAAATGGAGAAAGAGCTCTCTGTGAAATTGGAAAGGAGGTTGGAGAAGGAGACAAAGAATTGGGAGGCACAAGTCGAAACTGCAGTAGCCAAGATAAGGGTCCTAGAAGTTGAGATAAATAGGCTGAAGCGAGTTACAGGGGCAGGGACCAGAGAAGACACAGCATATGAAGCTGCGAGGCTGAACAGGAAGGAAGGAATTATGAATTATGCTAAGGTCACATCAATCTGCCAAGGAGGATCAAGGAGTGTAAGGGAAGATCAGCTGGTTGCAGATGGAGAGGGTGATAGGTCGAATGCTGAGGAACAACAAGGCTATCAAGAGCCACTGGAAAAATCAAGGGAGAAACTGACCACATACAGAGAGGATCCAGAGTCACAGAGGGTCAGGCAATGGGAGGAAGAAAGGGCAAAATCAGTGTTTATCCATGGGCTTCAGGAGAGAGAGGAAAGGACACACACTGAAAGGAAGCAGGAAGAAAGAAAGGAGATTGAGAAAATCATCACGGAAATAGGTGAAGAGATGGACGAGATTGTAAATTTTCAGAGAATAGGGGGGTACTCAAAGGGGAGAAACCGACCAATCAAGCTGATTCTCAGGACGGAAACAGTGCGGAACAGGATCCTCCAAGAGAAACCACGATTGAAATACTCGGAAGAGTACAAGAGGGTGTTCCTAGACAGAGACAGAACAAAATCAGAACGACAGCAGCTGAGGGAGAGGACAAAAAAGCGAAAGGAGCTAGGAAAAGAGACAAGGAGGAACCAGCAGAGGTCAGTCAGAGCAGGACAGAACAGCAAGGGCAAGCACACACACAACTACTCTCAGAACCATACAACCTATCACACCATCCCAACACACACTACAATCCATACCCACAGCCTCCACCCAACACCGAGCGATAGAATCCCACAGTATGCCACCAGGTCTCCCACCCTCACAGGCCCCCCAAACCACAGTGTTGGAAAGGAAACTGAAGGTATGGTACACAAACGCTGATGGAATAACAAATAAGTGGGAGGAGTGGCACGAAAGAGTCAAAGAAGCATCACCGGACATCATAGCTCTCACAGAAACCAAGCTTACAGGTATGATAACAGATGCCATCTTTCCAACGGGATACCAAATCCTGAGGAAAGACAGAGGGAACAGGGGGGGTGGAGGAGTGGCGTTGCTGATCAAAAATCGCTGGAATTTTGATGAGCTGGAGAGAGGAGATAGCGGAGAAGAAAGTGATTACATAGTGGGAACACTTCACTCTGGAGGTCCCAAGGTGGTAATAGCAGTGATGTATAACCCACCACAGAACAGCAGGAGGCCAAGGCAAGAGTACGACGAGAGCAATAGAGCGATGGTTGACACACTGGCTAGAGTGGCCAGAAGAGCTCATGCATGCAGGCAAAGCTCCTGATCATGGGTGACTTTAACCACAGGAGATCGATTGGGAGAACTTGGACCCACATGGGGGCCAAGATACATGGAGGGCTAAGATGATGGAGGTGGTACTGGAGAACTTCATGTACCAACATGTAAGGGACACTACAAGAGAGAGAGGAGAGGATGAACCAGCAAGGCTGGACTTAGTATTCACCTTCAGTAGTGCAGATATCGAAGACATCACATATGAAAGACCCCTTGGGGCCAGTGACCATGTGGTTTTAGCTTCGAATACACAGTAGAGCTACAAGTGGAGGGAGAAGCAGGAAGGCCAGGACGAATGAAGCCAAACTACAAGAAAGGGGACTACACAGGAATGAGGAACTACCTGAACGGGGTTCAGTGGGACAGAGAACTGGCAGGGAAGCCAGTTAATGAGATGATGGAATATGTAGCAACAAAATGCAAGGAGGCTGAGGAGAGGTTTGTACCCAAGGGTAACAGGAGTAATGAAAAAGCCAGGATGAGCCCATGGTTTACCCAAAGGTGCAGGGAGGCAAAAACCAAGTGTGCTAGGGAATGGAAGAAATATAGAAGGCAAAGGACCCAGGAGAATAAGGAGAACAGTCGTAGAGCCAGAAACGAATATGCACAGATAAGAAGGGAGGCCCAAAGACAATATGAAAATGACATAGCAGCGAAAGCCAAATCTGACCCGAAACTGTTATACAGCCACATCAGGAGGAAAACAACAGTCAAGGACCAGGTAATCAGGCTAAGGAAGGAAGGAGGAGAGACAACAGGAAATGACCGTGAAGTATGTGAAGAACTCAACAAGAGATTCAAAGAAGTGTTCACAGAGGAGACAGAAGGGACTCCAGAAAGACGGAGAGGTGGGGCACACCACCAAGTGCTGGACACAGTGCACACAACCGAGGAAGAAGTGAAGAGGCTTCTGAGTGAGCTAGATACCTCAGAGGCAATGGGGCCAGATAACATCTCCCCATGGGTATTGAGAGAGGGAGCAGAGGCGCTATGTGTACCCCTAACAACAATATTCAATACATCTATCGAAACAGGGAGATTGCCTGAGGCATGGAAGACAGCAAATGTAGTCCCAATCTTTAAAAATGGAGACAGACATGAAGCATTAAACTACAGACCAGTGTCACTGACATGTATAGTATGCAAAATCATGGAGAAGATTATCAGGAGAAGAGTGGTGGAACACCTAGAAAGGAATGATCTCATCAACAGCAGCCAGCATGGTTTCAGGGACGGGAAATCCTGTGTCACAAACCTACTGGAGTTCTATGACATGGTGACAGCAGTAAGACAAAAGAGAGAGGGGTGGGTGGATTGCATTTTCTGGACTGCAAGAAGGCGTTTGACACAGTTCCACACAAGAGATTGGTGCAAAAACTGGAGGACCAAGCAGGGATAACAGGGAAGGCACTACAATGGATCAGGGAATACTTGTCAGGAAGACAGCAGCGAGTCATGGTACGTGGCGAGGTGTCAGAGTGGGCACCTGTGACCAGCGGGGTCCGCAGGGGTCAGTCCTAGGACCAGTGCTGTTTCTGGTATTTGTGAACGACATGACGGAAGGAATAGACTCTGAGGTGTCCCTGTTTGGAGATGACGTGAAGTTGATGAGAAGAATACACTCGATCGAAGACCAGGCAGAACTACAAAGGGATCTGGACAGGCTGCAGACCTGGTCCAGCAATTGGCTCCTGGAGTTCAATCCCACCAAGTGCAAAGTCATGAAGATTGGGGAAGGGCAAAGAAGGCCGCAGACGGAGTACAGTCTAGGGGGTCAGAGACTACAAACCTCACTCAAGGAAAAAGATCTTGGGGTGAGTATAACACCAGGCACATCTCCTGAAGCGCACATCAACCAAATAACTGCTGCAGCAAATGGGCGCCTAGCAAACCTCAGAACAGCATTCCGACATCTTAATAATGAATCGTTCAGGACCCTGTACACCGTATACGTTAGGCCCATATTGGAGTATGCGGCACCAGTTTGGAACCCACACCTAGCCAAGCACGTGAAGAAACTAGAGAAAGTGCAAAGGTTTGCAACAAGACTAGTCCCAGAGCTAAGAGGTATGTCCTACGAGGAGAGGTTAAGGGAAATCAACCTGACGACACTGGAGGACAGGAGAGATAGGGGGACATGATAACGACATACAAAATACTGAGAGGAATTGACAAGGTGGACAAAGACAGGATGTTCCAGAGATTGGACACAGTAACAAGGGGACACAGTTGGAAGCTGAAGACACAGATGAATCACAGGGATGTTAGGAAGTATTTCTTCAGCCACAGAGTAGTCAGTAAGTGGAATAGTTTGGGAAGCGATGTAGTGGAGGCAGGATCCATACATAGCTTTAAGCAGAGGTATGATAAAGCTCACGGCTCAGGGAGAGTGACCTATTAGCGATCAGTGAAGAGGCGGGGCCAGGAGCTCGGACTCGACCCCCGCAACCTCAACTAGGTGAGTACACACACACACACACACACACACACACACATCCACGTTCACACCTACACATTCCAACATATACAGACCCACATACACTCTCCCTCTCTGCACTCTTCCCCACCTTTCTCCAACTCCCTCCCTTGATCCCCACTCTCTCTCTCACCCTCTTTCTACCCCCATCCTCACCCTCTTTCTACCCCATCCTCTCCCTCTTTCCCCCTCTCCTTCTCCCATTCTCTCTCTCCCTTTGTTTATTCCTTCCCCTCTCTCTCCCAATATTCCCCCCTCTTTCTCCCTGTCCACCTCTATCTCATTTCGCCTCTGTCTCCAGCTTCCTCCTCTACCACCCTCAGCCCCCCCTTAACACAGACAAACACACCACAAAACAAACACACAGAAATACGTAAGTTTTTGAATCTGTAGCAAAAAAAAAAAAATGGGTTGCCAGAGATAAGGGCCGACAACCAGGGGACTGAAGGATGAATCTGCAAAGGAATATTTTGTAGCAGAGCTTATGAAGAGGAACTCCTCATCAGGAGGAGGATAAAATACAACCTCCCTCACACCCACCTACAGAAGCCCCCCAACCAGGAGCACCCCACTGCAACCAAACATTCTAACCGAAAAAACATGGCACACCCAATGCCCCCACCCACCTCATTATAAACTCCACCTTCACAGCAACCACCCAGACCACAGTTTTAGAAAAGTTGAAGGTTTGGTATGCAAATGCAGACGAAATAATTATGTGTGAAAAGTGGCATGAAAAAATCAAGGAGACATCCCAAGACATAATAGCACTCACAGAAACAAAACTCACCAGAATGATAACAGATGCAATCTTTCCAGTAGGATATCAAATTCTCAGGAAAGACAGAGGGAGTAGAGGGGGGGGGGAAGAGTTGCACTGCTCATTAAAAACCGGTGGTGATTCGAGGAAATGGAAGGAATGGATGGAATGGACGAAATGGACTACATCATAGGAACAATCCAGTCTGAGGGCCATAAGGTGATAATTGCAGTAATGTACAACCAGCTACAGAACTGCAGGATTCCAAGAGAAGAATACGACGAGAGCAACAGAGCAATGGTAGACACAATAGCTGAGGTAGCCAGAAGATCTCACATGGGGAGAGCAAAGTTACTAGTTATGGATGATTTCAATCACAAGGAGATTGACTGGGAAAGCCTGCAGCCCCATGGGGGTTCCAAAACATGAAGAGCCAAGATGATGGATGTGGTACTGGAAAACCTCATGCATTAATATGTTAGACACACAACCAGAGAGAGAGGTGAGGACGATCCAGCAAGACTGGACCTAGTATTCACCTTGAGTAGTTTGGACATCAAGGATGTCACTTACGAAAGGCCCCTTGGAGCTAGTGATCATGTGGTTCTGCTCTCTGATTACACAGTTGAGCTACAAGTGCAGAGAGTAGCAGGAATAGGATGGGAAAAACCAAACTACAAAAGGGGGGACTACACAGGCATGAGGAACTTCCTGCAAGACGTTCAGTGGGAGAGAAAATTGGCTGGAAAACCAGTAGCAGAAGTGATGGACTATCTGACAACAAAATGCAAGGAGCCAGAGGAGATGTTTGTTCCCAATGGAAACAGAAATAATGGGAAGACCAGAACGTGTCCTTGGTTCACCCAAAGGTGTAGGGAAGCGAGAAACTTAAATGTGCTGGAGAATGGAAAAGGTACAGAAGACAAAGGACCACAGAATATAAAGAGATTAGCCGAAGAGCCTGAAACGAATATGCACAGATAAGAAGGGAGGCACAGTGACAATACGAAAATGACATAGCATCGAAAGTCAAATCTGACCTGAAGCTGTTGTATAGCCACATCAGGAGGAAAACAACAGTCAATGACCAGGTAAACAGGCTGAGGAAGGAAGTTGGGGAGTTCACAAGAAATGACCAAGAGGTATGTGAGGAGCTCAACATGAGATATAAAGAAGTATATACAGTGGAGACAGAAGGACTCCAGGAATTCAGAATAGGGAGGTACACCAACAAGTGCTGGATGTAATACACATAACCGAGGAGGTGGTGAAGAAGCTACTATGTGAACCTGATACCTCAAAGGCTGTGGGGCCAGACAACATCTCTCCATGAGTCCTTAGAGAGGGAGCAGAGATGCTGTGTGTGCCATTGACAAAAATCTTCAACACATCCATTGAAACTGGGCAACTACCTGAGGTATGGAAGATGGCAAATGTAGTCCCAATTTTTAAGAAAAGAGACAGACACGAGGCATTAAACTACAGACCTGTGTCACTGACGTGTATAGTATGCAAAGTCATGGAGAAGATCATCAGGAGGAGAGTGGTATAGCACCTAGAAAGACACAAGCTTATAAACAACAACCAGCATGGCTTCAGGGAAGGAAACTCCTGTATCACAAACCTACTGGAGTCTTATGACAAGGTGACAGAAGTAAGACAAGACAGAGAGAGAGGGGTGGATAGACTTCATTTTCTTGGACTGCAAGAAGGCCTTCAGAAGAGCTTAATGCAAAAGCTAGAGGATCAGGCATGCATAACAGGGAAGGCACTGCAATGGATAAGAGAATATCAGACAGGGAGGCAACTACTAGTCATTGTGCGTGACGAGGCGTCAGAGTGGGCGCTTTTAACGAGCGGGGTTCCACATGGGTCAGTCCTACGACCTGTGCTGTTTTTGGTGTATGTAAATGACATAACGAAAGGGATAGACTCAGAAGTGTCCCTGTTTACAGATGATGTGAAGCTAATGAGGAGAATTAAATCGGTCGAGGATCAGGCAGGACTACAAAGAGACCTGGACAGGCTACAAGCCTGGTCCAGCAGCTGACTCCTTGAATTTAACCCTACGAAATGCAAAGTAATGAAGATCGGGGAAGGGCAAAGAAGACCGCAGACACAGTATAGTCTAGGTAGCCAAAGACTGCAAACCTCACTCAAGAAAAAAGATCCTGGGGTGAGTATAATACCGAGCACATCTCCTGAGGCACACATCAATCAGATAACTGCTGCAGCATACGGGTGCCTGGCAAACCTAAGGATAGCGTTCCGATACCTCAGTAAGGATTCGTTCAAGGCTCTGTACACCATATACGTCAGGCTCATACTGGAGAATGCAGCACCAGTTTGGAATCCACACCTGGTCAAGCACGTCAAGAAATTAGAGAAAGTGCAAAGGTTTGCAACAAGACTAGTCCCAGAGCAAAGGGGATTGTCCTACGAAGAAAGGTTAAGGGAAATTGGCCTGACGACACTGGAGGACGGGAGGGTCAGGGGAGACATGCTAACGACACATGAAATACTGCGCGGAATAGGAAAGGTGGACAAAGACAGGATGTTCCAGAGATCGGACACATGAGTCAAAGGAATGTTAGAAAGTATTTCTTCAGTCATAGAGTTGTTAGGCAGTGGAATAGCCTAGAAAGTGATGTAGTGGAGGCGGAACCATCCATAGTTTTAAGACGAGGTTTGATAAAGCTCATGGAGCAGGGAGAGAGAGGACATAGTAACAATCAGTGAAGAGGCGGGGCCAGGAGCTATGAATCGACCCCTGCAACTACAAATAGGTGAGTACACACACGCACACTCTCGACAAGTGCCTTTGACAACCAGTAACTAACACAAGAGGTCAAGTAATGAGTAATAACATTATCATCTCAGAGAAATGAAGTTATTGAATATTTAACCTTCCTGTGTTATTTAATAACCAGTGTGCAATAAGTATTTCCTTTTACATATATATTGAACATAGTCATTATAATGTTAAAAATTGAAAATATAATAAAAGCACCGGTATCGACCGAAATTTTGGTATTGTTTCCTCGGAACACAGAACACTGCGAGACAACACTGCCAGACAACACTGCCAGACAACACTGCCAGACAACACTGCCAGACAACACTGCCAGACAACACTGCCAGACAACACTGCCAGACAACACTGCGAGACAACACTGCCAGACAACACTGCCAGACAACACTGCCAGACAAAACACTCCAGACAACACTGCCAGACAACACTGCCAGACAACACTGCCAGACAACACTGCCAGACAACACTGCCAGACAACACTCCGAGACAACACTCCGAGACAACACTCCGAGACAACACTCCGAGACAATACTCCGAGACAACACTCCGAGACAACACTCCGAGACAACACTGCCAGACAACACTGCCAGACAACACTCCGAGACAACACTCCGAGACAACACTCCGAGACAACACTGCCAGACAACACTGCCAGACAACACTGTCAGACAACACTCGAGACAACACTCCAGACAACACTGCCAGACAACACTGCCAGACAACACTGCGAGACAACACTGCGAGACAACACTGCCAGACAACGCTGCCAGACAACACTGCCAGACAACACTGCGAGACAACGCTGCCAGACAACACTGCCAGACACACCTGCCAGACAAACGCTGCCAGACAAACACTGCCAGACAACCTGCCAGACAACACTCCAGACAACACTGCCAGACAACACTGCCAGACAACACTGCCAGACAACACTCCAGACAACACTCCCAGACAACACTGCCAGACAACACTGCCAGACAACACTGCCAGACAACACTCCCAGACAACACTCCCAGACAACACTCCGAGACAACACTCCGAGACAACACTCCGAGACAACACTGCCAGACAACACTGCCAGACAACACTGCCAGACAACACTGCCAGACAACACTGCCAGACAACACTGCCAGACAACACTCCCAGACAACACTGCAGACAAACTGCCAGACAACACTGCCAGACAACACTGCCAGACAACACTCCCAGACAACACTGCGAGACAACACTGCGAGACAACACTGCCAGACAACACTGCCAGACAACACTCCCAGACAACACTGCCAGACAACACTGCGAGACAACACTGCCAGACAACACTGCCAGACAACACTGCCAGCAAATACAACACTGCGAGACAACACTGCCAGACAACACTGCCAGACAACACTGCCAGACAACACTGCCAGACAACACTGCCAGACAACACTGCCAGACAACACTGCCAGACAACACTGCCAGACAACACTGCCAGACAACACTGCCAGACAACACTGCCGCCAGACAACACTGCCAGACAACACTGCCAGACAACACTCGCCAGACAACACTGCCAGACAACACTGCCAGAACAACAACCCCCCAGACAACACTGCCAGACAACACTGCCAGACAACACTGCCAGACAACACTCCCAGACAACACTCCCAGACAACACTGCCAGACAACACTGCCAGACAACACTCCCAGACAACACTCCCAGACAACACTCCCAGACAACACTGCCAGACAACACTGCCAGACAACACTGCCAGACAACACTCCCAGACAACACCCAACCAAACACTGCCAGACAACACTGCCAGACAACACTCCAGACAACACTACCAGACAACACTCCCAGACAACACTCCAGACAACACTCCCAGACAACACTACCAGACACACTGCAACAACACTCCAGACAACACTACCAGACAACACTCCAGACAACACTGCCAGACAACACTGCCAGACAACACTCCAGACAACACTCCAGACAAACACTCCAGACAACACTGCCAGACAACACTGCCAGACAACACTGCCAGACAACACTCCAGACAACACTCCGAGACAACACTCGCAGACAACACTCGAGACAACACTGCGAGACAACACTCCAGACAACACTGCGAGACAACACTGCAGACAACACTGCCAGACAAACACTGCCAGACAACACTCGAGACAACACTCCAGACAACACTCCGAGACAACACTGAAACAAACATCAAACACTTCAGACAACATCGACAATGCAAAACACCAGACAACATCCAGACAACACTCGAGACAAACACTGCAGACAACTGCCAGAAACACTCCAGAAGAAACACTGAGACAACACTCAGACAACACTGCCAGACAACACTGCAGACAACACTGCCAGACAACACTCCAGACAACACTCGAGACAACACTGCCAGACAACACTGCCAAAAAAGACAACACTCCAGACAACACTCAGACAACACCCAGACAACATCAGACAACCTGCCAGACAAACACTGCCGAGACAACACTCCAGACAACACTGAGACAACCTGAGCTGCAGACAACACTGCCAGACAACACTGACACTGACAACACTCCAGACAACACTCCAGACAACATCCAGACAACACTCCCAGACAACACTGCCAAAAAACTCCAGACAACACTGCGAGACAAAACTGCCAGACAACATGCCAGACAACACTGCGAGACAACACTGCAGAACATAGCACTCCAGACAACACTGCGAGACAACACTGCCAGACACATGCCAGACAACACTGCCAGACAAACACTGCCAGACAACACTGCCGAGACAACACTGCGAGACAACACTGCGAGACAAACACTGCCAGACAACACTGCCAAACAACACTGCCAGACAACACTGCGAGACAACACTGCAGAACACACTGCGAGACAACACTGCCAGACAACACTGCCAGACAACACTCCAGCAACACTGCGAGGACAACACTGCCAGACAAACACCCAGACAACATGCCAGAAAACACTGCCAGACAAACGACTCCAGACAACACTGCGAGAAACACTGCCAGACAACACTCCAGACAAACTGCCGACACTCCCAGACAACACTGCCAGACAACACTGCCAGACACACACTCCAGAAACACTGCCAAAAACCTGCCAGACAAACACTCCAGACAACACTCCCAGACAACACTGCAGACAACACTGCAGACAACCTCCCAGACACACTGCCAGAAACACTCCCAGACAACACTCCAGACAACTCCCAGGACAAACTGCCAGACAACAGCCACACCCAGACAACACTGCCAGACAACACTCCAGACAACACTCCAGACAAACACTCCAGACAACACTGCCAGACAAACACTCCCAGACAACACTGCCAGACAACACGCAGACAACACTGCCAGACAACACTCCAGACAACACTCCCAGACAAACACTCCAGACAACACTCCCAGACAAACACTCCCAGACAACACTGCCAGACAACACTCCCAGACAACACTACCAGACAACACTCCCAGACAACACTCCCAGACAAACACTCCAGACAACACTGCCAGACAACACTGCCAGACAACACTCCAGACAACACTGCGAGACAACACTGCGAGACAACACTCCAGACAACACTCCAGACAACACTCCAGACAACACTCCAGACAACACTCCAGACAACACTCCAGACAACACTCCAGACACACTCCAGACAACACTCCCAGACAACACTCCAGACAACACTCCCAGACAACACTCCCAGACAACACTGCCAGACAAACACTGCCAGACAACACTCCAGACAACACTCCAGGACAACACTGCGAGACAACACTGCGAGACAACACTCCCAGACAACACTGCCAGACAACACTCCAGCAACACTCCCAGACAACATCCAGACAACCACTGCCAGACAACACTCCCAGACAACACTGCCAGACAACACCCAGACAACACTGCCAGACAAACACTGCCAGAAAAAACACTGCCAGACAACATGCAGACAAACTATACAAAAACACTGCAGACAAACTCCCAGACAACATAGCAGACAACACACGAGGAAACAATTAAAGACAACACCAACACTGCCAGACAACACATAATAAAACAATATGAATGACAAAACACTTTTAGTAATTATGACTAGACACACTCCAAAACACTGCATCAAAACCGGAACAAAACTGCCAGACAATACACTGATAGAATACAAAGACAAACTAAAGATCAATACTTAACAAACTTGACATAAAGCAAAACATACAGAATTAACATTATAAGACAAACCCGACAACTGTGACATTAGGCAAGAAACATGAATGAATAGTAATGTAAGAATCAAAAGACAACTGAAGTAATGAAAAGACACGGGGCATAATTCCAATTTAAACTGTAACAAATCAACTGTTACTAATTAATGAAAGCAAGACCAAATATATATACAATTATTCTAAGACCTAAATAGTGCTGAATAATTATGTGTGATACCTTAAAAGTCAACGTGACTAATTTGTGCAAGGATAATATAGCCTAATGACATGTAATTATATACTACACGACTTTAATGTAACTAGCCTGGACAAGATCTAAATTTATGCACATGACAAAACTAATTATATCCAGCTGTAGTTCTGCTGATGACCTTAATTATAGTGTGATGACCTTAATTATAGTGTGATGCCTTAATTACTTGTCTGAAGCATCTTAAAATAAGATCTGTTTGAATAATTAAGTGCCATGAAGGTGACATTTATATGAGATGAAACCCTAATTATTAGTTGTAATAAGAGCATAATTTATGCTCTAAATCTAAATTTGTTTGACTAATGAATTTATTCAGTCGTTTAGCGAAAGACCTTAATTTATAGGTATGAATTAAATATGTGCCGATGACCTTAATATAGGACTAATGACTTAATTATAAGCAGACATATTGATAGTGTGATGATCTTCACATTGAGCGCTGCTGTAAAGCACAACTCATTGAATAGATTTTCTTTAATTTTGACTATTATATGACTTTGAAGGGTGAATTTTAACACATAGATAGATTTTGAAACAAGAGTGGGGGGAATCTTTCACGTGTAAAAACAGAGAACAATGTTTAACTGACTCTAAAATCAGAATGTTTGTTTGTAAGTGAATGAATGTTAGGTTGCAAGTCGTTTTTTAAGAAAACGAATTTCACTCTAACGACTTCTCTAGGTATAATTAAATATTGCCGTTACACACCTTGATAAGAAATAAAGACTTTCATTATAAGCGACATATTCGATAGGTATTGTATCAGCTACACATATGAGCGACGCTGTAGGCTACGTGTATCACCTACTATATCGTGTGAGTGTCTGTGTATCACTGGAAGTTCCACCGCCCTTTGTACTCACTGACTTGTACTCATTGAGTGATGGGTGAGTGGGTTGGTTCCTAGTGCCTGGCCCTACCTTTTACCGTGTTAACTGATCAACATGGATTCTCTCTCTATTTATCCCTTAAGTCGATTTCTTACTGTTTTCATTAAGTTTTTCGATATACGTTACTAAGGCTAGGTTAGCCTTGATTAGGTACATACAATAGCGCCAATAAAACAAACAAATAATACACTCAGGCGATAAAACTTTCGACACGGGAAGTAAAAACTTGACATGAACTGGTGGAAGTGTCCAGTCATGTTGTTAACCTAGAACCCTACTCCAGGCAGAAACAAAGTGTGACTAATAACTGCTCACTTTGCTGAGGAGATGTAATGTTTGCTAATTAAAGTATGTAATTTATTTATACCAAACCACTTTGTATATATTCTGATAAGTATATCTTTCCGATGTGTATATGTCTCCGATGTGTATATGTCTCCGATGTGTATATGTCTCCGATGTGTGTGTACCGACAGCAGCAGTGATGCACCGGAGAAGAGATGCATATTTTAGTATATGCACACTTGGAGCTCAATAACAAGAGGCCCATAATTGGGACTAAAGTATTTTTAATTAGCAGTGAATAGGTAAAAATGCAGTCTTAATGATCCTTGTATCGATATGCTTAAAGCTAATTAACCAACCTTAAAGTTAATTCCATTTTTTTCACACTAAAATTAAAGAAAACTTCCCAAGGGTACATAACATAAGCCGAAAAGTGGCAATTTTAAATGCAGTTTTAACAGGGGAGGAAGAATTATTAAATGACGTTTCACCCTTCCAATGTGGGTTAAACGTCGCTTAATAATAGTAATAATAATAATAATAATAATAATAATAATAATAATAATAATAATAATATAATAATAGTTATTGCTCCCTTATTTCCCTTCAGCTTCATGAGGAATTGGAAAATAATCTTTCCTGTGCAAGCCATGCGTGTTGTTGGAGCAAGTAAAATGCCGAGAACAATGGGCTAGTAACCCTTCTGTATAAATTACTAAAAGAGACAAGAAGAAAAACTTTATAAAACTGGGATGTTTGAATGTACGTGGATGTAGTGCGGATGATAAGAAAGAGATGTTTGCTAATGTTACGAATGAAAAGAAGTTGGATGTCCTGGCTATAAGTTGAAGGGGGTAGGGGAGTTTCACTGAGGAGAAAGAAATGGATTAGGTCAGGAGTATCTGAGGAAGGGGTACTAATAATGTTGATGGATCAGTTTTGGAAGGAGAAGATTGAATATAAATGTATAAATTCAAAGATTCTGTGGATTGGATGAGAAAAGTGGGTTATAATAAGTGTGTATACACCTAGAGAAGAGAGAAGTGTAGAGGAGATAGATAGATAGATAGATAGAGATAGAGAAGAGAGAGAGAGAGAGAGAGAGAGAGAGGAGAGAGAGAGAGAGAGAGAGAGAGAGAGAGAGAGAGAGAGAGAGAGAGAGAGAGAGAGAGAATGTTAAGTGAGTGTTTAGGACATAAATGCTAAAGTAGGAGAAACGGTTAAAGAGGGTGTGGTAAGTAAGTTTGGGGTGCCAGGTGCAAATGATAATGGGGAACATTTGATTGAACTTTGTATAGAAGGGTTTGGTTAAAGGTAATGCATATTTTAAGGAAAAAAAATGGAAAAATAAGTATACAAGATATGATATAGGGCTTAATGACAGTAGTTTGTTGGACTAAATATTAGTAGATAAAAGACTGATGGGTAAACTTCAGGATGTACATGTTTATAGAGGGGCCATAGATATATCAGATCACTTTTAGTTGTGGTTACAGCGAGAGTGAAAGGTAGATGGGTTGCAAGGAAAATAGAAACAGCAAGTAAGAGAGAAGTGAATGTTTACAAACTGAAGGAGGCAGCGGTTAGAGAAAGATATAAACAATTATTGGAAGATGGGCTAGTGGGAGTATAGGCAATGAGGTTGAAGAGGTATGAGGTAGATTTAAAAATATAGTGTTAGAGTGTTCAGCAGGGCGTTGTGGTTATAGGAAAGTGGGTGCAGGAGGGAAGAAGAGCGATTGGTAGAATGATGAGGTAAAGAGAGTAGTAAGGGAGAAAATGTTAGCATATGAGAGTTTTTTACGAAGTAGAAGTGATACAAGGAGGGAGGAGAATATGGACAGAAAAAGAGAGGTTGAAAGTAGTAAAATAATGCAAAGGAAAAGCAAATGAGAGAGTGGGTGAGATGCTATCACAAATTTTGTTGGGAATAAGAAAAAGTTTTGGAGTGAGATTAATAAGTTGAGAAATCCTAGGAAAAGAATGGATCTAACAGTTAAAAACAGGAGAGGTGAGTAACTGGACGGAGAGTTAGAGGTATCGGAAAGATGGAGGGAATATTTTGAGGAACTGTTATATGTTGATGAAGATAGGGAAGCTCTGATTCCATGTACTGGGCAGAGGGGTATAACATCTTCAAGGAGTGAGAAAGAGCCAGTTGTGAATGTGGGGAAAGTGCGTGAGGCAGCGAGTTGTATGAAAGGGGGTAAAGTAGCTGGGATTGACTGGATAAAGACAGAAATATTAAAAGCAGATGGAGATATAGTTTTGGAGTGGTTGGTGCTTTTATTTAATAAATGTATGGAAGAGGGGTAAGGTACCCAGGGAATGGTGGAGAACTTGTATAATTCCTTTGTATAAAAGCAAAGGGGACAAAAAAAAAGTGTAAGAATTATAGAGGAATAAGCCTGTTCAGTATACCCGTAAAGTGTATGGTGTATTGAAAGAATTAAGAGTAAGAGGGAGAGCAGGATCGCAGCGGAACAGGGATGCTTTAGGAAGGGTAGGGGAGGTGTAGACCAAGTGTTCATAGTGAAACATGTAGGTGAACGGTATTTAGATAAATGTAAAGTGGTTTTTGTGGCATTTATGGATTTGGAAAAAGCGTATGATAGGGTGGATAGGGGGTAATGTGGCAAGAATCTAACTCAAAGTTGGAGTTGTCACAGTTGCTTTAAGCTGATACTGTGCTTTTGGGAGTGTGAGGGAAAAGTTCAATAGATAGGAGTAGAGAGGGAGTATATAGTAACAATAGTTTCATTGCCGGCTACTTGTTAAGGTAGGGTAAGTCAAGCTCCCGCCTTTTTTCCCCCACCCAGAAAGTGATAGTTTGACTGCCGGCTGCTTGTTAAGGTAGGGTCAGTCTAGCTCCAGCTATCCCTTTCCCTCCTTCTTCCCCCCCCCCCGAAAGGTGATGTGTGGGGCTCCGGTCCAAACAGTAATCCCTAGACTCACAGCTTCCAGCACTACTGTAAGTACATGCCTGCCTTGTATTCTGGTGGATTTATTGGTTGAAAGCTTCACTTTTGACCAATAATAAACTTAGTAGTTTCAGTCTTGCTCTAGGTTGACTGTTGTAATAATCACCACATCTTTTAGGTATTGTACTTATCATGGAGAGTGATTTCTTAAGCAGTGGGTAATCTGTCTATCTTTTCAGCTTGGATGACAGAGAGGGTCACCTGCCAATCAACGAGCAGAACTGATGGAGATGGACTAATGTCCTGAGACTTCCCCTTTTTGGATTTAATTACCTGTGCACCTGTATGAAATTGCAGGACGTTACCCCTCATTATTGCAGCGGTAAAGAACCTGCTTTCCTGTCATCGGGATATAATACTCAAGGCTATACTGTGAAGAACGAACCGGTGGGGTGTATCCAACACCTGAGACTCCCCCCCCCCATCATCAGCAACTGCTACGATTTCAACAACACACAGTGTCACCAACACCAGACACCCCTATACATATTAGCGTTGAATTCAGTTATCATTTATATTTTTAATTTTTCATTTTCTTTAATGTAGGATTAATATTTCATATTTAAGTGTTTTATATTTTCTATATAATAAAGTGTTTATGTTTGTCTGTTATTATTTCTTTTTCTATTCACTAATTTTCCTGAGGAGGAGCCAGCCTTGGTAATACTGTCTGAAGTTGTTACAGGGCTGAGTAAGCCTTCACAGGGAGATTTCAAAGAGAAGTTGCAGAGGTTGGTGGACGAGTTTGGAAGGGCATGTAAAATAAATTAAAAGTGAACATAGGAAAGAGTAAAGTGATGAGGATAACAACAAAAATATAGGTAATGAAAGACTGGATATCGGATTGGAGGGAGGGAGTATGGAGGAAGTGAATGTATTCAGTTATTTGGGAGTGGCTGTTACAAAACTGTCTTCTTAAAGCGTCTCGAGAGCATGGTAGAGAGTTAGGTAATTTATTCTGTCTAACAGTTGACCTGTTTCCGGTTTTGTAAGAAGCTGTAATATAAGAATTCGGGATTACAAACCAAATAGATAAAATTTAATATCTTTACTAGTAAAGTTGTCTAGCAGAATGTATACAAAGTTAAAATATTGGACATAAATAAGTAGCCAAGTTCCTACACTTCTCTTGTATGTACATATTTGTATAATTGCATTAACCATAAGAATCTATTTCAATCGATACATTAATATGGAGAAATCAAAATAATAGGTTTAGACTTAATACTATCTTCACTCAACCCGACTTAGA
Organism: Cherax quadricarinatus; assembly: GCF_026875155.1. Lineage (NCBI taxonomy): Eukaryota > Metazoa > Arthropoda > Malacostraca > Decapoda > Parastacidae > Cherax > Cherax quadricarinatus. The sequence continues at coordinate 26,181,926 of NC_069403.1, forward strand.
ATAATACCGACCACAAAGTAACACAGAAGGGCTGACAAGGCAGATTCAGTTACCAGAACCGACAAATTCACCCGAGTAAGGTAGAACTCGAAAATGACCCTTGAAAGAGGAAATCAACCACCAAGGAGAGAGCTTGATGCATCTCCTAAGAGAAGCCAGCAGGTAACTGAGTGAAGCCAACCCAGTAGCTCCAACATTGGGTGTGATGGCGTTACTCACAGTACTACGGCAGAGACGCCGGCAGGTAAATAAGCGAGCCGATAGTTAGCTAAGCATTTTTCCTATGTGGTCAGCCAACCACAACTCTCGAACATAAAATGTACATGTTACACCCTACCTAATAATATAGCTAAATCAAATTAAAATATTTTCATTTTAGCTAATAATTGTTTAGCTAATAATGAAAACATCTCCAACATAAAATTATATAATAATAAAATAAAATTTACACAGAATATAAATATACCTTTCGTCCAGTTCAGGGTACGCAACCTCCCCCCCCCTCGCCCCCCACACGACAAAACATCGCACTAGTAGTAGTGATAATGTCTTACTCGATGTCCCAATATTCATCATGTATCTCTCTCACATTAACAGGAAATACTCTAATTTAACATATAGCCTAACACAAAGTTCTGTCTCCATTTTTAAAACTATTTTCACCGTACGAGGATTGTGTAGGTAAACAGTGCGGGGACTCCATGCAACTCTTAGTTAATGTTGGAGATGGAACAGGCACCGCCGATACAGCAGCCGGACACAACTTATTCTCGTACCTGGAGAATAATGGAAGACACAGCCGTTAGAAAGTCACAATCCTATCCGTCTAGAAGCTGGAGTGGCTTCAAGATGTATATAGCTGAAGCAAAGTGGTCGTGACACCTTAGCTCAACATTCTGCATCAAAGTCTAATTAACATCTAACCTCATAACTGTTGAAATACAAAAGAATATTATTAAACATGAGAATATATAAATAAATAGGTTGATAAATATTAAATATGCAATCTTATACAAAACTTTTCTACCAACTTTCACACATTTACACTCATTGTTCAATGCATTTTCATGACAATGCAAAGGTAATTATCTAGATTTCTCTAATATTTAGAAAAGAACAAATCTAAGTCACATGAAAAATTAATTTTATAAATAAGCTTCCATTTTCACTGGTTAGGTAATTTAAATTTCTTATTTTTAAATAGTTCTTTTAAGAAATATTTTTAGTAAAAAAATTATTTTTGTACAAATAGTACATACAGTCCTTTAGCTGTGAAAACACATCTCCATCTTTATCACAAATATGGAGTGAGTTCTGTATTTACTGAACTGTATTAGACAAATACGACATTGTCAATTAATTACCAAAATTAAACAAAATTAAGAATGCATAAAAAACGCAGTTTAAAGCAAGATATACCTTAAGTGGTAAAAATTTACATATTAAGTTGAACTAAACATTCAGTTGTGCTATCTACCGCATGACTGTCGTTCAGCTCAAGTACAGACATCGGAGAAATCATCGGAGAGGTTCAGTTCAGTGATGTTCACAGTGAGATGTATCACTTGCGGGACGACACTACGGCGCTGGTCGCCATCAAGACCTTTCGATCAACAAAGACGTCCTCACCCTGGACACTAATGCTCTTCGTCTTCCAGCTCTCTCCTACTTCGAAAACAAAAATTTTGTTTCCAGAAACATCGCTGCCAGGAACGTGTCGGTGTACTCTCTTGACTGCGTCAAACTAGTCGAGTTTGGTTTGTCACGGCGGGTGGAGAATTAGAACTACTATCAGTCCAGCAAGGGTAAGCTACCCATCAAGTAAAAGGCATCGGAAAGTATCAACGTTAGAAGATTGCCAGAGCTAATGACGTCTGGAAATGTATGCAGACTCCTGCTGAGGGACTAGCTTATAAGACAGAGGCTAGTGTGTCACGAAGTGAATACTAATGCTGGGAGTGAAACCTTTCCCAGGCATCAAGAACAACGATGTCTTAAGGAGAATACGGAGAGTGTCTGGCTCTCACTCCTAACTGTTCATCGCGTCTCACTCTCTCATGTCCCTCTGCTGGACGTGTGTACCTTTAAAACGACCTTTATTCCAGGCAATGAAGGAAGTTCTAAGCGAGATACTCAGAAGAAAGAAAATGCAGTAGCACGAGACAATGCGGCGAGAAAACCGTCGTGTTCAAGGCATGTCTTGTTGTTCAGACGAGCCGCCCTTCTATTACCTCCTCGCAGCTGAGTCACAAGTTGCTGGAGCAACGATTCGGACAGTAACAGAGACAGGAAGACAAGCCCTGGCTCACACATGAGGAAAACAATATGAGAAAGCACATGTTGCTTGCCATGAGTGCCTCTAACAAGTCCGACTCAGACAGTGACTCCCTCTGCGTAAACATCCCGTCAAGATCACTGTTAATTAATGCCTCAAGTGACAGTAGTTTTGACCATTCCTTAACTACTCCCTTTGGCAAATTCCTTTGAGGGATTCTCGGCAGTGTCACCCGTGACTGTAGCGTCACCCGTGGCCTCTCTTCAAGAGTAGCCCTTAGGATATAATTAACATTTTTGCTGTAATATACTGCATTGACATGAGATGTGATGGCATTAGAGCTGGGTACGAGCTCAATGAGATGGGCCTAGAGAGTTGAAATATTTCGCTCTAGCTATAATGCTCCCAATTCTTGAACCATTACCATATAGGCTTGGGTGATGCCAGCTCTAACTTCACGTGACACTGATGAAGTACCTTTGATCACTTCACCGGTTCCTTTAAGAAAACTGCTTCCCCTATGTAAAAAAAAGTTGCTAAACACGGTGCCCATAATTTCCTTGTTGGTGGTCTAAGAGAGCCATTTCTCTGCCCCGCCAGCTGAGCTACCAACTGTTCCTGACATCCTTTAACGTCAGACTTGTTTGCAGCTTCAAGAACTTTGTTCAAGAATCGAAGCCACTCCAATAGGATAATTGGCTGCTTTGCAGGTGATAGTTGTTGGAGAGCCTCTTCACTGAGGGTCGGGCTATGACTCAGCGTCATCATAATAGTTCTGCACTATCTCGCAACATTAAATAGAAAATTATATTTATCAAGACAACCAGCTTTTTCTGCCACTATCTGATGCCTTGGAACTTCTGCAGGAAAAATGCTCTTGTGCCTCAGAAGGTCCTGACATTATGAAAATCATTTTATACCAAGAGAATGACTATATTATGCCAAAATATTGCTTAAGAGCTAGAGCTTATTGATCATATCTCCTTTTCCTTGGATCAAACTCCCGGACAGGCCCCATTTATAACAAAACTCGTCTTCTTAAAGCGTCTCGAGAGCATGGTAAAGAGTTAGGTAATTTATTCTGTCTAACAGTTGACCTGTTTCCGGTTTTGTAAGAAGTTGTAATATAAGAATTCGGGATTACAAACCAAACAGATAAAATTTAAGATCTTTACTAGTAAAGTTGCCTAGCAGAATATATACAAAGTTAAAATATTGGACATAAATAAGTAGTCAAGCTCCTACACTTCTCTTGTATGTACATATTTGTATAATTGCATTAACCATAAGAATCTATTTAAACCGATACATTAATATGGAGAAATCAAAATAATAGGTTTAGACTTAGTACTATCTTCACTCAACCCGACTTAGAATAATACCGACCACAAAGTAACACAGAAGGGCCGACAAGGCAGATTCAGTTACCAGAACCGACAAATTCACCAGAGTAAGGTAGAACTCGAAAATGACCCTTGAAAGAGGAAATCAACCACCAAGGAGAGAGCTTGATGCATCTCCTAAGAGAAGCCAGCAGGTAACTGAGTGAAGCCAACCCAGTAGCTCCAACATTGGGTGTGATGGCGTTACTCACAGTGCTACGGCAGAGACGCCGGCAGGTAAATAAGCGAGCCGATAGTTAGCTAAGCATTTTCCCCATTTGGTCAGCCAACCACAACATTCGAACATAAAATGTACATATTACACCCTACCTAATAATATAGCTAAGCTAAATAATAGTATAAAGTAAGATATTTTCATTTTAGCTAATAATGAAAACATCTCCAATATGAAATTATATAATAATAAAATATACACAGAATATTAAATATACAGAATATTAAATATACCTTGCGTCCAATTCAGGGTATGCAACAGTGGACTTGTCAGCAGATGGGTCTATGAAAAACGAGGTGAATCATAGAACTGATGAAGGGAAAAAAGTGAGTGGTGCACTGAGGAGTCTGTGGAGACAAGGAACGTTATTTAAGGCATGTGGAAGGGTTTTCTTGCAGTTCTTAATAAGTAGGAAGTTCCACAAGTCTGGGCCCTGACCAGAGTATATGGGTATGTCATTTATTGCTTTTTCAAAGTTCTTTAGTGTTATGATTATATCAGAAATTCTTTAATTAACCAAAATTTGAGTTCAGGTCATAAAAAAATAATTTAGACTGTCGACCCTTAGTCCAATTAATGACTCGCTAAAGGCCAATTCATACTGGAACTTCAGTATCTTGCTCAATTCTTTGCTGTCATTTATAAGTCCCATCTCCTTTAAGCAAGGGCCCAATACTAAATGTTTTTGCCCTAGATTTAGCATAAGATTTTTTTTTTTTCAATTTCATTTATTGCTTAAGTTCTTCCTGTTTCTTGACCCTTGTATGATTCCTTAAGTTTGATATTTTCTATTTCTCTGGCTATTGCCTCCTTCTGTACTTCAGACAGACTGGCTCCTGTAAGCAGCTCTGTAATTCTTCGTCTTCGCCCGTAGAGGGAGCGTCTCTCTCTCTCTCTCTCTCTCTAGTATACATCTCTTTTTTTTTTGAAGGAATGTGATTTGCGCATACATCAAGTACCACAAAGTTAATTAATTCTTCCTAGGCAAAGATTCAGATCAGTGCTGTTTACATCTTCCCAGCTTGTTTCATTTAAGACATGGTTAATTTGACCCTACTGTATGTCCTTGTTATTGCTTGTTATTGAAGTTGAATTTGGTACAGATAGTTGGTGAGGCATGTTACATCCTTTGAAGTTACTGGGGATGGTTAGTTACCCCATGTCACTGGTTAAACACTACTATGGGACCGGGGGCCATTGATAAGGTCCAGGTGGCCACTAAAAGAGATTGTGGCCACGCACACCAACAAAAGTAGTACTGTCAGATGAGTTGACATCCTGAGCAAAGACACAGTGCATGCCAGGACCACAGACAGCTAGTGTCACTTACAATGAACTGTCCACCGAGAGCAATGTTCCTTACAGAGACACCAGCAGTTACCTCGTGAACATGGAAGACTACTGAGATAGCTACCCGCTGTATCAGAGCAATCATAGAAAATGGCGTTTGAGCAGATCAAATAGGGAATCCTCCAGCGTGGGAAATTCGTGATTTTCCGTTACTCCGTATGTCTTGATGATGGAAGGGTGGAAAGACGTTAGAAGAGGGGAGAAAAAGGGAGGTTGTAACCTGATACTAGTGGGTCTGCATACACTGCTGCCACATATTTTTTTTTTGTTTTTAGGCTCTTATTTTGTAGACTAAATTTCTCATCAACTTAATATTCAGTCTAGTGTATAAGTAGTTGAGCCAGATTTAGAATAAGTTAAGCAAGTAGCTTTGTATATATGAGTATTCAGCCACAGGCCTACACAATTAGACCAGTGTCACAATTAGTGGGTGGGCACAGTCTACCAGAGCCGGGACTGGCCAAGCATGCATATGTTGACGTAAGGGGTAGACATATGCAGTCTTCCCTCACTAATCCAGGTGTTAAACTGTGACTTCATCCACGTTGTTCCACGGTGTTCCCCAGGAATATGAACTAATTCCATACACCAAAGGCGGTAAATGGTTCTTATCAGTACAATTAAATGCATTCATAGTTATGGTAATGAGTTCTGATGTCATGTGGAAGTTCTCGCATCTCGCTGAAACCCTCAGGACACAAGAAATACACCATCCACAGAACACAAATTTCCTGGTCTAGATAGACATAAGAAATCCTTTTGGGGAGCATGGGATGGCAGGTGTTTCTCTGTGATTTAATTAATGATACGATTGGAATCATCTAATCAGGTAGCCAACTACGATAACACATCCCTATTTTAGCAGTGTACTCACCTAGTTGTGGTTGCAGGGGTCGAGTCACAGATCCTGGCTCTGCATCTTAACTGATCGCTACTGATCTCTCTGCTCCATGAGCTTCATCAAACCTCACCTTTAAACTATGTATGGTTCCTGCCTCCACTATGTCACTTTCCAGACTATTTCACTTCCCGACAACTCTATGACTGAAGAAATACTTCCTAACATCCATCTGACTCATCTGAATCTTCAACTTCCAATTGTGACCCCTTGTTTCTGTGTCCCCTCTCTGGAACATCCTGTCTCTAACCACCTTATCTATTCCACACAGTATTTTGTATGTCATTATCATGTCTCCCCTGACCCTTCTGTCCTCTAGCGTCGTCAGGCTGATTTTCCTCAACCTTTCTTCGTAGGACATTTTCCTGAGCTCTGGAACTAACCTTGTTGCAAACCTTTGCACTTTCTCTAGTCTCTTGATGTGTTTGACCAGGTGTGGGCTCCAAGCTGGTGAGGCATACTCCAGTATGGGCCTGACGTACATAGTGTAGTGTCTTGAACGATTCCTTACTAAGGTAACGGAATGCTATTCTCAGGTTTGCAAGGTGCCCATATGCAGTTATCTGGTTGATGTGTGCTTCCGCAAACGTACTCAGTGTTATGCTCACCCCAAGATCTTTCTCCTTGAGTGAGGTTTGCAGTCTTCGGCTACCTAGCCTATACTCTGCGGTGTTCTTTGTCCTTTCCCAATCTTCATGACTGCATTTGGCTGGATTGAATTCGAGAAGCCACTTACTGGCGCACGTGTTCAGCCTGTCCAGGTCTCTTTGTAGTCCTGCCTGATCCTCATCTGATTTAATTCTCATTAACTTCACATCATCTGCGAACAGGGACACTTCTGAGTCTATCCCTTCCATCATGTCATTCACATATACCGAAAATAGCACTGGACCTAGGACTGACCCCTGTGGGATCCCGCTCGTCACAGGCGCTCACTGTGATAACTCATCACGTACCATGACTCGTTGTTGTCTCCCAGTCAGGTATTCTCTGATCCATTGCAGTGCCCTTCCTCCAGCTTCTGCACTAATCTTATGTGAGGAACTGTGTTAAGGACCTTCCTGCGGTCCAGGAAAATGCAATCAACCTACCCCTCTCTCTTGTGTCTTACTTCTGTTACCTTGTCAAAAAACTCCAGAAGGTTTATGACACAGGATTTCCCTTCCATGAATCCGTTCTGGTTGTCATTTATAATCTTGTTCTATTCCAGGTGCTCCACCACTCTCCTCCTGATAATCTTCTCCATGACTTTGCATACTATACACGTCAGTGACACTGGTCTGTAGTTTAGTGCCTCATTTCTGTCTCCTTTCTTGAAAATGGGTACTTCATTTGCCGTCTTCCATGCCTTAGGTAGTTGCCCAGTTTCAAGGGATGTGTTGAAGATTGTGGTTAGTGGCACACACAGCATCTCTGCTCCTTCTCTAAGGACCCAAAGGTAAGATGTTGTTTGGTTGTGAGGTATCAAGGTCACATAGCAGCTTCTGCTCCTCCTCTTCCATTGTGTGTATGCCATCTAACACTTCTAGGTATATTCCCTGTTGGTGTTCCCTCTGTGCTGTCTTCCCAGAGCCCTTCCTGTCTCTACTGTAAATACTTCCTTAAATCTCGTGGTGAGCTCCTTGCATACCTCATGATCGTTTCTTGTGAGTTCCCCACCTTCTTTCCAGAGCCTGATCACCTGTCTTCCTACCGATGTGGCTATACAGCAGTTTCGTGTCGCTGGGCCTCCCTCCTTACCTGTGCATACTCATTTCTTGCTTTTCGACTAATCTCATTTTTCTGTGTTCTTTGCCTTCTGTATTTTTTCCATTCTCTAGTGCATTTAGTTTTTGCCTCCCTACACCTTCGGGTAAACCAAGGGCTCGTTCTGTTCTGTTGCCGTTGGGAACAAACGTTTCCTCTGCCTCCTTGCATTGTATTGTTAGGTATTCCATCATTTTGGTTACTGACTTTCCTACCGGTTCTCTGTCCCACTGAGACTCGGAAGTTCCCTAAACCTGTGTAGTCTGGCTTTTCCCATTCAACTCCTGTTACCCTCTTCACTTGTAACTCTACTATGTATTCAAAGAAAAGAGCCACGTGATCACTAGCTCCTTGGGGCCTCTCATATGTGATGTCCACAATGTCTGAACTGCTCAGGGTGAACATAAGGTCCAATTTTGCTGATTCATCCTCCCCTCTCTCTCTGTTAGTGTCATTAACATGTGTGTTTGAGTGTGTGTGTGTGTGTGTGTGTGTGTGTGTGTGTGTGTGTGTGTGTGTGTGTGTGTGTGTGTGTGTGTGTGTGTGTATGTGTGTGTGTGTGTACTCACCTAGTTGAGGTTGCAGGGGTCGAGTCCGAGCTCCTCGCCCCGCCTCTTCACTGGTCGCCACTAGGTCACTCTCCCTGAACCTTGAGCTTTATCATACCTCTGCTTAAAGCTATGTATGGATCCTGCCTCCACTACATCGCTTCCCAAACTATTCCACTTACTGACTACTCTGTGGCTGAAGAAATACTTACTAACATCCCTGTGATTCATCTGTGTCTTCAACTTCCAATTGTGTCCCCTTGTTACTGTGTCCAATCTCTAGAACATCCTGTCTTTGTCCATCTTGTCAATTCCTCTCTGTATTTTGTATGTCGTTATCATGTCGTCCCTATCTCTCCTGTCCTCCAGTGTCGTCAGGTCGATTTCCCTTAACCTCTCCTCGTAGGACATACCTCTTAGCTCTGGGACTAGTCTTGTTGCAAACCTTTGCACTTTCTCTAGTTTCTTTACTAGCTTGGCTAGGTGTGGGTTCCAAACTGGTGCCGCATATTCCAATATGGGCCTAACGTACACGGTGTACAGGGTCCTGAACGATTCCTTATTAAGATGTCGGAATGCTGTTCTGAGGTTTGCAAGGCGCCCATATGCTGCGCAGTTATTTGGTTGATGTGCGCTTCAGGAGATGTGCCTGGTGTTAAACTCACCTCAAGATCTTTTTCCTTGAGTGAGGTTTGTAGTCTCTGGCCCCCTAGACTGTACCCCGTCTGCGGTCTTCTTTCCCCTTTCCCCCAATCTTTATGACTTTGCACTTGGTGGGATTGAACTCCAGGAGCCAATTGCTGGCCCAGGTCTGTAGCCTGTCCAGATTCCTTTGTAGTTCTGCCTGGTTTTCGATCGAGTGAATTCTTCTCTCAACTTCAAGTCATCTGCAAACAGGGCCCACCTCAGAGTCTATTCCTTCCGTCATGTCGTTCACAAATACCAGAAACAGCACTGGCCCTAGGACCTGTCCCTGTGGGACCCGCGGGTCACAGGTGCCCACTTGACACCTCACCCACGTACCATGACTTGCTGTGTTTTCCTGACAAGTATTCCCTGACCCATTGTAGTGCCTTCATGTTATCCCTGCTTGGTTTCCCAGATTTTGCACCAAATCTCTTGTGTGGAACTGTGTCAAACGCCTTCTTGCAGTCCATGAATATGCAATCCACCCCCCCCTCGCTCTCTGGTCTTACTGCTGTCACCGTGTCATAGAACCCAGTAGGTTTGTGACACAGGATTTCCATCCGAAACCATGTTGGCTGTGTTGTGAGATCATTCCTTTTTTAGGTGTTCCACCCCCTCTTCTCCTGACAATCTTCTCCATGATTTTGAAAACTATACATGTCAGTGACATGGTCTGTAGTTTTAGTGCTTCATGTCTGTCTCATTTTTTAAAGATTGGGACTAAAATTTGCTGTCTTCCATGCCTCAGGCAATCTCCCTGTTTCGATGGGATGTATTGAACATTGTTGTTAGGGGTACACATAGCGCCCCCTCTGCTCCCTCTCTCAGGACCCATGGAGAGATGTTATCGGGCCCATTGCCTTTGAGGTATGTGTGTGTGTGTGTGTGTTGTGTGTGTGTGTGTGTGTGTGGTGTGTGTGTGTGTGTGTGTGTGGTGGGGTGTGTGTGTGTGTGTGTGGTTGTGTGTATGTGTGTGTGTGTGTCGTGTGTGTGTGTGTGTGTGTGTCTGTGTGTGTATAGACACTTCTCTAGTTTGTGTATAAAGATCACGAAGGAAAATCACTTAAGATGCACCAGTGTTTGAAGTCGTCCAACCTGACTCCACCAGAATAAATATACATGTATATTGTTAAATAAAGAAAACGCGTGTATTAATACTTTGAAAACGTTCATCCGAACGAAAATATGTAACATTTTTTCCAAAGTACATCTACCGTGTAGCTGTACGATTTCAAGAACGTTCGTTTAAAATAAGCAAAGTTTGCATAGACTTATTGTTGTGTGTGTATGATTCATGAATCACTGTTCCCTGTGAATGTTACATTAAGTAATGTTACGTTGAAAAAAAAAAACTATTGTACTGAGATAGAAAAATGTGAAATAAACCTACACCCACCATCACCACAATTGGAAGTTGAAGACTCAGATGAATCAAAGGGATGTTAGGAAGTATTTCTTCAGTCATAGAGTAGTCAGGCCGTGGAACAGCCTAGAAAGTGACGTAGTGGAGGCGGGAACCATACATAGTTTTAAGGCGAGGTATGATAGAGGTCATGGGGCAGGGAGAGAGAGGACCTAGTAGCAATCAGCGAAGAGGCGGGGCCAGGAGCTGTGACTCGACCCCTGCAACCACAAATAGGTGAGTGCAAATAGGTGAGTACCACTGTCACTGCTACCATCCGCCATCACTGCCAACACCCACCATCACTGCTACCACCCGCCACCACTGCTACCACCCGCCATTACTGCTACCACCCGCCATCACTGCCAACATCCACCATCACTGCTACCACCCACCATTTACTGCCAACATCCACCATCACTGCTACCATCCCCCTCACTACTACCACCCCCACCACTGCTACCACCCCCCATTACTGCTACCACCGCCATCACTGCCAACACCCACCATCACTGCTACCACCCACCATCACTGCCAACATCCACCATCACTGCTACCATCCACCATCACTACTACCACCCCCCACCACTGTACCACCCGCCATTACTGCTACCCCCCGCCATCACTGCCAACACCCACCATCACTGCTACCACCCGCCATTACTGCTACCACCCGCATCACTGCCAACACCCGCCACCACTGCTACCACCCGCACCACTGCTTTCCACCGCCATTACTGCTACCACCCGCCATCATGCCAACATCCACCATCACTGCTACCACCCACCATCACTGCCAACATCCCCCATCACTGCTACCATCCCCATCACTACTACCACCCACCACCCCCTGCTACCACCCACCATCACTACTACCACCCACCACCACTGCTACCACCCGCCATCACTGCCAACACCCACCGTCACTGCTACCACCCGCCATCACTGCCAACATCCACCATCACTGCTACCACCCCCCATCATGCCAACATCCACCATCACTACTACCCCCACCATCACTACTACCACCCGCCATCACTGCCAACATCCACCATCACTGCCAGCACCCACATCATGCTACCACCCACCATTACTGCTACCATCCACAAACACCACTGTCACTGCTACCACCCACCATCACTGCTGCCATCCACAATCACCACTGTCACTGCTACCCCCACCATCACTGCTGCCATCCACAATCCCACTGTCACTGCTACCACCCACCATCACTGCTGCCATCCACAATCACCACTGTCACTGCTACCACCCACCATCACTGCTGCCATCCACAATCACCACTGTCACTGCTACCACCCACCATCACTGCTGCCATCCCAATCACCACTGTCCACTGCTACCACCCCATACACTGCCATCCACAATCACCACTGTCATGCTACCACCCACCATCATTCTACCCCTCACCATCCTGCTACCACCCCATCACTGCTGCCATCCACAATCACCACTGTCACTGCTACCAAACCCCCCATCACTGCTGCCATCCACAATCACCACTGTCACTGCTACCACCCACCATCACTTCTACCACTCACCATCACTGCTACCACCCACCATCACTGCTGCCATCCACAATCAACACTGTCCCTGCTACCACCCACCATCAGTTCTACCTGCCACAATTACTGCTGCCACAAACCATCACTGCTACCATCCACCACCAATATTACCGCTGTTACCACCCACCATCACTGCTATCACCCACCATCACTGCTACAAACCCCCCATCACTTTCATCACTACCATCACTACTACCACCCACCATCACTGCTATCACCCACCAAACACTGCTACCACCCACCATCACTGCCACCATCCACCATCATTGCTATCACCCACCACTATGCTACCTCTCACCGTCACTGGTTACCACCCACCTTTACTGCCACCTCACCATCACTGCTACCGCCCCACCATCACTGATACCCCCCCACCATCACTGCTACCTCACCATCACTGCTACCGTCCACCATCCTGATACCACTCACCATCACGGGTCCATCCACAATCATCACTACCACTGCTACCACCCATCACTGCTTCCACCCACCATCACTGCTACCATCCACCATCACTTTCATCACTCACCATCACTACTACCACCCACCATCACTGCCACCACCCACCATCATCGCTACCATCCACCCTCATTGCTATCACCCACCACTACTGCTACCTCTCACCGTCACTGTTACCACCCACCCTCCTGCCACCACTCACCATCACTGCTACCGCCCACCATCACGATACCACCCCACCCTCACTGCTTCACCCACCATCCACTGCTACCACCCACCATCACTACCATCACCCACCATCACTGCCACCACCCCCCATCACTGCTACCACCCACCGTCACTGCTCCCACCCACTATCACTGTTACCACCATCACTGTCACCACCAATCATCTCTGCTACCATCAACATGCTACCACCAATTTTCCATCACTGATTCCACCCCCCATCACTGCCACCACCCACAATCCTTGCTACCGCTCACCCACTGTACCACCCACTTACTGTCCCCCACCCACCATCACTGCTACACCCCCCATCACTGCTATCATCCACCCTCACTGCTATCACCCACCATCACTGCTGCCACCCTTCCTCACTGCTGAGATATGCTATCACCACTGCCATTGCTACCACCCACCATCACTGCCAAAACCCACCATCACGGCTGCACTCACCATCACTGCTACCACCCACCATCACTTCTTTCATCCACCGTCACCACTGCCACAGCTACCCCCACCATTACTTCTACCAACCACCATCACTGCTACCCCCCACCATCACTGCTACCACCCAACCATCACTGCTACCACCCACCGCACTGGGCACCAATCCACCATTACTACTACCACCACCATCACTGCCACCAACCACCATCGCTGCAACCCCCACCATCAGTGCCACAACCCACCATATCTGCTACCTCCCCCCATCACTGCTACCACCCACCTTTACTACAAGCACCCCCCATTTACTACTACCACCCACCATCACTGCCACCAATCACCATTGCTGCAACCACCCACCATCACTGCCACAACCCACCATCAGTGCTACAACCCACCATCATTGCCACCACTCACCATCACTGTTACCACCCACCATTACTGCTACCATCCACCATCACTGCCACTGCTTCTACCCACCATCACTGCTTCCACTCACCATCACTGCTACCATCCACCATCACTGCTACCATCCGCCATCACCACTGCCACTGCTATCACCCACTATCACTGCTATCACCCACCATTACTGCTACCTCCCACCATCACAGTTACCACCCACCATCACTGCTACCACCCACCGTCAATGCTACCACCCACCATCACTGCTACAACCCACCATCACTGTCACCATCAACCATTACTGCTACCCATCATCACCACTACCACCACTCACCATCAATGCCACCACCCATCACTGCTACCACCAGCACCAATGCCGCCACCCACCACCACTGAAGTTCCTGTACAGACAAGCACAGTGTCTACCTACTGAGGCTCGCAGGACCCTATGTCTATCCCTTATACAATGTCATATGGACAACGCTTGCTCTTCATGGTACTCACAGTGTCCAGATAATCTTGCTGCCAATTTTGTCAAGGTTGGGAACCAAAGCAATCATAATAGTACTAGGGGGAGAGAACACAACTTTGTAGTACCCACAGTCAGTGGCCAGGCTTCAAACACCTTTTATTGTATAGCAATAAAGGAACTTCTTGCACATGTCAAAGCCAGTCATAGCATGAGTCAGTTCAATAAGAACCAAAAGTTGCCTAATGAATGTAGCGACAGAAAGGGAGAAGAAGGATTTTTTTATTTTTTTTAGCTAACCCTCATGTAAATGTAAATAATTATTTTTACCTTATTCCTAGTATATATCCTTTATAATATAATAAGATATAAAAAGGACTCCAATGGAACTAGGTCACTTTGACTTTTTGGGTTATCCCAGGTTCTCTACACACGTACTGCTATGTATGATAATCTATGTAACTGGATTTGTGTATACCTGAATAAAATTACTTTCCCACCACCCTTCCATCCCCACCACCCTCCACCACTGCACATCACCTCCCCAAATCACTGCTCCTCACCATCCCACCATCACGTACTCCACCCTCACCACATACCCACATCCACCATCCCCCCATCATGCTACCATCCACCATCACCCACCCTCACTGCTACCATCCACCATCACACACCATCACTGCCGAATCCCACTCAACACCAACATCACTGCCACCAACATCATTACATCTCCATTGCCAACTACCATCACTGCTATCACCCAGGATCACCACTACCGACATCACTGACCATCACTGCCACCACCTACTACTGCCACTTCCGTCACTGCCCCCACTATCACTGCCGCCATCACAACCCACCATCACCACTGCCACCAGCACCACCCACCATCATTGCCACCACCACTGGAAGCACCCAGTATCTTCACTGCTTCCACCACCAACCATCACCACCAACGTATTACAAAATGCGACTTCGATAATATATAGACATCTCCACAGAATACTAGAAGGTCAACTTACTGATTAGGATAGGAGGAACCGGGGTGTCGGTGCTGCGAGCGCTTAGCCTTGATATTGGGAGGACGGATGAGAACGTGGCAAGGGAAGTAGAATATATAATGGTTGATTTCTTGTATATATCGTGGGGAATGCGAGGGAAGAGTGATTGGGAGGTGAGGAAACGGGTTTCAGCGACGTCGTTGTGTAACACGATGAGTAGGAATCGGGAGGTGTATGGGAGGAGATGAGTTGAAGCTTTTACCGAGGATTACAAGTCCATCACTGTTGGGGAGTTGCTGGGGTTGTGAGGGGGGGGAGTAGGTTCAGAAGTAGTGGAAAGCGTTTAGTCGCAGGGAGGGGGGTGAACAAACGGGCTTGCCAAACAAAAGGGGGAGATACACAATACACAAATAACACGCACATAGAAGAGAGGAGCTTACGGCGACGTTTCGGTCCGACTTGGACCATTTACAAAGTCACACTAACGAGAAGTAGAGCAGGATGGGTATATATAGGCATGAGGCGGTAGTAGTAGTAGTAGTAGTAGTAGTAGTAGTAGGGTAACAGTGGAGGGAAGGAAGTAGTAGTGGGGAGGTAGTAAGAGTAGGAGGGGCCAGTCAAATACTAAGAGGAGCACTGCAAGGGAGCTGGTGCCCACAGAGGGTAAGAGCAAGAACACCGAGGGGGGGGGGTGAAACAAATAAATAAACAAATAAAGGAGGAACAAATACACAGGGCAGAAGAAAGACAACCCAGAGGAAAAAAAGGAAAGAGGAATGGGGAAGAGGGTGAAGAAGAAATAAGGAGGAATCAGGTTAAGACACGAGTGTTTTGAAGTTTGGAGCATTTTACAATGTAGTGGGAGAGGAAGACATCTACAGAGACGAAGCCGGAACTAAGATTCATACAAGGAAAGCTGTGTATTAGAGAGACTGTGACTGTTAAAGTTGGAAGTAGGGAAGACAGTTTTAGCAGAAGACCAGTCTATAGGATGGCTGTGATCTCTGAAGTGACAGAAAAGAGCATTGTTAGTGTTGGCAAGCCTAGTAAGTAAGTAAGTAAGTAAATTTATTCAGGTATACACAATACAGTTACATAGAATTATCATACATAGCAGCATATGTGTAGAGAACCTAGGATAACCCAAAAAAGTCAGACAGAGTGACTTATTTCCATTGGGGTCCTTTTACCTTATTATTATAATATAAAGGTTATAATATTTTCTTATTATTCTATAATGAAGATAACATCTTATTATCATACTAAAAAGACTATCTACTACACGAGGGTCATTAAGACTATCTACAATACGAGGGTCATTAAGACTATCTACTACCCGAGGGTCATTACGACTATCTACAATACGAGGGTCATTACTAGGGATAAGGTAAAATTTACACGTATTTTAGCTAAAAAAATAGAAAATCATTCCCCTCCCTTTCTGTTGCTTCATTCATCAGACACTTTTTGGCAGTCTTCTTGAACTGGTTCAAGCTATGACTGGCCTTGACATTTGTGGGTAGTCTGTTCCATTCCTTTATTGCTGTACAATAAAAGGTGTTTGAAGCCTGGCCACTGACTGTGGGTACTACAAAGTTGTGCTCTCTCCCCCTAGTACTATGATTGCTTTGGTTCCCAACCTTGACAAAATTGACAGCAAGATATTCTGGACACTGTTCGTGAGCAATTTTATAAACATGATTTAGCTTCAGTTGTTTTACTCTGTCTTCAACATTCAGCATATCCAACTGGTGTAATTCATCCTGGCCTACATGTTCTCTTGGTCCCAGCCCCAGGATGAATCTTACGATTTTGTTCTGGGTGATTTGCAGTCTATCTTTCAGTTTTTTTGTCAAGGCAGAGTACCAAGAAGAGCCTAACACTATGTTTGTGCTCCCTAAGTCTGTCAGAAAGAGATTGACCAGTTTCTCCAAAGTATTGAGGAGGACAGGAGGAGCAAGAAATAGAGTAGACACCAGGAACATCTGTAGAGGAAGGAGAGGTACGAACGAGATTAGTGCGAAGAGTGTTAGTCCGGCGGAAAGTAAGTTTGATGTCTAAGGAACGGAGAGAGTTGTTGAGATTAGAAAGACCGGAAATGTAGGGAAGGCAGCGGACAGAAGAGTTCCCAGGAGTAGAGAGTTTGGGGGAGAACAAACTTCGTTTAGCATGTGAGAAGGCAGAGTCTATGAAATGGGAAGGATAGCCAAGACGGGAAAACGAATTATGAAGAGTGGAAATTTCTGCTGGAAGGAACTGAGGATCACAGATGCGGAGAGCACGGAGAAAGAGGGAAATAAGAACACTTTTCTTGACAGGGGAAGCATGATAAGAAAAGTAGTGAATGTACATGCCACTGTGCATAGGTTTGCGGCAAACGGAAAAGGCAAAACCTGTATCTGAGCGGTGGACATGAACATCAAGAAAAGGAAGCAAGGAATTAGATTCCCATTCAGTTTTAAACTTAATGGAAGGGGAAAGATTATTAAGAGTATCAAAAAATGGTTGGAAGAGACAAGAGACCACAGAGCAAAGATGTCATCAACATAGCGGAGCCAGAGTGAAGGTCGCACATCGATGGTAGGAAGAACAGTCTCGAAGTATTCCATGTAAAGATTAGCAAGGACAGGAGAGAGAGGAGAGCCCATAGCGACACCGAAGGTTTGAGAAAAATATTTACCTTGGAAGGAAAAGAAATTAGAGTCCACACAGAGGCGGATAAGATCAAGAAAGACATCAATAGTTATAGGGAGATGTAGAAACCCTTCATGGGCCTTCTCTCTAAGAAAATCAAGGACATCATCAAGAGGGGCATTGGTGAAGAGGGACTCAACGTCAAGACTAAGCATCTTACAGGTCGGGAGAGAGCGAACCCGTTCAATGAAGTTCTGAGAGTGACGGAGGTGGGCAGGAGAAAAAGTACCAAGAAAGGGAGTGAGTGTTTTGGCCAGCCAAGAAGCAAGAGAATAAGAGGCAGAACCTCTAGAGGATATGATAGGACGTAGGGGAATAACAGGTTTATGGGTTTTGGGAAGGCCATAGAAATAGGGCATAGAGGGACAGATGACGCGAAAACGTTGAACAAGGTCAAAGTCAGGAGGATAGAGGTCGGAGAGAGTCCTTAGTTTCTTGTTAAAAGTTCTCTTGATGCGATCAAGAGGGTTGGAAACGAGAGGAGTGTAGGTACGTGAGTCAGAGAGCAAGACATCAGCTTTAGGAGGTAATCCTGGGCGATCAAGGAAAAACTACGGAATTACCTTTGTCAGGAGATAGTATGACAATGTTGGTGTTGGATTTGAGAGAAGAAAGGGCAAGTTGGTAACGGCGCGGAAGGTGGTGATTCTTAGAAAACAGACTACCAAGAGCAGGAGGGGAGGGGGCGCCACGAAAGGTGGACAAGTCAGGAAGATTAGGGGGAGCGGTGGAGACTGACAAAAAGAATCAAAAGAGCTAATCAGGGCAATACCAGCGCGAGGGGCAGGTGAAGTGGCAAAGGAAAGACCAAAACCAAGAAGTTCAAGCTCATACTGAGAGAGTGAGACAGAAAACAAGTTAGTAACACAGTCAGTGAGGGAGAATTTAGACCAAGGGCTAGCTGAGATGAGACGTTGAAGTTTATTCTGTAGTTTAGAGGAATGAATTTGTGAATTCAGGCGAGCAGCGTCAAAAGCAGTGGTAGAGAGAAGGTTACAGAGAACTTGTGGAAGAGAAGCAAAGAGAGCACGTTGACACTGACGGAGAGTAAAGAAGGCATCTTGAACCTGAGACTTCGTAGAAAGGATGAGCTGTTGAAGAAGGAGACTCTCATTATCAGGAAAGGGAGTGCCCAGTGGGTTGGGTTTCAGAAAATGGGAGAAGGAAGGTGGCAGAACTTGTTCAGCAAGACAGTCACGCGTGTTAGCGCGCCGGAAGTGGAATGCGTGTGTGAGAATGGTGGTGTGAAATGGGATAAGTGGTTGAAGTTTAACAGAAGTGATATGGAATAGGAGGTGCGGTTTGTGTGGGGTTTTACCCTTTTATTAGAACTCCCTGTGCCTGCGCACACTAAAGGAGAGTTCATCCGTTTTTGTGTGAGCGTGTTCAAGTGCATATTATACGGTTAGGGAAGAATGTATGTCGGTTAGTGGCGAGCAGGTTGAGTTTTACATGTGCAAAGTTTGGTCCACCATAAGGTGGGTGGCAACGTACGGTGTACCGAAGAAGGAGAAATGTTGTAGGTTGGGTGATGTTAATTAATCCTGTAAATTAATGCCCAGGTCTCCGTGGGTAGGGGAGACATGAGTGCCATAGGGTGTGTCAGACAGAAGACTGCCTTTTGTAGCTATGTATAATATTAGATGAAGTCATCGAATGCTGCATGGGACAGCAAAAACGGTAGGTTAGATTCCCATTGTAAATAAAATCATGAATGCTTTCATTGGACCATAGGGTTTTGTTTATAATATAATGGAAAAGTCCAACATCTCTTGTGGTTTTGTCATATAAAACGGCGAGGGGATGACCTGATCTGTGGGCGTAGCCGGGAGAGGGGAGGGTGGGAGAGGACACACTTGTTATTATGTTGTGACAAACTTAAGTATTATATATGGTGAAGATTTGGTTTTCCCCTATGTTCGGCATATGATTGAGATGTTCAGGCTGTGTTGGGGCTGGAGGTTGGAACGTATGTAGTTTTATGTACACTGTGTAGGGAGGGGGAAAGAGTTGGTATAGGTCACCATTGACATTTTGTCAGGTTTTGTGTTTTGTCATATGTATCTATCTTGTATGTAAAGAGTGTAAACGTAGGTTTAAATATTCGAGGTGTTTGCCTCTTTTGTTTTATCATCATTCATAAAGTCTTGTATGGAGAGAGAGAGAGAGAGAGAGAGAGAGAGAGAGAGGGGGGGGGGGTCAGCGTATGTGCTTGTATTCCTTGTTGTGTGACAGACTTGTGTTTTAGGTATATTGGGGAATATATGATATCTCTGATGTGTCGACACATGCTGTGTCGTTTGGGTGTAGCGAGGAGGGGGGATCATGTTCAGTTATTCTGTAAGTGTTTGTAATGTGATTAGAGACGTGGGAAGAGCCGGTATAGGTCACTATACGGCATTATGTCATGTTTTATGGTTTTAACATATGCATGTATCTTGTATGTACTGTTTTAAATAAAATATAAAAGAAAAAGCTTGCAAAGAAATAATTGAATCTGAATCTAAAAAAAAAACCGAGATTTTTCTCCTATGAAAAACAGCTATACAGAAATACCATGTTGCCACCATGAGCAACAGCCACCATTACCACCACTTCCTCCACCACTGCTTCCACCTCCTGCTGTGTAGAACAGAGGTTGATTGTGTGATTTATGACTGATTAGGTTAGTGATCCTCCTCAAGTCAGTCATGAAATTCAGCCAAAGGCCTGCCACTCTATCCTAGATTACCCGAATTAATAAGTATGTACCTTCATGTTACACAGTGGGCAGTGTGATGTATTAGACAGTTGAAATGGTAGATCTCTGATCACATGGTCACAGAGTACAAGAATGCGCATTCATAGACTCAGACTCAGTACTTATATGGAGGGGAGATGTGCCGTAGTATACAGAAAAATACCTGATAAATTAGACACATGTGCAACTCTTGGGTATCTTTATTGAGGAAACGTTTCGCCACACAGTGGCTTCATCAGTCCATACCAAGGAGAATCTTGAAGAACAGGAGGAGAATGAGGTAATCAGTCCCTCAACCTTGAGTCGATGTGGTCAGTCCATCAATCTTGAATAGAATACGGCATACGTGCTGAGAAGGAGCTTATAAACCGTTGGCAGGAGAGGTGAAGCAGTCATAGGTCGTGTAACATTTGTTCAATGTTGAAGTAGGTCGTGCCCAAGAATTAGGCAAGCGAAGAATTCCCAAGTATTAAGATCCCAAGAAGTTGCAGTGTCTGACAGGTTTGTAGATGAATGGTTCAGAGAACCGACATGTTGATAAATTAGACACATGTGCAACTCTTGGGTATCTTTATTGAGGAAACGTTTCGCCACACAGTGGCTTATCAGTCCATACAAAGGAGAATCTTGAAGAAACAGGAGGAGAATGAGGTAATCAGTCCCTCAACCTTGAGTCGATGTGGTCAGTCCATCAATCTTGAATAGAATACGGCATACGTGCTGAGAAGGAGCTTATAAACCGTTGGCAGGAGAGGTGAAGCAGTCATAGGTCGTGTAACATTTGTTCAATGTTGAAGTAGGTCGTGCCCAAGAATTAGGCAAGCGAAGAATTCTTGGGCACGACCTACTTCCACATTGAACAAATGTTACACGACCTATGACTGCTTCACCTCTCCTGCCAACGGTTTATAAGCTCCTTCTCAGCACGTATGCCGTATTCTATTCAAGATTGATGGACTGACCACATCGACTCAAGGTTGAGGGACTGATTACCTCATTCTCCTCCTGTTCTTCAAGATTCTCCTTTGTATGGACTGATGAAGCCACTGTGTGGCGAAACGTTTCCTCAATAAAGATACCCAAGAGTTGCACATGTGTCTAATTTATCAACATGTCGGTTCTCTGAACCATTCATCTACAAACCTGTCAGACACTGCAACTTCTTGGGATCTTAATACTTGGGAATTCTTCGCTTGCCTAATTCTTGGGCACGACCTACTTCAACATTGAACAAATGTTACACGACCTATGACTGCTTCACCTCTCCTGCCAACAGTTTATAAGCTCCTTCTCAGCACGTATGCCGTATTCTATTCAAGATTGATGGACTGACCACATCGACTCAAGGCTGAGGGACTGATTACCTCATTCTCCTCCTGTTCTTCAAGATTCTCCTTTGTATGGACTGATGAAGCCACTGTGTGGCGAAACGTTTCCTCAATAAAGATACCCAAGAGTTGCACATGTGTCTAATTTATCAACATGTCGGTTCTCTGAACCATTCATCTACAGAAAAATACCTGTTGAGTTACAACTGTCTGGTCCAGCCACGAGAGATCCTTGATCGCAGTGAAACATAACTATTTCAGGTCATGTGTGTGTAACAGATAGGTACTTCACTGCACAAGTATAAGAGGAAGTCACCTTAGTCTCTCACTGCTCGTAGGTAACTGAGGATAATGTGGGCTGCGGTACCCGTGGGCCTCTTTGCGAGGAAAAAAAGGGTGCAAGGCGTTTTTCATTGTATAGGATGTGAGTTGTGTAGCTTACTAAGTGTGGCATGCAAAGAGTATGTTACAATTTATTCGGCATATGTCACACTCCTATATAGGCTACTTCCCAAACAGCGAACCGGGTGCTATGGGCTTAATGATTAACAGGGTACCCGTCATAAAATCAGTACCTTAGTTCATTGGCCAATCACAGGCAAGCCTGCCAAAGTTGAAGCAACGTGGTTCACTTGCATAGCTGCTGGTTCAGCACGGTACACACTCTCTGGCTTCTGCTTTGCTGTCACAGTCATGTACACTTACTATTCTATCTGTACATATTGTACATACCTGTATATATCATCTGGTGAAGGTTAAATATACATTATAGTCTATTGTTGAGTTTTGTTTGCTCCACATTCCCATTACGACCAGGTCTCACAGGACATTCTTTACCTGTGTTCGTAATACTAACCTAAATTCTCTCTGATCAAGGCTGCCAAAATTTATTTTGTAATAGTACCAAACTTTTCACGATAATGTACCATATTTTAAGCATCTTAAAAAGGAAAAGAATGCATTTAAATTACAGTACTTTATATCTTACTGAAACATTGAAATAGAAGAAAT
>NC_069403.1:26207301-26276548 GCF_026875155.1 Cherax quadricarinatus
CCTCACCACTACTGCCATTAGCACCTTCAGTCACCACCACCATCACCACAGCCACCGCCACCATCACCACTACAGCACCACCTCTCACCAATGCCATCACCACCACCACTAGTGGCTCTGGTGGCCTGGTGGTTAACGCTCTCGCTTCACACGGCAAGGGTCTGGGTTCGATTCCCAGCCAGAGTAGAAACATTGGGCGTGTTTCTTTCCACTTGTTGTCTATGTTCCCCATCAGTAAAATGGGTACCTGGGTGTTAGTCGACTGGTGTGGGTCGCATCCCGGGACACTGACCTAAGGAGGCCTGGTCACAGACCGGGCCGCGGGGGCGTTGACCCCCGGAACTCACTCCAGGTAAACCACCACATGCAACAACCACCATTAATACCACCATCACCACTGCCACCACCATCACAACAACCACTGCCACCACCTCCTAACACCACTACTGTGGAAAATTTAATTTTCCTATAATTAGTAATGTATATGTGAAGGGTTAATATAAAGTAATATAAATCTTTCTTTCAACAAAGCGGCCGTATCCCACTGAAGCAGGGTGGCAGTATCCCACTGAAGCAGGGTGGCAGTATCCCACTGAAGCAGGGTGGCCTGAAAAGAAAAACAAAAGTTTCTCTTTTTAACTTTAGTAATGTATACAGGAGAAGGGGTTACTAGCCTCTTGCTCCCGGCATTTTCGTCGCCTCTTACGACACACATGGCTTACGGAGGAAGAATTCTGTTCCACTTCTCTATGCAAGCGGAACAAAAGTATTAATGGTAGTCACAAACTACCAAAGCGAGTGAGTGCTTCCAGGTGAGTGGGGGAGGGGGGGTTGTGTGGATGGCAGGAGGCACTAGTGGTGACACGGGTGTGGAAGGTAGGGGGTTGTGGATGGCAGGAGGCACTAGTGGTGACACATGTGTGGAAAGTAGGGGGTTATGTAGATGGCAGGAGGCACTAGTGGTGACACGGGTGTGGAAGGTAGGGGGTTGTGTGGATGGCAGGAGGCACTAGTGGTGACACGGGTGTGGAAGGTAGGGGGTTGTGTGGATGGCAGAAGGCACTGGTGGTGACACGGGTGTGGAAGGTAGGGGGTTGTGTGGATGGCAGGAGGCACTGGTGGTGACACGGGTGTGGAAGGTATGGGGTTGTGTGGATGGCAGGAGGCACTGGTGGTGACCGGGTGTGGAAGGTAGGGGGTTGTGTGGATGGCAGGAGGCACTGGTGGTGACACGTGTGTGGAAGGTAGGGGGTTGTGTAGATGGCAGGAGGCACTGTGGTGGACACGGGTGTGGAAGGTAGGGGGTTATGTAGATGGCAGGAGGCACTAGTGGTGACACGGGTGTGGAAGGTAGGGGGGTTAAAGTAGGTGGGAGGGAGGCACTAGTGGTGACACGGGTGTGGAAGGTAGGGGGTTGTGTAGATGGCAGGAGGCACTGGTAGTGACACGGGTGTGGAAGGTAGGGGGTTTTTGTGGATGGCAGGAGGCACTCGTGGTGACACGGGTGTGGAAGGTAGGGGGTTTGTGGAGGGCAGGAGGAACTGGGGGTGAAGGGGTTGTGGAAGGTGGGGGTTTGTGGGGATGGCGGGAAAGGCCCACTGGGGGTTCCCGGGGTTTGGGGAAAAGGTGGGGGGTTATGAAAGAGGCAGGGGGGCCACTGGGGGGGACACGGGGGGGGAAAGGAAAGGGGGTTTGTGTAGATGGCGGAGGGCACTAGGGTAAACACGGGTGGGAAGGTGGGGGGGTTATTTTAGAGGCAAAGGGAAATAGGGGTTGCAGGGGTTTTTGGGGAAAGGTGGGGGGTTTAATGTAGAGGCAGGAGGCATATGGTGACAGGGTGGGGAAAGGTTAGGGGGTTATGTGGGATGGCAGGAGGCACTAGGGGGGACACGGGTGGGGAAAGGGGTAGGGGGTTGTGAAAGATGGCAGGAGGCACTGGGGGGGTGACACGGGTTTGGAAGGTAGGGGGTTGTGTAGAGGGCGGGAGGCACTAGTGGGACACGTGGTGGAAGGTGGGGGGTTATGTAGAGGGCTTTAGGCACATGGTGACACGGGTGGGGAAAGGTTGGGGTTTTTTGTGTAGAGGGCCCAGGGACTAGTGGGGGACAGGGGTGTGGAAGGGGGGGGTTTTAGTAGAGGGCGGACCCACTAGGGTTGACATGGGTGGGGAAAGGGGTAGGGGGTTATGTAGTTTGGCAGGAGGCACTAGGGTGACAGGGGGTGGGGGAGGGTGGGGGGTTTTATTGGAGGGCAGGGGGGGCACTAGTGGTGAAAACGGGTGTGGAAGGTAGGGGGTTGTGTAGATGGCAGGGGGCCCTGGTGGGACACGGGTGGGGAAAGGGTTGGGGGGCTGTGTGTGGAAAGGAGGCACTAGTGGTGACACGGGTGGGGGAAGGGTTTGGGGGTTTGTAGATGGCAGGAGCACGGGTTGGGGGACACGGTGGGGAAGGTTGGGGGCTGTGTGGGATGGCAGGGGGAAACTAGGGGTGACACGGGGGGGTGGAAGGTTGGGGTTGTGTAGATGGGGGAAAGGCACTAGTGGTGAACGGGTGGGGGAAAGGGGTAGGGGGTTTTGTAATGGCAGGAGGCACTGGTGGTGACAGGGGTTTGGGGAAGGTGGGGGTTGTGTAGAGGGGCAGGAGGAAACTAGGGGTAAACCCGGGTGTGGAATTTGGGGGTTTGTGTAGATGGCAGGAGGCACTAGTGGTGCCCACGGGTGGGGAAAGGTAGGGGGTTGTGTAATGGCAGGAGGCAGGGTGGTGCCCGGTTTGGGGAAAAGGTAGGGGGTTGTGTAGATGGCAGGAGGAAACTAGGGGTGAAGGGGTGTGGAAGGTGGGGGGTTGTGTAGATGGCAGGAGGCACAAAGTTGTGACACGGGTGGGGAAAGGGGTTGGGGGGTTATGTGATGGAGGGGCATTAAGGGGGTGACAGGGTGGGGAAAGGGTAGGGGGTTGTGTAGATGGCAGGAGGCATAGTGGTACACGGGTGGGGAAGGTGGGGGGTTGGGGTAGAGGGAAAGGGGGCATAGTGGGGGACACGGTGTGGAAGGAAAGGGGGTTTTATGTAGATGGCAGGGGGCCCCCACTAGTGGTGACACGGGTGGGGAAAGGGTGGGGGTTTTTGTAGAGGGCAGGGGAAAACTGGGGGTGACAGGGGTTGGAGGGTTTGGGGGGTGGTTTTAGATGGCAGGAGGCACTAGTGGTGACACGGGGGTGGAAGGGGGGGGTTTTTGGTAATGGCGGGAGGCACTAGGGGTAAACCACGGTGTGGAAGGTAGGGGGTTATGTAGTTTCGGGAGGCACTAGGGGGTGACACGGGGTGGGGGAAGGTAGGGGGTTTGTGTAGATGGCGGAGGAACTGGGGGTTTACCGGGTGGGGAAAGGTTAAACTGCTGGTTTCGGCTTTCAAATTTGGGACACAAGGGGAGAGGTCAAAAAAAAAAAAAAATGGAAAACTAAATGGGGGAGTATGCCCCGGGGTGCCGTTTTAAAAAGGGGGGAAAGTTTTGGCTCTGTCCCGGGGAAAATTTGGAAAATCGGCCAAATTTTCCCAATAAAAACAACTAAGGCAAAATAGAAGGGGTTTATCTTTCAAAAACTAAGGAAGTTCCCCCCACAACGTAATATTCGCCCCCGAGTATTAACTCCACTACGGAAATGTTAAAAGGGGGGGGAACCAATAAAAATTTTACTTACCGTGGGGAGGGGTTGGGGATACTTAATCTGAACATTTAAATAGGGATAATCTCTTTTTATACTTTTTTAATGAAAATTTATTTATTTCCCAAAAAAATTACCCCACCCAAAATTACTCATTTAAAAGTAATTGTGTTACCAGATATACACTCCACCCATGTGTCAGTGTTAAGGGGTTTTCAGTTTTTAATGTATCAGTGTTAATGTGTCAGTGTTAATGTGTGGGTTTTTTTAATGTGTAGTGTTAATGTGTCAGATTTTAATGTGTAAAGGTTTTTAAATGTGTCAGTTTTAATGTGTCAGATTTAATGTGTCAGATTTAAAGGGTGTCAGTGTTTTTTTGCATTTTTTTAAAAGGGGTAAGAGTTAAGGTTCAGTTTTTAATGTTTTTGTTTTAAATGTATCAGTTTTAATTTTCCCATTTTTAATGTGTCAGTGCTAATGTGTCAGTTTTTAAGTGTCATTGTTAATGAGCCCAGGGGTTAATAAGTCAGTGTTAAGTGTCCGGGGTTTTAATTGTGTCAGTGTTAATGTGTCACTGTTAATGTGCCCTTGGGTTAAGGTTTCAGTTTTTAATGTGTTAGTTTTAAAAAGTATCAGTGTTAATTTTTCATTTTTTAATGTTCATTTTTTAATGTTCAGTGTTAATGTTTTCAGTTTTAAAATGATTCAGTTTTAATTGGCCCCAGTTTTTAATGGGGTCAGTGTTAATGGGGGTGGGGGGGTTGGGGGGTTTTTAGTGTTAATGTGTCATTTTAATTTTTTCACTGTTAATGTGTCACTGTTAAATTTTGTCAGTTTTTAAGTATCATTTTAAAGTTTTAGGGGTTAATGTGCCCAGTGTTAATGTTTTCAGAGTTAATGTGTCAGTTTTTTAATGTGTCTTTGTTAATGTGTCATGTTAATGCCCAGTTTTAATGATCAGTTTTAAATGTGTCAGTGTTAATGTGTCAGTGTTAATGTTTTCAGTTTTTAATGTGTTAGTTTTAATGTGTCAGTGTTAGTGTATCAGTTTTAAAATTTTGTAAATTGTTTTTTTGCCTCAGTTTTTAATGTGTCAGTTTAATGGTTTTGTTTAATGTGTTATTTTTAATGTATAAGTTTTTTAATGGGGTCAGTGTTAATGCGTCATGTTAATGGGTCAGTTTTAAAATGTGTCAGTGTTAATGGGGGCAGTGTTTTTGTTCAGTGTTAATGTGCCCGTGTTAATGTGTCAGTTTTAAAATTGGTTATTTTAATTTATCAGTGTTAATGTGTCTTTAATGCGTCAGTGTTAATGGGGTCAGCGTTAATGTTCAGTGTTAATGTTTCAGTTTTTAATGTGCCCAGTTTTAAAATTGTGCAGTGTTAATGTGTTATTTTAAATTGTATCAGTGTTAATGTGTCAGGGGTTAATGCGTCAGTTTTAAAATGTGTCAGTTTTAATGTGTCAGTGTTAATTTTTGCCCGTTTTTTAATTTTTCGGGTTTTTAATGTGCCCATGTTAATGTATCAGTTTTTAATGTGTTAGTTTTTAATGTGTCAGTGTTAGGGTATCAGTGTTAATGTTTTAGTTTTTAATTCCCGTGGGTGAAAAGGGTATCAGTTTTAATGTTTAAGTTTTAAATGTGTCAGTGTTAGTGTTTTTCAGTTTTAATGTGTTAGTTTTTAAGGTGCAGTGTTAATGTACCCGTGTTAATGTTTTTAGTGTTAATGTGTCAGTTTTTGGGTGAAACTTTTAATGTGCCCAGTGTTAATGCGTCAGGGGTTAATTTTGGTCAGTTTTTTAATGTGTCAGTGTTAATGTGCCCCAGTTTTAAATTTTGCCCATTTGTTAATGTATCAGTCAAAAAGTTTTTATTTGTTAATGCGTCATTTACTCACCTAGTTGTACTCACCTATTTGGAGGTTGGGGGGGGTCGACCCGAGCCCCGGCCCCCGCCTCTTACTGATCGCTACTGGGGTCACTCCCCCCTGAGCCGGGGAGTTTTATCATACCTCTGCTTAAAGCTATGTATGGATCCTGCCTCCACTACATCGCTTCCCAAAATATTCCATTACTGACTACTTCCCGTGGGTTTAAGGGAAATTTCTTCCCAAAATTTCCCCCTATTCACGTGTCTTCAGCTTTCCCAAATGTTTTCCCCTTTTTACTGTGTCCCAAACTTTTGGAAAAATCCTGTCTTTTTCCACCTTGTCAATTCCTCCAATTTTTATGGGCGTTATCCCTGTCCCCCCCCTATCTCTCCTGTCCCCCCAGTTTTCGTCAGGGTTTATTTCCCTTAACCTCTCCTCGTTTTGGAAAACCTCTTAGCTCTGGGGGCTAGTCTTGTTGCAAATTTTCCCCTTTTTCTAGTTTGGGGGGGGTTTTCCCAAAAGGTGCCGCCAAAACCCCCAAAAATGGGCCTTTTAAAATACACGGTGTAAAAGGGTCCTGGGAAAGATTCCTTTTTTAAGATGTCGGAATGCTGTTCTGAGGTTTGCTAGGCGCCCCCCCCCTATGCCCGCAGCATTATTTGGTTGAAGTGCGTTTAGGAGATGTGCCCCGGTGTTATACTTTACCCCCAAAATCTTTTTTTCCCTTTAGTGGGTTTTTAGTCTCTGACCCCCTAGACTGTACCCCGTCTGCGGCCTTTTTTGCCCTTCCCCAAACTTCATGCTTTACACTTGGGGGGATTGAACTCCCCGGACCAATTTCTGGACCGGTTGCAGCCTGTCCCGATCCCCTTTTTAGTTCTGCCCGGTCTTTTGAAACGAGTGAATTCTTCTCATCAAATTCCGTCATCTGCAAAAGGGGCCCCCTCAGGTTATTCCTTCCCCTCAGTCGTTCAAAAAATACCAAAACAGAAATGGTTTCCCGGGACTGACCCCTGCGGGACCCCCCCTGGGGCACGGTTCCCCCTCCCGACACTCGCCCCGTACCATGACTCGTGCTGTCTCCTTTACAAGTAATTTCCCCGATCCATTTTAGTTTCCCTTCCCTGTTATCCCTGCTTGGTCCTCCAAATTTTTTTAACCAAACTCTGTGTGGAAATGTGGGCAAACGCCCCTTTTTGCAGTCCCAAAAAAATGCAAACCCCCCCACCCCCCCCCTCTTTTTGGGGGGTTTCTGGGTGTCACCATGTCATGAAATCCAGTAGGTTTTGTGACCGGATTTCCCGTCCCCGAAACCCTTTGGTGCTGTTGATGAGATCATCCTTTCTAAAGGGGTTCCAACCCCTCTTCTCCCCGATAAATTTTTCTCCATGATTTTGATACTATACATGTCAGTGACACTGGTCGTGTTTTAAAGCTTCATGTCTGTCTCCTTTTTTAAAAATTGGGACTACATTTGCTGTCTTTTCCCGCCCAGGGAATCCCCTGTTTCGATAGATGTATTGGGAAAATTGGGTTTTTAGGGGTACACATAGCGCCTCTGCTCCCCCCCCCTCAATACCTTGGGGGGATGTTATCTGGGCCCCCTTTTCCTCGGGGGTACCCAGCTCACTCGAAGCCTCTTCACTTCTTCCCCGGGTTTTGTGCACTGTGTCCAAAAAAATTGGGTTGCCCCCCCTCCCCCGTCTTTCCGGAAATCCCCCCCTGTCCCTCTGTGAAAAAAACTTTTTGAATTCTTGTTGAGTTTTTTTCCATACTTTTAGGTCATTTCTTGTTGTCTCTCCTCCTTCCCTTTCCCTTTGGCCCGATTACCCGGTCCTTGATGTTTTTTTCCCCCCTGTGTCGTACAACAGTTTCGGGGCCGATTTGGGGTTTTTTGCTCTAAAGTCATTTTCAAAATTGTCTTTGGGCCTCCCTTCTTATTGTGCATATTCTTTCTGGGTCTACGACTGTTCTCCTTTTTCTCCTGGGGCCTTTGGCCCTTTTATATTTTTTTCTTCCCTTCCCAAAACACTTGGTTTTTGCTCCCCCGCACCTTTGGGTAAAACCAAAAAGGGGTCATCCTGGCTTTTTCATTTTAAACCTGTTTCCCTTGGGTACAAACCCCTCCTCAGCCTCCCTTTCTTTTTGTTGCAAAATATTCCATCATCTCATTAACTGGCTTCCCGCCAGTTTTTTCTGTCCCCCCTGAACCCCCCTTCAGGTAGTTCCTCATTCCTGTGTAAATCCCCTTTCTTTTAGTTTGGGTTTATTCGTCCTGGCCCCTTTCCCGCTTCTCCCCCCCTTGTAGCTCTTTCTGTGTATTCGAAACTTAAAGTTTTTGTTGCGGCCCCCCCCGCCAAATAGCGGTTTAAATAGTTTAAAACCCCGCCGGGGCCGGGAGTACCCCTGGGGACGTATCAAAAAACCCCAAAGTGGGGGGCGCTGAAACCGGGCCTTTTGAAAACATAAGTTCCCCGAGTGCCTCAAAGGTGCGCATTAAGCGTAGGACCTGACCACCCAAGGGGCCCGTCTACTGGCTTTAAATAACATATGTCTGAGCGCCTCAGGATAGCCAAACCCAAGCAGTAGGTACCTGCACACCTAAGGGGACACGTCTACTTGGGTTCCCGCAAAAATTAAGTACCCGAAAATCCCCAGGGTACACATTAGCAGTAGGGACCTGACCACCTAATCGTACCTATCTACTGGCCTTTTGAAAAAACCGCTCACCGCAGCTCACGAGTTTTTGGGCCTCAGTTACTTGACGGCCGCTTCAGTGAGCTTGCAGTATGGTGTTCGGCTAGGGGTGTGTAAACCCGGGTTTGGAGAGGATTTCTGGAACCGGTGATGTCTGTGGACTCCCTCTACGCTGTAAACTGTGGCCGGAATCATCAGTGTGTTTAGGGGGCATTACATGAAAAAAGGTTGGATGTTACACGAACGGGGCCCAGGACCGTAGTGGGGACACTTAGGGACGTAGAGGAGTGGAACATGAGAATGCCAGGACCGTAGGGGAACATGAGATGAAAAGGGTGTCGGGGGACACTGAAGAGGGCCTGGTTTGTAGTGTACACTGAATAGTGTCATGTGACTGGCCTCTTTTGGTGAAAGCATTGATTGTAATTTATTATTAAAACAAATGTTATTTAAATTTATTTTTTAGCTAGAATATATATAAGTGACACAGTAGTGTCAAGAAAGGTTGTCCCTGTGTAGGGTTATGAATTATTTATTATTTTAGTAAAATGCTAATTAAATTTATTATAGTAATATGTACATACATATTTAGTTCCAGTACCTTAGACCAAAGAAGTTGATTTTTATATAAAAAGTTTAAATTGATTTTAATGTGTGTATTTATGTACCCGAACTCTTTTTAAAAAGGATAAATCTTACCATTTTTAAAAAATTATTTTTTGTAATAGTTAATGTGTCAGGTTAATGTGTCAGTTTTAAATTGTCAGTGTTAATGTGTCAGTTTAAATTTTGTCAGGTTAATGGTTAGTTTTAAATGTATCAGTGTTAATGTGTCAGTGTTAATGCGTATGTTAATGTGTCAGTGTCAGTGTATCGTGTTAATGTGTCAGTTTTAATGTTCAGTGTTAAATGTTAGTGTCATGTATCGGGTTTTAAATTGTGTCATGTTAAGTATCTGTTTGTGTCAGTGTCGTGATCATGTATATGTGTCTGCAGTGTAACAGTGTTAATATGTCAGTGTTAAGTATCAGATTAATGGTCAGTATATCAGTGTTATTGTGTCAGTGTTAATGTATCAGTGAAACAGTGTTAATTGTCAGTTTTAAATTTTCAGATTAATGTGCGTATATCAGTGTTATTGTTTTCAGTGTTATTGTATCAGTGTTAATGTGTCAGGTCAGCGTATCAAGTTAATATGTAGTGTTAAATGTATCAGTGTTAATGTGTTAGTGTCAGTGTACGGGTTTTTAATGTTTCAGTGTTAATGTATCAGCTTTAATGTGTCAGTGTCAATGTATCAGTTTAATGTGTCGTGTTAATGTATCAGCGTTAATGTGTCAGTCCCATGTATCAGTGTTAATGTGTCGGTTAATGTATCAGTGTTAATTTTCCCAGTGTGTGTACAATTAATGTGTCTTTTTAATGATAGTTTTAATGGTTATGTCAGGTACAGTTTTAAATGGTCAGTGTTAATGTACAGCGTTAATGTTCAGTGTTAATGTATCAGCGTTAATGTGTAGTGTCAATGTATCGGTTAAT
The DNA here is from genome assembly GCF_026875155.1 of Cherax quadricarinatus. Classification (NCBI taxonomy): domain Eukaryota; kingdom Metazoa; phylum Arthropoda; class Malacostraca; order Decapoda; family Parastacidae; genus Cherax; species Cherax quadricarinatus. The sequence goes on from NC_069403.1 coordinate 26,217,069, forward strand.
GTGTCAGTGTTAATGTATCAGGTTAATGGTCGTGTCAGTGTTCAGAGTTAATGTGTCAGTGTTAAGTTTCAGTGTTAATGTGTTTTGTCAGTGTATCAGTGTTAATGTGTCAGTTTTAAATGTATCAGCGTTAATGTGCAGTGTTAATGTTCAGGTTAATGTGTTATGTCAGTGTATCGGTTAATGTGTCGTGTTAATTTTTCAGCGTTAATGTGTCGTGTCAGGTATCAGGTTTAATGTGTCAGTGTTAATGTATCAGCTTTAATGTGCAGGTTAATTATCTGGTTAATGTTCGTGTCAGTGTATCATGTTAATGTTCAGTTTAAGTATCAATTTTAAAAGTATCAGTGTTAATGTTCAATGTTAATGTATCAGTTTTAATGTATCAATGTTAATTTTCAGTGTTAATGTGTCGTGTTAATGTTCACTTTTAATTTCAGTGTTAATGTGTCACTTTTAAATGTGTAGTGTTATGTATCAGTGTTATGTGTCAGTGTTAATGTGTCAGTGTTAATGTGTCAGTTTATGTATCATGTTAATGGTAGTGTTAATTTCAGTTTTAATGTGTCAGTTTTAATGTGTCAGTTTTAAAATGTGTCATGTCATTAGTACTTCACCTAATTTACTCACCAAAATTGGGGTTTGCGGGGTCGAGACTCAGCTCCTGGCCCCGCCTCTTTCACTGTCTTACGGGACCCTCTCCTCTCTGCTTCCTGGTTTTGTCATACCTCTTTTAAACTATGAGGGTTTCCCTACCCCCATACTTCACTTGCTAGGCTTTCCACTTTCTACAACTCTTGACTGAAGAAATACTTCCTACGTCCCTGTGTGTCTGATCTTCACTTCCCGTTGTGACCCCTTGTCCCCGTGTCCCCTCTCTGGAAAAAATCCCATCTCTGTCCCCCTTGTCTTTCCCCCAGTATCTTGTATGTCGTTCATGTCTCCCCGACCCTTTTGTCCTCCCTGTCGTCAGTCCCATTTCCCTTAACCTTTCCCGTCGACTTCCCTTTAGCTTGGGGCTAGCCCTTTTTGCAAACCTTTGTACTTTTTCTAACTTCTTGACGTGCTTGACCAGGGTGGGTTTCCCGATGGTGCTGCTACCCGTATGGGCCTAACATACACATTACAGTGCATGAACGTTTTTTCCTTTTTAAGGTACGGAACGCTATTTCAGGTTTGCCAGGCCCCCCGAGCTGCACGGTTATTTGGTTATGGTGCCTCCGGGGATGTGCTCGGTGTTTGGTCACCCCAAGGTCTTTCTCCCTGAGGAGGGCTGTATTCTTTTTTCCACTTAGCCCATACTCTGCTGCGGTCTTCTTTTCCCCTCCCCAATCTTCATGACTTTGCATTTGGCTGGATGAAAATTTGAGAAGCCATTTTCTGGACCACATGTCCCGCCTTCCAGGTCTCTTTGCAGCCTGCCCCCATCCCCGCCGATTTAATTCTTCTCATAACTTCACTATCTGCGAACAGGGGCACTTCAGAGTCTATTTCCCTTTCCTCATGTCGTTTTCAATTTTTCAAAAAAAAGCACGGGCCCCAGAACTGACCCCCGTGGGACCCCCGCTCGTAAAGGCGCCACTGTGATACCTCTTCAGTACCATGACTCGTTGCCCGCCTCCTGTAGGTATTCCCTTTTCATTGCATGCCCTTTCCCTTTTTGTGTGCCTGATCCCCCCACTTCGCACTAATCTCTTGTGGGGGAAATTTCAAAGGCCTTCCTGCAGTCTAGGAAAACGAATCTACCCAACCCTCCTCTCGTGTCTTACTTCTGTTACCCTTTTCAAAAACTCCAGGAGGTTTGTGATACAAAATTTGCCTTCCTGAACCCCTGCTGGTTTTATTTATAATTTGTTCCTTTCCAGGTGTTCGACCACTCTCCCCCGATAATCTTTCTTTCAACAAACGGCCGTCTATCCCACTGAAGCAGGGTGGCAGTATCCCACTGAAAGCAGGGTGGCAGTATCCCACTGAAGCAGGGTGGCCTCGAAAGAAAAACAAAAGTTTTCTCTTTTAACTTTAGTAATGATACAGGAGAATGGAGTTTACTAGCCTTTGCTCCCGGGCATTTTCGTCGCCTCTTACGACACACATGGCTTACGGAGGAGAATTCTGTTCCACCTTCTCTATGCAAGCGGAACAAGTATTTAATGGTAGTCACAAATACCCAAAGCGAGTGAGTGCTTCCAGGTGAGTGGGGGAGGGGGGGTTGTGTGGATGGCAGGAGGCACTGTGGTGACCGGGTGTGGAAGGTAGGGGGGTTGTGGATGGCAGGAGGCACTAGTGGTGACACATGTGTGGAAAAGTAGGGGGTTTGTAGATGGGCAGGAGGCACTAGTGTGAACACGGGGTGTGGAAGTGTAGGGGGTTGTGTGGGTGGCAGGACAGGCACTAGTGGTGACACGGCGTGTGGAAAACAAGGGTAGGGGGTTGTGTGGATGGCAGAAGGCACTGGTGGTGACACGGGTGTGGAAGGTAGGGGGTGTGTGGATGGCGGAGGCACTGGTGGTGACACGGGTGTGGATGGTATGGGGTTGTGTGGATGCGGAGGCACTGGTGGTGACCGGGTGTGGAGGGTAGGGGGTTGTACGTGGATGGCAGGAGGCACTGGTGGTGACACGTGTGTGGAAGGTAGGGGTTGTGAAGATGGCAGGAGGGACTAGTGGTGACACGGGTGTGGAAGTAGGGGGTTATGTCGATGGCAGGAGGCACTAGTGGTGACACGGGTGGTGGGAAGGTAGGGGGTTATGTAGATGGCAGGAGGCACTAGTGGTAGCACGGGTGTGGAAGGTAGGGGGTTGTGTAGATGCAGGACAGGCACTGGTTTAGTGACTCGGGTGTGGAAGGTAGGGGGTTGCGTGGATGGCAGGAGGCACTCGTGGTGACACGGGTTGTGGAAGGTAGGGGGTTGTGTGGATGGCAGAGGCACTGGTGGTTGACACGGTGTGGAAAGGTAGGGGGTTGTGTGGATGGCAGGAGGCATGGTGGTGACACGGGTGTGGAGGTAGGGGGTTGTTATGTAGATGGCAGGTGGCCACTGGTGGTGACACGGGTGTGGAAGGTTAAGGGGTTGTGTATGATGGCAGGACGGCACTAGTGGTGAACACGGGTTGTGGAAGGTAGGGGGTTATGTAGATGGCAAGAGGCACTAGTGGTGGACACGGGTGTGGAAGGTAGGGGGTTATGTAGGATGGCAGGAGGCAGGCACTAGTGGTGACAAGGGTGTGGAAGGTAGGGTGTTATGTAGATGGCAGGACGGCATATTGGTGACACGGGTGTGGAAGGTATGGGGTGTGTAGATGGCAGGAGGCACTGCTGGTACACGGGTGTGGAAGGGTAGGGGGGTTGATGTAGATGGCAGGGGCACTAGTGGTGACACGTGTGTGGAAGGTTTTAGGGGGATTATGTAGATGGCATGAGGCACTAGTGTGACACGGGTGTGGAAGGTAGGGGGTTGGGTAGATGGCAGGAGGCACTAGTGGTTGACACGGGTGTGGAAGGTAGGGGGTTTATGTAGAATGGCAGGAGGCACTAGTGGTGAATTGGGTGTGAAGGTAGGGGGTATGTTAGATGGCAGGAGGCACTCGTGGGTGACACGGGTGTTGGATGGTGGGGGCATTATGGTAGAATGGCAGGAGGCCTAGTGGTGGACACGGGTTGTGGAAGGTAGGGGGTTGTGTAGTAGATGGCTGGAGGCACTGGTGGTGACACGGGTGTGGAAGGTTGGTGGGCTGTGTAGATGGCCGGAGGCACTACTAGTGGTGACACGGAGTGTGAAGGTATGGGGGTGGGTAGATGGCAGGAGGCACTGGGGGACACGGGTGTGGAAGGTTGGGGGCTGTGTAGATGGAGGACGGCACTAGTGGGTGACACGGGTGTGGAAGGCTTGGGGTTGTGTAGATGGCAGGATGGCACTAGTGGTGACACGGGTGTGGAAGGTAGGGGGTTGTTGTAGATGCAGGAGGCACTGGTGGTGACACGGGTGTGGAAGTTAGGGGGTTGTGTAGATGGCCAGGGGAGGCACTAGTGTGTGACACGGGTGTGGACAGGTTGGGGTTGTGTAGATGGCGGGAGGCACAGTGGTCTGAACACGGGGTGAGGTAGGGGGTTTGTGTAGATGGCAGGAAGCCATGGTGGGGGTGACACGGTTGTTGTGGAAGGTAGGGGGGTTGTGTAGGTGGGCAGGAGCACTAGTGGTGACACGGGTGTGGAAGGTAGGGGGTTGTGTAGTGCAGGAAGGCACTAGTTGTGACAGGGTTGTGGAAGGTAGGGGGTTATGTAGATGGCAGGAGGAACTAGTGGTGACACGAGGTTGGAAGGTGGGGTTGTGTAGATGGCAGGGAGGGCACTAGTGGGTGACACGGGTGTGGAAGGTAGGGGGTTGTGTAGATGGCAGGAGGCATGTGGTGACACGGGTGTGGAAGGTAAGGGGGTTATGTAGAATGGCAGGAGGATAGTGGTGGAACAGGGTGTGGAAGGTAGTGGGTTGGGTAGATGGCTGGAGGCATGGTGGTGACACGGGTAGTGGATGGTAGGAGGGTTGTGTTGATGGCAGGAGGCATAGTGGTGACACGGTGTGGAAAGGTAGGGGGTTGTGTAGATGGCAGGAGGCACTCACTAGTGGTGACACGGTGTGGAATGTAGGGGGTTATGTAGATCGGCATGGAACGGCAACTAGTGGTGGACCAAGGGGTGAGGAAGGTAGTGGGTTGTTGTAGATGGCAGGAGGCACTGGTGGGACCGGGTGTGGGAAGGTTGACTTGGTTTCGGCTTTCTATTTGCACAAGGGGAGAGGTCAAAAAAAACAAAAAAATGGAAAACTGAATCGGGAGTATGACCCGGGTGCCGTCTTAAGAGGAAGTATTGGCTCTGTCTCGTGGAATTTGGAAATCGGCCGAATCTTCCAATGAAATCAACTAAGGCACAATAGAAGCTGGGTATCGTCAGAAAACTGATGAAGGTTCACCACAGTAATATTTCGCCTCCCAGAGTTATTAACTCTCACTACAGCAATCCTTAAATTATCTCCCAAGTGTTGGACCAATATAAATTTACTTTACCGTGAGGGACGTGTTGGGATACTTAATCTGAACACTTATATGATAATCTCATTTATACTTTTTAATGTAATTTATTTATTTACATAAAATTACCCCAGCAAATTACTCAGTTAAAGTAATGATGTTACCAGATATACACTCCACCCATGTGTCAGTGTGAATGTGTCAGTTGTTAATGTATCCAGTGTTAAATGTGTCAGTGTTAATGTGTCGGTGTTAATGTGTCAGTTGTTAATGTGTCAGAGTGTAATGTGTAGTGTTAATGTGTCAGTGTTAATGTGTCCGAGTAATGTGTCAGAGTTAATGTGTCAGTGTTAAGTTTCACTGTTAATGTGTCAGAGTTAAGTGTCAGTGTTATTGTGTTAGTGTTAATGTATCAGTGTTAATGTGTCAGTGTTAATGGTGTCAGTGCTAAATGTGTCAGTGTTAATGTGTCAGTGTTAATGAGTCAGTGTTAATATGTCAGTGTTAATGTGTCAGTGTTAATGTGTCCAGTGTTAATGTGTCACTGTTAATGTGTCAGTGTTAATGTGTTCAGTGTTAATGTGTTAGTGATAATGTAATCAGTGTTAATGTGTCAGTGTTTAATGTGTCCCAGTGTTAATGGTGTCAGTGTTAATGTTGTCAGTGTTAATGAGTCAGTGTTAATGTGTCAGAGTTGTTTATGTCGTCAGTGTTAATGTGTCAGTGTTAATGTGTTAGTGTTAATGTGTCACTGTTAATGTGTCAATGTTATCGTGTTCCTGTTAATGATGTCAGTGTTAATGTTATCTGTGTTAATGTGTATACGTGTTAATGTGTCAGTGTTAATGTGTCCAGAGTTAATGTGTCAGTGTTAATGTGTCAGTGTTAATGTGTCAGTGTTATAATGCACCAGTGTTAATGTTTCAGTGTTAATGTGTCAGTGTTAATGTGTCAGTGTTATGTATGTGTTAATGTGTTATGTTATTGTGTCAGTGTTAGCTGTATCAGTGTTAATGTGCAGTGTTAATGCCTCAGTGTTAATGTGTCAGTGTTCTAATGTCGTTAGTGTTATGTGTTAGTGTTAAGTTAAGTGTTAATGTGTCAGTGTTAATGCGTCAGTGTAATGTGTCTGTGTTAATGTGTCAGTGTTAAGTGTCAGTGTTAATGTGTCAGTGTTAATGTGTCCAGTGTTAATGTGTCAGTTGTTTAATGTGTTAGTTTTAATGTATCAGTGTTAATGTTTCTGAGTTAATGCGTCAGTGTTAATGTGTCGCGATAATGTGTCAGTTGTTAATGTGTCTGTGTTAATGTGTCAGTGTTAATGTGTCAGTGTTAATGCCCCCACACACACTTCTGTTTAGTGTTAATGTACAGTGTTAATGTGTCAGTGTTAATGGTCAGTGTTAATGTGCCTCAGTTGGTAATGTGCAGTGTTAATGTGGTCAGTGTTAATGTTGTCAGTGTTAATGTGTCAGTGTTAATGTATCAGTGTTAACCTGTGTTAGTGTTAATGTGTAGTGTTAGTGTATCAGTGTTAATGTTAGTTAGTGTTAATGCGTTCAGTGTTATGTATCAGTGTTAATGTGTTAGTGTTCTTGTGTCAGTGTTAGTGTATTCAGTGTTAATGTGTTAGTGTTATGTGTCAGTGTTAATGTATAGTGTTAAGGTGTTAGGTTAATGTGTCAGTGTTAGTGTATCAGTGTTTAATGTGTCAGTGTTAATGCGTCAGTGTTAATGTGTCAGTGTTAATGTGTCAAGTGTTAATGTGTCAGAAGTAATGTGTCAGTGTTAATGTATCAGTGCTAAAGTGTTAGTGTTAATGCGTCAGTACTCACCTAGTTGTATCACCCGAGTTGAGGTTGCGGGGGTCGAGTCCGAGCTCCTGGCCCCGCCTTTCTTCACTGATCGCTACTAGGTTTCACTTACCTGAGCCGTGAGCTTTATATACCTCTGTTAAAGCTATGTATGGATCCTGCTCCACTACATCGCTTCCCCATACTATTCCACTTACTGACTACTCTGTGGCTGAAGAAATACTCCTAAAATCCTGTGTTTTGATTCATCTGTGTCTTCAGCTTCCAACTGTGCCCCTTGTTACTGTGTCCAATCTCTGGAACATCCTGTCTTTGTCCACCTTGGTCAATTCCTCTCAGTATTTTGTATGTCGTTATCATGTCCCCCCTATCTCTCTGTCCTCCAGTGTCGTCAGGTTGATTTCCCTTAACCTCTCCTCGGTAGGGACATACCTTTAGCTCGGGGACTAGTCTTGTTGCAAACCTTCTGCACTTTCTATAGTTTGGTGTGGGTTCCAAACTGGTGCCGCATTACTCCAATATGGGCCTACATACACGGTGTACAAGGGTTCCTGAACGATTCCTTATTAAGATGTCGGAATGTGTCTCTGAGGTTTGCTAGGCGCCCACTATGCTGCAGCAGTATATTTGTTGATGTGCGCTTCAGGAGGATGTGGCCTGGTGTTAATACTCACCCCAAGATCTTTTTCCTTGAGTGCAGGTTTGTAGTCTCTGACCCCCTAGGACTGTACTCCGTCTCTTGCGGCTTCCTTTGCCCTTCCCCAAATCCTTCATGACTTTAAACCTTGGTGGATGAACTCCAGGGAGCCAATTGCTGGTACCAGGTCTGCAGCTGTCCAGATCCCTTGTAGTTCTGCCTGGTCTTCGATCGACGTGAATTCTTCTCACTCAACTTCACGTCATTGCAAAACAGGGCACACCTCAGAGTCTATCCTTCCGTCATGTCGTCACAAATACCAGAAACAGCATGGTCCTGGGACTGACCCCTGCGGGACCCCGATGGTCACGGTGCCCACTCTGACACCTTCGCTCCACGTTACCATGACTCGCTGCTGTCTTCCTGACAAGTATCCTGATCTCCATTGTAGTGCCTTTCCCTGGTTATCCCTGCTTGGTCACCTCCAGTTTTTTTAACCAATCTCTAGTGTGAAACTGTGGTCAAACGCCTTTCTTTTGCCAGTCAAGAAAATGCATCCACCCACCCTCCTCCTCTTGTTCTTACTGCTGTCACCATGTCCATAGAACTCCAGTAGGTTTGTGACACTGGATTTCCCGTCCCTGAACACATGTTGGCTGCTGTTGATGAGATCATTCCTTTCTAGGTTTCCACCACTCTTCGCCTGATAATGCTTCTCCATGATTTTGCATACTATACATGGCAGTGACATGGTCTGTAGTTTAATGCTTTCCATGTCTGTCTCCTTTTTTAAAGATTGGGATACATTGCTGTCTTTCCATGCCTCAGGCTCAATCTCCTGTTTCGATTAGATGTATTGAATATTGTTGTTGGGCGTACACATAGCCGCTCTGTCCCTCTCTCAATCCCATGGCGGGAGATGTTATCTGGCCCCATTGCCTCTGAGGTATCTAGCTCACTCAGGAAGCCTCTTCACTTCTTCCCTCGGTTTGTGTGCACTGTGTCCAGCACGTGGTGATGTGCCCCACCTCTCCGTCTTTCTGGAGTCCCTTCTGTCTCCTCTGTGAAACACTTCTTTGAATCTTTGTGTGTTCTTCACATACTTTCACGGTCATTTCTTGTTGTCTCTCCTCTTCCTTCCTTAGGCCTGATTTACCTGGTCACTGTGACTGTTTGTTTCCTCTGGATGTGGCTTTATACAAACAGTTTTCGGGTCAGATTTGGGCTTTCGCTGCTATGTCATTTTCATTTTGTCTTTGGGGGCCTCCCTTATTATCTGTGCATATTCGTTTCTGGCCTACGCTGTCTCTCTTATTCTCCTGGGTCCTTTGCCTTCTATATTTTTTCCATTCCCTGCACACTCTGGTTTTTGCCTCCTGTACCTTTATGAGTTCAACCTTGGGCCTCATCCTGGCTTTTTTCATTAATCTGTTAACCTTGGGTACAACCTCTCCCTCCGCCCTCCTTGCATTTTGTGCTACAATATTCCATCATCTCATTAACTCGGCTTCCCTGCCAGTTCTCTGTCCCACTGAAACCCCGCTTCAGGTAGTTCCTCATCCTGTGTAGTCCCCTTTCTTGTAGATTGGCTTCATTCGTCCTGGCCTTCCTGCTTCTCCCTCCACTTGTAGCTCTACTGTGTATTCGAAGCATTAATGTTTAATGTTGCGGCCCCCTGCCAAACTAGCGGTTTAAATAGTTTAACTGCCGGCGAGCAGTACCACTGGGTAACGTCATCAAAACCAAATGTGGGACCTGCTGAGCCGGCCTGAGAAGCAGTAAGTTCCTGAGTGCCTCACGGGTGGCGCATCTAAGGCAGTAGGTACCTGACCACCTAAGGTACAGTCTACTGGCTTTAGTAACAGTATGTACCTGAGCGCCTCAGGATACGCACCTAGCAGTAGGTACCTGCACACTAAGTGGTACACGTCTACTGGCTTCAGCAAATTAAGTACTGAACTCCTCCGGGTACACATCTACGGCAGTTAGGTACCTGACCACCTAATCGTACCTATCTACTGGCGTTTAGAAGAAACCGCTCACCGCAGCTCACTGAGTCTGTTGGCCTCAGTTATTGGACGGCCGCATTTCAGTGAGCTATTGCAGTATGGTTGTTCGGCTTTAGCGGTGTGTCAACCGGCTTTGGAGAGGATTATTGGACTACCCGGTGATGTCTGAGGGACTCACCGTCTACGTGATCAACTGTGGGCGGAATCATCAGATGCTGTTTTGTGGGACATTACATGAAAGAAAAGGTTGGAGTAAGTGTTACACTGAACTGGGGGCCAGGACCGTAGTGTGGACAACTTAGGGACGTTTTTTTTTTTTTCTCTTATGTGGATGTAGAACACTGAGATATGCACAGGGAACGTAGTGGAACACTGAGATGAAAAGGGTGTCGTGGGACACTGAAGTTGGCCTGTTGTAGTGTTACACTGATAGTGTCCATGTGACTGGCCTGTGTTCGTGAGAAGCAAGTTGATTGTAATTTTTTATTTACAAATGTTATTTATAATTTATTATTTTAGCATAGAGAATATATATAGTGACATCAGTAGTGTCAGAAAAGTTTGTACCCCTGTGTAGAGGTTATGATTATTTAAATCTTTTAGTAAAATGCTACTTATAATTTATTATAGTAATAAGTTACATATCATATGTTAGTTCCAGTACTCTAGCCAAAGATAGTTGATTTTTATATATTAAAGATTAATGATTTTAATGTGTGTATTTATGTATCCAGAACTCTTTATTACAAAGGAGTAATCTTACCATCTTAAAAATACTTTTTTGTACATAGTTAATGTGTCAGTTTTTAAATGTGTCAGTGTTAATGTGTCAGTAGTTAATGTGTCAGTGTTAATGTTGTCAGTTTAATGTGTTAGTGTAATGTATCAGTGTTAATGTCGCAGTGGTTAATGCGTCAGTGTTAATGTGTCAGAGTCAGTGTATCATTGTTACATGTGTCAGTGTTAATCGGTATCAGTGTTAATAGTGTTAGTGTAAGGTGTATCAGTGTTAAGGTGTCAGTGTTATGTTCATCAGTGTTAATGTGTCAGTGTCAGTGTAACTCAGTGTATAGTGGTCAGTGTTCAGTGTAACGTGTTATATGTCAGTGTTAATGTATCCCAGTATTAATGTGTCAGTATATCATGTTATTTGTGTCAGTGTTAATGTATCAGTGTAACAGTATGTTAATATGTCAGTGTTTAATGTATCAGTATTAAAGTGTCAGTATATCAGTGTTATTGTGTCAGGTTATTGTTTAGTGTTAATGCTGTCAGTGTCAGCGTATCAGAGTTAATATGTCTGTGTTATTGTAATCTGTGTTAATGTGTTTAGTGTCAGGGTTATCAAGTGTTAATGTGTCAGTGTTTAATGTATCAGCGTTATGTGTCAGTGTACAATGTATCAGTGTTTATGTGATCAGTGATTAATGTATCAGGTTATTGTGTCAGTGGCCAGTGTATAGTGATTAAATTGTGTCAGTGTTAATGTATCAGTGTTAATGTGTCAGTGTCCAGTGTTATCAGACGTTAATGTGTCATGTTAATGTATCAGTGTTAATGTGTTGTGTCAGTGTATCAGTTTTAATGTGTCAGTGTTAATGATCCAGCGTTAATGTGTCAGCTGTTTTAATGTCATTCAGCGTTAATGTCGTCTGTGTCAATGTAATCAGTGTTAATGGTGTCAGTGTTAATGTATCAGCGTTAATGTGTCAGTGTCAGTGTATCAGAGTTAATGTGTCAGTGTTAATGTATCAGTGTTAATGTGTTAGTGTCAGTGTATCAGTGTTAATGTGTCAGTGTTAATGTATCAGCGTTAATGTGTCAGTGTTAATGTATCAGTGTTAATGTGTTAGTGTCAGTTGTATCAGTGTTAATGGTGTCCAGTGTTAATGTATCAGCGTTAATGTGTCAGTGTCAGTGTAATCAGTGTTATGGTCAGTTGTTAATGTATCAGCAGTTAATGTGTCAGTGTTAATGTATCTGTGTTAATGTGTTGTGTCAGTGTATCGTGTTAATGTGTCAGTGTTAATGTATCAATGTTAATGTATCAGTGTTAATGGTATCAATGTTATATGTATCAGTGTTAATGTATCAATGTTTAATGTATCAGTGTTAATGTGTCAGTGGTTAATGTTGTCATGTTAATGTGTCAGTGTTAATGTGTCACTGTTATGTGTCCAGTGTTAATGTATCAGTGTTATGTGTCAGTGTTAATGTTGTCAAGTGTTATGTGTCCAGTCTTAAGTATCAGTGTTTAATCGTGTCAGTCGTTAATATATCAGTGTTAATGTGGTCAGGTGTTAATGTGTAAGTGTTAATGTGTCAGTGTCAGTGTATCAGTACTCACCTAATTGTACTCACCTAATTGTGGTTTGCAGGGGTCGAGACTCAGCTCTGGCCCGCCTCTTCACTGATCGTTATGGGACCTCTCTCTCTCTGCTTCCTGAGCTTGTCATACCTTCTTAAAACTATTGTATGGTTCCTCACCTCCATACTTCACCTTGCTAGGCTATTCCACCTGTGACAACTTATGAACTGAGAAATACTTCCTAACGTCCTGTGACTCGTCTGAGTCTTCAGCTTCCAGTTTGTGACCCTTGTCCCTGTGTTCCCCTCCTCGGAACATCCTATCTCCTGTCCACTTGTTTAATCCCCGCAGTATCTTGTATGTCGTCTTCATGTCTCCCTGACCCTTCTGTCTCTGTGTCCGTCAGTCCGATTTTCCCTTAACCTTCCTCGTACGACATTCCTTGAGCTCTGGACAGGCTTGTTGCCAAAACTTTGTACTTTCTCTAACTTCTTGGACGTGCTTGACCAGGGTGTGGGTTCCAGACTGGTGCTGCACTACCTCCAGTATGGGGCCTAACATACCACAGTGTACAGTGTCATGAACGATTCCTTATCCTAAGGTATCGGGAACGCTATTCTCAGGTGTGACAGGCGCCAGTTTATGCTGCAGCGTGTTATTTGGTTGATGTGTGCTCCGGTGATGTGCTCGGTGTAATGGTCCACCCCAAGGTCTTTCTCCCATGAGTGAGTCCTGTAGTCTTTGTCACACTTAAGCCTATACTCTGTCTGCGGTCTTCTTTGCCCTCCCAATCTTCAGACTTTGCATTTGGCTGGATTGAATTCGAGGGAAGCCAGTTTCTGGACCACATGTCCAGCCCTCTCCAGGTCTCTTTTGCAGTCTGCCTCATCCTCGTCGAATTTAATTCTTTCTCATCAAACTTTACGTCATTGCGACAGGGGAACTTCAGAGTCTTTTCCTTCCTTATGTCGTTCACATATATCAAAAATAGCACTGGTCCTAGAACTGACCCCTGTGGGGCCCCGCTCGTAACAGGCGCACTGTGATACCTCTTCACGTACCATGGACTCGTTGCTGCCTCCTGTCAGGTATTCCCTTATCCATTGCAGGCCCTTCCTTTTACGTGTGCCTGATCCTCCAGCTTCTGCACTAATCTCTTGTGGGGAACTGTGTCAAAGGCCTTCCTGCAAGTCTAGGAAAAAATCGCAATCTACCCAACCCTCTCTTCGTGTCATACTTCTGTTACCTTGTATAAAACTCCAGGAGTTTGTGATACAAGATTTGCCTTCCATGAACCCATGCTAGTTTTCATTTATAATCTTGTTCCTTTCCAGGTGTTCGACCACTCTCCTCCTGATATTTCTCCATGACTTTGCACAGATACATGTCAGAGACACACAGGTCTGTAGTTAGTGCTCTGTTTCTGTTTCCTTTTCTTAAATTGGGTGATACATTAGCTTGTCTTCCATTTCTCAGGTAGTTGCCCGTTTCAAGGATGTGTTGAAGATTGTGGGTTAGAGGCACACACAGATCTCTGCTCCTTCTCTAAGGAAACCCATGGGGAGATGTTGGTCCGGTCCCATCGACTTTGAGGTGTCAAGGTCACTTAAGGCTTTTCACCTCCTCCTCAGTTGTTCGTATGTCATCCAACACATGTTGTATGATTCCCTCTTGATGGGTTCCCTTCTGTTGCTGTCTTCCCACAGCCTTCCTGTCTCTACTGTAGAAAACTTCCTTAAATCTCCTGTTCAGTCCTCACATACCTCCTGATCATTTTCTTGGAGTCTTCCACCTTCTGTTCCTTAATCTGTTCACCTTGTCTTTGACTGTTGTCTTCCTTCCTGATGTGGAGCTATCTATACAACAGTTTCGGGTCACAGTCTTGATATCGATGCTATGTCATTTTTCATACTGTCGCCGGGCCTCCTCCTTACCTGTGCTAATCATTCCTGCTCTGCGGATCTGTTCTATTTTCGTGTGGTTCTCTCGCCTTCTGTACTTTTTCCTTTCTCTATTGCACTTTGTTATTTTTGCCTCCTTACACCGTCGGGTGAACAAGGGGGCTTGTTCTGGTTTTCCCGTCGTTACTGTTGCCCTTGGGAAGGAACCTTTCACTGCCTCCTTGCATTTTGATTGCTACATATTCCATATTTCATTTACTGGCTTTCCTGCCAGTTCTCTGTCCCACTGGAAAACCTCCCGCAGGAAGTTCTTCACCCTATGTAGTCCCTCTTTTATAGTCAGGTTTTTTTCCCATTCTACTCCTGTTTTCTCTCCACTTGCAGCTCTTACTATGTTTCAAAGCACAGAACACGTCGGTCGCTAGCTTTCATAGGGGACTTCATACTTGATGTCCTCAATGTTGAGCTGCCAGGTGAAACACAAGGTCCATCTTGCTGGTTCATCCTACCCTTCTCACTCTGGTAGTGTCCTTAACATGTTGGTGCACTGAGGTTTTCCGCACACGTTCCACACACCTGGCTCTCCATGTTCGGGACCCCACTGTGGCTCCAGGTTTTCCAGTTCTAATTTCCTGTGGTTGAAATCCCCATAACCAGCAATTTGCTCTGCTGGATGTGGCTCTTCTTGCCACCTCAGCAAGTGTGTCCACCATTGCTCTGTTGCTCTCTTCATATTCCTCTCTTGGCCTCCTGCAGTTCTGTGGTGGATTATACATCACTGCAATGACCACTTTGTGTTCCCCCGACTGAAGTGTACCTGCTATGTAGTCTCTTTCTCCCGTCTCATCTATTCCTTCCATTTTCTCGAATTTCCATCTGTTTTTTACGAGCAGAGCAACCCCACCTCCCCCCCTGCCACTTCTATCTTTCCTCATGATCTGGTAATGATCAGTGTTAATGTGTCAGTGTTAATGTATCAGTGTTAATGTGTCAGTGTCAGTGTAACAGTGTTAATATGTCTGTGTTAATATATCAGTATTAATGTGTCAGTATATCAGTGTTATTGTGTTAGTGTTAATGTGTCAGTGTCAGTGTATCAGTTTTAATGTGTCACTGTTAATGTGTCAGTGTTAATGTGTCAATGTTAATGTGTCAGTGTTAATGTGTCAGTGTTAATGTGTCAATGTTAATGTATCAGTGTTAATGTGTCAGTGTTAATGCAGCGTTAATGTATCAGTGTTAATGTATCAGTGTTAATGTGTCAGTGTTAATGTATCAGTGTTAATGTGTCAGTGTTAATGCAGTGTTAATGTATCAGTGTTAAAGTGTGAATGTTAATGTGTCAGTGGTTATGTTGTCAGTTGTTTAATGTCGATGGACATGAGAAAATGGTCACGAGGTTTTTGGGATCAATTATGGTGACCTTGTGACATGAGAAGGTGGTCACGAAGGTGGGATATTATTGTGACCTTGTGACACGAGAAGGTGGTCACGAAAGTGGTATATTATTTTGACCTGTTGGACCTGGGGGGGGTGGGGGTTCGTGTGAGAGGGTGGTCACGAAGGTGCGAGATTGTGACCTGGTGACTGCTGAATTGGTCACGAAGGAGGGATATTATTTTTAACTGGTGACATGAGTAGGTGTCACGAAGGTGGGATATTTTGACCTGGTGACCTGAGAAGATCACGGACGGTTGGGGTATTATTGTGACCTGGTGACATGAGAAGGTGGGTCACGAAAGTGGGATATATTGGACCTTGTGACCTGAGAAGTTGGTCACGAAGGTGGGATATTGTGACCTGGGAACATGTAGAAGATGGTTCAGAAGGAGCAGTTTGTGGCCTAATGACATGAGGTCACGAAAGGTGAAACACTATTGTGACTTGGTGACCTGAAGAAGGTGGTCACGAAGGTGGGCTATTATGGTGACCTGAGTGACCTGGGAAGGTGGTCACGACAGAAGGATATTGTGGACCTGATGACATGAGAAGGTGGTCACGAAAGTGGGATTTATTGTGACGCCTGGTGACAGAGAAGGTCACGACCACTTGGGATATCTATTATGACCTGGTTGACCATAAGTAGGGGGGGTCACGAAGGTGGGAATATTATTTTGACCTGGTGACACGAGAAGGTGGTCACGAAGGTGGAATATTATGTTACTGTTGACATGAGGTGGTCACAAAGTGCGATAGTACTGTGGACCTGGTGACCTCAGTAGGTCACTGTGAGGGAAAAGTTCAATAGACAGGATTATTATTATTATAAAAGAAGGGGGAAGCGCTAAACCCGGAGGATTATTACGCTCAATAGACAGGAGTAGTGAGGGAAGTATTATAGTAACAATAGTTTCATTGCCGGCTACTTGTTAAGGTAGGGGAAGTCCAGCTCCGGCTATTCCCCCTTTTTCCCCCTCCATGAAAGTGATAATTTGATTGCCTGGCTCTGCTTGTTAAAGGTAGGGTCAGTCTAGCTCCAGGCTATCCCTTCCCCTCAAGGAAGGCTCCTAGACGCTGGTGGGGGCTCTTGATCTAGGGAATTGGATCTGTGCTCCAGTTCCCTGAATTAAGCCTAGAATGCCTTCACATCCCCCCCATAGGCGCTGTATAATCCTACGGGTTTAGTGCTTCCCCCTTGAGTATAATAATAAATAATCCAGCTATCCTTCCCTCCTTCTTCCCCCCCCCCCGAAAAGGTGACGTGTTTGTGGGGCTCTGGCCAAACGGTAATCACTTCGACTCACTAGCTCTAGCACTACTGTAAGTACACGCCTGCCTTCCATATTCTGTTAGACTTATTGGGATGAAAGCTTCACTTTTGGACACAATAATAAGCTTAGTCCTTTCAGTCTGCTTTATGTTAAATATCTTAATAATCACCACGTCTTTTAGGTATTGTGCTTATCTGGAGAGTGATTTCTTAAGTAGTGGGTACCTGTCTTCTTTCCTAGTTGTCGGAATGACAGAATGGGTCACTGCCAACCAAACGAGTTTAGAAGTGAGGTGACGACTAGGTCCTGAGCGTCCCATGATTTATCTACTTGCCTGTGCACATGTATGAAGAATCAGGACGTAACCCCTTCTCTTTGCCCAGGGTTAAAGAACCTGATTTCCTGTCATCTGGATAGATTATGTATGCTATAAGAACGAGCGGTGGGTTGTCCCAACACTGCGACCCCTCCCCCACATCAGCAACGGGCCCGATTTCAACAACACGCAGTTGTCACCAACAACAGACACCCAAGTTATATATATATTAGCGTTGAATTCAGATTATCACTTATATTTTTCATTGTCTTATAATGTAGGATCAAATATTTTCATAGTTAAGTTGTTTTATATTTTATATTTCCTAAATAATAAAGTGTTTATGTTTGTCAGTTTTTGTTTCTTTTTCTATGCATTAATTTTCCTGAAGGAGGAGCCAGCCTCGGCGGTAATACTGACTGAAGTTGTTACAGGGATAAGTAAGCCTTCACATGTGGCGACCTTGCCAGGATTCCGCTCGACTTGAATCAAGATTCAACTCCATCACGAATCTACCATTGGAACTTCAAAGCTCTGCATACCACAGGGACGGTTACCACCTGCCATGGAGTAATCATTCTCTATGGTAGGATCAATACTACAGTTACAGGTATTTAAGAATTGTCGATTGTTATAGTCTCAATTTATTGTAAGTCAAGTCATGGCAGGAATACTAGTAATTTCTGCCACTGTTTTTGTGTGAGCTTGAAACACTTTGGAGGATTAGACTCTAGGGACTGAGATTTTCAGTGACATTTGTTTCATTGAGCTCTTTATTATATCAAGGGAGCTGGTCTTAGGACACTCTGATTTATGAGTGAGAAGATTGGAATGGTTCAAGGGACCCCATTCTACTTACTGTTTGCTTGGAGACAAGCATAGAACCCTTCGTTTCATTAATACATTTGTTTTAACTGAAGCAGGGACCGAGCCTCTGCGTTTAGTTCTCTGTTTGGAGCAGAGCAGTGACATTGAAACCTTCCATTTTCTTTAATACCAGTTTCATTTTCCCCTGGTAGTTTAAGTTATTCTTGCAAGTTTGAGGAATACCGTTCTGGATGAATGTGGAAGTAAGTTAGGAATAACAGGAAAAATTTAGCATCTTTTATTAGTTGCTAAAAAACCAGGAAAGGAATTGCAAAGGGAGAGAATCGAAAGAGAGAGGAAAAGGATGGAGAGAAGATTGAATGAAAAGAGAAAAGGAGAGAAGAATAGAGAGAGAAATCCACGAAAGAAAGACGTTAGAGATAAAGAGAAGACAAAAAGGAGATGATTGAGTTGATCGTGAGGAAGAGAGCTAGAGTACGTGAGGAACAAGCTAAAGTATGTGAAGAACAAGTTAAATTAAGAGAACTTGAAGGGAAGAGCAAAGGATAGAGAAGTTGAGGAAAGATGCTTAGAGAATGTGAGGAAAAGAGTTAGAGAACAGAGTTAAGAGGAGAGTGAAAAAGCTCGCGAGCTCGTAAAAAGCTCGGCCTTGAATTAGAGAATAAAAAAGTTAACTCTACACAACAACAATTAGAGGAAGGAGTAATTGAATCTTTCTTTCAACAAACGGCCGTCTATCCCACTGAAGCAGGGTGGCAGTATCCCACTGAAAGCAGGGTGGCAGTATCCCACTGAAGCAGGGTGGCCTCGAAAGAAAAACAAAAGTTTTCTCTTTTAACTTTAGTAATGATACAGGAGAATGGAGTTTACTAGCCTTTGCTCCCGGGCATTTTCGTCGCCTCTTACGACACACATGGCTTACGGAGGAGAATTCTGTTCCACCTTCTCTATGCAAGCGGAACAAGTATTTAATGGTAGTCACAAATACCCAAAGCGAGTGAGTGCTTCCAGGTGAGTGGGGGAGGGGGGGTTGTGTGGATGGCAGGAGGCACTGTGGTGACCGGGTGTGGAAGGTAGGGGGGTTGTGGATGGCAGGAGGCACTAGTGGTGACACATGTGTGGAAAAGTAGGGGGTTTGTAGATGGGCAGGAGGCACTAGTGTGAACACGGGGTGTGGAAGTGTAGGGGGTTGTGTGGGTGGCAGGACAGGCACTAGTGGTGACACGGCGTGTGGAAAACAAGGGTAGGGGGTTGTGTGGATGGCAGAAGGCACTGGTGGTGACACGGGTGTGGAAGGTAGGGGGTGTGTGGATGGCGGAGGCACTGGTGGTGACACGGGTGTGGATGGTATGGGGTTGTGTGGATGCGGAGGCACTGGTGGTGACCGGGTGTGGAGGGTAGGGGGTTGTACGTGGATGGCAGGAGGCACTGGTGGTGACACGTGTGTGGAAGGTAGGGGTTGTGAAGATGGCAGGAGGGACTAGTGGTGACACGGGTGTGGAAGTAGGGGGTTATGTCGATGGCAGGAGGCACTAGTGGTGACACGGGTGGTGGGAAGGTAGGGGGTTATGTAGATGGCAGGAGGCACTAGTGGTAGCACGGGTGTGGAAGGTAGGGGGTTGTGTAGATGCAGGACAGGCACTGGTTTAGTGACTCGGGTGTGGAAGGTAGGGGGTTGCGTGGATGGCAGGAGGCACTCGTGGTGACACGGGTTGTGGAAGGTAGGGGGTTGTGTGGATGGCAGAGGCACTGGTGGTTGACACGGTGTGGAAAGGTAGGGGGTTGTGTGGATGGCAGGAGGCATGGTGGTGACACGGGTGTGGAGGTAGGGGGTTGTTATGTAGATGGCAGGTGGCCACTGGTGGTGACACGGGTGTGGAAGGTTAAGGGGTTGTGTATGATGGCAGGACGGCACTAGTGGTGAACACGGGTTGTGGAAGGTAGGGGGTTATGTAGATGGCAAGAGGCACTAGTGGTGGACACGGGTGTGGAAGGTAGGGGGTTATGTAGGATGGCAGGAGGCAGGCACTAGTGGTGACAAGGGTGTGGAAGGTAGGGTGTTATGTAGATGGCAGGACGGCATATTGGTGACACGGGTGTGGAAGGTATGGGGTGTGTAGATGGCAGGAGGCACTGCTGGTACACGGGTGTGGAAGGGTAGGGGGGTTGATGTAGATGGCAGGGGCACTAGTGGTGACACGTGTGTGGAAGGTTTTAGGGGGATTATGTAGATGGCATGAGGCACTAGTGTGACACGGGTGTGGAAGGTAGGGGGTTGGGTAGATGGCAGGAGGCACTAGTGGTTGACACGGGTGTGGAAGGTAGGGGGTTTATGTAGAATGGCAGGAGGCACTAGTGGTGAATTGGGTGTGAAGGTAGGGGGTATGTTAGATGGCAGGAGGCACTCGTGGGTGACACGGGTGTTGGATGGTGGGGGCATTATGGTAGAATGGCAGGAGGCCTAGTGGTGGACACGGGTTGTGGAAGGTAGGGGGTTGTGTAGTAGATGGCTGGAGGCACTGGTGGTGACACGGGTGTGGAAGGTTGGTGGGCTGTGTAGATGGCCGGAGGCACTACTAGTGGTGACACGGAGTGTGAAGGTATGGGGGTGGGTAGATGGCAGGAGGCACTGGGGGACACGGGTGTGGAAGGTTGGGGGCTGTGTAGATGGAGGACGGCACTAGTGGGTGACACGGGTGTGGAAGGCTTGGGGTTGTGTAGATGGCAGGATGGCACTAGTGGTGACACGGGTGTGGAAGGTAGGGGGTTGTTGTAGATGCAGGAGGCACTGGTGGTGACACGGGTGTGGAAGTTAGGGGGTTGTGTAGATGGCCAGGGGAGGCACTAGTGTGTGACACGGGTGTGGACAGGTTGGGGTTGTGTAGATGGCGGGAGGCACAGTGGTCTGAACACGGGGTGAGGTAGGGGGTTTGTGTAGATGGCAGGAAGCCATGGTGGGGGTGACACGGTTGTTGTGGAAGGTAGGGGGGTTGTGTAGGTGGGCAGGAGCACTAGTGGTGACACGGGTGTGGAAGGTAGGGGGTTGTGTAGTGCAGGAAGGCACTAGTTGTGACAGGGTTGTGGAAGGTAGGGGGTTATGTAGATGGCAGGAGGAACTAGTGGTGACACGAGGTTGGAAGGTGGGGTTGTGTAGATGGCAGGGAGGGCACTAGTGGGTGACACGGGTGTGGAAGGTAGGGGGTTGTGTAGATGGCAGGAGGCATGTGGTGACACGGGTGTGGAAGGTAAGGGGGTTATGTAGAATGGCAGGAGGATAGTGGTGGAACAGGGTGTGGAAGGTAGTGGGTTGGGTAGATGGCTGGAGGCATGGTGGTGACACGGGTAGTGGATGGTAGGAGGGTTGTGTTGATGGCAGGAGGCATAGTGGTGACACGGTGTGGAAAGGTAGGGGGTTGTGTAGATGGCAGGAGGCACTCACTAGTGGTGACACGGTGTGGAATGTAGGGGGTTATGTAGATCGGCATGGAACGGCAACTAGTGGTGGACCAAGGGGTGAGGAAGGTAGTGGGTTGTTGTAGATGGCAGGAGGCACTGGTGGGACCGGGTGTGGGAAGGTTGACTTGGTTTCGGCTTTCTATTTGCACAAGGGGAGAGGTCAAAAAAAACAAAAAAATGGAAAACTGAAATCGGGAGTATGACCGGGTGCCGTTCTTAGAGGAAGTATTGGCTCTGTCTCGTGGAAATTTGGAAATCGGCCGAATCTTCCAATGAAATCAACTAAGGGCACAATAGAGCTGGGTATCGTCAGAAAACTGATGAAGGTTCACCACAGTAATATTTCGCCTCCCAGAGTTATTAACTCTCACTACAGCAATCCTTAAATTATCTCCCAAGTGTTGGACCAATATAAATTTACTTTACCGTGAGGGAACGTGTGGGGATATTTAAACTGAACACTTATATGATAATCTCATTTATACTTTTTAATGTAATTTATTTATTACATAAAATTACCCCAGACAAATTACTCAGTTAAAGTAATGATGTTACCAGATATACACTCCACCCATGTGTCAGTGTGAATGTGTCAGTTGTTAATGTATCCAGTGTTAAATGTGTCAGTGTTAATGTGTCGGTGTTAATGTGTCAGTTGTTAATGTGTCAGAGTGTAATGTGTAGTGTTAATGTGTCAGTGTTAATGTGTCCGAGTAATGTGTCAGAGTTAATGTGTCAGTGTTAAGTTTCACTGTTAATGTGTCAGAGTTAAGTGTCAGTGTTATTGTGTTAGTGTTAATGTATCAGTGTTAATGTGTCAGTGTTAATGGTGTCAGTGCTAAATGTGTCAGTGTTAATGTGTCAGTGTTAATGAGTCAGTGTTAATATGTCAGTGTTAATGTGTCAGTGTTAATGTGTCCAGTGTTAATGTGTCACTGTTAATGTGTCAGTGTTAATGTGTTCAGTGTTAATGTGTTAGTGATAATGTAATCAGTGTTAATGTGTCAGTGTTTAATGTGTCCCAGTGTTAATGGTGTCAGTGTTAATGTTGTCAGTGTTAATGAGTCAGTGTTAATGTGTCAGAGTTGTTTATGTCGTCAGTGTTAATGTGTCAGTGTTAATGTGTTAGTGTTAATGTGTCACTGTTAATGTGTCAATGTTATCGTGTTCCTGTTAATGATGTCAGTGTTAATGTTATCTGTGTTAATGTGTATACGTGTTAATGTGTCAGTGTTAATGTGTCCAGAGTTAATGTGTCAGTGTTAATGTGTCAGTGTTAATGTGTCAGTGTTATAATGCACCAGTGTTAATGTTTCAGTGTTAATGTGTCAGTGTTAATGTGTCAGTGTTATGTATGTGTTAATGTGTTATGTTATTGTGTCAGTGTTAGCTGTATCAGTGTTAATGTGCAGTGTTAATGCCTCAGTGTTAATGTGTCAGTGTTCTAATGTCGTTAGTGTTATGTGTTAGTGTTAAGTTAAGTGTTAATGTGTCAGTGTTAATGCGTCAGTGTAATGTGTCTGTGTTAATGTGTCAGTGTTAAGTGTCAGTGTTAATGTGTCAGTGTTAATGTGTCCAGTGTTAATGTGTCAGTTGTTTAATGTGTTAGTTTTAATGTATCAGTGTTAATGTTTCTGAGTTAATGCGTCAGTGTTAATGTGTCGCGATAATGTGTCAGTTGTTAATGTGTCTGTGTTAATGTGTCAGTGTTAATGTGTCAGTGTTAATGCCCCCACACACACTTCTGTTTAGTGTTAATGTACAGTGTTAATGTGTCAGTGTTAATGGTCAGTGTTAATGTGCCTCAGTTGGTAATGTGCAGTGTTAATGTGGTCAGTGTTAATGTTGTCAGTGTTAATGTGTCAGTGTTAATGTATCAGTGTTAACCTGTGTTAGTGTTAATGTGTAGTGTTAGTGTATCAGTGTTAATGTTAGTTAGTGTTAATGCGTTCAGTGTTATGTATCAGTGTTAATGTGTTAGTGTTCTTGTGTCAGTGTTAGTGTATTCAGTGTTAATGTGTTAGTGTTATGTGTCAGTGTTAATGTATCAGTGTTAATGTGTTAGTGTTAATGTGTCAGTGTTAGTGTATCAGTGTTAATGTGTCAGTGTTAATGCGTCAGTGTTAATGTGTCAGTGTTAATGTGTCAGTGTTAATGTGTCAGTGTTAATGTGTCAGTGTTAATGTATCAGTGCTAAAGTGTTAGTGTTAATGCGTCAGTACTCACCTAGTTGTACTCACCTAGTTGAGGTTGCGGGGGTCGAGTCCGAGCTCCTGGCCCCGCCTCTTCACTGATCGCTACTAGGTCACTCTCCCTGAGCCGTGAGCTTTATCATACCTCTGCTTAAAGCTATGTATGGATCCTGCCTCCACTACATCGCTTCCCAAACTATTCCACTTACTGACTACTCTGTGGCTGAAGAAATACTCCTAAAATCCTGTGTTTTGATTCATCTGTGTCTTCAGCTTCCAACTGTGCCCCTTGTTACTGTGTCCAATCTCTGGAACATCCTGTCTTTGTCCACCTTGGTCAATTCCTCTCAGTATTTTGTATGTCGTTATCATGTCCCCCCTATCTCTCTGTCCTCCAGTGTCGTCAGGTTGATTTCCCTTAACCTCTCCTCGGTAGGGACATACCTTTAGCTCGGGGACTAGTCTTGTTGCAAACCTTCTGCACTTTCTATAGTTTGGTGTGGGTTCCAAACTGGTGCCGCATTACTCCAATATGGGCCTACATACACGGTGTACAAGGGTTCCTGAACGATTCCTTATTAAGATGTCGGAATGTGTCTCTGAGGTTTGCTAGGCGCCCACTATGCTGCAGCAGTATATTTGTTGATGTGCGCTTCAGGAGGATGTGGCCTGGTGTTAATACTCACCCCAAGATCTTTTTCCTTGAGTGCAGGTTTGTAGTCTCTGACCCCCTAGGACTGTACTCCGTCTCTTGCGGCTTCCTTTGCCCTTCCCCAAATCCTTCATGACTTTAAACCTTGGTGGATGAACTCCAGGGAGCCAATTGCTGGTACCAGGTCTGCAGCTGTCCAGATCCCTTGTAGTTCTGCCTGGTCTTCGATCGACGTGAATTCTTCTCACTCAACTTCACGTCATTGCAAAACAGGGCACACCTCAGAGTCTATCCTTCCGTCATGTCGTCACAAATACCAGAAACAGCATGGTCCTGGGACTGACCCCTGCGGGACCCCGATGGTCACGGTGCCCACTCTGACACCTTCGCTCCACGTTACCATGACTCGCTGCTGTCTTCCTGACAAGTATCCTGATCTCCATTGTAGTGCCTTTCCCTGGTTATCCCTGCTTGGTCACCTCCAGTTTTTTTAACCAATCTCTAGTGTGAAACTGTGGTCAAACGCCTTTCTTTTGCCAGTCAAGAAAATGCATCCACCCACCCTCCTCCTCTTGTTCTTACTGCTGTCACCATGTCCATAGAACTCCAGTAGGTTTGTGACACTGGATTTCCCGTCCCTGAACACATGTTGGCTGCTGTTGATGAGATCATTCCTTTCTAGGTTTCCACCACTCTTCGCCTGATAATGCTTCTCCATGATTTTGCATACTATACATGGCAGTGACATGGTCTGTAGTTTAATGCTTTCCATGTCTGTCTCCTTTTTTAAAGATTGGGATACATTGCTGTCTTTCCATGCCTCAGGCTCAATCTCCTGTTTCGATTAGATGTATTGAATATTGTTGTTGGGCGTACACATAGCCGCTCTGTCCCTCTCTCAATCCCATGGCGGGAGATGTTATCTGGCCCCATTGCCTCTGAGGTATCTAGCTCACTCAGGAAGCCTCTTCACTTCTTCCCTCGGTTTGTGTGCACTGTGTCCAGCACGTGGTGATGTGCCCCACCTCTCCGTCTTTCTGGAGTCCCTTCTGTCTCCTCTGTGAAACACTTCTTTGAATCTTTGTGTGTTCTTCACATACTTTCACGGTCATTTCTTGTTGTCTCTCCTCTTCCTTCCTTAGGCCTGATTTACCTGGTCACTGTGACTGTTTGTTTCCTCTGGATGTGGCTTTATACAAACAGTTTTCGGGTCAGATTTGGGCTTTCGCTGCTATGTCATTTTCATTTTGTCTTTGGGGGCCTCCCTTATTATCTGTGCATATTCGTTTCTGGCCTACGCTGTCTCTCTTATTCTCCTGGGTCCTTTGCCTTCTATATTTTTTCCATTCCCTGCACACTCTGGTTTTTGCCTCCTGTACCTTTATGAGTTCAACCTTGGGCCTCATCCTGGCTTTTTTCATTAATCTGTTAACCTTGGGTACAACCTCTCCCTCCGCCCTCCTTGCATTTTGTGCTACAATATTCCATCATCTCATTAACTCGGCTTCCCTGCCAGTTCTCTGTCCCACTGAAACCCCGCTTCAGGTAGTTCCTCATCCTGTGTAGTCCCCTTTCTTGTAGATTGGCTTCATTCGTCCTGGCCTTCCTGCTTCTCCCTCCACTTGTAGCTCTACTGTGTATTCGAAGCTTAATGTTAATGTTGCGGCCCCCTGCCAAACTAGCGGTTAAATAGTTAAACTGCCGGCGAGCAGTACCACTGGGTAACGTCATCAAAACCAAATGTGGGACCTGCTGAGCCGGCCTGAGAAGCAGTAAGTTCCTGAGTGCCTCACGGTGCGCATCTAAGCAGTAGGTACCTGACCACCTAAGGGTACAGTCTACTGGCTTTAGTAACAGTATGTACCTGAGCGCCTCAGGATACGCACCTAAGCAGTAGGTACCTGCACACCTAAGGGTACACGTCTACTGGCTTCAGCAAATTAAGTACTGAACTCCTCCGGGTACACATCTACGGCAGTTAGGTACCTGACCACCTAATCGTACCTATCTACTGGCGTTTAGAAGAAACCGCTCACCGCAGCTCACTGAGTCTGTTGGCCTCAGTTATTGGACGGCCGCATTTCAGTGAGCTATTGCAGTATGGTTGTTCGGCTTTAGCGGTGTGTCAACCGGCTTTGGAGAGGATTATTGGACTACCCGGTGATGTCTGAGGGACTCACCGTCTACGTGATCAACTGTGGGCGGAATCATCAGATGCTGTTTTGTGGGACATTACATGAAAGAAAAGGTTGGAGTAAGTGTTACACTGAACTGGGGGCCAGGACCGTAGTGTGGACAACTTAGGGACGTTTTTTTTTTTTTCTCTTATGTGGATGTAGAACACTGAGATATGCACAGGGAACGTAGTGGAACACTGAGATGAAAAGGGTGTCGTGGGACACTGAAGTTGGCCTGTTGTAGTGTTACACTGATAGTGTCCATGTGACTGGCCTGTGTTCGTGAGAAGCAAGTTGATTGTAATTTTTTATTTACAAATGTTATTTATAATTTATTATTTTAGCATAGAGAATATATATAGTGACATCAGTAGTGTCAGAAAAGTTTGTACCCCTGTGTAGAGGTTATGATTATTTAAATCTTTTAGTAAAATGCTACTTATAATTTATTATAGTAATAAGTTACATATCATATGTTAGTTCCAGTACTCTAGCCAAAGATAGTTGATTTTTATATATTAAAGATTAATGATTTTAATGTGTGTATTTATGTATCCAGAACTCTTTATTACAAAGGAGTAATCTTACCATCTTAAAAATACTTTTTTGTACATAGTTAATGTGTCAGTTTTTAAATGTGTCAGTGTTAATGTGTCAGTAGTTAATGTGTCAGTGTTAATGTTGTCAGTTTAATGTGTTAGTGTAATGTATCAGTGTTAATGTCGCAGTGGTTAATGCGTCAGTGTTAATGTGTCAGAGTCAGTGTATCATTGTTACATGTGTCAGTGTTAATCGGTATCAGTGTTAATAGTGTTAGTGTAAGGTGTATCAGTGTTAAGGTGTCAGTGTTATGTTCATCAGTGTTAATGTGTCAGTGTCAGTGTAACTCAGTGTATAGTGGTCAGTGTTCAGTGTAACGTGTTATATGTCAGTGTTAATGTATCCCAGTATTAATGTGTCAGTATATCATGTTATTTGTGTCAGTGTTAATGTATCAGTGTAACAGTATGTTAATATGTCAGTGTTTAATGTATCAGTATTAAAGTGTCAGTATATCAGTGTTATTGTGTCAGGTTATTGTTTAGTGTTAATGCTGTCAGTGTCAGCGTATCAGAGTTAATATGTCTGTGTTATTGTAATCTGTGTTAATGTGTTTAGTGTCAGGGTTATCAAGTGTTAATGTGTCAGTGTTTAATGTATCAGCGTTATGTGTCAGTGTACAATGTATCAGTGTTTATGTGATCAGTGATTAATGTATCAGGTTATTGTGTCAGTGGCCAGTGTATAGTGATTAAATTGTGTCAGTGTTAATGTATCAGTGTTAATGTGTCAGTGTCCAGTGTTATCAGACGTTAATGTGTCATGTTAATGTATCAGTGTTAATGTGTTGTGTCAGTGTATCAGTTTTAATGTGTCAGTGTTAATGATCCAGCGTTAATGTGTCAGCTGTTTTAATGTCATTCAGCGTTAATGTCGTCTGTGTCAATGTAATCAGTGTTAATGGTGTCAGTGTTAATGTATCAGCGTTAATGTGTCAGTGTCAGTGTATCAGAGTTAATGTGTCAGTGTTAATGTATCAGTGTTAATGTGTCAGTGTTAATGTATCAGTGTTAATGTGTCAGTGTTAATGTATCAGTGTTAATGTGTCAGTGTTAATGCAGTGTTAATGTGTTAGTGTCAGTTGTATCAGTGTTAATGGTGTCCAGTGTTAATGTATCAGCGTTAATGTGTCAGTGTCAGTGTAATCAGTGTTATGGTCAGTTGTTAATGTATCAGCAGTTAATGTGTCAGTGTTAATGTATCTGTGTTAATGTGTTGTGTCAGTGTATCGTGTTAATGTGTCAGTGTTAATGTATCAATGTTAATGTATCAGTGTTAATGGTATCAATGTTATATGTATCAGTGTTAATGTATCAATGTTTAATGTATCAGTGTTCACGAAAGTGGTATATTATTTTGACCTGTTGACCTGAGAGGGTGGTCACGAAGGTGCGATATTGTGACCTGGTGACATGAGAATTGGGTCACGAAGGTGGGATATTATTTTAACCTGGTGACATGAGAAGGTGGTCACGAAGGTGGGATATTGTGACCTGGTGACCTGAGAAGATCACGGAGGTGGGATATTATTGTGACCTGGTGACATGAGAAGGTGGTCACGAAAGTGGGATATTATTGTGACCTTGTGACCTGAGAAGTTGGTCACGAAGGTGGGATATTGTGACCTGGTGACATGAGAAGTTGGTCATGAAGGTGAGATATTGTGGCCTAATGACCTGAGGTCACGAAGGTGAAACACTATTGTGACTTGGTGACCTGAGAAGGTGGTCACGAAGGTGGGATATTATGGTGACCTGGTGACCTGGGAAGGTGGTCACGACAGAAGGATATTGTGACCTGATGACATGAGAAGGTGGTCACGAAAGTGGGATATTATTGTGACCTGGTGACAGAGAAGGTCACGAACTTGGGATATTATTATGACCTGGTGACATAAGAAGGGGGGTCACGAAGGTGGGATATTATTTTGACCTGGTGACACGAGAAGGTGGTCACGAAGGTGGAATATTATTGTTACCTGTTGACATGAGGTGGTCACAAAGGTGGCATATTACTGTGACCTGGTGACCTCAGTAGGTCACTGTGAGGGAAAAGTTCAATAGACAGGATTATTATTATTATAATCAAGGGGGAAGCGCTAAACCCGGAGGATTATACAGCTCAATAGACAGGAGTAGTGAGGGAGTATATAGTAACAATAGTTTCATTGCCGGCTACTTGTTAAGGTAGGGTAAGTCCAGCTCCGGCTATTCCCCCCTTTTTCCCCCTCCATGAAAGTGATAATTTGATTGCCGGCTGCTTGTTAAAGGTAGGGTCAGTCTAGCTCCAGCTATCCCTTCCCCTCAAGGAAGGCTCCTTGACGCTGGTGAGGGGCTCTTGATCTAGGGAATTGGATCTGTGCTCCAGTTCCCTGAATTAAGCCTGAATGCCTTCCATCCCCCCATAGGCGCTGTATAATCCTACGGGTTTAGTGCTTCCCCCTTGATTATAATAATAATAATCCAGCTATCCCTTCCCCTCCTTCTTCCCCCCCCCCCCGAAAGGTGACGTGTGGGGCTCTGGCCAAACAGTAATCACTCGACTCACAGCTCCTAGCACTACTGTAAGTACACGCCTGCTCATATTCTAGTAGACTTATTGGTTGAAAGCTTCACTTTTGACCAATAATAAACTTAGTCCTTTCAGTCTTGCTTTATGTTAAATATCTTAATAATCACCACGTCTTTTAGGTATTGTGCTTATCATGGAGAGTGATTTCTTAAGTAGTGGGTAACCTGTCTCTTTCCAGCTTGGAATGACAGAATGGGTCACCTGCCAACCAACGAGTAGAATTGAAGGAGACAGACTATCGTCCTGAGACGTCCCATGTTTTATCTACTTGCCTGTGCACATGTATGAAGAATCAGGACGTAACCCCTCATCATTGCAGCGGTAAAGAACCTGATTTCCTGTCATCTGGATAGATTATGTACTGCTATAAGAACGAGCCGGTGGGTTGTCACCAACACCTGCGACCCCTCCCCCACATCAGCAACGGCTACGATTTCAACAACACGCAGTGTCACCAACAACAGACACCCAAGTTATATATATATTAGCGTTGAATTCAGATATCACTTATATTTTTCATTGTCTTTAATGTAGGATCAATATTTCATATTTAAGTGTTTTATATTTTATATTTCCTAAATAATAAAGTGTTTATGTTTGTCAGTTTTTGTTCTTTTTCTATGCATTAATTTTCCTGAAGAGGAGCCAGCCTGGGTAATACTGACTGAAGTTGTTACAGGGATGAGTAAGCCTTCACATGTGGCGACCTTGCCAGGATTCGCTCGACTGAATCAAGATTCAACTCCATCACGAATCTACCATTGGAACTTCAAAGCTGCATACCACAGACGGTTACCACCAGCCATGAGTAATCATTCTCTATGGTAGGACTACCCGTCCCGGTATTTAAAGAAATTTGGTGATTGTTATAGTCTCAATTTATTGTAAGTCAAGTCAAGGCAGGAATACTAGTTAATTCTGCCACCTGTTTTTGTGTGAGCTTGAAACACTTTGGAGGATTAGACTCTAGGGACCTGAGATTTTCCAGTGACAATTTGTTTCATTGAGCTCTTTATTATATCAAGGGAGCTGTCGTAGGACACTCTTGATTTATTGGTGAGAAGATTGATTTGGTCAAGGGACCCCCTTCTACATACTGTTTTTCTTTGAGACAGCATAGAACCCTTCGTTTTCATTAATACATTTGTTTAACTGAAGCAGGGATCGAGCCCTCTGGTTTATTTGCAGTTTGAGCAGAGCAGGAATTGAACCTTCCATTTTCTTTAATACCAGTTTCATTTTCCCCCTGGTAGTTTAAGTTATTCTTGCAAGTATGGAGGAATACCAGGTTTGGATGAATGCTGGAAGTAAGTTAGGAATAACAGGAAAAAATTTAGAATCTTTTATTAGTGCTAAAACCCAGGAAAGAATTGCAAAGGAGAGAGAATCGAAAGAGAAGAGGAAAAGGAGAGAGAGAATTGAAAGAAAAGAGAAAAAGGAGAGAAAATAGGAGGAAATCCAAAAAGACGTTAAAAAGATAAAGAAAAGAAAAAAAGGAGATGATTGAGTTGATCGTGAGGGAGAGTGAGACGTGAGGAACAAGCTAAAGTATGTGAAGAACAATTTAAAATTAAGAGAACTTGAGGAAGAGCAAAGGATAGGAAGTGAGGAAAGAGCTAGAGAAGTGAGGAAAGATTAGAGAAAAAGAGTTAAGAGAGGGAAAAAGCTGCGAGCTCGAAAAAGCTCGCCTTGAATTAGAAATAAAAAGTTAACTCTACACAAAAACAATTAGAGGAAGGAGTAATTGAAACCCGCAGCAAGGCCTATAAACACCTAATTTACCCCCTTCAAGGGGTGAAGACATTACTTCATACATATCGGGTTTTGAAATACCGCTCCCTCTTGAGGGCTGCTGACACTGGGCTACCAGGTTAGGAATGTTATTTTCTGGTACAGCTTTGAAATCTATGCAATTTGTCACAGGAAATCCAAAAGGGTGGGATATTATTGTGCCCTGGTGACCTGAGAACGTGTTCACAAAAGTGGGATTTTTTGACTGATGACAGGGAAAAAAGGGTCACGAAGGAGGATTTATTGTGACTGGGAATTTGGGTCACGAAGAGGGCCCATATTATTTTGCCCTGGTCCTGAGAAGGTGGTCACAAGGGGGGATATTATGGTGAAGGGGTGAACGAGGTCAGATGTGGGATGTTTTTGTGCCTGGTGCCTGGAAGTGGCACGAAGGGGGGATATTTTTTTTGACCTGGTGACTGTGAAAGGGGGTCCCGGGGATTTTATTGAAACCCTGGTGCCTGAGAAGGTGGTCACGAAGGGGGATAGGGTGACCGGGGGTGACAGGGGTGGTAAAGAAGGGGGGGTGTTATTGTGCCCTGGTGACCTGAGAAAGTGGCCACGAATGGGGATATTATTGTGACCTGATGACCTGAGAAGGTGGTCCAAAGGTGGGTATTATTGTGGCTGGTGCCGGGGGAAGGTGGTCACGAAGAGGCATATTATCGGCCTGGTGCCCAAGGGGGGTCCGAAGGGGAATTTTATTGGACGGGGTGACAGGGAAAGGGTGTCACGAAGGGGGAAAATTTTGTGACTGGGCCAGAAAAGGAGGTCACGAAGGGGGAAATATTATGGTGATGACACGAGAAGGTGGCACGAAGGTGGGATTTGGACCTGGTGACATGGTCCCCGGGGTTTGGATATTGTGAGGGTGACACGAGGTCACAAAAGGTTTAGATATTGTGACCGGGTGACACGAGAAGGTGGTCACGAAAGGGGAAATTATTGTGATTTTGTGACCTAGAATGGGGGCACAAAGTGCGATATTATTGTATGGTGCAGGGAAAATTTGGGGTCACAAAGGGGGGATATTATTTTGACCTGATGCCCATAGAAGGTGGCCGGTGGGAATTGTGACTGGTGAACTTAAAGATCAGGGAGGGGGATATTGTGCGGGTAACATGAGAAGGTGGCACGAAATGGGATTTTATTGTGACCTTTAAAGAGAAGTTGGCACGAAGGTGGGAATTTTGTTTCCCTGGTGACCAGAGAAGGTGGTCCGAATTGAGATTTATTGTGACCTAAAACCTGAGAAGGTCCGAAGATGGAATATTATTGTGACCTTGTGACCTGAACGGTGGTCACGAGGTGGGATATTAGGGTGACCTGGGACCTGAAAGGGGCCCAAACGGCGGGATATTGTGACATGAGAAGGGGGTCACAAAAGTGGGAAAATATTGGTGGTGTCCTGGTGGTCCAAAGGTGGGAATTACCGTGCCCGGTCCCTGAAAAGGGGGGTACAAGGTGAGAATTGTGCCCTTTGACATGAGAAGGTGGCACAAAAGGAGACTTATTGTGATTTGGGTGGCCTGAGGTCACGAAGAGAGATATTGGACCTAATGACCTGGTCACAAAGGGGTTTTGTGACTGGTGACCTGAGAATTGGTCCGAAGTGGGATATTTGTGACTTAGTGACAGGGAAAGGTGGTCACGAAGGTGAGATATTATTGCGACCGGGTGGCATGAGAAGGGGGGCACAAAGGTGGAAATTATTGCGACCTGGGGCATGAGAAGGGGGTCACGAAGGTGGGATGTTGTGCCCTAGATCTGGGGGAATCCCAAAAAAGGGGGGTATTATTTTTCCCCTGGGTGGATGAGAAGGGGGTCCGAATGTGGGTATTACTGTGACCTGGTGCCCTGAGAAGGGGGTCACAAAGGGGGATTTTATTGTGCCCTGGTGCATGAAAAGGTGGTCACGAAGGGGGGGATTTTGGACCTGTGATCTGAAAATGCCACAAAGGTGGGAATTATTGTTACCTGGGGGCTGAAAAGGGTGGTCCCGAATGGGGGTTTACTGTGACCGGTAAACCGAGAAGGGGGTCACAAAGGTGGGAAATTATTGTGCCCTGGTGACATGAAAGGGTGGTCCGAAGGGAATATTGGCCGGGTGACATGAGAAGTATTCACAAAGGGGGATATTGTTGTGCCCGGTGCCCGAGAAGTCATGAAGGTGGGATATTATGTTACCGGGTGGCGAGAAGGTGGGAAATTTTGGCCCCGGTGGCATGGAAGGGGGTCAAAAAGTGGGATTTAGGTGACCTGGTGACAAGAGAAGGGGGTCACAAACGGGGTATTAAAATTTTCCCTGGTGACATAAATTTGGTTTACGAAAGGGTAATTATTGTGACCTGGTGACCTGAGAAGATGGTCACAAAGGGTGGGATATTTTGTGACCTGGTGAATGAAAAGGGTGGCACGAATGGGGATTTTTATTGTGATCTGGTACCTGAGAATGTGGTCACGAAGGGGGCATGTTATTATGCCCGGGTGCTTGAGAGGTCACAAGGGAGAATTATTGTGACCTGGTCCCCTGACAAGATGGCACGAAGGTGGGACATTTTTGCGACGTGGTGAATGAGAAGGTGGTCACAAAGGGGGATTTATTGTGACCTGCGACATAAAAAGGTGGTCCGAAAGGCGATTTTATTGTGACCTGGGGGCCCTGAAAAATGGTCACAAAGTTTGAGTATTGTGGCCCAAAGACCTGAGGTCACGAAGGTGGTTATTGTGCCCGGGGAACCTGAGAAGTTGGGTCCAAAGGTGGGGTATTTGAGCGGTGGTGAGAAGGTGGTCACGAATGTGGGATTTTTACGTGCCTGGGCCCTGAGAAGGGGTCACGAGGTGGGATTTATTGGATTAGTGACATAGAAGGGTGGTTTCCAAAGGGTGGGTATTTTGTGACCGGTGACAGAGAAGTTGGTCACAAAGGGTGAGATATTGCGCCGGTTTGACATGAGAAGTGGTCACGAAGGTGGGTTTTGTTTTTGACCTGTGAGGGAAATGTCACAAAGGGGGATTTATTGTTCCTGGGGGCAGGGAAAGGGGGCATATTATTGTGCCCTGGTGGGCACGAAGGTGGGATTTTTTGTGCCCGGTGACCGAAAAGGGGGCCGAAAGTGGATATTAGGTGACCGGTTTGACGCGAAAAGGGTGGCACAAAAGGTGGCATGTTATTAGCCTGGTGACTTGAAAAGGTCAAAAAGGGGTGATTTTATTATTGTACCTGGAAGAGTCACGAAGGTGGGATTTATTGTGACCTGGTGAATGGAGGGGGTCAAAAAGGTGGGATATTGTGCCCTTTGGCCCAAAAGGTTTCACGAAAGTGGGATATTGGCCCTTGTACATGAAAAGGGGCCCCGAAGGTGGGAATTTTTGTGCCCTTGTACATTAGAAGGTGGTCCAAGGGTGGGATATTATTGTACCTGGTGCCCTGAGAATGTCACGAAGGTGGGATTTTATTGTGACCTGGTGGGCAAAGGGGGATATTTTGGGCCCTGGTGACCTGAGAAGGTGGTCCGAAGGGGGGAATTATTGCGATTTTGTGACTGAGAAGGTGGTCACGAAGGTGGGATATTATTGTGACCTGGTGACCTGAGGTCACGATGGTGGAATATTATTGTGACCCGTGACCTAGAATGTCACGAAGGAGGTTTTATTGTTATCTGGCCATGAGAAGGGGGGGAAATTTTATTGTGACCAGGTGGCATGAGAAGGTGGTCGAGAAGGTGGCATATTATTGTGACCTGGTGAGCACGAAGGTGGGATATTATTGTGACCTGGTGACATGAGAAGGTGGTCACGAAGGTGGGTTTTTGTTGTGCCCGGATGTTTTGAAATGTCACAAAGGTGGGATTATTGTGACCGGTGCCCTGAGGTCACGTGGTGGATTATTGTGACCCGTGCCCTAGAATGTCACGAAGGAGGTTTTATTGTTACCTGGTGCCATGAGAAGGTGGGGATATTATTGTGACCTGGTGGCATGGAGGTGGTCGAGAAAGGTGGATATTATTGGGGCCTGGTGGGCACGGGGGGATATTTTGGCCCTGGGACCTGAGAAGGGGGTCACGAAGGTGGGTTTTAGGGTGACCTGGTGACGCAGAAAGGTGGTCACAAGGGTGGGATATTACTTTGACCTGGGACAGAGATGGTGGTCCAAATGTGGGATGTTTTTTTGTAATCGGGTAAACCTGAAAAGGGTGGTCACGAAGGGGATTTTATTTGACCTTGTGACTTGAGGGGCACGAAGGTAGAATTTGACCGGGCCTAAAAGATGGCCGGGGGGATTTTATTGTGCCCTGGTGACAGAGAAGTGGTCACAAAGGGATATTTGCCCTTTTGTCACGGGTGGTCACGAAAGTGGGAAAATTTTTGTGCCTTTGGGACATGAGGGTGGTCACAAGGTGGGTATTTTTGTGACCGGTGACATGAGAAGGGGGGCACGAACGTGGGAATTTTTGTGACCTGGGCCGAGGTCACGATGGGGGAAATTTTTATTGTGCCTGGTGCCCTGAGAAATGGTCCGAAGGTGGGAATTTGTGACATGACCTGAAAAAAGGGGGGATATTATTGTGATTTGGTGCCCTGAGAAGGTGGCACAAAATTTGGATAATTTTGGCCTGGTGACATGAGAAGGTGGTCACGAGGGGGGGGATATTATTGGACCTGGTGCCCTGAGAAAGGTGTCACAAAGGGTGGGAGTTTTTGTGACCGGGTGACTGAGAAGGTGGTCACGATGGAGGCATTTTTGGCCCCGGAGAAGTTGTTACGAAAGTGGCTTTTATTGTGCCTGGTGACCGAAAGGTGGCTACGAATGTGGGATATTCTAACCAGGGCCTGAAATGTTTTTTATAAGGTGGGATGTTACTGTGACCTGGTGTTACGGTTTAAAATTCAAATCTTTGCCAGGTTAGTGCACTCGAACAATACACTTCAGGAATGAGAAAATCTTCCAACTTAGAAATTAAGGCACAAATAATATTTTACTCAGTTTTTTCTAGTTTCTTTTTATTTAAAAAGCTTAAAAACTTCTTAGATATTCATAATATCTATTAAATTCCTTCGTCGGAAACTTATTACATGAGAAAACACAAATAGAATGTCAATATAGTCAACACTTGTTTAAAGATCAGAAGAAAATTACTTTACGCGAGTATAACATTGAGAAGGGCACCCCTTCACTGAGTTTTCTCCCTGCAAAGGAATATAATCACTTAAAGTTCTAAACTTGAACAGGCCGCACATGTAAACTGGGGTAACATTTTTAAATTTGTCCGCAGACTTCACTTAGAATAAAAACCCCAAATGGTTATTACAAAAAACACCAAATGGGACTTTTACATTAGTGTTAGAATATAAAGATTTCGGGATACTAATACACATTAAAATCAATTTTTCTTTATTTTAAATAAAAAAAATTTTCTTTGGTCTAGAGGTATTTAAAATTTTATACATGTTACAATAATAAAATTTTAAATTTGCATTTTAAAATAAATTTTTATTACTATGCTAAAAAAAAAATTAAGTAACATTTACAATTTAATTAATTCAATTAAAACTTTATGAGGGTCCGGTCTCCCGACACTTATCCCT
This sequence comes from Cherax quadricarinatus, assembly GCF_026875155.1. Lineage (NCBI taxonomy): Eukaryota > Metazoa > Arthropoda > Malacostraca > Decapoda > Parastacidae > Cherax > Cherax quadricarinatus. The sequence continues at coordinate 26,253,645 of NC_069403.1, forward strand.
GGTGTGTTGTGACGCTCCCCTCAACGTGTCACTTTACACCCTTTCTTCCTGAAAAAACGCTCCTGCTCAACCTGGTCCTAGCACCCCTTTTTTCCGTGTCACACGACACCCTTTTTCTGCGTCATACATACTCTACTGTGTCCCTGATACCCTTGTCTCTCGTCGCACACTCACCCCAGCGTCCCTTTTTCGGCCCTCAAGATACTAAAACAATGTACACTACACCCGCCATCTTTAGTGTACACGACACCTTTTTTTTCTCTGTTCCATACGGGCCTGTAGCGTTTCAGTGTTCACCCATCATATTCGCTAAGTGTCACACTACGGGCCACCAGTTCGTGTAAACACCCAACCCTTTTTTTCATGTAATGTCCCCTAAAACAGCATCGAAGACTCCGGCCCACAGTTACCCGTAGGCGGCGAGTCCGCAGACATCACCGGTAGTCCTGTAAATACTCTCCAAGGCCGGGGGAAGTCACCGAAAGGGGGGGGGGGGTTATCTACCGCCTTCAAGACCCTTGACAAAACCGCGGTTTGGGGCCAAATTCTAGCAGAACACCCCCTGCGCAGTCACGAGTCGGCCGTCAAGTAACTGAGGCACAGACTCAGTGAGCCGGTGAGCGCTCTTCTAAAATCATAGAAGCCATTAGAATACCAAAGTGGCAGGGGAAAACCCACTGCCCGTAGATCTATTTTCTGTAAGGTGTTCTGGTAATTATTTCTGCTTTGCGTACCCTGAGGTGTTCAGGGACTTTCGATTAAAGGCCCGGCAGCAGTCCCCCCAATGGGTTTGATGGTACCCGTGGTACTGCCCGGGCCGCAGGTTAATTTTAACCACTATTTGGGAGGGGGGCCGCAACACTGGTTCAGGAGTTTCTACAAAACCCAATTCTCTATCTGTTGTCCTCATCGCTCTCGGGCGGTGGACCTATGCACAGACCTCCTCACTTGCCTGGCTGCGTGGTGTGAGGTGGGCGTCACGCCTCGTTTCCCCTCAGGGAAAATTATGCTGTCAAAATGGCGGTATGTCATAGGCGCCGGTGAATTTACTATTGGGGAGAGCTTCTCCGGGGGGACGATTTCGCCTAGTTTAGCGCAGGGTTTTTAACCCAAGTCTCAGAGGACTATGGATTCAAGATGGAGAATTATATGGGAAAGGTTTAAATGGAGCGATAGAATCTTTGTAAAATGCTCAGCAACCGGTTTATGAATCGTTGGTTACTCGTTTTCCGGCGTCATCTTGATTTTAAACCTGCTTACGTGGAGAAAGGTTTTATGTTTCCCTGCATTATCGGATAAAGTTTCGTAACGTTCCCCCTTTGAGGCGGAGAAGTGATATCGAAAAGTCTTTGAGAAAATGGACAGTTCATTTTGCCCCCGCAGGTATTGGGGGACAGGGGGGCCTACGCGGTTTGCCCGAAGGGTTTTTTAACCTTAAAAAGCCCTTGAGACATCCCCTCCGCTTACGTTATCTTCAGGAATTCAGGACAAGGTCATGGTTTTTTATCCCGGACAAGGGGTAAGTGCGCCTATGTGGGGAGTATGACCAAATGCGAGCATGTGAGAAGAAAAAGTCATGCCCGAAACCCGTGGGAGAAGCGCAGCCCCTGTCTTACGAGTGGCAGGTGAAGATCAATCACCTGGGGGGGAGTGGTCGTTTGGGGTGAGATGGTGGACAAGCTTTTAGACTGGGGATGAGTTTCCCCCCCCCTTCCCCCCCCAGAATCTCCTTCAGTGACTTTTGCAGGATGGTACCATGGGAGGAAGTGTTGGAAATAGAGGAAGAAATTGGAGGAAGTTTGAAGACCTTGTCACCCCTTGAGGAGAACATACTCTGAGCAAGAAGTAGCTGGGGTTATCGCTTCCAGCTTTTTTTAAAGATAGAGAATTTTGGGGAAAGATGATGTGATGGAAACGTCAGTGGGGGTTAATAAATCATTGTTTAAAGGGGATGTTTGGGGGCCACCGGAGGTTCCCCAAACCCTGTTAGGGGGGAATTATTTTAAACAAGGAAAAAGGCAGCTAGTCAGACTCTCAGCCCGGTATGTACTGACCCGGCAGAGGTTGGGGAACAGTGGGGTGGTTAGAAGAGGGAAGGGTGGCGATGGGGGGGGTCTGATAAAAAAAACAGGGGAAAAAGGGAGGGGGAAAGAAGGTATTGTGAAATAAATACAGAAATACTAATTAGGGGGTGGGAAAAAAGGAGGAAAAGGAAAGGGGGGGAAAATTTAAAAACCTTTGGGGGTAGATGTCAATGTTAAGGCTTATGTGCAGAATAAAAAGAGAAGGTTGTGCATGTTTCTTAATAAAAAAAGATGGATGTTGTGTTCCCCAGGAACATAATTTCAAGGGGGGTAAGGGGTTAGAGGTAGCGGGGTTTTTTCAAGTAATACCCTGCCAACAACCCCTTTAAAAGGTGGTGTGGGTTTTTAATAAGGAGACGAGCCCCTTTATTTTTCGAGAAGTGAGAGGGGGGAGGGGGGAGGGGGGAGGGGAGGGGGGTGTTTGGTGTGGATGGGTCGTGGATGAGTAAGGTTTTTCTTTTTTAAATGTGTATGTGCCTGCGGAGAATGCATGAGGTAAGGGGGATTTTGTGTGCAAGGTCTTGTCTATTTTTTGCGTGCACTTTTGGAAGTAGCAAAGTGGGGATGACTGGAACTGATTATTTTGGGGGGGCTGCGTAGAACCAAAAGGAGCAGGGCATATGTCTGTACCCTCAGGATTTTTGGGGGGGACTTTGGTTCGTGATTTTTGGGGGGGGTGTGGGAAACAGAACATACTTTTTTAGGGGGGATACACCGGGTTAGATTATTATTATTATAATCAAGGGGGAAACGCTAACCGGGGATTTACAGCGCCCCGGGGGGGGGATGTGGAAGGGATTTAGGCTTAATTGGGGGAAATGGAGCACAGATCCAATTCCCCCAAATCAAGAGCCCTCACCCAAAACAAGGAACCTTTTCCTTGAGGGGGGAGCGAGGTTAGAGTGTTTCTTTCTCAAGGGTTGTTTTGAAATCTTTTTTAAACCGTTTGGGGGGTATGTCGTCATAGGGGTTAGTGGGGGAAGTAGGGTGGGGGGAGATGGCGAAATATATAGGACTTATTGGAAATTGAAACATTAGTGTGTTGAGTGATGAAGAAGGTTTGGAGGCGTTTTTCTTTTTATGGAAAGAGCTTTTACAAGGAAACTCAGGAGGTGGATGGACATTGTAACATGTGGGATTAGGTGGCTAAAGAAAGGTAAGAAAGTACTATGTGAGGGAGGGTTAAACGTATAAAATAATTTAAATATGGGTTTGCGATTTATTTACATGGTTCGAGTAAAGAGGTTGTAATGGGGGGGTGGATGGTGGTGTTTTTCCCATGGACGAATAGTAGACATAAAAGAGAGATTGCTAATGTTGCAAATGATCGGTTTCACAGTGTAAGGGTGCAAGCAGGGTTAGAAGAAGTTTTGTGGAGGGACAAGCCCGTCTGCGTGTGTGTTGCGACACCTAAGCCAAAGGCAAGGCGCTGCCGGCTATTCAGGATTAGAGGTAAATGAGTCGATTGGGGATCTATAGAGCAGGGCAGGAGATAACAAATACGAAGGGTTGAGTGCATATGCAGAATATGTGGGATGACAAAGTAATGGACACAAGTGGGGATGTGGATGAGTGAGTTGACAGGGTGTGTACCATATGCAACGTGCAATTTAGGTAATAGTGATAGGACGGCTTTGGGTGGGGTTATGTTTACTGCAGAGAAATAGAGATTGTTTTACAGGCATGAAGGTAAGGAAAAATAGGCTCCAGGTATTGATGGTCTACCGGTGAATTTTTATTTACAGCATTGGGCGTTGATAGTGAAATTTCATGGTTAGGTTATTTAAATTGTATGAAGGAGAGGGTTAAGTTGGAGATAGCAACTACATGTAGGTGTGTTGCTGGTCCCGAAAGGTAAGGGGCAGCCCACCCTTCGGGAGTATCGGACAATATGTATGTGCGGACTAATAAGGTTTTTCCAAAAATTTTAGGTAATAGGGTTAAATATGTAGTGGGAGGGTTCGTTCGACGAAAGCGCAGCTTTGGGGACTGCCGGCAGGTCGAAGATTTGAAGGACACGGGGTATTCTGCGAAGTTTTGTGGAGGAGTCAAAAGGAGGGGGCGGGGGGGTGGCTTTACTGGCTTTGGACTGGCAGGCAACTATGATAGAGTGGAAAGGCATGCACTGCTGGGTATACTTAGGAGACAAGGTTATGGGGAAGAAATAGTTGATTGGGTAAATATGCTGTATAGGGGAGCAAAAATGAGGGTACAAATAAATGAGTGTATGGGGAGGGAATTTGCGATGGGTAGAGGTCTCAGGCAGGGGTGTCCCATGTCACAGATCTTATTTTCTTATTTGGGTGTTTTCAGTCAGTGCCCGGGGTGAGGGTGGGGTTGAGGGAGGAATGCTTTGGTTAGGGATAATCCACAACTTATCCACTTCCTATCATGCACAGTCCCAAGGCGCCTTGGAAAGATTCCATCAGACGTTAAAAACCATGATGAGAACTTTTTGCATGCATTTTCCTAAAGACTGGGATGAATCACTACCTTTTGTTGTGTTCTCAATACGAGAAATGGTGCAAGAAACCTACCAGGTTTAGTCCATTTGAGCTGATCTTTGGACACAATGTACGAGGTCCTCTTCGGGCGCTCAAAAAAGGATGGATTGGAGAAGACGTTAGCTCAACACTCTACAACCCTTCTTCAAGGCTGCAGGTGGCACGTCAGTTAGCCAAGGCTAACCTAAAGGCAGCTCAAAATAAGATGAAACAGAGGTATGACAGAAATGCACAATTCCGCTCCTTCCATCCAGGAGACAAGGTGTTGGTACAGGAACCTATACCTGGCCACACCTTGAAAGCTAGATTTATGGGACCTATGCAAATTGTAGTAAATTATCTGATGTAAATTATGTGGTAGCTCCCCTTGATAAGACCTCAAAAACTAAAACTTACCACATTAATCAATTAAAATCTTTTCATACACCAGATAAAGTCCCAGTAATGACTCTGTCCTCTTCCTCTGAGGACGACTCTGACTCTTTGCACTCTATTTCTGAAATTAATGTTAAACTTCCAAACTCTGTCCTCCTCAAAGACCCTAGCCCTTTAATGGTGGGGCTGTCTGAAACTCAAGCAACAAGTTTAACTGCGCTTCTACAGTCTTACCCTGATATTTTTTCGGATGTGCCGAAAAAATGTACGTTAGGTTATCATGATGTAGATGTGGGAAACTCTAAACCTATTAAACTCTCCCTTTACAGAGTTAATCCTGAAAAGCAGAGACTACTTCAGCAGGAAGTAGAATTTCTGTTAGAGCATGGTTTAGTGGAGGAGTCTAGTCCATGGGCTTCACCGTGCATCCTTGTTAAAAAAACTGATGGAGGGTTTCGTATGTGTACAGACTACCGTAAGGTAAATGAGGTCGCAATCACAGATGCTTGCCCTCTTCCTCGTCTGGATGACGTAATCGACTTTGTGGGTAAGGCTACTTTTGTATCCAGGTTAGATCTCCTTAAAGGTTACTATCAGGTACCTTTGACGGATAAGGCGAAGGAAATCTCTGCCTTCGTAATTCCAGGAGGTCATTATCAATATACAGTTACCCCCTTCGGAATAAAAAACTCCCCCTCTTCATTCCAGAAACTTATCCATCAGGCTATTAAAGGACTTGAAGGCACGGCAGCGTAACTGGATGATATTGTTGTGGTGTCTGATACTTGGGATCAACACTTACTTAGACTTAAGGCTCTTTTTGAGACCTTTCAGAGTTCCCATTTAACTGTTAATTTATCTAAGTCTTCCTTTGGCCAGGCCACTGTTTCTTTACTAGGCCATGAAGTAGGTAGTGGTAAAGTTGCTCCTAAACTTGCTAAAGTTCTTGTCATTAAAGATTATCCAGTTCCACATGATAGGAAATCTCTTCAACGTTTCCTAGGCATGATAGGATTTTACAGAAGATTCTGTAAGAATTTCTCAGATATTGCAGCCCCTCTTACCTCTCTTACCTCTCTTACCTCTCTTACCAGTCACAAAGTTCCCTTTATTTGGACTTCAGTTGCTCAGGATGCTTTTGACAAAGCAAAAAGATTATTGTGTAGTGCACCCATTCTTTTGTCTCCAGACTTCTCCGAACCTTTCTCACTACAGGTTGATGCTTGACTCTGGGGTTGGGGCAGTACTGTTGCAAAACAGGGCCAAGGAGTTGCAGCCTGTAGCCTTCTTCTCGGCCAAGTTCCAACCGCATCAGAGGGCTTACTCTACCATTGAAAAAGAAGCCCTCGCACTGGTACTGGCTTTGGAGCACTTTGATGTGGGACAAACTTCGCAGGTGGTCAGTGTCTACAGTGATCACAATCCTCTAGGCTTTTGATAGAGTTCCGCACAAAAGACTGTTAAAGAAAGTTTAGATTTAGAAAGGACATAGGAAAGTATTGGTTTGGAAATGGACGCTAAGACTGCAACCCTACTTTCTGAGAATTGCACATATTGCCGGCAAAGAAAATATTTTGGCAGACTCTTTATCTAGTCTAACAATATTATTTATAATAATTACATATTAGGTTAGGATGTGTTAGGTTATTTGTGGTAACCCCTTCCAAGCTCTTTTTTTTATCCCCTGATGTGGGGATTTTTTTTTTTTTTTTTTTTTTTAGTGAGGGGATGCGGGCTACCGTCCGCCTGTGTCTTGGACCTAAGCTAGCCCGACTGTCTGCTGTCTCGCTCTGAGTTTAGGGTTTGGCTTTTTGTCACGTGAAAAGCTGAGCTCTATCTAAGAGTTGGATGGTTGAGAGGAAAGGCGGTCCCATTATTTTGTGCCATGGAGGCACGGTTACCACTGGGAGGTGGGAGCCTAATCCTGAGCCTTCTCAGGGTGGGGGTGTGGCATGCAAAGAGTACGTAACTTTTATTCGGCGCATGCACAAACCCTTATTTACAGGCTATCTCGCCCAACCAGCGAACCAGGTGACTGAGGGTTGAAGATGGGGCCTCGTCGTTCAACCGGTACCCAGGTTCGAGCCAATGAGAAGATGGTTTTGGCAATTGCAGAGGTGGTGGCCTGGTGGTTAACGCTCTCGCTTCACACGGTGAGGGCCTGGGTTCGATTCCCAGCCAGAGTAGAAACATTGGACGTGTTTCTTTCCACCTGTTGTCTATGTTCCCCATCAGTAAAATGGGTACCTGGGTGTTAGTCGACTGGTGTGGGTCGCATCCTGGGACACTGACCTAAGGAGGCCTGGTCACAGACCGGGCCGCGGGGGCGTTGACCCCCGGAACTCTCTCCAGATAAACTCCAGAAACCACTCTCCTGTCTGCCCTTGTCATTCCCATTCTAGAGCTGGTTGAAGCACGGTCTGCTCTCTAGTGGCTTCTAGTCTGCCTTGCTTACCGTGGAGTGCACTAATACCTATTGCTGTACATAGTGTATATAATGTACATACTTCTGCTGTGTTTATTTTGCTCCCTTTACACCCAGGATAACAGGCCATTTGGACTCCTGGGTTGTAATAATGGCGGTGAAATAATTCGGGACACTGATTGTCAAACTTTCCCACATAATTTCTCACAACTTCTACTGCCACCACCGTCACTGCCACCACCGTCACTGCCACCACCGTCACTGCCACCACCGTCACTGCCACCATCACCATTTCCACCACCGCCACTGCCACCACCGTCACTGCCACCACCACCACTGCCACCACCGCCACTGCCGTAACCACCACTGCCACCCACCGCTATTGCCACACCACCACTGCCACTGCCACTACCGTCACTGCCACCACCACCCACTGCCACCACCACCACCACTGCCACCACCGCTACTGCCACCACCGCTACTGCCATCACCACTACTGCCACCACCACCATTGCCACCACCCTCAGTGCCACAACCGCTGCCACCACCGCTACTGCCACCACCGTCACTGCCACCACACCACTTCCACCATTGCCACCAGAGCTTCTGCCACCACCGCCACTGCCACCACCGTCACTGCCACCAACACCACTGCCACCACAACCATTTGCCACCACCACAACTGCCACCACCGCCACTGCCATCACCACCACTGCCACCACCGCTACTGTCACCACCGCTTTTGCCACCGCCGCTATTGCCACCACTACCACTGCCACCACCGCTACTGCCACTACCGTCACTGCCACCATCACCACCGCTACTGCCACCACTGCTATTGCCACCACCGCTACTGCCACCACCGCAACTGCCACCACCGCTACTGCCCACACCACCATTGCCACCACCACCACTGCCACCACCGCTACTGCCACCACCGCATTGCTGCCACCACCGTCACTGCACCACCACCATTGCCAACACCGCCACTGCCATCACACCACTGCCACCACCGCTACTGCCACCACCGCTATTGCCACCACCACCAATGCCACCACCGCTACTGCCACTACCGTCACTGCCACCACCACCACCACCACTGCCACCACCACTAATGCCACCACCGCTACTGCCACCACCGTCACTGCCACCACCGCTACTGCCACCACCGTCACTGCCACCACCACCACCACTGCCACCACTTCTTCTGCCCACCACCGTCACTGCCACCACCACTTCCACCATTGCCACCAGCGCTTCTGCCACCACCGCCACTGCCCCACCGTCACTGCCACCACCACCACTGCCACCACAACCATTGCCACACACCGCTCCTGCCACCACCGCCACTGCCACCACAGTCACTGCCACCACCACCACTGCCACCACCATTGCCACAACCGCTACTGCCACCACCACTACTGCCACCACGTCACTGCCACCACCACCACTGCCACCACCACCATTGCCACCACCACCATTGCCACCACCGCTTCTGCCACCACAGCCACTGCCACCACCGTCACTGCACCACCCGCTACTGCCACCATCCGCCACTGCCAACACCCCAACTGCACACCCACACAACTGCCACCACCGCCACTGCCATCACCACCACTGCCACCACCGCTACTGTCACCACCGCTATTGCCACCGCCGCTATTGCCACCACTACCATTGCCACCACCGCTACTGCCACTACCGTCACTGCCACCATTCACCACCGCTACTGCCACCACTGCTATTGCCACCACCGCTACTGCCACCACCGCTACTGCCACCACCGCTACTTGCCACCACCACCATTGCCACCACCACCACTGCCACCACCGCTACTGCCACCACCGCTACTGCCACCACCGTCACTGCCACCAACCACCATTGCCAACACCGCCACTGCCATCACCACCACTGCCACACCGCTACTGCCACCACCACCATTGCCACCACCACCCACTGCCACACCGCTACTGCCACCACCGCTACTGCCACCACCGTCACTGCCACAACCACAATGCCACCACCGCTACTGCCACTACCGTCACTGCCACCACCACCACCACCACTGCCACCACCACTAATGCCACCACCGCCACTGCCACCACCGTCACTGCCACCACCGCTACTGCCACCACGTCACTGCCACCACCACCACCATTGCCACCACTGCTTCTGCCACCACCGTCACTGCCACCACCACCACTTCACCATTGCCACCAGCGCTTCTGCCACCACCGCCACTGCCACCACCGTCACTGCCACACCACCACTGCCACCACAACCATTGCCACCACCGCTCCTGCCACCACCGCCACTGCCACCACAGTCACTGCCAACCACACACTGCCACCACCATTGCCACAACCGCTACTGCACCACCACTACTGCACCACCGACACTGCCACCCACCACCACTGCCACCACCACCATTGCCACCACCACCATTGCCACCACCGCTTCTGCCACCACAGCCACTGCCACCACCGTCACTGCCACCACCGCTACTGCCACCACCGCCACTGCCACCACCACAACTGCCACCACCACAACTGCCACCACCGCCACTGCCATCACCACCACTGCCACCACCGCCACTGTCACCACGCTATTGCCACCGCCGCTATTGCCACCACCACCACCACCACTAATGCCACCACCGCTTACTGCCACCACCGTCACTGCCACAACCGCTACTGCCACCACCGTCACTGCACCACCACCACTGCCACCACCACTGCCACCACCACCATTGCCACCACTGCTTCTGCCACCACCGTCACTGCCACCACCACCAACTTCCACCATTGCCACCAGCGCTTCTGCCACCACCGCCCACTGCCACCACTGTCACTGCCACCACAACCACTGCCACCACAACCATTGCCACCACCGCTTCTGCCACCACCGCCACTGCACCACAGTCACTGCCCACCACACCACCACTGCCACCACCACCATTGCCACCACCACCATTGCCACAACCGCTACTGCCACCACCACTACTGCCACCACCGTCACTGCCACCACCACCACTGCCACACCACCATTGCCACCACCGCTTCTGCCACCACACAGCCACTGCCACCACCGTCACTGCACCACCGCTACTGCCACCACCGCCACTGCCACCACCACAACTGCCACCACCACAACTGCCACCACCGCCACTGCCATCACCACCACTGCCACCACCGCTACTGTCACCACCGCTATTGCCACCGCCGCTATTGCCACCACCACCACTGCCACCACCGCTACTGTCACTAACGTCACTGCCACCATCACCACCGCTACTGCCACCACCGCTATGCCACCACCGCTACTGCCACCACAACTACTGCCACCACCGTCACTGCCACCACCACCACTGCCACCACCGCTACTGTCACCATCTTCACTGCCACCACCGCTACTGCCACCGCCGCTACTGCCACTACCGTCACTGCCACCACCACCACTGCCACCACCACCACTGCCACCACCGCTACTGCCACCACCGCTACTGTCACCACCGCTACGGCCACCACCGCTACTGCCACCACCACCACTGCACCACCCTCACTGCACCACCCTCACTGCCACCACCGCTTCTGCCACCACCGCTGCTGCCACCACCGTCACTGCCACCACCACCACTGCCACGCCCACCACTGCCACCACCACCATTGCCACCACCGCTTCTGCCACCACCTCGCTACTGCCACCACCACTATTGCCACCACCGCTATTGCCACCACCACCACTGCTACCACCGCTACCGCCACCACCGCTACTGCCACCACTACCAATGCCACCACCACCACTGCCACCACCACCAATGCCACCACCACCACTGCCACCACCACCACTGCACCACCGCTACTGCCACCACCACCATTGCCAGCACCCTCACTGCCACCAACGCTACTGCCACCACGGCTACTAGCACCCACCGTCACTGCCACCACCACCACTGCCACCACCGCTACTGTCACCATCTTCACTGCCACCACCACAACTGCACCACCGCCACGGCCACCACCGCCACTAACCACACCGTCAATGCCACCATCCGCACTGCCACCACCGTCCACTGCCACCACCGTCAATACCACCACCGTCACTGCCTCCACCGCTACCTTCCGCCACCGCCGACTACCGCCACTGCACCGACTGCCACTGCACCCCGCTAACCGCACCACAGCCACTGCCACCACCGCCACTGCCGCTACCGCCACTGCCACCATCCGCCACTGCAACCACAGCCACTGCCACCACGCCACGTGCCGCTACGCCACTGCCACCACCGCCCTGCAACCACTGCCACGCCACCTTCCCCCCACCACTGCCATCCCCACCATCACTATTACAACCCAGGATTCCAAATGGCCTGTTATCCCGGGTGTAATGGGAGCAAAATAAACACAGTAGAAAAAAGTTTACTTAATATATCTTCACCAGTTTAGGGAACAGCAATATGTACATTATGAACAGTGATAAGTATAGGGCACTCCACGTAAGCAAGGCAGAATAGAAGCCACAAGATAGCAGACCGTGCTTCAACCAGCTCTAGAATGGGAATGACAAGGGCAGACAGGAGACGGTACCCACATAACCTCTGCGATTGCAAAACCATCTTATGGCTAGAACCTGGTCACCTAGTTGAACGATGGGCCCCATCATCACAACTCCATAGCAACCTGGTTCGCTGGTTGGGGGAGATAGCTGTAAATGAGGGTGTGTACATCGCCGAATAAAGGTTACTACTCTTTGCATGCCACACCCCCCCCCCCGAGAAGGCTCAGTATTAGGCTGCCACCTCCCAGTGGAAACCGTGCCGCCCATGCACAAAATAATTGGACCTAGCCTTTCCTCTCCACCATCCAACTCTTAGATAGAGCTCAGCTTTCCCCCGTGAACCAAAAGCCAACCCTAACTTAGAATTGAGACAGCAGTCAGACCAGGCTAGCTAGGTCCAAGATACAGGCGGACGGTAGCCCGCCAATCCCCTCACTAAAAGAAAAAACTCACACCAGGATAAAAAAAAAAGGAGCGTGAAAGGGTTACCACAAATAACCTCCTAACCTATATAAAATATTCGACTCTAGAATTAAAGAGTCTGCCAACATATTTTCTTGCCGCAAGATATTTAATGGAAATATTATAGGGCGCAGCCTAGCGTCCAGCGCATAAGAGCCTTTGTTTGTGGTTCTTTCATGGCTTGGAATATACTGGAGGATTGTGATCACTGTAACTGTGACCAACTGCTGTCTGGCCCACATTAAACATCGAAATGCTCCAAAAGCCAGTACCAGCGCGAGGGCTTCTTTTCAATGAGAGTAAGCCCCTGTTTGGCTGGAACTTGGCTGAAAAGATATGCAACAGGCTGCAACTCCTTGTTCCCGATTTGTAATAGTACTGCCCAACCCAGACTCACAAGCATCCACCTGTAATGAAAAAGGTTTGGGAGAAGTCTGGAGACAAGAGAAATGGGTGCAGTACACAATAATCTTTTGCTTTATTAAAAGCAGTGTTACAGTCCCTTGAGGTCAAATAAAGGAACTTTGTGACTGGTTAAGAGAGGTAAGAGGGGCTACAATATCTGAGAAATTCTTACAGATCTCTGTAAAAATCCTATCAGCCTAGGAAACTTGGAGAGATTTTCCTATCATGAGGAACTGAATAACTTTAATAGAAAGAACTTTAGCAAGTTTAGATGCAACTTTTACACTACCTACTTCATGGCCTAGAAAAGAGACAGTGCCTTTGGGCCAAAGGAAGATTTAGATAAATTGAACTGTAAATGGGAAACTCTTAAAGGAGTAAGGTGTTGATCCCCAAGTATCAGAACACGCACCACAATATCCATCTAGGTTCGCTGCCGTCCTTCAAGTCCTTAATAGCCTGATGGGATAAGTGTTTCCTGGAATGAAGAGGGGGAATTTATTTATTCCGAAGGGGTAACTAGTGAATTGATATGACCTCCTGGAATTACGAAAGCTAGATTTCCTTCGCCTTATCTGTCAAAGGTACCTTGATAGTAAGCCTTTAAGGAGATCTAACTTGGACACAAAGTAGCCTTAACCCACAAAGTCAATTACGTCATCCAGACCGAGGAAGAGGAATAAGCATCTGTAATCGTGACCTCGTTCACTTTACGGTAGTCTGTACACATAATACAAACCCTCCATCAGCCTTCTTACAAGGACTAGACGACTCCTCCACTAACCCTGCTTTAAAAAACAAAAATTTCTACATCCCCTCTGAAGTCGCCGGGAGGGGGATGGGGGATTAGCTCTGTAGGGGGAGAGTTTAATTGGGTTTAGAGTTTTCCACAGCTACATCAATGAAACCAACGTATATTTTTTCGGCACATCCAAAAAATATTAGGATATGACCTGTAGAAGCTCCGTTTAAAATTTGTTGTCTTGCATTTCAATAATCCCTCCATTAAAGGGCTAGTATCCTCGAGGAGGACAGAATTTGAAAGTTTAATATTAATTTCAAGATAGAGTGCAAATAGTCAGAGTTGTCCTCAGAGTAGAGGACAGAGTCATTACTGGGACTTTATCCTCTGGTGTATGGAAGTACCTTAATTGATTATTGTGGTAAGTTTTTAGTTTTTGAGGCTTATCAATGGGATCTACCATATAATTTACATCAGATAATCTACTTACAATATGCTAGTCCCGTAAATCTAGCTTTCAGAGTTGGCCAGGTATAGGTTCCTGCACCAACACCTTGTCTCCCTGGATGGAAGGAGCGGAAATGTGCACTTCTGTCATACATCTGTTTCAATTTTACTTTTGAGCTGTCTTTAGGTTAGCCTTGCTAACTTACGTGCACCAGCACACCTTGAAGACGGTTGTAGTGTTTTGAGCTAACGTCTTCACCCATCCTTCCTTCTTTGAGCACCCAAAGAGGACCTAGTACATTGTGCCCAAAGATCCGCTCAAACGGACTATACCCTGTAGACTCTTGCACGCTCTCGTACTGAGAACAGCAACAAAGGTAGTGATTTCATCCCAGCCTGTTAGAAAGTTGCATGCAAAAGTTCTCATCATTGTTTTTTAATGTCTGATGGAATCTTTCCAAGGCGCCTGGTACTGAGAATGATAGCAGTGGATAAGTGGGGGGGTGGTCCCGATTCCTAATTAATACTTCCCCTAAATGCTTTGGCAGTAAAGTTAGTACCTTGATCACATTGAATAGTTTTTAGGAATGCCAAAACTAGAAATGAATTTTTGGTTAAAGCTTTGAGAATAGCTTTTAGTATTAATACTAACGCATGGGAATTGCTTCAGGGTACCTGGCTACTTTATCCATAATCGTAAATATATATGATTCCCAGACTTTGACCTAGGGTATGGACCTACCAATCTATAATTAAATCTGCAAAAGGTTCATCCATCAGCAGGTATGACGGTTGGAGAGAGGTGCAGGTTTAATGGAATTGTCCAGGTTTCCAACTTTCTGACATTCTCGGCAAACACCTAATATATTCTTCACTTCTTTCTTTAATTTTGGCCAATAAAAATACTTTGTGATTCTATACAAGGTTTTTGTAATCCTAGTGATCCTCCTAATGACGTATTATGAGCTATATTTAATATTTTAGGTCTATACTTTGTTGGAACTAACCTTTAAACAATTATTGCCGGCCTTCTATCTCCTTACCAGTCTCAGTGCGGGATCAATAATCGTTTAACTGCATTTACTTGACCGGATGACCCAAAGAGGATTTACCCATGCTGCCTCAAAGGCGAATTTTAAAAAAGGGTCCTTTCGTTGTCTTCCCGGAAGGACAGCCCTCGGGCATGGAAACAGAGACATCTGCATATCCTGCAACCTGGAATAGGAAGGCTTGATCGGGGTCTGTTCACTTGATCTACGAGGCTCTGCCAGTTTTTTCCCTCGTAAAACAATGTGGGCTATTTTCCCGAGATCGTAGTCTCCAAGGATAGGTCAACATTCTCTCCCAGACAACTTGGGATGTTGCCCGCGAGTTTATGGCCACAACCGGAAAGATATTAATCATTATAGTTCAGGACACAAACTAACAGTAGTACTTGTTATTAACCCAGTAATAACATGTGGCATCTTTCATGGGGAAGCCTTTTGAGACACTACAGTCAAGGTACCCCCAGTGTAGATATTTGCACTGTACATAAATTTTATGCAAGGAACAGAATATATATCTCCTCCAAATGCCCTTCCATAAAACAAAGGAATTCAAAGAAGTATCTCTGAAAGGGGTAATATCCTTCCTCTACAAGTGAGCAATAGCTCCAGTATCTCTAAAGATCTTTACTTTACTTGATTCTTCTGAGTTTCCTGAAGGGAATTAGAACTCTTGCTAATAAGGGGCCATACCTTTTTCTACTTCTCTTCTCTAGGGGACATGTTACTAGGGATGATTAGAGAATTTTTCCCAATGGGTTGGGTTTATGGGCCGTGGACGGAATGTGACTCTACTTTGTTTGCAAGAGGAAGCATACGACAGGCTTGCCCTTTACCTCTCCCTGCTGACGTTGCAAATGGTGTCGTTCTGGCTGGTTCTCTCTGGATACTGTTGTCGAGATGCATCCATGAGTAGTTTGCCTCTCCGCCAGGTGGAACCATATGTTGAGAGCGTTGCTCACCAGGACTTATTGGCTGACGCAGACGTTCTCCCTCCGGCTGGCACTTCATTCTCCAAGGTTGACGGATCTCTGCTCATGCAGGCTGTTGAAAAGAGAGACGGACCGCTCGGACAAGGAGCGGACATGTAGTTTCGAAGGTACAGCCAACCTGGCTGCCTCCAATGGCATCGGTTAAGTCACGATCCTGCAGAAAGACTCGAACCTCTGGTCCCCACAGACTCCAGCAGTTTATCAATCAGAATAAGCTGCACCACTCCTCAAAGGTAGAGACACCACTGTGCTTTATACAGCCTGGTAAAAGCTTTTGGGTTTGCTGTCTCCACAAAGTCCATCCAGGGATTGATTGACCAAGCTGCCGCCTGCTAAATTTAAAAAGCTTGCGGTTAATTGGCATGGGATACATGTAATGCCTCCCAACAACTGTGGTCTTCACTACTTGATAACAAAAATTCAGCGTCATTAATACTGACGTAAAATTCCTGTGCCTTACCCTCTAATGCTGTATGAACCAACGATGCCAATGCTGTTCCGGCCACCTCAAGGCTCGAGCCTGATTTTCGAAGCTTTCGAAAATTGCTCGTTCGGCCTCATTTGAGCCGGGGAACAAGCTGTACTGCTTTTTGTAAACTAAAAGCAGGGATCAAAGGCAAAACTGCCTCCTTTCTCTTTCCCTATTATATTCACCCATGCGATGCTCCTCTGTTCCCTAGTTTGCTCAAGATTGATTTTTGCCCAGCTCAGTGCCAACGACGCTGATTCACCCCAGAGACCAACCTACTGCACTATACGACCATTTGGCTCTCGAAGTGTATCATCTTCTCCTGCGAGAACATAGGAGTTTTTGCCTAGCTCCCGTAGAGGGAGGAGTCTGATGTGCCATCTCTTCTCTATAAGTTGTCAGCAATCAGTGAACGCAGTTTTTGTGCAGCTGTGAGAGTGCGTTTTGTATGTAATGCAATGAACGAGCAATTTGCCACAACGCTGTAGGGACAATTTAGGTAGGTTTATGCAAAGTATATGCCGACAACCAGACGTCTGACTCGCCCTAGGTGGCATAAGTTATTCGCTATGCACAGTACGATGCAGAATACCACCAACGTAACCGTTAATTTGCAGAAACAAAACGCTTAGCTATGCCATAACGAAATGCAGAATACGCATACAAGCAAAGCCGACTGCAAAATTCTCCACAGCCGGAAACAGCTAGTAACAACTGACACGGCAAAATTTGTAAAGCAATGCAAGAACAGCTACACTGTTCTAAGAAGAATTGACCGTAGTGAAGCGAGCACAAACCGAACAAGCAGTAGCGAGCTGTTGAACGATCCACACAATAGCAAGGCCTGACCATAACAGCAACTGACAACGCAAATTTGTAAAGCGTAGCAAAGCTAATGCAATGCCAACAAGCAAGCTGCACAATGTCCTGCTACGAGCTTTCAACCCTAAGCTCAACCGTTTTCTAAGCCAGCATCCAGCTCTCGGACAGGCTACCGCATATTACAACCCAGGATTACCAAATGGCCTGTTATCCTGGGTGTAATGGAGCAAAATAAACACAGCAAGAAAAAGTTAGACTTATATTATCCTCACCAATTCGAAAAGCAATATTACACTATGTAACAGTGATTAATATAGTGCACTTCACGGTAAGCAAGGCATAAAAAGCCAAAAGGTAGCAGACCGGCATCCAACCAGGCGCTAGAAATGGGAAGACAAGGGCAGACAGGAGAGCGGTACCCACATAACCTCTGCGATTGCCAAAACCATCTTCTTATTAGCTAGAACCTGGTCACTAGTTGAACGACGGGGCCCCATCATCAACTCTTAGCAACCTGGTTCGCTGGTTGGGGGAGATAGCCTGTAAATGAGGGTGTGTATATGCGCCGAATAAAGGTTACGTACTCTTTGCATGCCTCACTCACTACCACCAACCCCACCACCTCTGCCACCACCTCCCACAACCACCACTACTGCTACCACCATCAGCATTACCACTGCCACCACCTCCCACGACCACCGCCACCACTACCATTTCTACCAACACTGCCCTCACAATCATCCATTACACTGCCAATGCCACCAATCTCCCACCACCAACACTTGCCACCACCCACCTTCACACATACCCACCACCACCATCAACCACACTACCAATCCATCACTGTCACTTCCCACTGCCACCATGACACACTGCCACCATGACCACCACTGCCACCATCTACAACTATTACCACCTCATATCACCACTGCCACCACCACCACTGCCACCACCTACCACCACCGCTACCACCACTGCTACCATCATCACCACCACCTTCACCACCAGCACCACTGCCACCACCATCACCAATGCCACCACCACCACTGCCACCACCACCACCACTGCCACCACTCACTTTCACAATGCCACCACCATTACGTCAGCATTGTTTCGCCAGTATAAGGGGCATATACGATAGTAAGAGCAGACTTGTGCTAGTGTTCTGGTTGGCAAGACATTTGCAAGATATCCTGCGGTAGCGCTACACAGATCACTTGCGTATATTTGTAAATTCGTGGTCAAATCGTGTGTCTCCGTGTCGCTTAATCACGCTCGAACGATCATCAAGGAGAGCTGGAAAAGAAATACAGAATTGAAACTGCAATAATTATCTGTGCAAAGCGAATTATCGCAAGAAATGTGATCCTTCCCATCCTGCTAACAGAAAGCTAGAGGGGTCATGTGACCCCATCCGACCTCTGCACTCTGGAGGGAAAGAGAGAGAGAGGGGCCTAAGTTCCCTGCCAAGGGATCTCCGATTTGGAGATAACTTTCTTCACATGCACCACTATATAGTATGTCACTGATATCAGCTATGGTCTGTATAAGTTGTATTATATACCTGTGGAAATTATTATTATTATTATTATTATTATTATTATTATTATTATTATTATTATTATTATTATTATTATTATTATTATCAGATCAAGAATGTGCTGGTTCTCCCACATAATTAGAATTTATCTTTCCTAACGAATGTTTTAAGAAGATTCATCTGACATGTAGTTTATATAAATTCACAGCATTTTGATCAAGAATTCTCCTCAACGCTGTGGTGGTGGTGTTTACAGGATTGGGTGTAATGTTTTCAGCTTAGATTATATGGGACAAACTGGCAAACCTCCAGATGTTAGGTTAACACAACACCGATATTGATATGAACTGATCAAGAATCAAGTGCAATATTCAACCACACCAGTGCTTGCAATAACCCTGGAATCGACAATTATAAAACAGTAAACATTCATTATACAATAATAGTTTCGGCTGTGCAACTCATATATCATAACACTAAATATCGTTGTAAATACACCCACTGATTTGCATTTTTTAAGTGTATATACATCCAGAGCTCTTAGTCTATATTGACAGAGGTATGTATTTCAGTGTATATACATAGAGAGATTCATAACTCAATGTAAATCCACTTTGAACTTATTTTAGTACATATTTTAAAATTTAAAGTGTTTTCATTTTAATAAAAGTATAAAATTCTTCATGACCAAGTGGCATCAACATTACTTGAAACAAAAATCTCTGATATTTCTTCAGTACAAATTGGAAACAGGAAAATAATCAAACAAGAGAAAATTGGCGTACAAAAGCCTAGAGAGCCAAGAATGACAAAAATTAGAAGTGAAAGAGTTTATGTGATTGTGATGGCTTGGCAGGAAAATGAGCGAGGAGTGTTCAAGAAATTGGAGCTCCTCTCCTCTCCTCTCCTCTCCTCTCCTCTCCTCTCCTCTCCTCTCCTCTTCCTGTATTAAACCATATTAGCTCCCATTCCTGGTTGTCAAGACCACATTAAACCTAACTGTCAAGACCCCACTGCACAAGGTTGTTAAGACTACACCAGACCTTGTCACCAAGAAAACAGCAGACCTCTCCATCAAGACCACAGCAGACCTTGTCATCAAGACCACACCATATCTTATCATCAAGACCACAGCATACCTTGCCATCAACCACAACAGATCTTGTCATCAAGATCACACCAAACTTATTTAATTTATTTTTTTTTAATTTAAAATGCAGAATCCTGCATAAAACCCTGACCACCAGATGATGGGTCTCACTCAGCTAGCTGTATCCACTCGGATGCAGCTAGACAAGAAAAAAAGGGAAAATTACTTTAAGGTCTCGGGAGACATAAACATCACCAAAAATAAGAAAACTGCATTACAAGCCCCCGTTCTTACATTCTGAAGCAAAATGGAAACAAAAAATATATTATCCCCACAATGAGCACTGGATAGGGGGGCAATGTGGCAGATGTTGCAAATGCATGGAATAGGAGGTAGGTTATTGAAAGCATTGAAGAGTTTTTACGAGGATAGTGAGGCTCAGGTTAGAGTATGTAGGAGAGAGGGAGATTATTTCCCAGTAAAAGTAGGCCTTAGACAAGGATGTGTGATGTCACCGTGGTTGCTCAATATATTTATAGATGGAGTTGTAAGAGAAGTGAATGTGTGGGTGTTGGCAAGAAGTGTGGGATTAAAAGATAAAGAAGCTAACACAAAGTGGGAATTGTCAGTTACTCTTTGCTGATGACACGTGTTTTTTTGGAAATTCTGAAGAGAATTTGCAGGGTTTGGGTGGAGATTTTGGTTGGTATGTAAAGAAGGAAATTAAATAAATTAGGAAAAAATAAGGGGTTATGGGATAATAAAAATATGGGAAAAACAAAAGAAGGTTATCAGATTGGAGGGGGAGTATGGGGGAAAGTGAATGTATTCGATTTTGGGAGGGGACGTGTCAGCGGAGGGGTTTTATGAAAGATGAAGGAATTAGGGATGAGGGAAAATGTGGTGGTGCACTGAGGAGTCTGTGGGAAAAGAAATTTTATCCTGGAAACAAAGGGGGAGAATGTTGAGAGTAAAATTATACCAAATGCTCTTTTAGGGTGGGGCATGATGATGAAGTTAAAAAAGGAGAAGGCTGGAGGCGTGGAGAGTCCGTCGGGGGGGAAACGTGTGGTTTTAAAAAGTAAAAGGACCAAGTGCAACTAATGTGACATTTTATTGTTGAAAGTTTCGCTCCCCGGAGTTTTGTAAAACCCGTTAAAAAACAATACATGGACACAGAGGGTATATCGGCTCAGGTAAGGTGTAATATAGTGGTGGTGGGGGTAGTAGTAGTGTAGTGAAAGTAGTAGTGTGATAAAAGTTATATTGTAGAAGTAATAAAATTAAATTTGCAATGAGCAATGGATATAAAAGCATTACTTGGCTAGCAAAAAAATAGCTTTTTTCCTTTTCCTCCGTGCAAATTAAATTTTTTTATTACTACTACTACAACTTATATATACTAATGTTCCACTGTATTCCCCTCATTTAAAGCTTATTACTCTTTGTGCCATGATTGTTTGTAAGGGTTTGACAAAAACTCCTGGAGAGCGAAACGTTGCCCAGTAAAATGTACATTAGTTGCACTTGTGCCCTTTTTACTTTACAGAATCCGTAGTTTGGGAAAATTTGGAGGTGAGGGATTATAAAAACTATTATCCATCGGGGGGGTGGGGGGGGTTTTGTTGAGTTGTTAGGACATATAAAGAAAATTGAAAAGTGGGAAAAAAAATCGAGAGGTTTAAAAACTGTCGTGGAGGAAAGTCAGGATGGGGGGTTTTAGCCCCAGGGGAAAGGGGGGAGAGAAGGGTAAAGAGGTTTTTTTGTGAGAGGGGCTTGGATTCCGCAAAGCAGGCGTGAGCGTGTTAGATAGGGGCAAGGATAAAATGGTTTTTAGGACTTGAGTGCTGTTGGGTGGGAGAAGGTAAAATTTCTGAAAGAATTCAGGAAAAACCGGGAGGCCCGGGCTTGTCCTGAAGATAGAAAATCGAGTCTGCACTTGAAAGGGGGGGGTGTTATGTTAAGTTTTTTTCTACCCAATCTCTATCTATCCACCAACCCCTTTCAACCTCTCTTCGGAATCTCCCAAAAGATGGGGCCTCGCAAAGAGCAACGTGACAACCCCCTTTGTGTTAGATTCTTTATCTTTTAATCCACCCCTTTTCCAACAGCGAGCATTCCCTCTCTCACAAATCCATTTTTTAAAAATACTGCAAACCTGATAATATAAATGTCCTGCTAAGATACTTTTAGGGGAAAAAAATCTCCCCTCCCTACATACCTTTTAAACCCGAGCCTCACATCTGTAAAAACTTTTTAATCTTTCAAAAACCCACCCCCTACCCCTACATTTCAAATCTGCCTATTGTCTCTTACATCTACTTACACCTTTTCCCCAAACCATAAATGCCACAAAAATCTTTTACCCCATTTAGATAATGCACCCTTTTGTTTCACTGTAAAAACTTGGTCACACACCCCCTACCCCTTTTAAACCTCCTTGTTCATTGCTATCATTTTTCCCTCTTACCTTTTAATTCTTTTTAATAATAACTCTCCCTACAAAATTTTCCGGTTTTAAACTCAAAAAAGACTTATCCCCCTTTTTTTTTTACCCCCCCCTCTTTTGTCTCCTTTTCCCAAACCCAAAGGTTTTTTTCCTTTCTGGACATTTTAAAAACAAATAAAACCACTGCAAAACTATATCCCCAATGTTTTAACTTTTTTATTTTTATCCTAAAAACCATCGTTACCCCTTCATTCTATCCCTGCCCCCACATGCCCCAACCTGCCCCACATGCCCCACACACTGCCCCACACTTTCCCCCCACACTTCCCCCCCAGCCCCCACACTGCCCCCCACATGCCCCACACTGCCCCCCCACTGCCCCCCAAGCCCCCCCACACGCCCACACACTTCCCCACACTGCCCCCCCAACTTCCCCCCCACTCACAATGGCTCTTCCTCACTCCCACAGATGTTATTCCTTCTTGCCCCCAAAAA
>NC_069403.1:26277048-26297187 GCF_026875155.1 Cherax quadricarinatus
TAAAGGTCAACTTATTGATCTCTCTCTTGCATCTAACCTGTTTCTGGCTTTCTAACAGTTTGTCAGAATAAGATCAAGTTCAGTATTATATTATAATCAATAAGAAGCGCCAAAGATCAAGTTCAGTTATCCTGTGAATTGTTAAAAATATGAATAGTGTTTTGAGTTTCCAACCGTGTGATATTATTATTATTAATAATTAATAATAATATTATCAAATAGAGCCTAAACCGACAAGGGTCATACAGCGCTGCGGGGCAGAAAATAGTGCCGGGGCTATAAACAACAAGGTGGAGAGGGAAGCAGAGGTTAGGGACTAAAAGGGCTGGAAGGGACGCTAAGGCTATGTGTCAAAGTTCGAATATACATATATACCTAATATATATATATATATATATTATAATATATATATATATAATATATATATATATATATATAAATATATATATATATATATTATATATAATATATAAATATATATATATATATATATATAATATATATATATATATATATATATATATATATATATATATTATATATATATAATATATACACAATATATACATTGTCATTTTCAGAAGGCGCAACAGAGTATTTTTCTGTTTTAAGAGACACTGGGCTCTTCCTGTGAGTCCCATCATAACATTAACATAATCGCTGGCAAATTTCATTAGGTTTACAAAAGGGATTACATTACTGTTAAAAAAAACACCTCATTACTATTAAATTTCAAGAGCAGTTGCGTCTTTTATTTCTAAAAGTGTTAGAAATTTGTCCACTGTTTTTTCAACTTAAGTATCATAATGTCTGGCTACCAGAACAAGTTGTTTGATAGAAGAAGTGTCTGTTGTCTCATCAATAATAAGAGAAAATTCTGTCACCTTCAAGTTAGATACCAGATTACAGAAGTAACCTAGTGTTCATATTAATGATTATTTATCAGACATAAGAAATCTTAACGTTTTTTAAAAACACTTATGGATCATAAAATTATTGCTTCTGAGTAAAATTTTAAAATATTAACACAAAATTCCAAAAACATCGGGCGTCGTACCAGTCGTACGGTACATGTTTAAAAATAGTATCATTTTGTACGAACGTACCAACTTTGGCAGCCCTGACTGAGCATAAATAAGTGGAGGCGTTGTTGCTGGGCTGTCTTACAAATTAAGAAGGTTTAGTGGCACCTCAATAGGCGTAGGTGGGGGGGGCTGCACCTTCTCTGTCACCCCATAACTGTTTGTAACAGTTTGTCTGGGAAATCACGGTGATTCTCCACACCCGCCACCACCACCACTGTCACCACCCTCACCACTACTGCCATTAGCACCACCAGTCACCACCACCATCACCACTGCCACCGCCACCATCACCACTACAGCACCACCTCTCACCACTGCCATCACCACCACCACCACATGCTACAACCACCATTAATACCACCATCACCACTGCCACCACCATCACAACAACCACTGCCACCACCATCACAACAACCACTGCCACCACCTCCTACCACCACTACTGTGGAAAATTTAATTTTCCTATAATTAGTAATGTATATGTGAAGGGTTAATATAAAGTAATATAAATCTTTCTTTCAACAAAGCGGCCGTATCCCACTGAAGCAGGGTGGCCTGAAAAGAAAAACAGAAGTTTCTCTTTTTAACTTTAGTAATGTATACAGGAGAAGGGGTTACTAGCCTCTTGCTCCCGGCATTTTCGTCGCCTCTTATGACACACATGGCTTACGGAGGAAGAATTCTGTTCCACTTCTCTATGCAAGCGGAACAAAAGCATTAATGGTAGTCACAAACTACCAAAGCGAGTGAGTGCTTCCAGGTGAGTGGGGGAGTTTTACCTGGAGTTTACCTGGAGAGAGTTTCGGGGGTCAACGCCCCCGCGGCCCGGCCTGTGACCAGGCCTCCTGGTGGATCAGAGCCTGATCAACCAGGCTGTTGCTGCTGGCTGCACGCAAACCAACGTACGAGCCATAGCCCGGCTGATCAGGAACTGACTTTAGGTGCTTGTCCAGTGCCAGCTTGAAGACTGCCAGGGGTCTGTTGGTAATCCCCCTTATGTGTGCTGGGAGGCAGTTGAACAGTCTCGGGCCCCTGACACTTATTGTATGGTCTCTTAACGTGCTAGTGACACCCCTGCTTTTCACTGGGGGGATGGTGCATCGTCTGCCAAGTCTTTTGCTTTCGTAGTGAGTGTTTTCCGTGTGCAAGTTCGGTACTAGTCCCCTAGGATTTTCCAGGTGTATATAATCATGTATCTCTCCCTCCTGCGTTCCAGGGAATACAGGTTTAAGAACCTCAAGCGCTCCCAGTAATTGAGGTGTTTTATCTCCGTTATGCGCGCCGTGAAGTTCTCTGTACATTTTCTAGGTCGGCAATTTCACCTGCCTTGAAGGTGCTGTTAGTGCAGCAATATTCCAGCCTAGATAGAACAAGTGACCTGAAGAGTGTCATCATGGCTTGGCCTCCTAGTTTTGAAGGTTCTCATTATCCATCCTGTCATTTTTCTAGCAGATGCGATTGATACAATGTTATGGTCCTTGAAGGTGAGATCCTCCGACATGATCACTCCCAGGTCTTTGACGTTGGTGTTTCGCTCTATTTTGTGGCCAGAAATTTGTTTTGTACTCTGATGAAGATTTAATTTCCTCATGTTTACCATATTCTGAGTAATTGAAATTTCTCATCGTTGAACTTCATATTGTTTTCTGCAGCCCACTGAAAGATTTTGGTTGATGTCCGCCTGGAGCCTTACAGTGTCTGCAATGGAAGACACTGTCATGCAGATTCGGGTGTCATCTGCAAAGAGACAACGGTGCTGTGGCTGACATCCTTGTCTATGTCGGATAAGAGGATGAGGAAGAAGATGGGAGCGAGTACTGTGCCTTGTGGGAACAGAGCTTTTCACCGTAGCTGCCTCGGACTTGACTCTGTTGACGACTACTCTCTGTGTTCTGTTAGTGAGGAAATTATAGATCCATCGACCGACTTTTCCTGTTATTCCTTTAGCACGCATTTTGTGCGCTATTACGCCATGGTCACACTTGTCGAAGGCTTTTGCAAAGTCTGTATATATTACATCTGCATTCTTTTTGTCTTCTAGTGCATTTAGGACCAGTCGTAGTGATCCAATAGTTGAGACAGACAGGAGCGACCTGTTCTAAACCCATGTTGCCCTGGGTTGTGTAACTGATGGGTTTCTAGATGGGTGGTGATCTTGCTTCTTAGGACCCTTTCAAAGATTTTTATGATATGGGATGTTAGTGCTATTGGTCTGTAGTTCTTTGCTGTTGCTTTACTGCCCCCTTTGTGGAGTGGAGCTATGTCTGTTGTTTTTAGTAACTGTGGGACGACCCCCGTGTCCATGCTCCCTCTCCATAGGATGGAAAAGGCTCGTGATAGGGGAGGGGGGGTTGTGTGGATGGCAGGAGGCACTAGTGGTGACACGGGTGTGGAAGGTACGGGGTTGTGTAGATGGCAGGAGGCACTAGTGGTGACACGTGTGTGGAAGGTAGGGGGTTATGTAGATGGCAGGAGGCACTAGTGGTGACACGGGTGTGGAAGGTAGGGGGTTGTGTAGATGGCAGGAGGCACTAGTGGTGACACAGGTGTGGAAGGTAGGGGGTTATGTAGATGGCAGGAGGCACTAGTGGTGACACGGGTGTGGAAGGTAGGGGGTTATGTAGATGGCAGGAGGCACTGGTGGTGACACGGGTGTGGAAGGTAGGGGGTTATGTAGATGGCAGGAGGCACTAGTGGTGACACGGGTGTGGAAGGAAGGGGGTTATGTAGATGGCAGGAGGCACTAGTGGTGACACGGGTGTGGAAGGAAGGGGGTTATATAGATGGCAGGAGGTACTAGTGGTGACACGGGTGTGGAAGGTTGGGAGTTAGGTAGATGGCAGGAGGCACTGGTGGTGACACGGGTGTGGAAGGTAGGGGGTTATGTAGATGGCAGGAGGCACAAGTGGTGACACTGGTGTGGAAGGAAGGGGGTTATGTAGATGGCAGGAGGCACTAGTGGTGACACGGGTGTGGAAGGTAGGGGGTTATGTAGACGGCGGAGGCACTAGTGGTGACACGGGTGTGGAAGGTAGGGGGTTGTGTAGATGGCAGGAGGCACTAGTGGTGACACAGGTGTGGAAGGTAGGGGGTTATGTAGATGGCAGGAGGCACTAGTGGTGACACGGGTGTGGAAGGTAGGGGTTATGTAGATGGCAGGAGGCACTGGTGGTGACACGGGTGTGGAAGGTAGGGGGTTATGTAGATGGCAGGAGGCACAAGTGGTGACACAGGTGTGGAAGGTAGGGGGTTATGTAGATGGCAGGAGGCACTAGTGGTGACACGGGTGTGGAAGGTAGGGGGTAATGTAGATGGCAGGAGGTACTAGTGGTGACACGGGTGTGGAAGGTTGGGGGTTATGTAGATGGCAGGAGGCACTGGTGGTGACACGGGTGTGGAAGGTAGGGGGTTTTGTAGATGACAGAAGGCACTGGTGGTGACACGGGTGTGGAAGGTAGGGGGTTATGTAGATGGCAGGAGGCACAAGTGGTGACACGGGGTGGAAGGAAGGGGGTTATGTAGATGGCAGGAGGCACTAGTGGTGACATGGGTGTGGAAGGTAGGGGGTTATGTAGATGGCAGGAGGCACAAGTGGTGACACGGGTGTGGAAGGAAGGGGGTTATGTAGATGGCAGGAGGCACTAGTGGTGACATGGGTGTGGAAGGTAGGGGGTTATGTAGATGGCAGGAGGCACTAGTGGTGACATGGGTGTGGAAGGTAGGGGGTTATGTAGATGGCAGGAGGTACTAGTGGTGACACAGGTGTGGAAGGTTGGGGGTTATGTAGATGGCAGGAGGCACTGGTGGTGACACGGATGTGGAAGGTAGGGGGTTGTGTAGATGGCAGGAGGCACTAGTGGTGACACGGGTGTGGAAGGTAGGGGGTTATGTAGATGGCAGGAGGCACTAGTGGTGACACGGGTGTGGAAGGTAGGGGGTTATGTAGATGGCAGGAGGCACTAGTGGTGACACGGGTGTGGAAGTAGGGGGTTATGTAGATGGCAGGAGGCACTAGTGGTAACACGGGGTGGAAGGTAGGGGGTTATGTAGATGGCAGGAGGCACTAGTGGTGACACGGGTGTGGAAGGTAGGGGGTTATGTAGATGGCAGGAGGCACTAGTGGTGACACGGGTGTGGAAGGTAGGGGGTTATGTAGATGGCACGAGGTACTAGTGGTGACACGGGTGTGGAAGGTTGGGGGTTATGTAGATGGCAGGAAGCACTGGTGGTGACACGGATGTGGAAGGTAGGGGGTTGTGTAGATGGCAGGAGGCACTAGTGGTGACACGGGTGTGGAAGGTTGGGGGTTGCGTAGATGGCAGGAGGCACTAGTGGTGACACGGGTGTGGAAGCTTGGGGGTTGTGTAGCTGGCAGGAGGCACTAGTGGTGACACAGGTGTGGAAGGTTGGGGGTAGTGTAGATGGCAGGAGGCACTATTGGTGACACGGGTGTGGAAGTTAGGGGGTTGTGTAGATGGCAGGAGGCACTAGTGGTGACACGGGTGTGGAAGGTAGGGGGTTGTGTAAATGGCAGGAGGCACTAGTGGTGACACGGGTGTGGAAGGTTGAGGGTTGTGTAGATGGCAGGAGGCACTAGTGGTGACACGGGTGTGGGAAAGGGAGGGGGTTGTGTAGATGGCAGGAGGCACTAGTGTTGACACGGGTGTGGAAGGTTGAGGGTTGTGTAGATGGCAGGAGGCACTAGTGGTGACACGGGTGTGGAAGGTTGGGGGTTGTGTAGATGGCAGGATGCACTAGTGGTGACACGGGTGTGGAAGGGTTGGGGTTGTGTAGATGGCAGGAGGCACTAGTGTGACACGGGTGTGGAAGGTTGGGGTTGTGTAGATGGCAGGAGGGATTAGTGGTGACACGGGTGTGGAAGGTTGGGGGTTGTGTAGATGGCAGGAGGCACTAGTGGTGACACGGGTGTGGAAGGTAGGGGGTTGTGTAGATGGCAGGAGGCACTAGTGGTGATACGGGTGTGGAAGGTAGGGGGTTATGTAGATGGCAGGAGGCAAATAGTGGTGACACGGGTGTGGAAGGTTGGGGTTTGTGTAAATGGCAGGAGGCACTAGTGTTGACACGGGTGTGGAAGGTAGGGGGTTGTGTAGATGGCAGGAGGCACTAGTGTTGACACGGGTGTGGAAGGTTGGGGTTGTGTAGATGGCAGGAGGCACTAGTGGAGACACGGGTGTGGAAGGTTGGGGGTTGTGTAGATGGCAGGATGCACTAGTGGTGACACGGGTGTGGAAGGTTGGGGGTTGTGTAGATGGCAGGAGGCACTGGTGGTGACACGGGTGTGAAAGGTTGGGGGTTGTGTAGATGGCAGGAGGCACTGGTGGTGACACGGGTGTGGAAGGTTGGGGGCTGTGTAGATGGCAGGAGGCACTAGTGGTGACACGGGTGTGGAAGGTAGGGGGTTGTGTAGATGGCAGGAGGCACTAGCGGTGACACGGGTGTGGAAGGTAGGGGGTTGTGTAGATGGCAGGAGGCACTAGCGGTGACACGGGTGTGGAAGGTAGGGGGTTGTGTAGATGGCAGGAGGCACTAGTGGTGACACGGGTGTGGAAGGTAGGGGGGTTTTGTAGATGGCAGGAGGCACTAGTGGTGACACGGGTGTGGAAGGTAGGGGTTGTGTAGATGGAAGGAGGCACTAGTGGTGACACGGGTGTGGAAGGTAGGGGTTTTTGTAGATGGCACGAGGTACTAGTGTGACACGGGTGTGGAAGGTTGGGGGTTGCGTAGATGGCAGGAGGCACTAGTGGTGACACGGGTGTGGAAGCTTGGGGGTTGTGTAGATGGCAGGAGGCACTAGTGGTGACACAGGTGTGGAAGGGTTGGGGGTAGTGTAGATGGCAGGAGGCACTATTGGTGACACGGGTGTGGAAGTTAGGGGGTTGTGTAGATGGCAGGAGGCACTAGTGGTGACACGGGTGTGGAAGGTAGGGGGTTGTGTAAATGGCAGGAGGCACTAGTGGTGACACGGGTGTGGAAGGTAGGGGGTTGTGTAGATGGCAGGAGGCACTAGTGTTGACACGGGTGTGGAAGGTTGAGGGTTGTGTAGATGGCAGGAGGCACTAGTGTGACACGGGTGTGGAAGGTTGGGGTTGTGTGTAGATGGCAGGAATGCACTAGTGGTGACACGGTGTGGAAGGTTGGGGGTTGTGGAGATGGCAGGAGGCACTAGTGGTGACACGGGTGTGGAAGGTTGGGGGTTGTGTAGATGGCAGGAGGCATTAGTGGTGACACGGGTGTGGAAGGTTGGGGGTTGTTAGATGGCAGGAGGCACTAGTGGTGACACGGGTGTGGAAGGTAGGGGGTTGTGTAGATGGCAGGAGGCACTAGTGGTGACACGGGTGTGGAAGGTTGGGGTTGTGAGATGGCAGAGGCATTAGTGGGACACGGGGGTGGGAAGGTTGGGGGTAGTGTAGATGGCAGGAGGCACTATTGGTGACACGGGTGTGGAAAAATTTGGGGGTTGTGTAAAATGGCAGGAGGCACTAGTGGTGACACGGGTGTGGAAGGTTGGGTTTGTGTAAATGGCAGGAGGCACTAGTGTTGACAACCGGGTGTGGAAGGGAGGGGTTGTGTAGATGGCAGGAGGCACTAGTGTTGACACGGGTGTGGAAGGTTGGGGGTTGTGTGAGATGGCAGGAGGCACTAGTGGTGGACACGGGTGTGGAAGGTTGGGGGTTGTGTAGATGCAGGATGCACTAGTGGTGACACGGGTGTGGAAGGTTGAGGGTTGTGTAGATGGCAGGAGGCACTAGTGGTGACACGGGTGTGGAAGGTTGGGGGTTGTGTAGATGGCAGGAGGCATTAGTGGTGACACGGTGTGGAAGGTTGGGGGTTTTGTGTAGATGGCAGGAGGCACTAGTGGTGACACGGGTGTGGAAGGTTTGGGGGTTGTGTAGATGGCAGGAGGGACTAGTGGTGACACGGGTGTGGAAGGTTGGGGGTTGTGTAGATGGCAGGAGGCATTAGTGGTGACACGGTGTGGAAGGTAGGGGTTGTGTAGATGGCAGGAGGCACTGGTGGTGACACGGTTGTGGAAGGATGGGGGTTGTGTAGATGGCAGGAGGCACTAGTGGTGACACGGGTGGGAAGGTGGGGGTTGTGTAAATGGCAGGAGGCACTAGTGTGACACGGGTGTGGAAGGTTGGGGGTTGTGTAGATGGCAGGAGGCACTGGTGGTGACACGGGTGGAAGGTTTGGGGTTGTGTAGATGGCAGGAGGCACTGGTGGTGACACGGGTGTGGAAGGTTGGGGCTGTGTAGATGGCAGGAGGCACTAGTGGTGACACGGGTGTGGAAGGTAGGGGTGTGTAGATGGCAGGAGGCACTACGGTGACACGGGTGTGGAAGGTAGGGGGTTGTGTAGATGGCAGGAGGCACTAGCGGTGACACGGGTGTGGAAGGTAGGGGGTTGTGTAGATGGCAGGAGGCACTAGTGGTGACACGGGTGTGGAAGGTAGGGGGTTGTGTAGATGGCAGGAGGCACTAGTGGTGACACGGGTGTGGAAGGTAGAGGGTTGTGTAGATGGAAGGAGGCACTAGTGGTGACACGGGTGTGGAAGGTAGGGGTTGTGTAGATGGCAGGAGGCACTAGTGGTGACACGGGTGTGGAAGGTAGGGGGTTGTGTAGATGGCAGGAGGCACTGTGGTGACATGGGTGTGGAAGGTAGGGGGTTGTGTAGATGGCAGGAGGCACTAGTGGTGACACGGTGTGGAAGGTAGGGGGTTATGTAGATGGCAGGAGGCACTAGTGGTGACACGGGTGTGGAAGGTAGGGGGTTATGTAGATGGCAGGAGGCACTGTGGTGACACGGGTGTGGAAGGTAGGGGGTTTTTGTAGATGGCAGGAGGCACTGGTGGGGACACGGGTGTGGAAGGTAGGGGGTTGTGTAGATGGCAGGAGGCACTGGTGGTGACACGGGTGTGAAGGTAGGGGTTGTGTAGATGGCAGGAGGCACTGGTGTGACACGAGTGTGGAAGGTAGGGGTGTGTAGATGGGAGGATGCACTGGTTGTGACACGGGTGTGGAAGGTAGGGGGTTGTGTAGATGGCAGGAGGCACTGGTGGTGACACGGGTGTGGAAGGTAGGGGGTTGTGTAGATGGCAGGAGGCACTGGTGGTGACAGGGTGTGAAGGTAGGGGTTGTGTAGATGGCAGGAGGCACTGGTGTGACACGGTGTGGAAGGTAGGGGGTTTGTAGATGGCAGGAGGCACTGGTGGTGACACGGGTGTGGAAGGTAGGGGGTTTTGTAGATGCAGGAGGCACTGGTGGGGACACGGTGTGGAAGGTAGGGGGTTGTGTAGATGGCAGGAGGCACTGTGGTGACACGGTGTGGAAGGTAGGGGTTGTGTAGATGGCAGGAGGCACTAGTGGTGACAGGGTGTGGAGGTAGGGGGTTGTGTAGATGGCAGGAGGCACTAGTGTGACACGGTGTGGAAGGTAGGGGGTTGTGTAGATGCAGGAGGCCACTAGTGGTGACACGGGTGTGGAAGTAGGGGGTTGTGTAGATGGCAGGAGGCACTAGTGGTGACACGGGTGTGGAAGGTAGGGGGTTGTGTAGATGCAGGAGCACTAGTGGTGACACGGTGTGGAAGGTAGGGGTTGTGTAGATGGCAGGAGGCACTGGGGTACCCCGGGTGTGGAAGGTAGGGGTTGTGTAGATGGCAGGGCACTAGTGGTGACACGGGGGTGGAAGGTAGGGGTTGTGTAGATGGCAGGAGGCACTGGTGATGACACGGTGTGGAAGGTAGGGTTGTGTAGATGGCAGGAGGCACTGGTGGTGACACGGGTTGGAAGGTAGGGGTTGTGTAGATGGCAGGAGGCACTGGTGGTGACACGGGTGTGGAAGGTAGGGGTTGTGTAGATGGCAGGAGGCACTGGTGGTGACACGGGGGTGGAAGGTAGGGGGTTATGTAGATGGCAGGAGGCACTGGTGGTGACACGGGTGTGGAAGGTAGGGGGTTGTGTAGATGGCAGGAGGCACTGGTGGTGACACGGGTGTGGAAGGTAGGGGGTTGTGTAGATGGCAGGAGGCACTAGGTAGTGACACGGGTGTGGAAGGTAGGGGTTGTGTAGATGGCAGGAGGCACTAGTGGTGACGGGTGTGGAAGGTAGGGGGTTGTGTAGATGGCAGGAGGCACTAGTGGTGACACGGGTGTGGAAGGTAGGGGGTTGTGTAGATGGCAGGAGGCACTAGTGGTGACACGGGTGTGGAAGGTAGGGGGTTTGTGTAGATGGCAGGAGGCACTAGTGGTGACACGGGTGTGGAAGGTAGGGGGTTGTGTAGATGGCAGGAGGCACTAGTGGTGACACGGGTGTGGAAGGTAGGGGGTTGTGTAGATGGCAGGAGGCACTGGTGGTGACACGGGTGTGGAAGGTAGGGGGTTGTGTAGATGGCAGGAGGCACTAGTGGTGACACGGGTGTGGAAGGTAGGGGGTTGTGTAGATGGCAGGAGGCACTGGTGATGACACGGATGTGGAAGGTAGGAGGTTGTGTAGATGGCAGGAGGCACTAGTGGTGACACGGGTGTGGAAGGTAGGGGTTGTGTAGATGGCAGGAGGCCCCTGTGGTGACGGTGTGGAAGGTAGGGGGTTTGGTAGATGGCAGGAGGCACTATGGTGACACGGGTGTGGAAGGTAGGGGGTTGTGTAGATGGCAGGAGGCACTAGTGGTGACAACGGGTGTGGAAGGTAGGGGGTTGTGTAGATGGCAGGAGGCACGTGGTGAACACGGGTGTGGAAGGTAGGGGGTTGTGTAGATGGCAGGGGCACTGGTGGTGACACGGGTGTGGAAGGTTGGGGGTTGTGTAGATGGCAGGAGGCACTGGTGGTGACACGGGTGTGGAAGGTTGTGTTGGTTTCGGGGGCTTTCTATTGACACAAGGAGAGGTAAAGGTAAACTGGCTGTTGGTAGATGACCAGGGTGGGCACTGAATGAAGGAAAATTGGCTCGTCTCTGTTGGAATTTGGAAATCGGTTGGACGCGAATCTTCCATGAAATTTAACTAAGGCACAATAGAAGCGGTATCGTCAGAAATTGATGAAGTTCACCACACGTAAAGTTCACCTCCCAGAGTATTAACTCTCACTACAGCAATGTTAGTATGTGTTGACCAATATAAATTACTTACCGTGAGGGACGTGTTGGGATACTTAATCTGAACACTTATATGATAATCTCATTTATACTTTTTAATGTAATTTATTTATTTACATAAAATTACCCCAGCAAATTACTCAGTTCAAGTAATTGATGTTACCAGATATACACTCCACCCATGTGTCAGTGTTAATGTGTCAGTGTTAATGTGTCAGTGTTAATGTGTCAGTGTTAATGTGTCAGTGTTAATGTGTCAGTGTTAATGTGTCAGTGTTAATGTGTCAGAGTTAATGTGTCAGAGTTAATGTGTCAGTGTTAATGTGTCACTGTTAATGTGTCAGAGTTAATGTGTCAGTGTTAATGTGTTAGTGTTAATGTATCAGTGTTAATGTGTCATTGTTAATGTGTCAGTGCTAATGTGTCAGTGTTAATGTGTCAGTGTTAATGAGTCAGTGTTAATATGTCAGTGTTAATGTGTCAGTGTTAATGTGTCAGTGTTAATGTGTCAGTGTTAATGTGTCAGTGTTAATGTGTCAGTGTTAATGTGTTAGTGTTAATGTGTCACTGTTAATGTGTCACTGTTAATGTGTCACTGTTAATGTGTCACTGTTAATGTATCAGTGTTAATGTGTTAGTGTTAATGTGTCAGTGTTAATGTGTCAGAGTTAATGTATCAGCGTTAATGTGTCAGTGTTAATGTATCTGTCTTAATGTGTCAGTGTCAGTGTATCAGTGTTAATGTGTCAGTGTTAATGTATCAATGTTAATGTATCAGTGTTAATGTATCAATGTTAATGTATCAGTGTTAATGTATCAATGTTAATGTATCAGTGTTAATGTGTCAGTGTTAATGTGTCACTGTTAATGTGTCAGTGTTAATGTGTCACTGTTAATGTGTCAGTGTTAATGTATCAGTGTTAATGTGTCAGTGTTAATGTGTCAGTGTTAATATGTCAGTGTTAATGTGTCAGTCTTAATGTATCAGTGTTAATGTGTCAGTGTTAATATATCAGTGTTAATGTGTCAGTGTTAATGTGTCAGTGTTAATGTGTCAGTGTCAGTGTATCAGTACTCACCTAATTGTACTCACCTAATTGTGGTTGCAGGGGTCGAGACTCAGCTCCTGGCCCCGCCTCTTCACTGATCGCTACTGGATCCTCTCTCTCTCTGCTTCCTGAGCTTTGTCATACCTCTTCTTAAAACTATGTATGGTTCCTGCCTCCACTACTTCACTTGCTAGGCTATTCCACTTGCTGACAACTCTATGACTGAAGAAATACTTCCTAACGTCCCTGTGACTCGTCTGAGTCTTCAGCTTCCAGTTGTGACCCCTTGTCCCTGTGTCCCCTCTCTGGAACATCCTATCTCTGTCCACCTTGTCTATTCCCCGCAGTATCTTGTATGTCGTTATCATGTCTCCCCTGACCCTTCTGTCCTCCAGTGTCGTCAGTCCGATTTCCCTTAACCTTTCCTCGTACGACATTCCCTTGAGCTCTGGGACTAGCCTTGTTGCAAACCTTTGTACTTTCTCTCTAACTTCTTGACGTGCTTGACCAGGTGTGGTTCCAGACTGGTGCTGCATACTCCAGTATGGGCCTAACATACACAGTGTACAGTGTCATGAACGATTCCTTATTAAGGTATCGGAACGCTATTCTCAGGTTTGCCAGGGCGCCCGTATGCTGCAGCGGTTATTTGGTTGATGTGTGCCTCCGGTGATGTGCTCGGTGTTATGGTCACCCCAAGGTCTTTCTCCCTGAGTGAGGTCTGTAGTCTTTGTCCACCTAGCCTATACTCTGTCTGCGGTCTTCTTTGCCCCTCCCCAATCTTCATGACTTTGCATTTGGCTGGATTGAATTCGAGAAGCCAGTTACTGGACCACATGTCCAGCCTCTCCAGGTCTCTTTGCAGTCCTGCCTCATGCTCGTCCGATTTATTTCTTCTCATCAACTTCACGTCATCTGCGAACAGGGACACTTCGAGTCTATTCCTTCCATCAATGTCGTTCACATATATCAAAAATAGCACTGGTCCTAGAACTGACCCCTGTGGGACCCCGCTCGTAACAGGCGCCCACTGTGATTACCTCTTCACGTACCATGACTCGTTGCTGCCTCCCTGTCAGGTATTCCCTATATCCATTGCAGTGCCCTTCCTTTTACGTGTGCCTGATCCTCCAGCTTCTGCACTAATCTCTTGTGGGGAACTGTGTCAAAGGCCTTCCTGCAGTCTAGGAAAACGCAATCTAACCCAACCCTCTCTCTCGTGTCTTACTTCTGTTACCTTGTCATAAAACTCCAGGAGGTTTTTTTTTTTACAAGATTTGCCTTCCAGGGAACCCATGCGGGTTTTCTTTAAAAATCTTTTTCCCTTTTTCCAGGTGTTCCCCCACTATCCCTCCTGTTAAATTCTCTCCATGACTTTGCACAGATAAAATGTCAGAGACACAGGTCTGTATTTTTTTTTCCCTCGTTTTGTTTCCTTTTTTAAAAATATGGGGACAAACATTAGCTGTCTTCCCATTCTCGGGTTGTTCCCCAGTTTAAAGGGTTGTGTTGAAGATTGGGGTTAAAGGGGCCCACACGGCATCCCCGCTCCTTCCCCTAAGGACCCATGGGGAGAGGGTTGCCGGTCCATCCCCTTTGAGGGGTAAGGTCACTTAAGACTTCTTCACCCCCTCCTCAGTTTTTCCCGTATGTCACCCAAAACACTTGTTGGTATTTTCCCCCTTCTTGATTTTCCCCTTTGTTCTGCCCTTTCCCCCCCACCCCTTCCCTGTTTTACTTTTAAAAACTTCCTTAAATCCCCCTGTTCACTCCTCACATACCTCCTGATTTTTTTCTTTGTGTCCCCACCTTTGCCCTTAATTTGATCACCTGGTTTTTGGGGCCTTTTGTCTTCCTCCTGGTGGCTTTTTCAAACAGTTTGGGGTAAAGTTTGATTTCGATGTTTATGTCTTTTTTTCATACTGTCGCGGGGCCCTCCCCCCTTTACCTGTGCGAAATCTTTCCGGGGCTCTGCGCTGTCTCCCTATTTTCGTGGGTTCTCTGCCTTCTGTACTTTTTCCATTCTCTTTTTGCACTTTTTTTTTGCCTCCTTACCCCGGTCGGGTGGAAACCAAGGGGCTTGTTCTGGTATTCGGGGGGTTACTTTTGGGGCCCTTTGGGGAAAATAAACCTTTTTCCACTGCCCCCTTGATTTTTTGACTATTCCATCATTTCATTTATTTGGTTTCCTGCCATTTCCTGTCCCACTGGACCCCCCGCGGGAATTTTCTTAAACCCTAGTATTTCCCCCTTTTATGTCGGGTTTTTCCCCCAATTCAAATCCTGTTTTTCTTCCATTTTGCGCTCTACTATGTATTCAAAGCACAGAACCACGGGGGCCGCTAGCTTAGGGGCCCTTCATCTTGATTCCCAAGGGTCGGCTCCCCGGGGTGAACCAAGGGCCCAAATTTCTTCCCGGGTTCTTTCCCCCCCCTTCATTTGGGTATTTGTCCTTAAAAAGTTGGTGCATGGAGGAAAGGTTTGGGGGGAGGGGGGGGCCCCCCCTTTTCCGGGGGACCTCTTCCAAAACCTCCTGGCCAATTTCCTTTTGGGGGTTTTTAAGGGCCCCCAAGGGGTGGCCCGCAAGGTTTTTTTCCCAGGCAATTAAACCTGTTGGTTTTTTTGAAATACCCTTTCCACCAATTTCCTTTTTTTTTGGAGGGGAAAAACCCCCTTGCCCCCTTAAAACCCCATGTTGGGGAAATTCCTTTGTGTCTTTTGTTTTAAATTTCGTTGGTTAAGGGTTTTGGGGTTATTCATGAAATTGAATATTTGTTTTAATTCCCCGATTAAGTGTCGGTATTAGTTTTTTTTGGTTATTTAATTTTCCCTTTTTCGGTTTATCGTTTTTTTGTGTCCAAACAATTGAAATTTAAATTTCTTTTAATGTTCCGGTTTTAATGGCAGTTTTTAATGTGTAAATGTTAATGTATAAGTGTTATGTGTCAGGGTTTTTGGGGGTTAAACAGTGTTAATGTACTTGTTTAATGTTTCTTTTAATTTTATGTGTCAGTTTAAATCAGTGTTTGTTTTTTAAAATGTGAATGTTAATGTGTCAGTTTTAATGTTTCAGTTTTAATGTTTACAAAAAAAATGGTACAAGGGGGGATTTGGGGGTGTTTGGGTGTCAATTTAAGGGGTAAAGGGTTTTGGGAATTAAATGTGCCTTTTTAAAGAAGGGTTTTGGGCCCAGGAAAGTGGTTTTTTTTTGCCTGTGAATGGGAGGGGGTTAAAGGTCGTATTGTTAATGACAGGAAGGGGTTTCAGGAAGGGGGGTTTTATTTTAAGGGTGCAGGGGAAAGGGGTTCAGGAAGGTGGGAAAAGGGATTTTTTGGGACCGGGGAAAGATCAGGAAAGGTGGGAAAATTTTTGTGAAGGGTGCAGGGGAAAGGGGGCCACGAAAAAGTTTTTGATATTTATTGTGCCTGTGAATGAAATTTTTGGTCATTTTAAGGGTTTTGGGATATTGTTGGACCGGGGTTTAATGGAAGGGGTTTTTCATGAAGGTGGGGTTTATTTTTTTGGGCCTTTAAGGGGCCCTGGGGGGTCACAAAAGGGGGGAAAATTTTTGTGCCCTTGGGTGACCGGAAAAGGGGGGTCACAAAAGGGGGGATTTTATTTTGCCCGGGTTGACCAAAGGGGGTGGTCACGGGGGGATATTTGACCGGGTGACAGGGAAAATTTTGGGGGTCACAAAAGGTGGGATATTATTTTAAACCTGGGGGAAAGAAAAGGGTTCACAAATTGGGATTTTTTTGCCCTGGGGGCCCCCAAAAAGGGGGTCAGGGAAGGGGGGGATATTTTTTTGACCGGGTTTGAAAAGAGAAGGTGGTCCAAAAGGGGGGAATATTATTTTTCCTTTGACTGAGGTGGTAAAAAAGGGGGGATATTTGACCGGGGTGCCCTAATTTGGTCATGGGGGGAAATTTTTTTCCAATAGACAGAATAAAATTATTTAACGGGAACCTAAAGGGGTTAAGGGGTAATTTTAGCGTAGGTAAAGGTGAGGGGTTAAAAGAAAATATTTTTGCCGGTTTAAAGGTTCAGGTGGGTAAGTCCGGTCCGGAATTCCCCCTTTTTTTCCCCTTTCCAGAAAAGGGGGGAAAATTATTGCCCTGTTGAAAGGAGGGTAAAATTTTCAAAAACTCCACCCCCCCCCCCCCCGGAAACTTTGACCTGGTGGGGGCCTTGAAAACTGGGGATTGGATCGGGGGTTTTTCCAAAAATTTTTCCCCTTTTGTTAAGGGAATGTGGGCCTTTTTCCCCCCCCTTTTTTCCCTTTATAAAGGGGTTTTGTTTCCCCCTTGTTTAAAAAATAATCCCCACTACCCCTTTTCCCCTCCTTTTTCCCCCCCCCCCCAAAAAGGGGGAAGTGGGGGGCCCGGCCAAAACAGTAATCACTCGCCCTAAACAGCCCCCAAAACTACTTTAAGTACACCCCTGCTCATATTCTAGAAGACTTTTTGGGTTGAAAGTTTTCACTTTTGCCCAAATAAAAAAAACAAAGTCCTTTCAGTCTTGCTTTATTTAAATATCTTAAAAATCACCCGTCTTTTGGGTTTTGGCTTATCATGGAGAGTTATTTCTTAATAGGGGGTTTAACCTTTTCCTCTTTCCACCCTTGGGAAAATGACAAAAGGTCCCCTCCCCAACCAAAGAGTGGTTTGAAGGAGACAAAACTATCGCCCGGGAGACTTTTCCCGGGTTTTATCTACTTGCCTGTGCAAATGTTTAAAGAATCAGGCGTAAACCCCTCATCATTGCAGGGGTTAAAGAACCTGTTTTTCCTGTCACCCTGGATAGATTATGTACTGCTATAAGAACGAGCCGTGGGTTTTTCACCAAAACCTGCGACCCCCCCCCAACATCAGAACGGGTTCGAATTTTCAACAACACCAGTGGGCACCCCAACAGACACCCCAAAATTTATATATATTACGTTGAATTCAGATATTTACTTATATTTTTCATTTTTTTTTTTAAAAAGTAGGGTCAATATTTCATATTTTTAAATGTTTTATATTTTTATTTTCCTAAATTTAAAAAAGTTTTTTTGTTTGTCAGTTTTTGGGTTTTTTTTCTATGCATTAAATTTTTCCCCGAAGAGGACCAGCCCGGGGAATTTCTGATGAAGTTGTTACAGGGATTTAGTAAGCCTTCCCCATGTGGCGACCTTGCCGGATTGCTACTGAATCAAGATTCAAAATCCTTCACGGAATCTACCAAATTTGGGAAATTCCCAAAACTTCCCTACCCCGACGGTTTTCCACCCGCCAAAGGGGTAAACTTCTCAAAGGTTGGACTACCAGGTTTTTTCCCGGTTTTTAAAAAATTTTTTGGTTGTTATAGTTTTCAATTTTTTTGTAAGTAAATTTAAGGCAGGGAAAACTAGTTAATTCTGCCCCCCTTTTTTTGTGTTTAGCCCTTTAAACCCCTTTTTGGGGGATTTGACTTTAGGGACCCCGGATTTTCCGTGAAAAATTTTTTTTCATTAGCTCTTATTATATCAAGGGGGCCCGTCGTAGGACCAACTCTTGAAATTTTTTTTTTGAGAAAATTGGGGTGGGCAAGGGGCCCCCTTTAAATTACTTTTTTTCTGGAAAGCATAGAACCCCTTTGTTTTTCCCTTAATACATTTGTTTAAATTGGGGCAGGGGGCGAGCCCTTGGTTTATTTTGGGAGTTTTAGCAGGGGCAGGAAAATTTAAACCCTTCCCCTTTTCCTTTTAAAACCCTTTTTATTTTCCCCTGGTGTTTAAAAATTATTCTTGCCCCAAGTATGGGGGAAACCAGTTTGGATGGAAAAGCTGGAAGTAAGGTTTTGGAAAAACAGGGAAAAAAATTTTAAAACTTTTTTTTAAATGCCCAAAAACCCGGGAAAAAATTTCAAAGGATGAAAAATCGAAAAAGAAGAGGAAAAAGGAAGAAAAAGGGGAAGAAAAGAAAAGAAAAAAAGGGGGAAAAAAGGAGAGAAAGAATAGAGAGCGAAATCCAAGGGAAAAACAAAAAAGATAAAGAGAAGAAAAAAAGGAGAAATGATTGGGGTTTATCGTGAGGAGGAGCTAGATTTGTGAGGAAAAAAGCTAAAATATGTGAAGAAAAAGTTAAATTTAAAAAACTTGAGGAAAGGAAACAAAGGATAGAGAAGTTTTTGGGGGAAAAAGCTTGAGAAAGTGAGGAAAGAGTTAGAGAAAAAAGTTTAAAAAGAGAGAAAAAACTCGGGGAAACTCGAAAAAACTCGCCTTGAATTAGAAATAAAAAGTTTAAATTCTTACACAACAAAAATTAGAGTTGGAGTAATTGGGAAAATCAGCAGCGGGCCCCTATTCCAACACCTAATTTTCCTCCCTTCACCCGAGGGGGAAAACATTACTTCATAATTTTTTAGGTTTGGAAAAAACCGCCCACCCTCTTTGAATCCTTTCGGGCACCTGGGCTTCCACCAAGGGGTTTGGAATGTTTTTTTTCTGGTACGCTTTTAATTTTCTATGCAACTTTTTCCAGGATATTCCCCCCAAAAGGGGGATATTATTGTGACCGGGGGGACCTGAGAACGTGTTTTAACCCAAAG
This sequence comes from Cherax quadricarinatus, assembly GCF_026875155.1. NCBI lineage: Eukaryota > Metazoa > Arthropoda > Malacostraca > Decapoda > Parastacidae > Cherax > Cherax quadricarinatus. The sequence continues at coordinate 26,295,864 of NC_069403.1, forward strand.
GGGGGATATTTTGACATATGACATGAGAAAAGGTCACGAAGGGAGGTTTAAATTTTGACTTGGGGAAAAAGGGCACGAAGATGGCATTTATTTTTTACCTGGTGACCTTAGAAGGGGTCCCCGAAGGGGGATATTAAAGGGAATGGGACACGAGGTCAAGAATGTGGGATGGTTTTTGTGACCTGGTGCCTGAGAAAGTGGTCACGAAGGTGGGTTTTTTTTTGAAACCCGGTGACCCTGTGAAGGTGGGGCCGACGGGGTTTTTGGGGGTTCCTTTATTTGGGGGAACCTGGGGGGACCTGGAAATAAATGGTGGGTCACGAATTGGGGGGGAATTTTGGTGAAACCCGGTGAAACGAGGTGGTAAAAGGTGGGTTTTTATTGTGACCTGGTGGGCCCAGAAAGTGGCCCGAAGGGGGGTTTTTAAAATTTTGACCCGATGACCTGAGAAGGTGGTCCCCAAGGGGGGGATATTATTGTTTAGCTTTTGACCTGGGAAGGTGGTCACGAAAATGGGGATATTAACCCTGCCGGGACCAAGAGGGTGGTCACGAAGGTGGAAATTATTGGGACGTGGGACAAAAGGAAAGGGGGGAAAAAAAGGGGGGAAATTATTGGACCTGGTGACCAGGAAGGGGGTCAGGGAAGGGGGGAAATTTTTTGGGGACGAAACGAGAAGGTGGTCACGAAGGTGGGAAAATTGTGACCTGGTGACATGGGTTTTCCCAAAAGGGTTGGGTATTGACCCGGGGAAAAACTGGTCCATAAGGGTTTTGATTTTGGGAAATTGGGGGACAAAGAAAAAGGGGTCACGAAAATGGGGTATTTTTTGTGACCTTTTTTTACCTGAGAAAGGGTCACGAAGGTGGGATATTATTGTGAACCCGGTGACTTTAGAATTGGGGGCACGAAGGGGGGTTAAATTTTTTTGACCGAAAGACCCTAGAAGGTGGTCACGGTGGGTTTTTGTGACCCGGTGAACCCTTGAAAAAATCACGGAGGTGGGATTTGTGACCTGGGAACATTGGGAAAGGGGGTCCGAAAATGGGATATTATGTTGACCTTGTTACCTGAGAAATTGGGCACGAAGGTGGGATATTTTTTTTACCTGGGACCAGGAAAAGGGGGTCACGAATGGGGAGTTTTTATTGTGACCTAAAGACCCAGAAGGGCACGAAAAATGGAATAAAATTTTGACCTTGTTTACCTAAGGGGCCCGGGGGGGGGTCACGACGGTGGGAAATTATGGTGCCTGGTGACCTGAAAAAAGGGGGGTCAGAAAGAAAGGGTATTGTGACATGAGAAGGTGGTACGAAAGGGGATA
>NC_069403.1:26302687-26380809 GCF_026875155.1 Cherax quadricarinatus
AGATCCAGATTACATCTCAGATCTGAAAAAGATCTATGCTCCCCTTCCACCCCCCCCATATCTCCCCTTCGGGTGCCCTACCCAACAATATGGCTAAATAAATTTAAAATTAAAACCTTTTGGGAAAATCACTCACATGTAGAGTACTGACTTTAAAAAAAAAGGTGGGGACAAAAAATTTTTTAATTCACTATTTAAACCCAATCGATTGGGCTGAATTAGCAAAATTTTCCAAAAAAAAAGTGAAGTCTTTTTTTAAAACTACTTTAAAACAAAAAAATATATTCTTAAACAGGAGGGATTAATATTGAGACTTGATGGAAAGCGAAAGCAAGTGACTGTCAACGGTAGGGGGGAACACTTCAACTTCTCCGGGTGGAGAAAAGGGGGAGGGGAAGGAAAAGGGGAAACGATACACAGCACACACAATAGCAAGGAAAAATCCAGAAAGTGAGTGATAAAACCCAAATACAGTAGCAAGATACCAACAAAAAAATTTGAGACATTGTGGCAAAGCCAAGTATAACCCGAAATGTTTCACGGACACATCACAAAAAAAAACTGGGTAAGAGACCGGGTAATTCACCTATGGGGAAGGGAAGAAAGTTTTTTAAGGAATTGAAAAAAAAAAAAAGAGGGTCCCACTAAAAAAAAGGTGCAAAATCGCACCGAAACCCCGGGGGAAGAGTGATATTCTTTAATTAGCTGGATTCATCAAAAGCACAGGTGCCAGGAAGTGTCCCCATAATTCTGTCGAAGCATTCCCTGAATACTAGAAAAAAATTCTACAATAAATCAATAGATAGGGTTTTTTCCCACAGTCTGAAAGACAGTGAATGTAGTTCCAACAAAAAAAAAGACACACAAAAACTTTAAAAAAGCAGAAAGTATCACAGGAGCAACTTGTGTAAGGTAATAAAGAATGGTGAGCCTTGGAAACAAATGGTTTTTTTAAAAAATTACCAGCTTTTGATTACGAAATGGAAAATATTGTTTTTCATTCCTGTGGGAGTTTTTTGAAAAGAAACAGAAGTGCACAGAAGAAAGAAGAAGGGTCAATTAAAAAAAACTGGACGCGGAAGCATTCGAACTGTCACACAAGAATAAAAAATTTGTGAAGAAAGCGGGGAATGACAAACCTCTACGGGGAGAAAAATAGTGATTGTCTGAAAGGGTGTCGGATGGGAAATTATAGCAAAAAAGATTCTGAAAGGGTGTTAGTCGGATCAGTATCCAGAAAACATTGTTAGATGTATCCCTGTTTCCAGATGTGCAATTTTGAAGATAATCAAAATGGGGGGACAAGGAAAAGCTATAAAAAATGTAGACAAACTGAAAATTTAAATCAGGAAAAGGGACTACTGGAATTCAACCCAGCAATGAAAAAATTAAAAAGCAGTAAGAAGACAGGAACCGAGTACGGCCGGGAAATGCAGGGGTTGCGGAGGCCTCATCAAGGAGAAATACTTGGGATGGTGATGTCAAGATATCTCCAGGGGGCAAATTTCCCCCAAAAACCTCTGCAACTTGCTCGTTTGGACACCTTGACTGATTTTAGGTTTTTCAGTAGTCATTCAGGGGCTCTTTTATGACATTTTCCCTGTTCATTTTAAAGTATGCAACAACAGCAGGAAACTCCCCTCTAAAAAAAAAGCTTTGTAAAAAACCGGAGAAAGTACAGGGGGAACATAATGAGAATATCCAGAGAGGGGGAATTAGTATGAGGAACTGCTAAATGAGCTGAAAATGATGACAGTGGAGAGAAAAAACCCGGGGAAAAGGGTTAACAGTATCAAATACTTACAAAAATTTGTAGGGTGGAAAAGGGATAAAAACTATTGAGAGGGGAAAAATAGGTACACGGGGCATAGTTGGAAGCTAAGGCAAAAAATTCACGGGATGAAAAGGAAAGCATTCCTTCAGCCTTGGGCGGTAAGAAAGGGAATGACCTTAAAAGTTTTGGAAGCAGGTACATACACGAAATATTAAAGGTGTGACAGGGTAGCACGGATAAAAAACAGAAAAACAAACAAGTGAAAATTTGAAAGATTTGGCTAAAAATGAGAATAAACCCCTTAGTTAAAAAACCGTTAAGCACAACAACGAAAGGGGGTTTTGAATTAGACTTCAAATGTTATAGAACACATATAAAGTGTTACGTAGACCTAACCCAGGATACAGAGATAAAGTGAAGCAATGAAGCTGTTTTGCGGGGGTTTTGTTGGTAAAGTGTTGGCAAATACATTACATCTTAAAATATCCCTTTGTAAACAATGTATTAAAAATTAAAAAAAATACAAAGGAATATTTAACTAAAAGTTACGATATGATCCTTGTGTTTGCTCCCCTGTTTTTTTAAAACCCAATTTGTGGATCTGTTCCCAAGATTTTCCCAAACATTTTGACTATAGTTGATTTTAGCTGTTTTGCTTATCAGATACTTTAAACTTTTCCAGTTCTTTACATCGTCGCGCCATAACCAGGTACCTGACTCCCAGGTGGAACATAGGTGGGAAAAGCTTCCCTGCACGAAATTTTTCCCCCGGGTTTTAAAACCAGGTCACAAGTTTTGTTTGTGCCCCGAATACCACTTAAAGGGAAAACATATATTTTTACGGGTTTAAACTACCCTACTCTTTTTTTTAAAAAAGTCTCAAAAAATTTTGACTTTTTCAAAAGGGGTGTTAAAAATGTAAAATAGATAAATTTCCCGCCTCTACAATACCAAATAAACATTACAACTTCTGTTTCTTCTGCGTAAAAATTGTCTTACCCAAAAGTCCAATTTTATGCTTTTAATATTTTAAAGATAACTGTTTTATTATTATTATTATTTTTATTATTATTTTTATTTTTAGCTTAGTCTTGCCCGAAAAATTAAACCTAACATGAGTTGTGTAAAAATTTTTGCTGTATGTATTTTTCTACAAAAAATCCATTACCTGTGTCTATGTGTTACAATGATCCATTACCCGTGTCATTGTGTCTACAATGATCCCTTACCTGTGTTTTTGTGTTCCCTGATCCATTACCTGGTCTATTTCTCACAATGATCCATTACCCGTGTCTTTTTGTGTTCAAAAATCCATTTTGTGTCTATTTTGTCTACAATGATCCCTTATCTGGTCTATTGGGTTTTTACAATGATCCATTCCTTGTTTTTTTGTGTTTTCAAGTCCATTACCAATGCTATTGTGTCTACAATGATCCCTTACCTGTGTCTATTGGCTACAATGATCCATTACCCTGTTATTGTGTCTACAAAGATCCATTCCTGGTCTTTGTGTTACAAGAACCCTTACTGTGTTATTGTTCCCACAATGATCCATTACCTGTTCTTTGTGTCTACAATGATCCTTATTGGTCTATTGGTCTACATTTATCCATTACTGTGTCTATTGTGTCTACAATTCCATTCCTGTGTCTTTGGTCTAAAATGATCCATTACCTGTGTCTATTGTGTCTACAAAAATCCTTACCCGTGTCTATTGGTCACTTTTATCCCTTACCTGTGTCTATTTTGTCTACAATGTCCATTACCCGTGTCTTTTTTTTTTCATTTTATCCATTCCCGGCCTATTGTGTCTCAATTATCCATTCCTGTGTCTATTGTTCTAATTGATCCATTTCCTTGTCTATTGTGTTTTACAATATCCATTCCTTTTGTCTATTGTGCACATGATCCATTACCTGTGTCTATTGTGTCTACAAAAAATCAGTACCTGTGTCTATTGTGTCTACATTGATCCTTACCTGTTCTATTGTGCTACAAAGATCCATTACCTTGTTCTATTGTGTTACATTGACCATTCCGGGGGCTATTGTGTTTCAAGATCCATTACCTGTGTCTATTGTGTCTACATTGATCCTTACCTGTGTTATTGTGTTACAGGTTAATTGCCCGTATCTATTGTGTCTCAAAGTTCTATTTCCTGTGTCTATTGTGTTACTTTTTTTCCTGTTTATTGTGTCTACATTTTCCAAATTTCCCGGTTATTTGTTTACAATGATCCTTACCTGTATCATTTGTTTCTACAAAAGTTCTATTTCCCGTTTATTGTGTCTCCACTGCCCCCAGTACTTGTCTGTTTGTCTACAATGTTCTTATCCTGTGTCTTTGTGTCGACAATGTTTTTTTACCCTTCTATTGTGTCTGCAATGTTCTATTTCCTGTGTCTATTGTGTTTACAATGTTCTATTTCCTGTGTCCATTGTGTCTACAATGTTCTATTTCCTGTGTCTATTGGTTTCAATTTCTATTTCCTGTGTTATTTTGTCACAAGTTCTATTTCCTGTGTCTATTGTGTCTACAATGTTCTATTTCCTGTGTCTATTGTGTCTACAATGTTCTATTTCCTGTGTCTATTGTGTCTACAAAGTTCTATTTTCCTGGTCTATTGTTTACAATGTTTTTTATTTCCTGTGTCTATTGTGTCTACAATGTTCTATTTTCCTGTGTCATTGGTCTAAATGTTCTTTTCCGTGTCATTGTGTCTACAATGTTTATTTCCTGTGTCTATTGTGTCTACAATGTTCTATTTCCTGTGTCTATTGTGTCTACAATGTTCTATTTCCTGTGTCTATTGTGTCTACAATGTTCTATTTCCTGTGTCTATTGTGTCACAAAAGTTTATTTCCTGTGTCTATTGTGTCAAATGTTTATTTCCCGTGTTATTGTGTTAAAAATTCTATTTCCCCTGTTATTGTGTCTACAATGTTTATTTCCTGTGTCTTTTTGTCTACAATGTTTATTTCCTGTGTCTTTGTGTCTACAAAAGTTCTTTACCCCTTTTCTATTTTGTCTACAATGTTCTATTTCTGTGGGTTTTTGTGTCTAGGGATAAACATCTTTTTATTGTATCAATATCTTTACTTACCTAGGTGTGGTTGTAGGGGTCGAGTCACAGCTCCAGGCCCCGCCTCTTCACTGGTCGCCACTAGGTAACTCTTCCTGCTCCATGAGCTTCATCATACCTTTTCTTAAAGCTATGTAGGATTCTACCAAGTCATCAATTCCCAGACTTTTCCACTAAAAACAACTCCACCCACGGCTAAAATAAACTTCCTAAATCTCTGTGACTATCTGATTCTTCAACTTTCCCAATTGACCCCTTGTTTCTTGTCCCATCTCTGGAACATCCCGTCTCTTCCACCTGGTCGATTTCCCCGTATTTTATATTCGTTATCTACCCGTTTATCTCTCCTGTCCTCCCGGTGTTTGTGTTGTTTAAACCCCAAAATATTTAGTTTGTTTTATCGCAGTATATCGAAAATATTTTTTTCATCTGTACGTGTCTGTGTCTGTTACAGTGTCTGTGTCTATACGTACGCATCCATATTGTGCTGATTTTTCTAATTATCTTCAGTATCTCCCCCAACAATATTGTATCTATCTGTTCTCCTCTATCAGTATCTTTATATTTTTTGCGTTTGTATCGTATTTGTTTCTGATATATTTTTGTATCTGTGGGACGAAGGTCGAGCGCAGAGATGATGTGAATGGGTGGAGGGATGTGATTGATGGTGGTGGTGGAGGGACTATGATTGATTTGGTGGTGGGGATGTGATTGATGGGGGTGATGGTGGTCTGGATTGTGGTGGGGATGGGGAGCCACTGTGATTGAGAGTGGTGATGGGGGTACTGTGATTGTGGTGGTGGAGGGGTATGTGATTTTATGGTGGGGTGGAGGGGCTGTGATTATGTGGTGGTGGTGGTACTGTGATTGATGGTGGGGATGGGGGAGCCACTGTGATTGAGGGTGGGGATGGAGGTACTGTGATTGATGGGGTGGGGAGGTACTGTGATTGATGGTGGGGGGGAGGTACTGTGATTGAGGTGGGGATGAGGAGGGCTGTGATTGATGGAGGTGGGTTTGGTGGAGGTGCTGTGATTGATGGGGGTGGTGGAGGGACTGTGATTGTGTTGGTGTTTGGGGGGTATGTGGTGATGTTGGTGGTGGGGTACTGTGATTGATGGGGGGTGGGGGCACTGTGATTGATGTTGGTGGGGAGGTACTGTGATTAAAGGTGGTGAGGAGGTACGTGATTGATGGTGGGGGTGGGGAGGTACTGTGATTGATGTGGTGGGGGGTGCTGTGATTGAGGTGGTAGTGGAGGGACTTGATTGTGGTGGTGGTGGAGGTACTGTGATTGATGTTGGTGGTGGAGGTTTTCTGTGTTGATGGTAGGGGTGGGGTCTGTGATTGATGGTTGTGGGGAGGTTTGTGATTGTTGGTGGTGGAGGTCTGTGATTGATGGTGGGGTGAAGGTACTTTGATTGATGTTGGTGGTGGGGTACTGTGATTGTGTTGGTGGGGGAGGTACTGTGATTGTGGTGGGGGTGGAGGTACGTGTTGAGGTGGTGGGGGAGGTACTGTGTTGATGTTGGTGGTGGAGGTACTGTGATTTATGGGGAGTGGTGGAGGTACTGTGATTATGGAGGGAGGAGGGACTGTGATTGTTAGTGGTGGAGGTACTGTGATTTTATGGTGGGGGGAAAGGTAATTTGATTGATGTTGGGGGTGGAGGTATGTGATTGGTGGTTGTTGGGGAGGGCTGTGATTGATGGTGGTGGGGGAGGTACTGTGATGATGGTTGGTGGGAGGGCTGTGATTGTGGGGAGTGGTGGAGGGACTGTGATTTTTGGGGGGAGGTCTGTGATTTATGGTTGTGGTGAAGGTACTTTGATTGAGTTTGGGGGTGGAGGTACTGTGATTTATTTTTGGGGGTGGAGGTACTGTGATTTATGGTGGTGATGGTGGGGTCTGTGATTGATGGTGGGGGTGGTGGAGGTACTCTGATGGGGTATGGTGGAGGTCTGGATTAAGGTGGTGGTGGTGGAGGTACGGATTGATGGTGGTGATGGTGTCGTCTGTGATTTATTTTGGGGTGGTGAAGGTATTGTGATTGTGGGGAGGTACTTGATTTATGGTGGTGTGGTGGAGGTACTGTGATTAATGGGGGTGGTGGAGGTATTGTGATTGATGGTGGTGGTGGGGGTTTTTGTGTTTGACGGGGGTGGGGTTTTAAGGTACTGTGATTGATGGGTGAGGTGGAGGCACTGTGATTGAGGGTGGTGGTGATGGATTTACTGTGATTGATGGGGATGGTTTGGACAAAATCGTGATTGATGGGAGTTTTGTGGGGTATGTGATTTGAGGTGGGGATGGTTGAGGTACTGTGGTTTTTGTGGTTTTGGTTTGAGGTACTGGATTGTTGGGGGTGATGGGGAGGGTACTTGTTTTGGTGGTGGCGGTGGGGGTACGTGAGATGGTGGTGGTGTTTGGGGGTCTGTGATTGATGGGGGTGGGGTGAAGGTACTTGATTGATGGTGGTGATAATGGAGGTACGTGAGGATGGTGGTGGGGGTGGAGGTCTGTGATTTAGGTGGGGGTGGTGGTGGTGAAGGTATTTTGATTGATGGTGGGATAGTGGAATACTGGTTGATGGTGGGTAGTGGGGGTAGTGATTGGGTTTGGTGGTGGAGGGATGTAATTTATTATTGTGGTGGTGGAGGAAAACTTGGGGTTGATGGTGGTGGGGGTGGGGGTGCGGTGATTGATGTGTTGGGGGGGGAAAGTGATTGAGGTGGTAATGGGGGAGGAACTGTGATTGATGACGGTGGTGGTGGGGGTACTGTGTTTTGGGGGTGATGGTGGAGGGCTGTGATTTTATGGGGATGAAAGGGAGAGGGACTGTGATTGTGGTGGGGGGCGTGAAGGTACTGTGATTGATGGTGGGGGATAATGGAGGTACTGTGATTTATGGTGGGGTGGTGGAGACCGTGATTGATGGTTGGTTGTAGTGGATGTACTCGATTGATGGTGGTGGTCGTGGAGGTACTGTGATTGATGTGTGATGGGGAGGTGTGTATTGATTTTGGGGGGTGGTGGAGGTACTGTGATTGAGAGGGGGTGGTGGGGTACTGTGATTTATGGTGGTGGTGGTGGAGGGACGTGATTGTATGGGGTGGTGGAGGTGTGTGATTGAAGGTGGTGGTAGTGGAGGGCTGGATTGATGGTGGTGGTGGTGGAGGGACTGTGATTGATGGGGGTGGTGGGGGAGGTACGTATTGAGGGGGTGAGGGGTACTGGATTGATGGGGGTGGTGGGGGAGGGTATTGTTGATTTTGTGGTGGGAGGACTTTTGATTGATGGGGGGGTTGTGGAGGTACTGGATTGATGGTGGGGGTGTGGGGGACTGTGATTTATGGGGTGGGGAGGTACTGGATTGAGGTGGTTTGGTGGAGGTACTGTGATTTTTTGGGGGTGGTGGTGGGGGTACTTGATTGATGGTGGTGGGGTGGAGGTACTGTGATTTATTGGTGGTGGTGGTGGATGTACTGGATTGTGGTGGTGGTGGTGCAGGTGCTGTGATTGAGGTGGTGGTGGTGGGGGTACTGTTTTTTTGATGGTGGTTGTGGGGGAGGTACTGTGATTGATGGTGGTGGGTGGGGGTACTGTGATTGATGGGGTGGTGGTGGAGGTGCTGTATTGATGGTGGTGGTGGAGAGTTACTGTGAATGATGGTGGGGGTGGTGGTGGTGGAAAGTACTGTGATTGATGGTGGTGGTGGTGGAGGTACTGTATTAATGGGGGTGGTGGGGGAGGTACTGTGATTAGGTGGTGGGGTGGAGGTACTGTGATTGATGGTGGTGGTGGGCAGTTTTTGGGGATTGATTTTGGTGGTGGTGGAGGTACTTTTTTGATGGTTGTTGGGTGAAGGTACTGTGATTGAGGGGGGTGGTGGGGGGAGGTACTGTGATTTATGGTGGTGGTGGGGGAGGTACGTGTTTATGGTGGGGGTGGGAGAGGTACTGTGATTGGGTGGTGGGTGGTGGTGGGGTGGAAGTACTGTGATTGATGGTGGTGGTGGGGGAGGTACTGTGATTAATGGGGGGTGGGGTGGAGGTACGTGTTGATGGGGGTGGTGGTGGAGGTATGGTTTTGATGGGGGTGGTGGTGGATGTACTGTGATTTATGGTGGGGGTGGGCGGTGCTGTGATTTATGGTGGTGGTGGTGGAGGTACTGTTTATTGATGGGGGTTTGGTGGAGGTACTGTGATTGATGGTGGTGGTGGTGGGGGTACGGGGTTGTGGTGGGGTGGGGGAGGGGTTTCTGTGATTGATTGGGGTGGTGTGGAGGTACTGTGTTGATGGGGTTGTGGTGGTGGGGGTGGAGGGACTGTGATTGATGGTGGTGGTGGTGGGGGTCGTATAATGGGGGTGGGGGTGGAGGTACTGTGATTGATGGGGGGGTGGTGGAGGTATTGATTGATGGTGGGGGTGGTGGAGGTACTGTGATTGTGGGGTGGTGGTGGAGGGGCTGTGATTGATGGGGGTGGTTGGGAGGACTGTGATTTATGTGGGGGGTGGAGTACTATGATTAATGGTGGTGGTGGTGGAGGTACTGTGATTGATGGTGGTGGTGGTGGGGAGGTACTGTGTTTTATGGTGGTGGTGGGGGGTGGAGGTACTGTGATTTATGGGGGTGGTGGAGGGGCTATGTTGATGGTTTTGGGGGGGTGGAGGTACTGTGATTGATGGTGGTGGTGGTGGAGGGGTACTGTGATTTATGGTGGGGTGGTGGAGGTCTGTGATTGATGGTGGTGGTGGTGGGGGTATGTGATTGAGGGGTGGGGGAGGTACTATGAAAAATTTTGGAGGTGGTGGTGGGGTCTGTGATTGTGGTGGGGGTGGGAGGTGCTGTGATTGATGGTGGTGGTGGTGGGGGGAGGGACGTGATTGATGGGTGGTGGGGGTGGAGGTACTGTGATTATGGGGGGGTGGTGGAGGTACTGTGATTGATGGTGGGTGGTGGGGTTTTGGGGTGGAGGGACTGTGATTGATGGTGGTGGTGGTGGTGGAGGGACTGTGATTGATGGGGTGGTGGGGGGTACTGTGATTGTGGTGGTGGTGGTGGTGGTGGTGGGGGTGGTGGTGGTGGTGGGGGGGGAGGATGGATTTTTGGGGGGTGGGGGTGGTGGGGAATGTGATTCCAGCTCAGAGATCAAGATAACTTCTTCATGGGGTCGTTGGCTGCAACAAACAGACACACTTGTTTTTTTTAAACACTCATCAAGCATATTTTTCTCTCACCCTGAACAAACCTTAATTTGTAGAAGTTGAGGAATTTAAATTTAACGATGACAGGTGGTGTTCTCCTTACCCTTTTGTGTCATCTTTGTTTAGGGTTTTTTCGTCAAATGTTGTTCAGGTTTTGCGTCATCTTTGTTCGGTTTTGTCGTCAATGTTTTCGGTTTTGTGTCTCTCTTGTTTAGGTTTTGTCGTCAAAATGTTGTTCAGGTTTTGTCGTCAAATGTTGTTCGGTTTTGGCGTCAACTGTTGTTCAGGTTTGTCGTCTCTTTGTTTAGGTTTTGTCGTCAATGTTGTTCGGTTTTGTCGTCTCTCTTGTTTCAGGTTTTGTCGTCAACTGTTGTTCAGGTTTTGTCGTCAACTGTTGTTCAGGTTTTGGCGTCAACTGTTGTTCAGGTTTTGGCGTCAACTGTTGTTCAGGTTTTGTCGTCATCTCTTGTTCAGGTTTTGTCGTGAACTGTTGTTCAGGTTTTGTCGTCAACTGTTGTTCAGGTTTTGTCGTGAACTGTTGTTCAGGTTTTGTCGTCAACTGTTGTTCAGGTTTTGTCGTCAACTGTTGTTCAGGTTTTGTCGTCAACTGTTGTTCAGGTTTTGGCGTCAACTGTTGTTCAGGTTTTGGCGTCAACTGTTGTTCAGGTTTTGGCGTCAACTGTTGTTCAGGTTTTGTCGTCAACTGTTGTTCAGGTTTTGTCGTCAACTGTTGTTCAGGTTTTGTCGTGAACTATTGTTCAGGTTTTAGGTGCGACTTGCAGAGTCTTCGACGTTTGCACTTCAGAAATAAATTTAGCACAGCTCAAAATTCTTTGCAGACTTGTACTACAAGCAAGTTGATGAGTGTTTAAAGATCTTCAACTTATTACGTCTGTACACTAGTGTGTAAAAAACAGGTACACCCCCCCCCCAACCTTCTCCTGGAAGGAAGTAATGCTTGTACACACACACGCACACACAAACACACAGACACACACACACACACACACACACACACACACACACACACACACACACACACATACACACACACACACACACACACACACACACACACACACACACACACACACACACACACAGAAGCTCGGACTCGACCCTTCTCGGCTGCAGACCGCCTTGCTTCTGCAAGCAACCTCGACTAGGTGAGTACACACACACACACACACACACACACACACTGTGGCATGCAAAGAGTACGTAACCTTTATTCGGCGCATGGACACACCCTCATTTACAGGCTATCTCCCCCAACCAGCGAACCAGGTTGCTAAGAGTTGATGATGGGGCCCCATCGTTCAACTAGTGACCAGGTTCTAGCCAATAAGAAGGTGGGATTGGCAATCGCAGAGGTTATGTGGATACCGCTCTCCTGTCTGCCCTTGTCATTCCCATTCTAGAGCTGGTTGAAGCACGGTCTGCTATCTTGTGGCTTCTATTTCTGCCTTGCTTACCCTGGAGTGCACTATACTTATCACTGTACATAGTGTACATATTGCTGTTCTAAATTGGTGAAGGATAATATAAGTCTAAACTTTTTCTGCTGTGTTTCTTTTGCTCCCATTACACCTGGGATAACAGGCCTTTGAAATCCTAGGTTGTAATACACACACACACACAGAAGCTTGGACTCGACCCTTCTCGGCTGCAGACCGCCTTGCTTCTGCAAGCAACCTCGACTAGGTGAGTAAACACACACACACACACACACACACACACACACACACACACACACACACACATACACACACCGACACTGGGGGTATTACATATGAAAGGACCCTCGGCGCTAGAGATCACGTGATCCTGAGTTTCGAATAAATAAGAGTTAACAGTGGAGAGTGAAGCAGCAAGAGAAGGATGGAAGAAGACAAACTGCAAAAGTGGGGCCTACACACGTATGGGGAAATTCCTGTATGAGGTGCAGTGGGGAAGAGAGCTACAGGGAAGAACAGTAAATGAATTGCTGGAGCACATCCACACCAAGTGCAGGGAGGCAGAAGAGAAGTTCGTTCACAAGGGGAACAGAAACAATGGGAAGACCAGAGTAAGCTCATGGTTCACCCAGAGTTGTAGAGGTCATAGTCAAGTGTCCTAGAACATGGAAAAAATATAGAAAGCAAAGGACTCAGGAAAAAAGAGTTGAGCCGAGAAGCCAGAAACGAATATACGTTAATAAGGAGGGAGGCCCAGCGGCAATACGAGAATGACATCATTGCAAGCCAAATCTGACCCAAAGTTGTTATACAGCCACCTCAGGAGGAAAATTAGAGTCCAGGGCCAGGTAATCAATCTGAGGAAGGAAGGAAGGAGAGATCACAATAAATGATCAGGATATATGTGAAGAGCTCTGAATGAGGTTTAGAAAGGTATTTTTAGTGGAGATAGAAAGGCTTCCATAAAACCGAGGTGGTAGGGTGCACCAGCAGGTGCTGAAAACACACTACACACAACTGCTATGCAAACTAGATACCTGGAAGGCAGTGGGCCCAGACAACATCTCTCCATGGGTCCTGAGATATGGAGCAGAGGAACTGTGTGTTCCACTAACAACAGTCTTCAACAAATATATTAAAACAGGGCAACTAACAAAGGTGTGGAAGACAGCAAATGTAGTCCCAATTTTTAAGAAAGGAGACAGACAGGCAGCATTAAACTACAGACCAGTATCACTGACACTGGTGGAACACCTAGAAGGGAATGAGCTCATATACAGTAACAAGCACTGTTTCAGGAATGTGGAAGTCCTGTGCCACAAACCTACTCTAGTTCTACAACAAGTGAGATAGGAGAGAGAGAGATAGATAGATAGATAGAAGAGAGAGAGAGAGAGAGAGAGAGAGAGAGAGAGAGAGAGAGAGAGAGAGAGAGAGAGAGAGAGAGAGAGAGAATGTAGGTAGACTGCATTTTTTTTTACTTTAATAAAAGGCTCTCGACACAGTTCCGCACATGATATTGGTACAAAAGCTAGAGGAGCACGTCCTGTTTTTTTTTTTAGAAGAAACAGGGAAATTAAAAAAAAAAAAAAACTACTTTTTGGGATACTTTCAGTGTGGCATCTGATTAGCTTCCACCTTCCTTGTTGATAACTTGATAAAGTACATTTGAGCGGCTTCAAGATTACTGTACTTTTGTATATTAGGATATTGGTCTCTTTGGTCCCTCTGAAAGATTACAATTACATCTGACGTGTGTAGTTCTTAATTTACCAATTTTAATGGATACTACTTACGATAAGATAAATTGTTAAAGCCTATTTTGAGTCCTTACAAATCTATAACTATAATATTTAGACTGCATTATCAGCTTATGTCTCACTCTGCACTATTCCAATCATATGCAATGAGGTAGAGGGGGCTGGGGTTATGGAACACGGGGGATACCTTTCTCGGATCGATAGTAGAGGGCAACGAGTGACTAGCTCCCTAAAGGTTTACTATACAAATAGTAGGAGTCTAAGAAATAAGATAGATGAGCTAAAATTACTTGCAAGTGTAGGTAATATAGATATTATTGGTATAACAGAGACCTGATTCAACCTGAAAGGTAGAGAAATGCCTTCTGAATGCAACATACAGGGTTATAAATTATTCCACACTGATAGGGTCAACAGGAAGGGTGGTGGTGTGGTATGTCAGAGAAAATTTAAATTGTTGTCTTAGACATGATATAAGATTAGAAAAATTGAACACCGAATCGTTTGGCTACAGTTTCTCGAGGGACGTGACAAATTAATTTTGGGTGTGATTTATAGGCCCACAAACCTTGATGGGGAGTGCAGTAAGCTGTTATGGGACGAAATTCATAAGGCATCTAGCTATGAAAATGTTGTGATAATGGGAGATTTTAACTTTAGACAAATTGATTGGAACAATATGACAGGAAATCTTGAGTCTAGTGACTTTCTTGATACGGTTCAGGATTGCTTTTTAGAACAGGTTGTGACGGAACCAACTAGAGGAAACAATCTGCTTGACTTGGTTCTTGCCAACAAAGATTCACTAATTAATAATCTTGAGGTTAATGATGAGCTTGGAGAAAGTGATCACAAATCACTTAGTTTCAATATATCATGGAATTACCCAGATAACTGCAATCAAATCTCTGTCCCAGATTTTCGCTTGGCCGATTTCATGGGACTGAAAAATTACTTGGGTGGGCAAAATTGGGATGTCCTGACTATGGGTCAGGTAGGTGATCTTGGTTGCCAATATGACGTT
Source organism: Cherax quadricarinatus (assembly GCF_026875155.1). Classification (NCBI taxonomy): domain Eukaryota; kingdom Metazoa; phylum Arthropoda; class Malacostraca; order Decapoda; family Parastacidae; genus Cherax; species Cherax quadricarinatus. Next base: position 26,316,993 of record NC_069403.1, read on the forward strand.
TTTCAGAGCATAGTTCTAGCGGCCCAGACAACTTTTGTTCCGAGTAGGGAAATTAGATCTAACAAAAATGATCCCAAATGGATGAACAATAGATTAAAACATCTCATTGGTCAAAAGAGAGGCATATATAGGCGTATCAAAAGAGGGGATGGGCAGTTAAGTAATCAATATATTCAATTAAAGAGAGAAATAAAAAAAGGAATAAGAAAAGCAAAAAGGGATTATGAGGCTAAGGTCGCAAGGGATTCAAAGACTAACCCAAAAGGGTTCTTTCAGGTATACAGAAGTAAGATTAGGGACAAAATTGGCCCACTTAAGAGTAACTCTGGTCAGATCACTGACAGTGTTAAGGATATGTGTGAAATTCTAAATACCTACTTCCTTTCAGTTTTCACCCAGGAAAATACTAGCGATGTTCCTGAAATTATAGATTACGTAGAACAGGATGATAATAAACTATGTATGATTGCGGTAACTAGTGACATGGTCCTCAGACAAATAGAGAAACTAAAACCTAACAAATCCCCAGGTCCTGATGAACTGTTTGCAAGGGAGTTACAGGAATGTAAAGAGGAACTTAGCATACCTTTGGCTAATCTTTTTAACATATCACTACAAACTGGCATAGTGCCTGATAAGTGGAAAATGGCAAATGTAATACCTATTTACAAGGCAGGTGACAGGTCCTTGGCTTCGAACTATCGACCAATAAGCCTTACCTCCATAGTGGGAAAATTTATGGAATTAATAATTGCCGAAGCAATTCGTAGCCATCTTGACAGGCACAGATTGATTAATGATTCTCAACACGGTTTTACAAAGGGGCGTTCCTGTCTTACGAATTTACTAACTTTTTTCACTAAGGTGTTTGAGGAGGTAGATCATGGTAATGAATATGATATTGTGTATATGGACTTCAGTAAGGCTTTCGATAGAGTTCCACACCAGAGGCTATTGAGGAAACTTAGGGCACACGGAATAGTAGGAGAAATTTTTTCCTGGGAAGAGGCATGGTTGACAAATAGACAGCAGAGAATTTGCATAAATGGGGAGAAATCAGAATGGGGGCACGTCACAAGCGGTGTTCCTCAGGGGTCAGTGAGGGAATAAATAGCGACATAAGCAAATTTGCTGATGACACAAAAATAGGCCGTCCAATTCATTCTAATGAGGACATTAGAGCACTCCAGGATGATTTGAATAGACTGACGCAATGGTCGGAGAAGTGGCAGATGCAGTTTAATATTGACAAATGCAAAGTTCTAAATGTTGGACAGTTAAATAACCATGCCACATATAAACTAAATAATGTAGATCTTAATACTACCGATTGCGCAAAGGATTTAGGAGTTCTGGTTAGCTGTAATTTAAAACCATGACAACAGTGCATTAGTGTTCGCAATAAAGCTAACAGAATTCTTGGCTTCATATCTAGAAGTATAAATAATAGAAGTCCTCAGGTTGTTCTTCAACTCTTTATATCCTTGGTTAGGCCTCATTTAGACTATGCTGCTCAGTTCTGGTCACCGTATTACAGAATGGATATAAATGCTCTGGAAAACGTACAAAGGAGGATGACAAAAATGATCCCATGTATCAGAAATCTTCCCTATGAGGATAGACTGAGGGCCTTGAATCTGCACTCTCTCTCGAAAGGCGTAGAATTAGGGGGGATATGATCGAGGTGTATAAATGGAAAACAGGAATAAATAAAAGGGATGTAAATAGTGTGCTGAAAATTTCCAGCCAAACAGGACTCGCAGCAATGGTTTCAAGTTGGAAAAATTCAGATTCAGGAAGGATATAGGAAAGCACTGGTTTGGTAATAGAGTTGTGGATGAGTGGAACAAACTCCCGAGTACAGTTATTGAGGCTAAAACGTTGTGTAGTTTTAAAAATAGGTTAGATAAATACATGAGTGGGTGTGGGTGGGTGTGAGTTGGACCTGACTAGCTTGTGCTGCTGGGTCTGGTAGAGTGCTCCATCCTCGAGTGGGGATGACCAGACTGAGTGGGTCACATTGGGATAATCTGGGGGGTGGGTCATTGGTCTAATCCGGGGGGGGGGGGACATGGACCTGCTCCGCATGGGTCAGTAGGCCTGTTGCAGTGTTCCTTGTTTCTTATGTTCTTATGTTCTTAACATAAAATCAGGTGCGACCAAAGGAAAATCAGGAGAGGTTCAATCCCCTGGATCAAGATAAAGAAATAAAAAAATCATGAATAAGGAATAAGGAAGATGGAAGATGGAAGAAGGAACTCAAACAAAAAAAATGTTGATTCTTAGTTAATATTTTAACCGGTTCTGTCAAAGATCTTATTTGTATAATATTGTTATGTACAATATTGCTATGTACAATATTGTTATGTACAATATTGTTATGTACAATATTGTTATGTACAATATTGTTATGTACAATATTGTTATGTACAATATTGTTATGTACAATATTGTTATGTACAATATTGTTATGTACAATATTGTTATGTACAATATTGTTATGTAAAATATTGTTATGTAAAATATTGTTATGTACAATATTGTTATGTACAATATTGTTATGTACAATATTGTTATGTACAATATTGTTATGTACAATATTGTTATGTACAATATTGTTATGTACAATATTGCTATGTACAATATTGTTATGTACAATATTGTTATGTACAATATTGTTATGTACAATTTTGTTATGTACAATATTGTTATGTACAATATTGTTATGTACAATATTATGTACAATATTGTTATGTACAATATTGTTATGTACAATATTGTTATGTAAAATATTGTTATGTACAATATTGTTATGTACAATATTGTTATGTACAATATTGTTATGTACAATATTGTTATGTACAATATTGTTATGTACAATATTGTTATGTACAATGTTGTTATGTAAAATATTGTTTATGTACAATATTGTTATTGTACAATATTGTTATGTACAATATTGTTATGTACAATATTGTTATGTACAATATTGTTATGTACAGTATTGTTATGTACAATATTGTTATGTACAATATTGTTATGTACAATATTGTTATGTGCAATATTGTTATGTACAATATTGTTATGTACAATATTGTTATGTACAATATTGTTATGCACAATATTCTTATGTACAATATTATATGTACAATATTGTTATGTACAATATTGTTATGTACAATATTGTTATGTACAATATTGTTATGTACAATATTGTTATGTACAATATTGTTATGTACAATATTGTTATGTACAATATTGTTATGTACAATATTGTTATGTACAATATTGTTATGTACAATATTGTTATGCACAATATTCTTATGTACAATATTATATGTACAATATTGTTATGTACAATATTGTTATGTACAATATTGTTATGCACAATATTCTTATGTACAATATTATATGTACAATAATGTTATATACAATATTCTTATGTACAATATTATATGTACAATATTGTTATGTACAATATTGTTATGTACAATATTGTTATGTACAATATTATGTACAATATTGTTATGTACAATATTGTTATGTACAACATTGTTAAGTACAGTATTGTTATGTACAATATTGTTATGTACAATATTGTTATGTACAATATTATGTACAATATTGTTATGTACAATATTATGTACAATATTGTTATGTACAATATTGAAGATTGAGACACTTATGCAGCATATGGGAATCTTTATTCAGGAAACGTTTCGCCACACAGTGGCTTCATCAGTCCAATACAAAGAGGAAGGCGTAAGGAGAGGAGGAGAATGAGGTAATCAGTCCCTCAGCCTGGAGTCGATGTGATCAGTCCATCAATCTTGTAGAATGTACAGCATAGGGCCGTAGACGTGGCTTATATACTGTAGTGAGGTGACGTGAAGCAGGTGGAGGCGGGGTCATAGTGGTACCATCCACTAGTCGAAGTAGGTCTTCGTCCATCATCACAACTGTCAGACACGGCAGCATCATGGGATCTTGTTACAAAGAATTCTTCAACACTTGTTCAACCTTTGGACGAAGACCTACTTCGACTAGTGGATGGTACCACTATGACCCCGCCTCCATCTGCTTCACGTCACCTCACTACAGTATATAAGCCACGTCTACGGCCCTATGCTGTACATTCTACAAGATTGATGGACTGAACACATCGACTCCAGGTTGAGGGACTGATTACCTCATTCTCCTCCTCTCCTTACGCCTTCCTCTTTGTATTGGACTGATGAAGCCACTGTGTGGTGAAACGTTTCCTGAATAAAGATTCCCATATGCTGCATAAGTGTCTCAATCTTCAACATGTCGGTTTTTCAAACCATTCATCACATATGTACAATATTGTTATGTACAATATTGTTAAGTACAATATTATGTACAATATTGTTATGTACAATATTATATGTACAATATTGTTATGTATAATATTGTTATGTACAACATTGTTAAGTACAGAATTGTTAAGTACAATATTGTTATGTACAGTGTTGTTATGTACAATATTTTTATGTACAATATTGTTATGTACAGAACTGATGTGTACAATACTGTTATGTACAATGTTGTTATGTACAATATTGTTATGTACAGTATTGTTGTGTACAATATTGTTATGTCCAGTATTGTTATGAACAATATTATATTCAGTATTGCTATGTATAATGTTATGTACAAAATCGTTATGTACAATGTTGCTATGTACAATATTGATATGTACAGTATTGTTATGTGCAATATTGTTATGTGCAATATTGTTATGTACAATATTGTTATGTACAGTATTGTTATGGACAATATTGTTATGTACAATGTTGTTATGTACAATGTTGTTATGTACAATATTGTTATGTACAATATTGTTATGTACAATATTGTTATGTACAATATTGTTATGTACAGTATTGTTATGTACAATATTGTTATGTACAATATTGTTATGTACAATATTGTTATGTACAATATTGTTATGTAAAATATTGTTATGTACAATATTGTTATGTACAATATTGTTATGTACAATATTGTTATGTATAATGTTGTTATGTACAATATTGTTATGTACAATGTTGTCATGTACAATGTTACGTACAATATTGTTATGTACAATATTGTTATGTACAATATTTTTATGTACTGTATTGTTATGGACAATACTGTTGTGTACAGTATTGTTATGTACAATATTGTTATGTACAATGTTATGTACAACATTGTTATGTACAGTACTGTTTGGTACAAAATTGTTATGTACAGTTTTATTATGTACTACGTTGCTCTGTACAATATTGTTATGTACAATGTTGTTATGTACAATATTGGTATGTAGAGTATTGTTATGTACAATATTGTTATGTACAGTTTTGTTATGTACAATGTTGTTCTATACATTATTGTTATGTACAATTTTGCTATGTACAATATTGTTATGTCCAATGTTGTTATGTACAATATTGCTATGTACAGTATTGTTATGTAAAATATTGTTATGTACAGTTTTGTTATGTGCAAAATTAGTATGTACAGTATTGCTATGTACAATATTGTTATGTACAGTATTGTTATGTACAATATTGTTATGGACAATGTTGTTATGTACAATATTGTTATGTACAATCATGTTATGTACATTATTGTTAAGTACAATGTTGTTATGTACAATATTGTTATGTACCGTATTATGTACAATATTGTTATGTACAGTATTGTCATGTACAATATTGTTATGTACAGTATTGTTATGTACAATGTTGTTATGTACAATATTGTTATGTACAATGTTGTTATGTACAACGTTGTTATGTGCAATATTGTTACGTACAGTATTGTTATGTACAATGTAGTTATGTAAAATGTTGTTATGTACAATATTGTTACGTACAATATTGTTATGCACAGTATTGTTATGTGCAATATTGTTATGTACAACGTTGTTATGTACAATGTTACGTACAATGTTGTTATGTACAATATTGTTATGTGCAATGTTGTCATGTACAATAATGTTATGTACAATGTTATGTACAATGTTGTTATGTACAATATTGTTATGTACAGTATTGTTATGTATAGTATTGTTATGTACAATACTGTTATGAACAATATTGTTATGTACATTGTTGTTAAGTACAATATTGTTATCCACAGTATCGTTATGTACAATGTTGTTATGTACAATGTTGTCATGTACAATATTATTATGTACAGTATTGTCATGTATAATATTGTTGTGTAACGTATTGTTATGTACAATATTATATACAGCATTGTTATGTACAATGTTGTTATGTAAAATATTGTTATGTACAATATTGTTATGTTCAACATTGTTATATACAGTATTGTTATATATAATATTGCTATGCACAATATTGTTATGTACAGTATTGTTGTGTACAATATTGTTATGTACAATATTGTTATGTACAATATTGTTATGTACAGTATTGTTATGTACAATATTGTTATATACGATATTGCTATGGAAAATATTGTTATGTACAGTATTGTTATGTACAATATTGTTATGTACAATTTTGTTACGTACAGTATTGTTATGTACAGTATTGTTATGTACAATATTGTTATGTACAATATTGCTATATACAATATTGGGATGTACAATATTTTTATGTACAATATTGTTATTTACAGTATTGTTATGTACAATTTTGGTATGTACAATATTGTTATGTGCAATATTGTTATGTACAGAATTGTTATGTACAATATTGTTATGTACAAAATTATTATGTACAGTATTGTTATGTACAATATTGTTATGTACAATATTGTTATGTACAACAATGTTATGTACAATATTGTTATGTACAACATTGTTAAGTACAGTATTGTTATGTAAAATATTGTTATGTACAGTGTTGTTATGTACAATATTGCTATGTACAATATTGTTATGTACAATATTGTTAGGTACAATATTGTATGTACAGTATTGGTATGAACAATATTGTTATGTATAACGTTGTTATGTACAAAATTGTTATGTACAGTATTGTTATGTACAATATTGTATGTACAATATTGTTATGTACAATATTGTATGTACAGTATTGTTATGTACAATATTGCTATGTACAGAATTGCTATGTAAAATATTGTTATGGAGAGTATTATTATGTACAATATGGAAATGTACAACATTATTATTTACAATATTATGTACAATATTGTTATGTACAGTATTGTTATGTACAATATTGTTATGTACAATGTTATGTATAATGTTATGCACAAAATTGTTATGTACAGTATTGTCATGTACAATATTATCAAGTACAGTTTTATTATGTACAGCATTGTTATGTACAATATTGTTATGTACAATGTTGTTACGTACAATATTGTTATATACAGTATTATGTACAATATTTTTATGTACAGTTTTGATATGTACAATGTTGTTCTGTACAACATTGTTATGTACAATTTTGCTATGTACAACATTGTTATGTCCAATGTTATGTACAATATTGTTATGTACAGTATTGTTATGTACAATATTGTTATGTACAATGTTATGTAGAATATTGTTATGTACAGTATTGTTATGTACAATATTGTTATGTACAATGTTGTTATGTACAATATTGTTATATACAGCATTATGTACAATATTGTCATGTACAGTATTGTCATGTACAATATTGTTATGTACAGTATTGATATGTACAATGTTGTTATGTACAATATTGTTATGTACAGCATTATGTACAATATTGTTATGTACAGTATTGTTATGTACTGTATTGTTATGTACAATATTGTTATGTGCAATATTGTTATGTACAGTATTATGTACAATATTGTTATGTACAATATTGTTATGTACTGTATTGTTATGTACAATATTGTTATGTACAATGTTGTTATGTACAATGTTATGTACAATGTTGTTATGTACAATATTGTTATGTACAATATTGTTATGTGCAATATTGTTATGTACAGTATTGTTATGTACAATATTGTTATGTACTGTATTGTTATGTACAATATTGTTATGTACAATGTTGTTATGTACAATGTTATGTACAATGTTGTTATGCACAATATTGTTATGTGTGATGTTGTCATGTACAGTAGTTTTATGTACAATGTTAGGTACAATGTTGTTGTGTACAGTATTGTTATGTACAATATTGTTATGAAAAATATTTTTATGTACAATGTTGTTAAGTACAATATTGTCATGTACATTACTGTTATGTACAACATTGTTATGTACAGTTTTTTATTTACAACGTTGTTATGTACAACATTATTATGTACAATGTTGTTATGTAGAATATTGTTACGTATTGTTATGTACAATATTGTTATGTACAATATTGTTATGTACAATGTTGTTATGCCCAATGTTGTTATGTACAATTTTGTTATGTACAGAATTGTTATGTACAATATTGTTATGTACAGGTTTGTTATGTACAATATTATTATATACAGAATTGCTATGTAGAATATTATTATGCACAGTATTATGTACAACATTGTTATGTGCAATATTGTTATGTACAATATTGTTATGTACAGTATTGTTATGTACATTATTGTTGTGAACAATGTTGTTATGTACAGTATTATGTACAATATTTTTATGTTCAGTATTGTCATGTACAATATTGTTATGTACAGTATTGTTATGTACAATGTTGTTATGTACAATATTGTTATGTACAATGTTGTTATGTACAATGTTGTTATGAGCAATATTGTTACATACAATATTGTTATGTACAGTATTGTTATGTACAATGTTGTTATGTACAATGTTATGTACAATGTTGTTATGTACAATATTGTTATGTGTGATGTTTTCATGTACAGTAGTGTTATGTACAATGTGAGGTACAATGTTATGTACAATATTGTTATGTACAGTATTGTCATGTAAAGTATTGTAATGTACAATATTGTTATGAACAATATTGTTATGTACAATATTGTTATGTACAATATTGTTATATACAATATTGTTATGTACAATATTGTTATGTACAATATTATTATGTACAATATTGTTATGTACAATATTGTTATGTACAGTATTGTTATGCACAATATTGTTATGTACAATATTGTTATGTACAATATTGTTATGCACAATATTGTTATGTACAATATTGTTATGTACAATATTGTTATGTACAATATTGTTTGACAATATTGTTATGACAATATTGTTATGTACAATATTGTTATGTACAATATTGTTATGTACAATATTATTATGTACAATATTGTTATGTACAATATTATTATGTACAATATTGTTATGTACAATATTTTATGTACAATATTGTTATGTACAATATTGTTATGTACAATATTTTATGTACAATATTGTTAAGTACAGTATTGTTATGTACAATATCATGTACAATATTGTTAAGTACAGTATTGTTATGTACAATATTATTATGTACAATATTGTTATGTACAATATTGTTATGTACAATATTTTATGTACTACTTTGTTAAGTACAGTTTTGTTATGTAAAATTTTTTTTTTCTTATGTACAAATTGTGATGTACAATATTGTTATTTAAAATATTTTAGTACATAGTTGTTATTTATAATATTATGTGCAATGTTGTTTTGTAAAAATTTTGTTTGTACGTGTTGTTTTGTACAATATATTGTGTACTATTGTTATGTACACTTTTGTATGTACAGTTTTGTTTATGTAAAATGTTGTTATGTCAATATTCTAGTACAATGTTGTTATGTACAATATTGCTATGTACAATGTTATGTACAATATTGTTATGTACAGTATTGTTATGTACAGTATTGTCATATACAATGTTGTTAGGTACATTATTGTTATGTACAATGTTATGTACAATATTGTTATGTACAATATTGTTATGTACAATATTGTTATGTACAATGTTGTTGTGCACTATGTTGTTATGTACAATGTTATGTACAATATTGTTATGTACAGTATTGTCATGTACAATATTGTTATGTAAAGTATCGGCAGGTATAATATTGTTATGTACAGTATTGTTTTGTACAATATTATGTACAATAGTGTTATGTAGAATGTTTTTATTTACAATATTGTTATACAGTATTGTTATGTACAATATTGTTATGTTCAATATTGTCCTCTACAATATTATGTACAATATTGTCATGTACAGCATTGTTATGTACAATGTTGCTATGTACAATGTTATGTACAATATTGTTATGTACATATTGCTATGTACACTATTTCTATGTACAATTATTGTTATGTAACTGTCAATGTGACTCTCGTTCTGACACTCTCAAGTAACATGTCACTATTTATCAAAACTAATTGTTTGATGGCTTTAATAGCAAACTGTTAAAAACAATGGAAGCTAAAAATAGTGTAAATATTAGAGAGAGAGTAAGATATGACGTGGAACTGAGCTATAGTATGGTACTTGTCTCTCTGTAGCAGAGAGCAGTCAGTCCTTAGCATGGTTCTTGTCTCTGTGCAGCAGAGAAGCCTATCAGGTCATTAGCATTGGTTCTTGTCTCGGTGCAGGCAGAGAAGCCATCAGTCCTTAGCATGGTTCTTGCCTCTGTGCAGCAGAGAGCATATCAGGGGTTTTTGTTTTTGTCTTAGCATGGTTCTTGTCTCTGTGCAGCAGAGAGCCATCAGTCCTTAGCATGGTTCTTGTCTCTGTGCAGCAGAGAGCCATCAGTCCTTAGCATGGTTCTTGTCTCTGTGCAGCAGAGAGCCGTCAGTCCTTAGCATGGTACTTGTCTTCTCTGCCTGCTAGAGAGCCATCATGTCCTTAGCATTGTACTTGTTTCGCTTGCAGCAGGAGCCATCAGTCCTTAGATGGTACTTGTTTCTCTCTGTATAGCAGAGAGGCCTGTCAGTCCCTTAGTTATGGTTACTAGTCTCTCTGTAGCAGAGAGCCATCAGTCCTTAGCATGGTTCTTGTCTCTGTGCAGCAGACAGCTGTCAGTCCTTAGCATGGTTTTTCTCTCTGTGCAGCAGAGAGCCTTCAGTCCTTAGCATGGTACTTTTCTCTATGCAGCAGAGAGCCATCAGTCCTTAGCATGGTTCTTGTCTCTCTGCAGCAGAGAGCCGTCAGTCCTTAGCATGGTACTTGTCTCTCTGCAGCAGGGGGAACGGGGCCTTCAGTCCTTAGGATGGTACTTGTCTTCTCTGCAGCAGAGAGCCATCAGTCTTTGCATGGTTTTGTTTCTCTGTAGCAGTGAGCCAGCGTCCTTCCTAGCATGGTTCTTGTCTCTGTGCAGCAGAGAGCCATCAGTTCTTAGCATGGTACTTGTCTCTCTGTAGCAGAGAGCCATCAGTCCTTAGCATGGTACTTGTCTCTCTGCAGCAGAGAGCCATCAGTCCTTAGCATGGTACTTGTCTCTCTGCAGCAGAGAGAGATCAGTCCTTAGCATGGTTCTTGTCTCTGTGCAGCAGAGAGCCATCAGTCCTTACCATGGTACTTGTCTCTGTGCAGCAGAGAGCCATCAGTCCTTAGCATGGTTCTTGTCTCTGTGCAGCAGGAGTGACATCAGTCCTTAGCATGGTTCTTGTTCTCGTGCAGCAGAGTGTCATACGTCCTTAGCATGGTTTTGGTCTCTGTGCAGCTGCGTGTCTCAGTCCCTTCGCATGGTTCGTTTCTTGTGCAGCAGAGGAATCATTACGTCCTTAGCATGGTACTTGTCTCTCTGTAGCAGAGAAGCAATCTGTCCTTAGCATGGGGTTTTGTCCTGTTGCAGCAGAGAGCCATCAGTCCTAGCATGGTTCTTGTCTGTACCATCAGAGAGCCATCAGTCCTTTAGGCATGTGTCTTGTCTATGTCCATCAGAGAGGCCATCAGTCCTTAGCATGGTTCTTGTCTCTGTGATGAAGAGAGAGTCATCGTCCCTCGCATGGTTTTTCTCTGTGCAGCAGAGAGTCATACGTCTTAGATGGTTCTTGGTCTGGTGCAGAGCGAGGCGTCCAGTCTTAGCATGGTCTTGTCTCTGGCAGAGAGAGCCTTAAGTCTTTGCAATGGTATTTGTCTCGGTGAATTCAGAGAAGGTGTCCAGTCCTATAGCAGGGTTCTTGTTTCTCTGTTGCAGCTGAGAGTTCACAGTCTCAGCATGTTCTTGTCTTGTCCATCAGAGAGCCATCTGTCCTTAGCATGGTTCTTGTCTCTGTGCAGCAGGAAAGTCATCCAGTCATCATCATGGTTCTTGGTTCTGGGCAGCAAAGAGCCATCAGTTCCTTAGCTTTGGTTTTGTCTTGTGCAGCAGAGAACCATAGTCCTTAGCATCATGGTTTCTTGTGTCTGTACAGGCAGTGATTCATCAGTCCTTGCATGGTCTTGTCTCTGTTGCAGCAAAGAGCCATCAGTCCTTAACATGGTTTTTCTCTCTGTGCAGCAGAGCGGCGTCCGTCCTTTAGCATGGTTTTGTTTTGCTGTGCAGCAGAGTAGCCATCAGTCCTTAGCATGGTTATTTGTCTCTGTGAATCAGAGAGGGTGTAGTCCTTGCATGGTTTGTCTCTGTGCAGCAGAGAACCATCAGTCCTTAGCATGGTTCTTGTGTCTGTACAGCAGAGATTCATCAGTCCTTAGCATGGTTCTTGTCTCTGTGCAGCAAAGAGCCATCAGTCCTTAACATGGTTTTTGTCTCTGTGCAGCAGAGAGGCGTCAGTCCTTAGCATGGTTCTTGTCTCTGTGCAGCAGAGAGCCATCAGTCCTTAGCATGGTATTTGTCTCTGTGAATCAGAGAGGCTGTCAGTCCGTGATGGTTATGTCTCTGGTTTGCTGCAAAGAGCCATCAGTCCTTAGCATGGCTCTTGTCTCTGTCCATCAGAGAGCCATCAGTCCTTAGCATGGTTCTTGTCTCTGTGCAGCAGAGATCCATCAGTCATTAGCATGGTTCTTCTCTCTGTGCATCAGAGAGGCGTCAGTCATTAACATGGTTCTTGTCTCTGTGCAACAATGAGGCGTCAGTCCTTAGCATGGTTCTTGTCTCTGTACAGCAGAGAGCCATTAGTCCATAGCATGGTTCTTCTCTCTGTACAGCAGAAAGCCAACTCAGTCATAAGCATGGTTCTTCTCTCTGTACAGCAGAGAGACATCAGTCCTTAGCATGGTTCTTGTTTCTGTGCAGCAGACAGCCATCAGACCTTTGCATGGTTCTTGTCTCTGTGCAGAAGAGAGTCATCAGTCCCTTGCATGGTTCTTTTCTCTGTGCAGCAGAGAGTCATAAGTCCTTAGCATGGTTCTTGTCTCTGTGCAGCAGAGAGTCATCAGTCATTAGCATGGTTCTTCTCTGTGTCCATCAGAGAGCCATCAGTCCTTAGCATGGTTCTTGTCTCTGTGCAGCAAAGAGCCATCAGTCCTTGGCATGATTTTTGTCTCTGTGTAGCAGAGAGGCGTCAGTCCTTAGCATGGTTCTTGTCTCTGTGCAGCAGAGAGTAATCAGTCCTTAGCATGGCTTTTGTCTCTGTGCATCAGAGAGGTGTTAGTCCTTAGCATGGTTCTTGTCTCTGTGCAGCAGAAAGTCATCAGTCAGCATGTTTTTTGTCTCTGTGCATCAGAGAGCCATCAGTCCTAAGCATGGTTCTTGTCTCTGTGCAGCAGAGAGGCATCAGTCCTTAGCATGGTTCTTGTCTCTGTGCAGCAGAGAGCCATCAGTCCTTAGCATGGTTCTTGTCTCTGTGCAGCAGAGAGGCATCAGTCATCAGCATGGTTCTTGTCTCTGTGCAGCAGAGAGGCATCAGTCCTTAGCATGGTTCTTGTCTCTGTGTACCTGGAGTTTACCTGGAGAGAGTTCCGGGGGTCAACGCCCCCGCGGCCCGGTCTGTGACCAGGCCTCCTGGTGGATCAGAGCCTGATCAACCAGGCTGTTGCTGCTGGCTGCACGCAAACCAACGTACGAGCCACAGCCCGGTGATCAGGAATGACTTTAGGTGCGTGTCCAGTGCAGCTTGAGATGCACTGCAGGGGTTTGTTGGTAAGCCCCCTTTTGTGTGATGGAAGGCAGTTGAACAGTTCTCGGGCCCTGGACACGTATTGTATGGTCTTTAACGTGCTAGTGACACCTGCTTTTCTTTGGGGGGATGATGCATCGTCTGCCAAGTCTTTTGCTTTCGTTAGTGAGTGATTTTCGCATGTGCAAGTTCGGTAACTAGTCCCTCTAGGATTTGCCAGGTGTATTTAATCATGTATCTCATCCCTCCTGCGTTCAGGGGAAGTACAGGTTTAGAACCTCAAGCGCTCCCGTAATTGAGGTGTTTTATCTCCGTTATTGCGCGCCGTGAAAGGTCTCTGTACATTCTCTAGTGTCGGCAATTTCCACCTGCCTTGAAAGGTGCTGTTAGTGTGCAGCCAATACTCCAGCATAGATAGAACAAGTGACCTGAAGAGTGTATAATGGGCTTGGCCTCCCTTAGTTTTGTGGTTCTCATTATCCATCCTGTAATTTTTCTAGCTAAGATGCGATTGATTACAATATTTATGGTCCTTGAAGGTGAGATCCCCCGACATTGATCATCCAGGTCTTTGCGGTTGGTTGTTTCGCTCTATTTTGTGGCCAGAATTTGTTTTGTACTCTGATATGAAGATTTAATTCCTCATGTTTAATATCTGGAGTATTGAAAGGGGGAAATTTCTCATCGTTGAACTTCATATTGTTTTCTGCAGCCCACTGAAGATTTGGTTGGATGTCGCCTGGAGCTTGCAGTGTCTGCCATGGAAGACTCTGTCATGGCAGATTCGGGTGTCATCTGCCAAGGACAGACTCGGTGCTTGTTGGCTGACATCCTTGTCTATGTCGGATATGAGATGAGGAACAAGATGGAAGCGAGTACTGTGCCATGTGGAACAAGAGCTTTGCACCGTTAGTGCCTCGGACTTTTTACTTGTTGACGACTACTCTCTGTGTTCTGTTAGTGGGAAAATTATCGATCCATCGACCGACATTTCCTGTTATTCCTTTAGTAGCACGCTTTTGTGCGCTATTAACGCCATGGTCACACTTGTCGAAGGCTTTTGCAAAGTTGTATATATTACATCTGGCATTCTTTTTTGTCTTTAGGGGCATTTAGGACCTTGTTCGTAGTGATTCCAATAGTTGTGACAGACAGGAGGGCGACCGTGCTATAAACCCATGGTGCCCTGGGTTGTGTAAATGATGGGTTTCTAGTGGGTGGTGATCTTGTTCTTAGGGGACCTTTTCAAAGATTTTATTGATATGGGATGTTTAGGCTATTGGTCTGTAGTTCTTTGCTGTAGCTTTACTTGTCCCTTTGTGGAGTGGGGCTATGTCTGTTGTTTTTAGTAACTGTGGGACGACCCCCGTGTCCATGCTCCCTCTACATAGGATGGAAAAGGCTCGTGATAGGGGCTTCTTGCAGTTCTTGATGAACACAGAGTTCCATGAGTCTGGCCCTGGGGCAGAGTGCATGGGCATGTCATTTATCGCCTGTTCGAAGTCATTTGGCGTCAGGATAACATCGGATAGGCTTGTGTTAATCAAATTTTGTGGCTCTCATAAAAAAAATTCATTTGAACTTCGACTCTCAGTCTGGTTAGCGGCTTGCTAAAAACTGAGTCATATTGGGACTTGAGTAGCTCACTCATTCCTTGCTGTCATCTGTGTAGGACCCATCTTGTTTAAGTAGGGGCCCAATACTGCACGTTGTTCTCGATTTTGATTTGGGCATAGGAGAAGAAATACTTTGGGTTTCTTTCAATTTCATTTATGGCTTTTAGTTCTTCCGCGATTCCTGACTCCTAAAGGATTCTTTTAGCTTAAGTTCGATGCTTGCTATTTCTCTGACCAGTGTCTCCCTACGCATTTCAGATATATTGACCTCTTTTAGCCGCTCTGTTATTCTTTCCGTCGCCTGTAAAGGGAGCGCCTGTCTCTTTCTATTTTACATCTACTCCTCCTTTTTCTTAGAGGAATAAGCCTTGTGCATACATCGAGTGCCACCGAGTTAATCTGTTCTAGGCATAAGTTGGGGTCTGTGTTGCTTAGTGTATCTTCCCAGCTTATATCGGTTAGGACTTGGTTTACTTGGTCCCACTTTATGTTTTTGTTATTGAAGTTGAATTTGGTGAATGCTCCCTCGTGACTAGTCTCATTATGTCGGTCTGGGGCTCCACGCATACATGTCTGAACCTCAATTATGTTGTGATCTGAGTATATTGTTTTTGATATGGTGACATTTCTTATCAGATCATCATTGTTAGCAGAGAGGCATCAGTCTTTAGTATGGTTCTTGTCTCTGTGCAGCACAGAGCCATCAGTCCTTCACAAGTTCTCCAGTACCATCTATGTGCAGTACCAGCAGCATTACTGGATGAATAACAAAACCTTAAGAGAAATAAATCAGCATTAGTACAAAAATTGCACATCCAGTGTCTAAATTCTGGAACATCAGATACAGACACACCACACACACACACACCCCACACCACACACAAACACACCACACACACACACACACCACACACACACACACACACACACGCAAACCCCATACACACACACACACACATACACTTTACACTTTACAAAACACAACCACACACACACACACACATACCCCACACACAACACACACAACATTACACACACCCCCACACACCCCACACACACACACACACACACACACACACACTCGATCGAAGACCGGGCAGAACTACAAAGGGATCTGGACAGGCTGCAGACCTGGTCCAGCAATTGGCTCCGGGGAGTTCAATCCCACCAAGTGCAAAGTCATGAAGATTGGGGAAGGGCAAAGAAGACCGCAGACGGAGTACAGTCTAGGGGGCCCCAGAGACCACAAACCTCACTCAAGGAAAAAGATCTTGGGGTGAGTATAACACCAGGCACATCTCCTGAAGCGCACATCATCCAAATAACTGCTGCAGCATATGGGCGCCTAGCAAACCTCAGAACAGCATTCCGACATCTTAATAAGGAATCATTCAGGACCTGTACACCGTGTACGTTGGGCCCCATATTGGAGTATGCGGCACCAGTTTGGAACCCACACCAGCCAAGTACGTAAAGAAACTAGAGAAAGTGCAAAGGTTGCAACAAGACTAGTCCAGAGCTAAGAGGTAGTTCCTACGAGGAGAGGTTAAGGGAAATCAACCTGACGACACTGGAGGACAGGAGGGTCAGGGGAGACATGATAACGACATATAAAATACTGCGTGGAATAGACAAGGTGGACAAAGACAGGATGTTCCAGAGATTGGACACAGTAACAAGGGGACACAGTTTGAAGTTGAAGACACAGATGAATCACATGGATGTTAGGAAGTATTTCTTCAGCCACAGAGTAGTCAGTAAGTGGAATAGTTTGGGAAGCGATGTAGTGGAGGCAGGATCCATACATAGCTTTAAGCAGAGGTATGATAAAGCTCACGGCTCAGGGAGAGTGACCTAGTAGCGATCATTTGAAGAGGCGGGGCCAGGAGCTCGGACTCGACCCCCGCAACCTCAACTAGGTGAGTACAACTAGGTGAGTACATACACACACACCTCATGCATCAACATGTTAGAGACACTACCAGAGAGAGAGGAGAGGATGAACCAGCAAGGTTGGACCTTGTATTCACCATGAGTAGTTCGGACATCGAGGGTATCATGTATGAAAGGCCCCTGGGAGCTAGTGATCATGTGGTTCTGTGCTTCGACTACATAGTTGAGCTCCAAGTGGAGAGAGTAGCAGGAATAGGCTGGGAAAAACCAAACTACAAAAGGGGGAACTACTCAGGCATGAGGAACTTTCTTCAAGACATTCAGTGGGAGAGGGAACTGACAGGAAAACAGTACAAGAAATGATGGACTATGTGAAAACAAAATGCAAGGAGGCAGAGGAGGGGTTTTGGGTTCCCAAGGGAAACAGAAATAAGGGGAAGAACAGAACGAGTCTTTGGTTACCCAAAGGTGTAGGGAGGCAAAACTAGGTTTTACTAGAGAATGGAAAAGGTACAGAGACAGAGAACTCAGGAAAATAAAGAAATCACCCGAAGAGCCAGAAACAAATATGCACAGATAAGAAGGGAGGCCCCGAGACAATATGAAAATGACATAACATCAAAAGTAAGACTGCCCCCGAAGCTGTTGTACACCCACATCAGGAGGAAAACAACAGTCAAGGAACAGGTAATCAGACTGAGGAAGGGTGATGGGGAATTCACAAGAAACGACCGAGAGGTATGTCAGGAGCTCAACACAAGATTTAAAGGGGTATTTACAGTGGAAACCGTGGGGACTCCAAGAAATCAGAACAGAGGGGCACACCAGAAAGGGTGCGGATGAGGTACTTATAACCAAGGAGGAGGTGAAGAAGCTGCTATGCGAACTTGAACCTCAAAGGCGTGGGACCAGACAACATCTCCCCATGGGTCTTAAAGAGGGACCCAGAGTTTATTGTGTGAGCCATTAAAAAGATCTTAACACATCATTGAAACGGCAACTCCCTGAGGTATGGGAAAAAATGGCAATGTAGTCCAATTTTTAAAGGGAGACAGAAAGAGCAACTAACTACAGACCTGTATCACTAACGTGAATAGTATGCAAGGCCCATGGAGAAAAATCATCAGGAGGAGAATGGGGGGCCCACCTGGAAAGAAATAAGTGTATAATTGACAACCAGCACGGTTTCCGGGGAAAGGGGAAAATCCTGTTCCAAACCTCTAGAGTTTATGACAAGGTGACGGGAAGTAAGACAAGGAGAGAGGGTGGATCGAACTGCGTATTTTTGGACTGCAAGAGGCCTTCGACGTTCCTCACAAGGGGTTTAACTGAAAAGCAGAGGACCAGGCACCACATAACGGAAAGGCACTGCCAATGGATCAAGAATATCGGGAAAGGAGGCAACAACGGTCATGGTACGCGACGAGTGTCAGATGGGCGCCTGTGACAAGCGGGGTTCCCAGGGTCAGTACCTAGACCTTCTGTTTGGATCCCGTGAAAGACAAAGGGAAGGGATAGACCAGAATGCCTTGTTTCAGATGATGTGAAGTAATAGAAGAATAAATCGACGAGGATCAGCAGGACACAAAAGAGACCTGACAGCTACAAACCTGGTCCAAAAACTGGCTCCTTGGAATTTAACCCTGCCAATCAAAGTCATGAAGATGGGGAAGGGCAAAGAAGACCGCAGACAAATTTTAGTTTAGATGGCCAAAGACTGCAAACCTCACTCAAGGAAAAAGATCTGGGGGTTGAGTTAAACACCGAGCATATCTCCTGAGGCGCACATCAATCAGATAACTGCTGCAGCATACGGGCGCCTGGCAAACTACGGATAGCGTTCCGAAAACTCAGTAAGGATTCGTTTAAGACTCTGTATACCATCTAACGTCAGGCCCATACTGGAGTATGCAGCACCAGTTTGGAATCCACACCTAGTAAAGCACGTCAAGAAATTAGAGAAAGTGAAAAGGGTTTTGCAACAAGACTAGTCCCAGAGCTACGGGGATTATCCTATGAAGAAAGGTTTGAGGGAAATCGGCCTGACGACACTGGAGGCCAAGAGGGTCGGGGGAGACATGATAACGACATATAAAAATACTGCGCGGAATAGACGAGGTGGACAAAGACGGGAGGGTTCCAGAGAGGGGGACACAGACAGAAAGAGGTCACAATTGGAAGTTGAAGACTCAGATGAATCAAAGGGATGTTAGGAAGTATTTCTTCAGTCATAGAGTAGTCAGGCCATGGAATAGCCTAGAAAGTGACGTGGTGGAGGCAGGAACCATCATATTTTTAAAGGCAAGGTATGATAGAGCTCATGGGGCAGGGAGAGAGAGGACCTAGTAGCATCAGCGAAGAGGCGGGGCAGGAGCTGTGACTCGAGCCCTGCAACCACAAACAGGTGAGTACAAATAGGTGAGTACACACACACACACACACCACACACACACACAACACACACACACACACACAAAAAACACACACACACAAACACACCACACACAACACACAACACACACACAAAACACACACACACACACACACAAACTCACACCCCACACACACACACAAAATCAATCAGATAACTGCTGCAGCATATGGGCGCCTGGCAAACCTGAGAACAGCTTTCCCGGGATACCTTAGAAAGGAATCACTGAAGACAACTGTAAAACCGTGTATGTCAGGCCCATACTGGAGTATGCAGCACCTGTTTGGAACCCCATTGATAAAGCACGTCAAGAAACTAGAGAAAGTACAAAGGTTTGCGACAAGGTTAGTTCCAGAGCTAAGGGGAATGTCCTATGAAGAAAGTTTAAAGGGGAAATCGGCCTGACCACACTGGAGGACAGGAGGGTCAGGGAGACATGATAACGACATATAAAATACTGCGTGGAATAGACAAGGTGGACAAAGACAGATGTTCCAGGGAGGGGACACAGAAACAAGAGGCCACAATTGGAAGTTGAAGACACAAATGAGTCAGAGAGATAGTAGGAAGTATTTCTTCATTTCATAGAGTTGTAAGGCAGTGGAATAGCCTAGAAAATGACGTAGTGGAGGCAGGAACCATACACAGTTTTAAGACGAGGTTTGATAAAGCTCATGGAGCGGGGAGAGAGAGGGCCTAGAAGCAACCGGTGAAGAGGCGGCGCCAGGAGCTAGGACGCCCCCTGCAACCCCCAAATAGGTGAGTACAAATAGGTGAGTACACACACACACACACACACACACACACACACACGTAAGGAGAGCAGTCGTAGAGCCAGAAACGAATATGCACAGATGAGAAGGGAGGCCCAAAGACAATATGAAAAGGACATAGCAGCGAAAGCCAAATCTGACCCGAAACTGTTGTACAGCCACATCAGGAGGAAAACAACAGCCCAAGGGACCAGGTAATCAGGCTAAGGAAGGAAGGAGGAGAGACAACAAGAAATGACCGTGAAGTATGTGAGGAACTCAACAAGAGATTCAAAGAAGTGTTTACAGAGGAGACAGAAGGGGTTTCCAGAAAGACGGAGAGGTGGGACACACACCATGTGCTGGAACAGTGCACACAACCGAGGAAGAGTGAAGAGGCTTCTGAGTGAGCTAGATACCTCAAAGGCAATGGGGCCAGATAACATCTCCCCAGGGGTATTGAGAGAGGAGCAGAGGCACTATGTGTACCCCTAACAACAATATTCAGTACATCTATAAAAACAGGGAAGATTGCTAAGGCATGGAAAGACAGCAAATTTTTGAAAAAGGAGACAGACATGAAGCTTTAAAACTACAGACCGGTGTCATTTGACATGTTTAGTAGGGCAAATCATGGAGAAGATTATCAGGGAAGAGTGGTGGAACACCTAGAAAGGAATGATCTCATCAACACCACCCAAACATGGTTTCAGGGATGGGAAATCCTGTGTCCAAAAAACTTACTGGAGTTCTATGACATGGTGACAGCAGTAAGACAAGAGAGAGAGGGGGGGGTGGATTGCATATTCTTGGACTGCAAGAAGGCGTTTGACACAGTTCCACACAAGAGATTGGAGCAAAAATTGGAGGACCAAGCAGGGGATAACAGGGAAGGCACTACAATGGATCAGGGAATACTTGTCAGGGAAAACAGCAGCGGGGTCATGGTACGTGGCGAGGTGTCAGAGTGGGACCTGTGACCAGCGGGGTCTCACAGGGGTCAGTCCCAGGACCAGTTTCTGTTTCTTGTATTTGTGAACGACATGAGGAAGGAATAGATCTGAGGTGTCCCTGTTTGCAGATGACGTGAAGTTGATGAGAAGAATTCCTCGATCGAAGACCAGGCAGAACTACAAAGGGATCTGGACAGGCTGAAAACCTGGTCCAGCAATTGGCTCCTGGAGTTCAATCCACCAAGTGCAAAGTCTGAAGATTGGGGAAGGGCAAAGAAGGACCGCAGACGGAGTACAGTCTAGGGGGCCAGAGATACAAACCTCACTCAAGGAAAAAAAATCTTGGGTGAGTATAACACCAGGCACATCTCCTGAAGCGCACATCAATCAAATAACTGCTGCAGCATATGGGCGCCCAGCAAACCTCAGAACAGCATTCCGACATCTTAATAAGGAAAACGTTCAGGACCTGTACACCGTGTACGTTAGGCCCATATTGGAGTATGCGGCACCAGTTTGGAACCCACACCTAGCCAAGCACGGGAAAGAAACTAGAGAAAGTGCAAAGGTTTGCAACAAGACTAGTCCCAGAGCTAAGGGTATGTCCCACGAGGAGGGGGTTAAGGGGAAAACAACCTGACGAACTGGAGGACAGGAGAGATTGGGGGGACATGATAACGACATACAAAATATTGGAGGAATTGAAAGGTGGACAAAGACAGGATGTTCCAGGATTGGACACAGTAACAAGGGGAACAGTTGGAAATTTAAGACACAGATGAATCACAGGGATGTTAGGAAGTATTTCTTCAGCCACAGAGTAGTCAGTAAGTGGAATTTGTTTGGGAAGCGATGTAGTGGAGGCAGGATCCATACATAGCTTTAAGCAAAAGGTATGATAAAGCTCACGGTTCAGGAGAGTGACTAGTAGCGATCAGTGAAGAGGCGGGGCAGGAGCTCGGACTCGACCCCGCAACCTCAACTAGGTGAGTACAACTAGGTGAGTTTCACACATACACACACAAACACACACACACAAAAAACACATACACACACACATACACACATACACACACACAAAAACACACAAAACACACACACCACACACCACACACACCACACACCACAAAAAAAAAAAAAAAAAATACACACACACCACACACACACACACACACACACACACACACACACACACCCCACACCCCACACCACACACACACACCACACACACCACACACACAACACAAACACATACACCAAAACACAAAACCCAAACACACACACACACACACACACACCACACACACACACACACCCCACCACCACACCACACACCACACCACACCACACACACACAAAACACCCCACCCCACACACTGGACAGCTGGGCACCTGGTCCAGCAAATGGCTTCTCGAATTTAATCCTGCCAAATGCAAAGTCATGAAGATAGGGGGAAAGGGGACAGAAGACCACAGACAGAGTATAGGCTAGGTGGCCAAAGACTGCAAACCTCACTCAAGGAGAAGATCTTGGGGGGAGTATAACACCCAGGGATGTCTCCGGAAGCACACATCAATCAGATAACTGCTGCAGCATTTTGGGCGCCTGGCAAACCTGAGAACAGCATTCCCATACTTTGTAAGGAATCGTTCAAGACATTGTACACCGTGTATGGTCAGGCCCATACTGGAGTATGCAGCACCTTTTTGGAACCCGCACTTGATTAAAGCACGTCAAGAAACTAGAGAAAGTACAAAGGTTTGCCACAAGGTTGTTCCAGAGCTAAAGGGGATTTTCCTATGAAGAAAGATTAAGGGAAATCGGCTGACGACATGGAGGACAGGAGGGTCAGGGGAGACATGATAACGACATAAAATACTGCGTGGAATAGACACGGTGGACAAAGACAGGATGTTCCAGGGAGGGGACACAGAAACAAGAGGCCACAATTGGGGAAATTGAAGACACAAATGAGTCAGGAGATATTAGGAAGTATTTCTTCAGTCATAGAGTTGTAAGGGAGTGGATAGCCTAGAAAATGACGTAGTGGAGGCAGGAACCCTAAAACAGTTTTAAGACGAGGCTTTTATTAAAGCTCATGGAGCGAGGGAGGAGAGGGCCCAGTAGCAACCGGTGAAGGGCGGGCCAGGAGCTAAGACTCGACCCCCGCAACCACAAATAGGTGAGTACAAATAGGTGAGTACACACACACACACACACCACAAAACACACACACACACACACACACACACACACACACACAAGAGAGAGAGGGGTGGGTGGATTGCATTTTCTTGGACTGCAAGAAGGCGTTTGACACAGTTCCACACAAGAGGGTTTTGGGGCAAAAAAATAGAGGACCAAGCAGGATAACAGGGAAGGCACTACAATGGATCAGGGAATACTTGTCAGGAAGACAGCAGCGAGTCATGGTACGTGGCGAGGTGTCAGAGTGGGCACCTGTGACCAGCGGGGGTCCCGCAGGGGTCAGTCCTAGGACCAGTGCTGTTTCTGGTATTTGTGAACGACATGACGGAAGGAATAGGGCTCTGAGGTGTCCCTGTTTGCAGATGACGTGAAGTTGATGAGAAGAATTTTACTCGATCGATGACCAGGCAGAACTACAAAGGGGTCTGGACAGGCTGCAGACCTGGTCCAGCAATTGGGTCCTGGAGTTTTAATCCACCAAGTGCAAAGTCATGAAGATTGGGGAAGGGCAAAGAAGGCCCCAGACGGGAGGGACAGTCTAGGGGGTCAAGACTACAAACCTCACTCAAGGAAAAAGATCTTGGGGTAAGTATAACACCAGGCACATCTCCCGAAGCGCACAAACAACCAAATAACTGCTGCAGCATATGGGCGCCTAGCAAACCTCAGAACAGCATTCCGACATCTTAATAAGGAATCATTCAGGACCTGTACACCCTGTACGTTAGGCCCAATTGGAGTATGCGGCACCCGTTTTGGAACCCACACCTAGCCAAGCACGTGAAGAAACTAGAGGAAAAGTGCAAAGGTTTGCAACAAGACTAGTCCCAGAGCTAAGAGGTATGTCCTACGAGGAGAGGTTAAGGGAAATCAACCTGACGCACTGGAGGACAGGGAAAATAGGGGGGACATGATAACGACATACAAAATACTGAGAGGAAATTTACAAGGTGGACAAAGACAGGATTTTTCCAGAGATTGGACACAGGGAACAAGGGGACACAGTTGGAAGCTGAAGACACAGATGAATCACAGGGATGTTAGGAAGTATTTCTTCGCCACAGAGTAGTCAGTAAGTGGAATAGTTTGGGAAGCGATGTAGTGAGGCAGGATCCATACATAGCTTTAAGCAGAGGTATGATAAAGCTCACGGCTCAGGGAGTGTGACCTTAGTAGCGATCAGTGAAGAGGCGGGGGCCAGGAGCTCGGACTCGACCCCCGCAAAACCCCAACTAGGTGAAATACAACTAGGTGAGTACACACACACACACACACACACACACACACACACACAACCACCACACACACACACACACAAAACACCCACCACACACAACCCCCCACCATACCACCCACACACACACCACCCACACACACACACCACCCACACACACACATATACCACCCACACACATATACCACCAACACACACACACACACACACACACACGCACACACACACACACACTCAAGGAAAAAGATCTTGGGGTGAGTATAACACCAGGCACATTCCTGAAGAGCATCAACCAAATAAAGCTGCAGCATATGGGCGCCTAGCAAACCTCAGAACAGCATTCCGACATCTTAATAAGGAATCGTTCAGGACCCTGTACACCGTGTACGTTAGGCCCATATTGGAGTATGCGGCACCAGTTTGGAACCCACACCTAGCCAAGCACGTGAAGAAACTAGAGAAAGTGCAAAGGTTTGCAACAAGACTAGTCCCAGAGCTAAGAGGTATGTCCTACGAGGAGAGGTTAAGGGAAATCAACCTGACGACACTGGAGGGGCAGGAGGGTAGGGGAGAAAATGATAACGACATATAAAAATACTGGGGAATTTGACAAGGTGGACAAAGACGGATGTTCCAGAGATTGGACACAGTAACAAGGGGACACAGTTGGAAGCTGAAGACACAGATGAATCACAGGGATGTTAGGAAATATTTCTTCAGCCACAGAGTAGTCAGTAAGTGGAATAGTTTGGGAAGCGATTTTAGTAGAGGCAGGATCCCTACATAGCTTTAAGCAGAGGTATGATAAAGCTCACGGCTCAGGGAGAGTGACCTAGTAGCGATCAGTGGAAAAGGCGGGGGCCAGGAGCTCGGACTCGACCCCGCAACCTCAACTAGGTGAGTACAACTAGGTGAGTACACCAAACACACACACACAAACACACACACACACATACCACCCACACACACACAACACACACACACACCACCCCCACACCCCAACCCACACCCCATACCACCCACACACACACCAACCCACACACCACACCACCCACAAAAAAACACATATACCACCCACAACAATAACCACCAAACACACACACACACACACACCCCAGCACACACACACACACACTCAAGGAAAAGATCTTGGGGTGAGTAAACACCCAGGCACATCTCCTGAAGAGCACATCACCAAATAAGCTGCAGCATTGGGGCCTAGCAAACCTCAGAACAGCATTCGACATCTTAATAAGGAATCGTTCAGGACCTGTACACCGTTACGTTAGGCCATATTTGGGGTATGCGGCACAGTTTGGACCCACACCCAGCCAAGCACGTAAAGAAACTGAGAAAGTGCAAAGGTTTGCACAAGACTAGTCCCAAGCTAAGGGTTATGTCTACGGGAGAGGGAAGGGAAACGACTGAAAGACACTGGAGGACGGGAGGGTAGGGGGACCTGATAAAGCCATACAAATACTGAAAGGAATTGACAAGGGAAACAAAGACAGGATGTTCCCAAATTGGACACAGTAACAAAGGGGCACAGTTGGGAAATTTAAGTCACAGATGAATCACAGGGATGTTAGGAAGGGATTTCTTCACCAAGAGTAGTCAGAAGTGAAATAGTTTGGGAAGCGATGTATGGGCAGGATCCATACATAGCTTTAAGCAGTTATGATTTAAAACTCACGTTCAGGAGAGTGACCTATAGCGATATGAAGAGGGGGGCCAAAGGGGCTCGGACTCGACCCCTGCAACTCACTAGGTGAGTACAACTAGGTGAGTACACATGGCCCTATCAAGAACTGTTCATTTTCAGCAGCAAATATGACAAGCTGAAAATAATAAGTGATGTGTGTAATGAGGCCTATGTATGATATTTGAAAATATGTCAGCCGAAGTCATGAAAGACGGCGGCGAGGTTTGGTTACCTCTGTTCTACATTTCACCGCACGAACACCTAAATAACAGGCAGACAATTACAAGAATGCAAACAACAAAAAGTCCGGAAACTGGTCTTCTTGTTGTATTATAGTGAAAAACATAATGATCATTCCCGATGATATGTTCTCTCATGATGGAACAAAAATTACCATTATTAATTACATGTTTAAAGTCATACATGATGATAAAAGAATTACCACCGTTCTTGATGATAATATTGATATTTATATTATCGTTGTCCAGGTCGGAGAAAATAACCCAAACCTAAAATTTAGATAAAGACTTGGATGGCTTTGTCACTGATATCAGTGCATCACTCTCAATCTAGGTGGTAAATGTTTTCAACTGTCAGCAGTTGTGACGCACTGTCAGACCCATATAACAATGGCAAAGCTAAAGTCTTAGAACTTTAGACAAAGGCAATTTATCTTACCCGGGAAAATAATGAGGGAAGCCTGGTTTCGGCTGATAACCTTGATGCTGGAACCGTTTTCAGTGTTTATTGGATCCTTGTCATTTGCTGGGATCAATCAGCTTTTGAAATCTCAAAAGGATATAAGCAGCACCAGTAATTACAGCTTCGCTGACGGTGAGAACTTGGCAACATCGCCCCCGTGTCCATCTTCAGGTCACATTTGTAAACTGGGGATAAGCAATATCTCACTTACGGACATAATAACTTTGGGTTGGAAGGGCGACTGTAATTGCCAGGGCCTGTCTTCCCGACGATTATGTGTCCCTCCAGCACTGCTGAGGTTATCATAAATACAATGCCGCTCAATGGTATGTCACAAAGAGATGCACTTGTTTTATTGCTGGTATATCATGCACTGTTCAGTCTTTAATAAGGTGAAAACAATAGTGAGAGTGAGAAGTTCAAGAATTCTTGTCTCTATTTTGTTTCATAATCTTAATTTCATTTAATTAAGCTGAATTTGTATGCTCTCTTATTGACATTTGTATTTGTACACGAAATCAGTATATATTTTTATTTAGCTAACTAGCCTGGTATTTAAATTAAATTAACCTCACTTGGGAAGTGCTTGTTTACCATGTATAATTTTCTATATATTTTTCACCAGTTTTGTAGATATTTTATATTCATATTTATAATTTCATGTGATAGTTTACTGTTTGATTTGAAAAAAGTTACAAGTTCATTATCAGTTTGCAAGACTATTTTGCAACATTTTGTAACAAATTATATACATCTTGAATACATCCACATCACAAATTCGGAAGTTTTACTGTCCTGACTGTGATACTAGGATATTTAAATTAAAAATAAAATCTTAATGAATATGGTCAAAATTGAATTCCCTGGATATTGAAGCATTGATTTAAAATGTTAAATAATTTAACAGTTCATAACAGAAACAAATTTATATTTAAAAGCGACATGAACCCCCATTTCTGCAAAATTCTGTCCAGTGCTCGATGCTGTCATGGCGAGATTCGTCAGACTGGATATCAAAGGCCACTACGAATACTAAATTGCAAAATAAAAATATTAATTACCAACAATTCAAGGTTCATTAATAAACTGATAAAATGACTGTTTGGACGATAAACAATGAATTCTTTAGTAAATATACTACGCTGCATATATCAAGATTATCATATTGTAAACAACACCACAAAGCATCAGTATTATTTAACATGTTCAGAAAGTTCAGAGGTTCAGGCAGACTAGTTCAAGAGTCAGTAGGAAGTGGGAAGAGAGGGAAGAAAGATTAACAAGTGGGGAAGGGAAGAGGAAGGGAGAGTAAGTCAAGAAGGGAGTGTGAAGTGAAGGGGGGAGGAGCATATTACCTTAATAGGAACTTGTAGACCTTGGGATGTGCAGTGAGGCATGTGACCACCATGGGGAGTCTGTTGACGGGGGAGGGAGGAAGGGGAGAAGGGGGGGGTGATGTCTGGCTGCCCAACCTCGGGGGTGATGTCTGGCTGCCCAACTCGGGGGTGATGTCTGGTGCCCAACCTGGGGGTGATGTCTGGCTGCCCAACCTCGGGGGTGATGTCTGGCTGCCCAACCTCGGGGGTGATGTCTGGCTGCCCAACCTCGGGGGTGATGTCTGGCTGCCCAACCTCGGGGGTGATGTCTGGCTGCCCAACCTCGGGGGTGCTGCTCACAGACACCACTGAGGTCTTTGGAGTGAATTTTGTTCTATACACAACCACCCCTGTGGGGGATGATGTGCTAGTGGAAATTTAACCCCCCCTGGGGAGATAGGAATGTTTTATGTACACCACTTCTGGGGTAGTAGAGGTGTGTCTTATGCTACACATACCCACCTGGGGTAGTAGAGGTGTGTCTTATGCTACACATACCCACCTGGGGTAGTAGAGGTGTGTCTTATGCTACACATACCCACCTCGGCCAGTCTTGGAGTCTCTCATTTATTTGGTAAAAAAAAAAAATCTTGGAATCGTTTGAATTCAAAGCAATAGGCTCAAACTTTAAAATTTATGGGCAATATAAAAAGAAGTCGACTTTACTTTTATAATGTAGTTTATAATACCAATTTATTGATTAATTTGTTTCCTTGTAACAACTAGAGAAAAAACGGTTGCATGGAACTTACAACGTTTGCTCAAGTGAAATGAAAAATTCTGCTATTGAATTTGGCTTTGTACGTGCCCGTTTCCCAGTTTAAATTTCGTATTAATTGGACTTCTTAAAAAAAGCATAAATTTAAGTTTCTTTTTTAAAGGATTGTAGAATATTTTAAAAAGAATAGAACTGTAAAAAGGAAGGTGATATTAGAATTTGTCGCCGATACGACTAGTTTATTGTGTTAGTTTATTGTCGACGGCAGCACAAGAGCATATGGATACACTACAGGCCTAGGAACTAGGCCCTTAAAAATAAAAAGTTAAGAGGAGCACATCTGGATTTATATCTACAGTTGACTAATCTGTTACAAGCAAACTTAGGAAACTTGCTTAATATGTCTGATATCTTATTTTCAGTAATAAGATATTTTGAAATATCACTTTGGTTATTATACTATTTCTATATTCCTCAATAACTGGACAATAAAGCTCACAGTGTTAAGAAAGTGTTCATAGTTAATGGCTATATTCTTTGCATTTGGTTTGATCATCCTCGGTGTGTCTGCCACTCTGCCAGAAGAACATGTAGCTAAGCCTAAACCTGGCAACTACAACATCAGTCAGTCTGCTCACACTGCAAGTTGCTCCCTGAACGTACTCATCTACGTTCACGTTATCACAGTGGATGATAGATCTACTCAGGTTTCAAGCTGCATTCCTACAAGATTTATTGAAGACGAATTTTATAGCGTTTTAAATCTCACAAGGCCAGTGGACCCTAATAACTTTGTGTCAGAGCCGCCGCGTTGTTAGGTACAGCGTTCTCATCTTCCACTTCCAAGACTTTCGTTTATAACTTCAGAACGCCTTACTGGATCAACTTGAAACTTTCAAACATAAATGACCATTATTATGTTAAGGTTAGTATAAAAAATGACAACTGCAGCTGTTCAGAGCCCCCGTTTCGTAAAGTCATTTCCAATTGCATTTCTTTGGATATCTTAGACAATCTCTACGATCGGCTTCAAATTTAAACATGATGTATTCTAATTATTTAAGGTTGTTGTTGTTTGTAGCGTCTTGATAGTTTCAACTTCGAAATAATTTATGATGGTTTGCATCACTAAATGCGGTTAAGCTTCACTGAAGGAAGGTCTTGATGCTAGTGTGGGGTCTTGATACCAATGCTTATCTTCACTATCTTGGATCGACATTAATGCTTCTTTGTAAGTCACAATTTTGACTTATTGGTTTATAGCTTAGTTTAATCTATATTAATGCTTTCTGTGCACCAACAGCTCTGTGCACTAACAGCTCTTGCACCTAACAGCTCTGTGCACCTAACATCTCTGTTCACTTAACAGCTCTGTGCACCTAACAGCTCTGTGCACCTAACAGCTCTGTGCCCTGAAGACAATTGTAAGAAGACTGTATTTTATGCACCCAAAGCTTAAATAAAACTTTCTTAATCACTTTCTTACCTACTTGGTTTGGACTGACTTTGGACAGTGTTGGTCCCAATTTACTTTTCTTTGGAATGAAATAAGGATAATCAAAATATTTCTTTACATGCGATAATTTCTGAATGTCGCTTCAAATTAGCTTAAACTTTTCAACGGTGATAACTTAATAATCCAATTATAAGTATCTTCCATCTCAATATCCTGATGTATTGAAGCTTCGACTCTGATGTTTCCTCAGTGAAAGATCTCAAGTACATTTGCTCTAATTTGCAAATTTATTGAAGAAATTGAAATATTAGTTTTTATATGATGACTTATAATTGTCTCTTCTGATTCACTTCATATCTTCAGCAATAATATTTAACTGCATTACAGATTTATGATTCATTTTGCTCAATTTCTTTCGCGCACATTGTGTTGCAGAGAACTGCAGTTATACAATACTGGGATATCTTTCTCGGATCGCGCAGTGACCGAAATGCATTTAGTTCTCTTTATATCTCTCCATGCCCTGTTATGTATCATAATCTACACCTGGAAGATTCTGGAAAGGCTGCTTCCTAATCTGTACACAGAAATCACTCCCTACGAAAGCAAAAGACTTGACAGGCGATGCAACATACCCCCAGTGAAAAGTAGAGGCGCCACTGGTACACTAAGAGAAAACATAATAAGTGTCCGGAATCCAAGACTGTTCAACAGCCTCCCACCAGTCATACGGGGCATTACCAATAGACCCCTGGTTGTCTTCAAGAGACAGCTGGACAGATTCTTAAAGTCAGTGCCGGATCAGCCGGGCTGTAACAGCCTCGTTGATCAGGAGGCCTGGTCGTGGACTGAGCCGCGGGGACTTTGATTCCCGGAATGCCCTCCAGGTAGATAGGATATAAGCATAGAAATCTTCACCCAACGTTTCCCAGTCTGATTACAGAAACTGCGCCATAGAATCCCTGGTACCAGCAGCAGCCGTGATTGTTTGTAAGAGCTTCGGCATTTGAAGGGTGTTACCATTTCAATAGGCCAGGCTCACTCTCCTAGTGTTATGTTTTAATTTCTGAAGTTTAGCGTAATTATAGCAAGTATGATCATTAAAAGTAGTTAACTGAGTTTGAAGTGCAGGGAACTCTGGGCGACTCTCAGGTGGTTGTAAATAATTTTAAATATTATTTACCGGGTCATTTTTAAGGGTCTAGACAGGGAAACATTCATAAGAATTGTACCAATCTGTAACATGAATGTCTAAGTTTTTATACTAGTTAGGGAAAATATTAAAGGGTTTCTGCTTAAATATCCCACCAGGGATGATATTATTATTATCAATGTTGATAGAGGTTAGCCTTGGGAAATGGCCTGATAATATCTCTTACTATGGTAAACTAACAGCTGCCTAAGGATATGTTGAAACTAATGATTAGATCAAGGATGATTCCACAGATGAATGTGGGTTCAAGGTCGCCCACAATCTACACATCATGAATATTAAAGAGAAACAGAAATTTTTTACAATTGCAACTACCAAATTGTGAGTTTCCAACATTTTTGTGCCTACCATTGTAATCGCTAAGAATCTGCACTGATGTAGACAACATCAGCAACAACGCTACCAGTGAGGCGCCCACTTGTACCTACCACACACACTTTTCCTCATATTATTAAAGTTTTAGATGATAACATTGATGGTCCAGCACCTTCACATTCAAGAGTTATTACATCGAACAGACGCTCTTGTTTTCTTCTTCTAATTGCAGTGATGGTGAAGCTTTCGTGTTTTATGTGTTGAAGATTACACAGTCTAAGTACAGGAAGAGACACTTCTCAGACAACACTTCTTAATGTGGCAGAATGGTGATTAAAACTCAAAATACCGTGAGTAAAACAATTCTGAAATAAACCACATAACTGAGAGAAACTATAAACGACATTTCTTTCCATTTTGGACCAATTGACAACTTGATCATTTTTAATATTG
Organism: Cherax quadricarinatus; assembly: GCF_026875155.1. Classification (NCBI taxonomy): domain Eukaryota; kingdom Metazoa; phylum Arthropoda; class Malacostraca; order Decapoda; family Parastacidae; genus Cherax; species Cherax quadricarinatus. Next base: position 26,349,977 of record NC_069403.1, read on the forward strand.
GTTAATGACTGAATTTAACGAGTATGGTTGTCAAGTGCAAGGTGGCCTGCACTCCTGGGTGTGAGGTGACTACAAGTGCAAGGTGGCCTGCACTCCTGGGCGTGAGGTGACTACAAGTGCAAGGTGGCCTTCACTCCTGGGCGTGAGGTGACTACAAGTGCAAGATGACCTGCACTCCTGGGCGTGAGGTGACTACAAGTGCAAGGTGGCCTGCACTCCTGGGCGTGAGGTGACTACAAGTGCAAGATGACCTGCACTCCTGGGCGTGAGGTGACTACAAGTGCAAGGTGGCCTGCACTCCTGGGTGTGAGGTGACTACAAGTGCAAGGTGGTCTGTACTCCTGGGTGTGAGGTGACTACAAGTGCAAGGTGGCCTGCACTCCTGGGTGTGAGGTGACTACAAGTGCAAGATGACCTGCACTCCTGGGCGTGAGGTGACTACAAGTGCAAGATGACCTGCACTCCTGGGCGTGAAGTGACTACAAGTGCAAGGTGGCCTGCACTCCTGGGTGTGAGGTGACTACAAGTGCAAGGTGGCCTGCGCTCCTGGGTGTGAGGTGACTACAAGTGCAAGGTGGCCTGCACTCCTGGGTGTGAGGTGACTACAAGTGCAAGGTGGCCTGCACTCCTGGGCGTGAGGTGACTACAAGTGCAAGATGACCTGCACTCCTGGGTGTGAGGTGACTACAAGTGCAAGATGGCCTGCACTCCTGGGTGTGAGGTGACTACAAGTGCAAGATGACCTGCACTCCTGGGCGTGAGGTGACTACAAGTGCAAGGTGACCTGCACTCCTGGGTGTGAGGTGACTACAAGTGCAAGGTGACCTGCACTCCTGGGCGTGAGGTGACTACAAGTGCAAGATGACCTGCACTCCTGGGCGTGAGGTGACTACAAGTGCAAGGTGACCTGCACTCCTGGGTGTGAGGTGACTACAAGTGCAAGGTGACCTGCACTCCTGGGCGTGAGGTGACTACAAGTGCAAGGTGACCTGCACTCCTGGGCGTGAGGTGACTACAAGTGCAAGGTGACCTGCACTCCTGGGCGTGAGGTGACTACAAGTGCAAGGTGACCTGCACTCCTGGGCGTGAGGTGACTACAAGTGCAAGATGACCTGCACTTCTGGGCGTGAGGTGACTACAAGTGCAAGGTCACCTGCACTCCTGGGTGTGAGGTGACTACAAGTGCAAGGTGACCTGCACTCCTGGGCGTGAGGCGACTACACGTGCAAGATGACCTGCACTTCTGGGCGTGAGGTGACTACAAGTGCAAGGTGACCTGCATTCCTGGGCGTGAGGTGACTACAAGTGCAAGGTGACCTGCACTCCTGGGCGTGAGGTGACTACAAGTGCAAGGTGACCTGCACTCCTGGGCGTGAGGTGACTACAAGTGCAAGGTGACCTGCACTCCTGGGCGTGAGGCGACTACACGTGCAAGATGACCTGTACTCCTGGGTGTGAGGTGACTACAAGTGGTTGTGGTGGAGGAGCTGCAGCCGGGTAATGAATACAATAGACCTGTGGCTCACTGGTTCGAACTGATCCACAATTGAGAAGGCCTGGTTTGATACCCGGTTTCCTGATCACCCAGCAGTAAATGGATAACTGAGTGTTAGTCGACTGGTCTGGGTAACTTTCTGAAGGATGAAGGAAAACTAAGGAAGAAGATTGGAGTTAGGAACATGGCACCGCTTCTGTAACTAAAATTACTCATTAAATGAAGAGTTGATACTACAGAGTAAAACAAAATATGTGACGTAAATGGTTTAGAAAACCGACAAGTTGAAGAATGAGACACTTGTGCAACATTTGGGAATCTTTATTGAGGAAACGTTTCCTCAATAAAGATTCCCAAAACAGTGAACGTATATGGCCTTAACTAAGAGAAGATTACGTTCCAGGAAACTACTCACCCATCAGCAAGTCTGGAACAAGATTTGCTTCGGTTTAGTAACTCAGAAGGATTAATAACACATGATAACCAAAGAAAGAAAAGCATGTCCTCTCCCAGGATACAATCCATAGTAGCAAACTAACTTCAAGGTATTTATTTGCTACTAGGTGAACATAACTAACAGGTGCTAGTCTTACCCATGTCTTCCTCTGTTCCCGGGACTGTACTCGGGTCCTTAAGGTCGTGGTTTGGATAAATTCACAGAGTGTCTTACTAGTTAGACATTATCTTCAAGAATAACTGAGAGGAATTATATAATAATCGAAATTAGGTGACCACAAATTATGAAACACAAAATTAATGATTTGTAATATTCAACATGAGATGGTAATCATAAATAAGTGAAATTAATTGAATATTATATCAAATAATCAGATCGACGGTGATAGGCACTTGGTATGGAAAGTAGAGGATGGCAAGTGTGTAGTGGTAACTTTCTACACATACATAGGTCCTGTGACCGGTGCTGTTTTTGGTATATGCGAATGACATGGCAGATGCTGTAAAGTTGATGAGAATTCAATCGGACGATGACTAGGCAGAATAACAAAGGGATCTGGACAGGCTGAAGGCCTGGTTCAGAAACTGGCTTCTGGAGTTCAACCCCACCAATTACAAAGTCATGAAGATTGGGAAAGGACAAATAAGACCGCAGACGGAGTACAGTCTAGGGGGGCCAGAGACTACAAACCTCACTCAAGAAAAAGGATCTTGGGGTGTTATACTCACCAGGCACATCTCCTGAGGCGCACACTAACCAAATAACTGCTGCAGCATAAGGGCGCCTAGCAAAGCTAAGAATAGGACTCCAACATCTTAATAAGGAATCGTTCAGGACCCTGTACACCGTGTATGTCAGGCCTATACTGGACTATGCAGCACCAGTTTGGAACCCACACTTAGTCAAGCAAGTAAGGAAATTAGAAAAAGTGCAAAGGTTTGCAACGAGACTAGTTCCAGAGCTATGGGGCAAGTCCTACCAGGAGAGGTTAAGGGAAGTCGACCTGACAACATTGGAGGACAAGAGAGATAGGAGATGTGGGTATGATAACGCCATAGAAACATTGGGCGTGTTACTTTACACCGGTTATCCATGTTAACTCATCAGTAAAATGTGGACCTGGGTGTTAGTGGACTGGTGTGGGTCGCATCCTGGGACTAAACTGAGTTAATTGCCCGAAATGCTCTGCATAACAAGGAGCTTTCTATATAGTAGTATTTAGAAATAAATATATTATATTATATTACTTATCTAGGAATAAAACCCGGCACCTTCAGTTGTGAGCAGAAAGTTTGCCCCAGCAAGCTACGCATTACAGCGACCCAACTGTTACCATGGGTCTGGTAAGGCATTATTACCAAGTTCCATTATACCCTTGTGCTGCCAGACGTAAAACATCAGTAGCATAAATCTCGGGTAATTAAATGGCGATATAGGTTAACATATATTAACTTAATCCAAAACAACCAAGCTTATTTTAACCGAGAATAACCAACATGAAGTTTATATTGAAGCATATTGAGATAAAAAAGTCTATTCTTGTGGAAGTGGATGCAAAAACTTGAGGGGAGTTTGTTGTGGAGACCAGTGATGGGACGGGAGGAGACCAATGATGGGAGGGGAGGAGACCAGTGATGGGAGGGGAGGAGACCAATGATGGGGAGGGGGGAGACCAATGATGGGAGGGGAGGAGACCAATGATGGGAGGGGAGGAGACCAACGATGGGAGGGGAGGAGACCAGTGATGGGAGGGGAGGAGACCAATGTGGGAGGGGAGGAGACCAATGATGGGGGGGAGGAGACCAATGATGGGAGGGGAGGAGACCCAAAGATGGGAGGGGAGGAGACCAATGATGGGAGGGGAGGAGACCAATGATGGGAGGGGAGGAGACCAATGATGGGAGGGGAGGAGACCAATGATGGGAGGGGAGGAGACCAATGATGGGAGGGGAGGAGACCAATGATGGGAGGGGAGGAGACCAATGATGGGAGGGGAGGAGACCAGTGATGGGAGGGGAGGAGACCAATGATGGGAGGGGAGGAGACCAATGATGGGAGGGGAGGAGACCAGTGATGGGAGGGGAGGAGACCAGTGATGGTAGGGGAGGAGACCAATGATGGGAGGGGAAGAGACCAATGATGGGAGGGGAGGAGACCCAATGATGGGAGGGGAGGAGACCAATGATGGGAGGGGAGGAGACCAATGATGGGAGGGGAGGAGACCAATGATGGGAGGGGAGGAGACCAATGATGGGAGGGGAGGAGACCAATGATGGGAGGGGAGGAGACCAATGATGGGAGGGGAGAGGGACCAATGATGGGAGGGGAGGAGACCAATGATGGGACGGGAGGAGACCAATGATGGGAGGGGAGGAGACAATGATGGGAGGGGAGGAGACCAATGATGGGAGGGGAGGAGACCAATGATGGGAGGGGAGGAGACCAATGATGGGAGGGGGAGGAGACCAATGATGGGAGGGGAGGAGACCAATGATGGGAGGGGAGGAGACCAATGATGGGAGGGGAGGAGACCAGTGATGGGAGGGGAGGAGACCAATGATGGGAGGGGAGGAGACCAATGATGGGAGGGGAGGAGACCAATGATGGGAGGGGAGGAGACCAATGATGGGAGGGGAGGAGACCAATGATGGGAGGGAGGGAGACCATGATGGGAGGGGAGGAGACCAATGATGGGAGGGGAGGAGACCAATGATGGGAGGGGAGGAGACCAATGATGGGAGGGAGGAGACCAATGATGGGAGGGAGGAGACCCAAAGATGGGAGGGGAGGAGACCAGTGATGGGGGGGGAGGAGACCAATGATGGGAGGGGAGGAGACCAATGATGGGAAGGGGAGGAGACCAGTGATGGGAGGGGAGGAGACCAGTGATGGGAGGGGAGGAGACCAATGATGGGAGGGGAAGAGACCAATGATGGGAGGGGAGGAGACCAATGATGGGAGGGGAGGAGACCAATGATGGGAGGGGAGGAGACCAATGATGGGAGGGGAGGAGACCAATGATGGGAGGGGAGGAGACCAATGATGGGAGGGGAGGAGACCAATGATGGGAGGGGAGGAGACCAATGATGGGAGGGAGGAGACCAATGATGGAGGGGAGGAGACCAATGATGGGAGGGGAGGAGACCAATGATGGGAGGGGAGGAGACCAATGATGGGAGGGGAGGAGACCAGTGATGGGAGGGGAGGAGACCAGTGATGGGAGGGGAGGAGACCAATGATGGGAGGGGAAGAGACCAATGATGGGAGGGGAGGAGACCAATGATGGGAGGGGAGGAGACCAATGATGGGAGGGGAGGAGACCAATGATGGGAGGGGAGGAGACCAATGATGGGAGGGGAGGAGACCAATGATGGGAGGGGAGGAGGCCAATGATGGGAGGGGAGGAGACCAATGATGGGAGGGGAGGAGACCAATGATGGGAGGGGAGGAGACCAATGATGGGAGGGGAGGAGACAATGATGGGAGGGGAGGAGACCAATGATGGGAGGGGAGGAGACCAATGATGGGAGGGGAGGAGACCAATGATGGGAGGGGAGGAGACCAGTGATGGGAGGGGAGGAGACCAGTGATGGGAGGGGAGGAGACCAATGATGGGAGGGGAAGAGACCAATGATGGGAGGGGAGGAGACCAATGATGGGAGGGGGGGGAGACCAATGATGGGAGGGGAGGAGACCAATGATGGGAGGGGAGGAGACCAATGATGGGGGGGAGGAGACCAATGATGGGAGGGGAGGAGACCAATGATGGGAGGGGAGGAGACCAATGATGGGAGGGAAGGAGACCAATGATGGGAGGGGAGGAGACCAATGATGGGAGGGGAGGAGACCAATGGATGGGAGGGGAGGAGACCAATGATGGGAGGGGAGGAGACCAGTGATGGGAGGGGAGGAGACCAGTGATGGGAGGGGAGGAGACCAGTGATGGGAGGGGAGGAGACCAATGATGGGAGGGGAGGAGACCAGTGATGGGAGGGGAGGAGACCCGTGATGGGAGGGGAGGAGACCCGTGATGGGAGGGGAGACCAATGATGGGAGGGGAGGAGACCAATGATGGGAGGGGAGGAGACCAATGATGGGAGGGGAGGAGACCAATGATGGGAGGGGAGGAGACCAATGATGGGAGGGGGGGAGACCAATGATGGGAGGGGAGGGAGACCAATGATGGGAGGGGAGGAGACCAATGATGGGAGGGGAGGAGACCAATGATGGGAGGGAGGAGACAGTGATGGGAGGGGAGGAGACCAATGATGGGAGGGGAGGAGACCAATGATGGGAGGGAAGGAGACCAATGATGGGAGGGGAGGAGACCAGTGATGGGAGGGGAGGAGACCAATGATGGGAGGGGAGGAGACCCAATGATGGGAGGGGAGGAGATCAATGATGGGAGGGGAGGAGACCAAAGATGGGAGGGGAGGAGACCAGTGATGGGAGGGGAGGAGACCAATGATGGGAGGGGAGGAGACCAATGATGGGAGGGGAGGAGACCAATGATGGGAGGGGAGGAGACCAGTGATGGGAGGGGAAGGACCAATGATGGGAATGGAGAAGACCAGTGATGGGAGGGGAGGAGACCCGTGATGGGAGGGGAGGAGACAGTGATGGGAGGGGAGGAGACCAATGATGGGAGGGAGGGGGACCAATGATGGGAGGGGTAGGAGACCAATGATGGGAGGGGGGGAGACCAATGATGGGAGGGGAGGAGACCAGTGATGGGAGGGGAGGAGACCAGTGATGGGAGGGGAGGAGACCAATGATGGGAGGGGAGGAGACCAATGATGGGAGGGGAGGAGACCAGTGATGGGAGGGGAGGAGACCAGTGATGGGAGGGGAGGAGACCAATGATGGGAGGGGAGGAGACCAATGATGGGAGGGGGAGGAGACCAATGATGGGAGGGGAAGAGACCAATGATGGAAGGGAAGAGACCAGAGATGGGAGGGGGAGGAGACCAGTGATGGGACGGGAGGAGACCAATGATGGGAGGGGGGGAGACCAATGATGGGAGGGGAGGAGACCAATGATGGGAGGGGAGGAGACCCGTGACGGGAGGGGAGGAGACAATGATGGGAGGGGAGGAGACCAATGATGGGAGGGGAGGAGACCAATGATGGGAGGGGAGGAGACCAATAATGGGAGGGGAGGAGACCAATGATGGGAGGGGAGGAGACCAATGATGGGAGGGGAGGAGACCAATGATCGGAGGGGAGGAGACCAGTGATGGGAGGGGAGGAGACCAGTGATGGGAGGGGAGGAGACCAATAATGGTAGGGGAGGAGACCAATGATGGGAGGGGAGGAGACCAGTGATGGGAAGGGAGGAGACCAATGATGGGAGGGGAGGGGACCAATGATGGGAGGGGAGGAGACCAATGATGGGAGGGGAGGAGACCAATGATGGGAGGGGAGGAGACCAGTGATGGGAGGGGAGGAGACCAGTAATGGAGGCGAGGAGACCAGTGATGGGAGGGGAGGAGACCAGTGATGGGAGGGGAGGAGAACAGTGATGGGAGGGGAGGAGGCCAATGATGGGAGGGGAGGAGACCAGTGATTGGAGGGGAGGAGTCCGGTGATGGGAGGGGAGAAGACCAGTGATGGGAGGGGAGGAGACCAATGATGGGAGGGGAGGAGACCAGTGATGGGAGGGGAGGAAACCAATGATGAGAGGGGAGGAGACCAGTGATGGGAGGTGAAGAGACAAATGATGGAAGGGAGGAGGAGACCAGTGATGGGAGGGGAGGAGACCAGTGATGGGAGGGGAGGAGACCAGTGATGGGAGGGGAGGAGACCAGTGATAGGAGGGGAGGAGACCAATGATGGGAGGGGAGGAGACCAGTGATGGGAGGGGAGGAGACCAGTGATGGGAGGGGAGGAGACCAGTGATGGGAGGGGGAGGAGACCAATGATGGGAGGGGAGGAGACCAATGATGGGAGGGGGAGGAGACCAATGATGGGAGGGGAGGAGACCAATGATGGGAGGGGAGGAGACCAGTGATGGGAGGGGAGGAGACCAATGATGGGAGGGGAGGAGACCAACGATGGAGGGGGAGGAGACCAATGATGGGAGGGGAAGAGACCAATGATGGGAGGGGAAGAGACCAGTGATGGGAGGGGAGGAGACCAGTGATGGGAGGGGAGGAGACCAATGATGGGAGGGGAGGAGACCAATGATGGGAGGGGAGGAGACCAATGATGGGAGGGGAGGAGACCAATAATGGGAGGGGAGGAGACCAATGATGGGAGGGGAGGAGACCAATGATGGGAGGGGAGGAGGGCCAATGATGGGAGGGGAGGAGACCAGTGATGGGAGGGGAGGAGACCAATGATGGGAGGGGAGGAGACCAGTGATGGGAGGGGAGGAGACCAGTGATGGGAGGGGAGGAGACCAGTGATGGGAGGGGAGGAGACCAGTGATGGGAGGGGAGGAGACAATGATGGGAGGGGAGGAGACCAATGATGGGAGGGGGGAGGAGACCAATGATGGGAGGGGAGGAGACCAATGATGGGAGGGGAGGAGACCAGTGATTTGGGGGGGGAGGAGACCAGTGATGGGAGGGGAGGAGACCAATGATGGGAGGGGAGGAGACCAATGATGGGAGGGGGAGGAGACCAATGATGGGAGGGGAAGAGACCAATGATGGAAGGGGAAGAGACCAGAGATGGGAGGGGGAGGAGACCAGTGATGGGACGGGAGGAGACCAATGATGGGAGGGGAGGGACCAATGATGGGAGGGGAGGAGACCAATGATGGGAGGGGAGGAGACCAGTGACGGGAGGGGGAGGAGACCAATGATGGGAGGGGAGGAGACCAATGATGGGAGGGGAGGAGACCAATGATGGGAGGGGAGGAGACCAATAATGGGAGGGGAGGAGACCAATGATGGGAGGGGAGGAGACCAATGATGGGAGGGGAGGAGACCAATGATGGGAGGGGAGGAGACCAGTGATGGGAGGGGAGGAGACCAATGATGGGAGGGGAGGAGACCAATGATGGGAGGGGAGGAGACCAGTGATGGGAGGGGAAGAGACCAATGATGGGAGGGGAGGAGACCAATGATGGGAGGGGAGGAGACCAGTGATGGGAGGGGAGGAGACCAATGATGGGAGGGGAGGAGACCAGTGATGGGAGGGAGGAGACCAATGATGAGAGGGGAGGAGACCAGTGATGGGAGGTGAAGAGACCAATGATGGAAGGGGAGGAGGACCAGTGATGGGAGGGGAGACCAGTGATGGGAAGGGAGGAGACCAGTGATGGGAGGGGAGGAGACCAATGATGGGAGGAGAGGAGACCAATGATGAGAGGGGAGGAGACCAGTGATGGGAGGGAGGAGACCAATGATGAGAGGGGGAGGAGACCAATGATGGGAGGGGAAGATACCAATGATGGGAGGGGAGGAGACCAGTGATGGGAGGGGAGGAGACCAGTGATGGGAGGGGAGGAGACCAGTGATGGGAGGGGAAGAGACCAATGATGGGAGGGGATGAGACCAATGATGGGAGGGGAGGAGACCAATGATGAGAGGGGAGGAGACCAGTGATGGGAGGGGAGGAGACCAGTGATGGGAGGGGAGGGGACCAATGATGGAAGGGGAGGAGATCAGTGATGGGAGGGGAGGAGACCAATGATGGGAGGGGAGGAGACCAATGATGGGAGGGGAGGAGGCCAATGATGGGAGGGGAGGAGACCAATGATGGGAGGGGAGGAGACCAATGATGGGAGGGAGGGGGACAAATGATGGGGAGGGGAGACCAATGATGGGAGGGGAGGAGACCAATGATGGGAGGGGAGGAGACCAGTGATGGGAGGGGAGGAGACCAATGATGGGAGGGGAGGGAGACCAATGATGGGAGGGGAAGGAGACCAATGACGGGAGGGGAGGAGACCAATGATGAGAGGGGAGGAGACCAGTGATGGGAGGGGAAGAGACCAATGATGAGAGGGGAAGGAGACCAATGATGGGAGGGGAGGAGACCATTGATGGGAGGGGAGGAGACAATGATGGGAGGGGAGACCAGTGATGGGAGGGGAGAAAGACCAATGATGGGAGGGGAGGAGACCAATGATGGGAGGGGAGGAGACCAATGATGGGAGGGGAGGAGACCAATGATGGGAGGGGAGGAGGTCAATGATGGGAGGGGAGGAGACCAATGATGGGAGGGAGGAGACCAATGATGGGAGGGGAGGAGACCAATGATGGGAGGGGAGGAGACCAGTGATGGGAGGGGAGGAGACCAATGATGGGAGGGGAGGAGACCAGTGATGGGGGGAAACCAGTGATGGGAGGGGAAGAGACCAGTGATGGGAGGGGAGAAGACCAGTGATAGGAGGGGGAGGAGACCAGTGATAGGAGGGGAGGAGATCGGTGATGAGAGGGGAGGAGATTAGTGAAGGAGCGGGAGGAGACCAGTGAAGGGAGGGGGAGAAAAGAGAGGTAAGGGCAGGAGGGAACAGGCTGATAGAGGAATAACTAAGGGGATGGGAGCAGGAAGGGGTGCCTGAGAGTGGGTTAGAAGGGGTGAGGTAAGGAGGGTCTTGAGGTGAGAGGATATTACCATAAATGGAACTTGTGGACCTTGAATAGGGGTTAGGGGGGGAGGAGAGGTTGATGTGTAACTGACGCAGTTGTGGTGATGTTGACATGTGTCCTGTATCACACAGTCATTACATCGTTTATCAGGACCTACGGTACTCAAACTGAGGTACCTGGAACCCAGGAAGCCCACAACAAGATTTTGCGGAATCCACTGTTAGCTATGAAAATTTTGAAGAGATTAAATAGAATCTGAGAGTTAAAAAAATATATATATATAACGACTCATGGGAAATGCGCAAAACGCAGTGACAAGCACTGCTACGCCTTCGAAGACGAGTGCGCTGATTGGCTGTCACGAGGGCGTGGATGGAAGCACGTGTCCCACTGGCTACTCGGAAAGATCACATTCCTTCAACTCATTTTCTTGTTAGACATCGTGTTGTCACTGTCTGAGTGACCATTTCTACTGTAGCTAGAACAAACAAGCAACATTCAGGTACATGGTTGATCACCTGTCTCATTTTCAACATCAAATTAATTGTAATTATTAATTCCGGTTTTGCAAAAGAGAAATATCCTCATGATCATCTTTCTTTTGATAGGCTGTTTTGCATATTACATGGTAGTGACCGGGTAGAATTGAAAGATGGAGCTTTTATTTATTTATCTGAAGTATATATATATATATATAATATATATATATATATATATATTATATATATATATATATATATATATATATATATATATATATATATATGTCGTGCCTAATATGTAAAACTGGTCAATTAGAAAGAACTCATTTAAAATTAAGTCCTTTCTAAAATTTTCTCTTATACGTTTAAAGATATATTTTTTCATTAATGTTGATGTAAAAATTTATAATTTTGCACCAAAAGAATCTTAGAAAACTTACCTAACCTTATTATAACAAGAGCAATTTATTTTAGCCTAACCCAACTAAATATAATTTAGATTTGTTTACAATAATTTAATACTAAACAAACACAGTGAAATATATTTTTTTCGTTAGGTTCAGAATGATTTTGCGAAATTATTGCATACACAAATTTTCACTTGTCTTATATGGCAAGATGATCGTTGCTATTTAAGCCAAGAACGCAAGTTCTGCCTATTCGGCACGACATATATATATATATATATATATATAATATATATATATATATATATATATATATATATATATATATATATATGCAAGGAATTCGCAAGAACAAGCGAAATATACACAAACACTGATCTCTGGCTGAAGGAGACTCGAACCTACGAACCTTGGAACAAGGTACGCAGTGCTTTACCAATCTACCCACACTGGACTAATACCTTGGAGTCCAACTTGCATTGTTAATATCTCTAGTAAGGCTGATGCATGCAGGGGATGAGATGAAAAGCTGTAAGCCTTCTCCCTGAAAGCTGGCTGCCTTGGATCAAAGTCTAGCGCAAGCTGGACTCCAAGGTATTGGTCCAGTGTGGGTAGATTGGTAAAGCACTGCGTACATTGTTCCAAGGTTCGTAGCTTCGAGTCTCCATCAGCCAGAGATCAGTGTTTGTGTATATTTCGCCTGCTCTTTCGAATTCCTTGCATTGTTATTATCTCTAGCAAGGCTGATGCATGCAGGGGATGAGATGAAAAGCTGTATGCCTTCTCCCTGAAAGCTGGCTGCCTTGGATCAAAGTCTAGCGCAAGCTGGACTCCAAGGTATTGGTCCAATGTGGGTAGATTGGTAAAGCACTGCGTACCTTGTTCCAAGGTTCGTAGGTTCGAGTCTCCTTCAGCCAGAGATCAGTGTTTATATATATATATATATATATATATATATATATAATATATATATATATATATATATATATATATATATATGTCGTGCCGAATATGTAAAACTGGTCAATTAGCAAGAACTCATTTAAAATTAAGCCCTCTCTGAAATTTTCTCTTACACATTTAAAGATATATTTTTTTCATTAATATTAATGTAAAAAAATTTAATTTTGCACCTAAAGAATCTTAGAAAACTTACCTAACCTTATTATAACAAGAGCAATTTATTTTAGCCTAACCCAACTAAATATATTTTAGATTTGTTTACAATAATTTAATACAAAACAAACAAAGTGAAATATACTTTTTTCGTTAGGTTCAGGATGATTTTGGCGAAATTATTGCATACACAAATTTTCACTTGTCCTATATGGCAAGATGAGCGTTGCTATTTAAGCCAAGATCGCAAGTTCTGCCTATTCGGCACGACATTATATATATATTATATATATATATATATATATATATATATATATATTATATATTATATATATATATTATATATATTATATATATATATATATATATATATATAATATATATATATTTTATATATATTGTAGGTAGTAGGTGGTGTAGACAGCAAAACCGCCCAGGGAGGTACTACCGTCCTGCCAAGTGAGTGTAAAACGAAAGCCTGTAATTGTTTTACATGATGGTAGGATTGCTGGTGTCTCTTATTCTGTCTCATAAACATGCAAGATTTCAGGTACGTCTTGCTACTTCTACTTGCACTTAGGTCACACTACACATTCATGTAGAAGCACATATATACATAAATACTTATAATACGAAGAAAGGTTAAGGGAAATCGGTCTGACAACACTGGAGGACAGGAGGGTCAGGGGAGACTTGATAACGACATACAAAATACTGCGTGGAATAGACAAGGTGGACAGAGACAGGATGTTCCAGAGATACGACACAGAAACAAGGGTTCACAATTGGAAGCGGGAAGTAAATGATTTAAAAAAGGATGTTGGAAGCTTTTTCTTCAGCCCAGATTTGTTGGGAAAGAGGAATATCTGGCAACCGTAGCGGAGCCATCATCCAAAAATATGTACTAAGATAAAAAAACTTTTAAGGGGTAAAAAAAATTGGGGAAATTACGCCTCGGTAAACACTGAGAGAGCGATTGCAGCACTGGGTTTTGACTGCTAAGTTTCTGACACTCCCAAATATTTTTTTTAATTATTAAATATAGGGGAAAAGCTAAACCCATAGGATTATAAGGCATGTGGGGGTGATGGGGGTATTGGGCTCAATTCGGGGAAACCCCGGATTTCAGATAAATTTCTCTAGATAAAAAACCTTCACCCCGTCAAAACCCTTTCATTCCCTTGAGGGGACATGGGGATGGGGGGGGGCCCCAAAATATAATTGGATGGTGACTGGGGGCCAGGACTAAAACCCAAACACAAGCAAAATTTCCTTTTAATATCCGGGGGAGTACTGGGGATGTTGGTTAAAATTACCGACAATATTAGGTGAAAGGACACAAGTGCAACACTGTGATATTTTATTGTGTCGAAGGCTTCTTGCGCCCAAGAAAATTCATGAACCCACCCCTCTTTCTCGGTTTACTTTTGTTACCTTTGCATAAAAACCCAGAGGTTTGTGACCGGAATTTCCCTTCCATGAATCCGTGCTGGTTGTCGTTTATAATCTTGTTCCATTCAGTTTTCCCTTTCCCCTGAAATTTCTCCAGACTTTGCATTACTATAAACGTCGTGCCTGGTCTATGTTTAGTCCCTCGTTTCTTTTTCCCTTTCTTAAAAATGGGGATCTTTTTGTCATCTTCCTACCACAGGTAGTTGCCCATTTTTTAAGGGATGTGTTTGAAGATTTTTTAGTGGCAAAACCACGTCTCTGCCCCGGTTTCCCCACCCCTTTGAGGTTTTGGTCATTTAGCAGCTTTTTCCCCTCCTCCTCGGGTTGATTCCTTCCCTTGTTCACTGAAAATACTTCCTTAAATCTCGTGTTGAGCTCCCCATACCTCTTAATTGTTTCTTGGAGTTCCCCCCCTTTCTTTATTTTATTTTTTATTTTTAAAAGATTTACCCGGTTTATTCCCGGGCCCGGGGCCCTTTTTCCAAGTTTTTCCCGGGCCTTGGTCCCTCCCCGGGAGTTTACCTGGAGGGGTTTCCGGGGGTCAACGCCCCCCGGCCCGGCTGGCCCGGGCCTCTGGTGGCAGACCCTGAAACCCGGTGTTGCTGCGGCTGCACGCAAACCAACTACGAGTCCCCCCGGGGTGACCCGGAACTGACTTTAGGTGCTTGTCCAGTGCCACTTAAAGACTGCCAGGGGTTGTGGTAATCCCCCTTATGTGTGCTGGGGGGCTTTTGAAAATCTGGGCCCTGACATTTTGTATGGTCCTTAACGTGCTAGTGCACCCCGCTTTTCTTTGGGGGGGGATGGTGCACTTTGCCAAGCTTTGCTTTCGTAGTGAGTGATTTTCGTGTGCAAGTTCGGAAACTACCCCTCTAGGTTTTCCGGTGATAAATCAGTATCTCCCCCTCCTGCTTTCCCAGGGGAATACAGGTTTAGGAACCTAAAAGCGCCCAAAATTGAGGTGTTTTTTCTCCTTTAAAGGCGCCGTAAAAGTTCTCTGTACATTTTTGGGGTCGGAAATTTCACCTGCCTTAAAAGGGGTGCTGTTAGTGGCAGCTTTTCCAGCCTGATAAAAACAAGTGACCTAAAGGTGTCCCTTGGGCTTGGCCCCCCTTTTTTTGAAGGTTCTCATTATCCATCCTTTTCATTTTTTCTACAGATGCGATTGATACAATGTTATGGTCCTTGAAGGTGAGATCCCCCGCATGATCACCCCCCAGGTCTTTGACGTGGGTGTTTCGTTTCTAATTTTGGGGGCCAGAATTTTTTTGTACTCTGATGAAATTTTAATTTCCCATGTTTACCATTTTTTAAAAATTTGAAATTTCTCATCGTTGAACTTCTTTTTGTTTTCGCAGCCCACGAAAGATTTGGTTGATTCCGCCTAGTTTTTGCGGGGTCGCAAGGGAAAGACACTGTCATGCAGATTCGGGGTCTCTCAAAGGAAGGACACGGGGCTGGGCTGAATCCTTGTCTATGCGGATATGGGATGGGGAAAACAAATGGGAGCAAGTACTGTCCCTTGTGGAACAGGCTTTTCACGTTGCCCCCGGGATTTACTCTGTTGACGACACTCTCTGTTTCTGTTAGTGAGGAAATTATAGATCCATCGCCGACTTTTCCTGTTTTCCTTTTGCAGCTTTTGTGCGCTTTTTACGCCTTTACACTTTCAAAAGGCTTTTGCAAAGTCGTATATTTTACTCTGCATTCTTTTTTTTTCTATGCTTTTAGGCCTTGTCGTGTGATCCAATATTTGAAAAACAGACAGAGCGCCCTGTTCTAAACCCATGTTGCCTGGGTTGTGTAACTGATGGGTTTTAGATGGGTGGTGATCTTTTTTCTTAGGCCCCTTTTCAAAGATTTTTTGAAGGGATGTTAGTGCTATTTGTCTGTAGTTTTTTGCTGTTGCTTTATGCCCCCTTTTTGGGGGAGTGGGGCTATGTCTTTTGTTTTTAGTAACTGTGGGAGGACCCCGTGTCCTGCTCCCCTCTACATAGGAGGGAAAAGACGGATGGGGGCTTTTGCAGTTCTTGAGAACACGAGTTCCATGAGTTTTTCCCCTGGGGCGAGTGCATGGGCTTTCTTTTTATCGCCTGTTCAAAGTCATTGGTGTCGGAAACTCGGATGCTTGGTTAACAAATTTGGGGCTCTTCATAAAAAATCATTTGATCTTCGACTTCAGTCGGTTTTTGCGGCTTGCAAAAAACTGAGTCATTTTGGGACTTGAGTAGCTCACTCATTTCCTTGCTGTCATCTGTGTAGGACCCATCTTGTTTAAAGGGGCCCAATACTGGCGTTGTTCTCGTTTTGTTTTGGGAAAGGGAAGAAATACTTTGGGTTTCTTTCGATTTCTTTTTAGGCTTTTATTCTTCCCGGTTTCCTGACTCCTAAAGGATTTTTTTAGCTTAATTCGATGTTTGTATTTCTCTGCAGTGTCTCCTCGCTTTCAATATATTGACCTCTTTTAGCCCTTGTATTTTTTTCCCTTTTCCCTTTAAAAGGGGAGCGCCTGTCTCTTTTGTTTACATCTGCTCCCCCTTTTTTCTTAGAGGAATAACCCTTGTGCATCTCGGTGCCACCGAGTTAATCTTTTCTAGGCAAAATTGGGGGTCTGTTTTGCTTAGTTATCTTCCCAGCTTATTCTTTTGGATTGGTCTCTTGGTCCCCTTTTTGTTTTTGTTTTTGAAGTTAAATTTTGGGTGAAGGGCTCCTCGGACTAATCTCTTTATTCGGTCTGGGGCCCGCGGCGTAATGACTGAACCCAATTTGTTGGTTTTCGAGTATATTGTTTTTTGAAGGTGACTTTTCTTATCAGATCTCATTGTTAGTAAAGTGGGTCTGTGTATTCTCCAGTCTGTAGGCTTATTATTGTGGTTTAAATTGAATTTTGTGCAGAGTTTTAAAAACTCGGGGAGTGTGGTTTTCACAAGCTGCCTCCTGGCTTATTACTGCAAAATATTATTTGTTTAATTCCCCTTTTGGTGCCTTAAGTGAAATCCCCCAGGGCAAGATTTTGGGTGCGGGAGCTGGAAGGTTTTCCAGACAGTGCAATTTTTAACAGCTGTTCCGGGAAATTTGCGGGGATTTGCATCCGGAGGCTTGTAGACTACCCAAGACTGGGGTTTTGGTTCTCGACCTTTACTGTAAAAACTTCCACTACTTTTGAGGCATTTGCATTCTGTGCAAAAAAGTGACTTCAATGTACAGGCCAACCCCCCCCCCCCCCCCTTTTGCTTTCACTCTGTACACTGTAAGGTTGAAAACCGGGGATCCTTTTCGTTGCCCAATGACCTTTGTGGGTCTCAGTAAAAGCCGCGAACATTGCCTTTTGCCTCTGCAAAAAGTCCGGATGAAAGGATTTTGTTGTTGTTGCTGCTTTAACCCTGTATATTTGCAAAGAAAAAATGTTCGGACTGGGGGTTTTTTGGTAGGGGGGGGGGGGAATTTTTTTTGGCATTAGTACTGTATCTGTTGGTTTTGGGGTGGAGGCCATCGACTGTGGTTTCCCTCCAGGGAAAGACTGGATTTGGTGTCGATTTCTGCCTTTTTCCCGCCATTTTTTTCCTTCCTGGCACTAAAAAACCTCTCCCCCTTTTAGTGGGGTGTGGCTACCCAGGTTTTCCCCCTGGCCTGGATGTTTTGTATCTTTTTGTTCCCCCCTTTAGTGGGGTGCCTGGCAATTTTAAATATGCACAGTTTTCCTGTACTGAAGAGGTACCAGTTAGGGGAAAAAAAACTTTAAGGAAGGGGTTTGCATTTTCCGTTTTTTCTATGGGCAGGATTTTAGGGTGGTCATAGTTGACGCCCCCTGTTTTTTCCAAATTTCCCTGCCGCAGATACCGAGTGCGTATGTGCACAGGCTTTTGGGTTTCCCTTTTTCCTTTGGGGTTTTTGGACTTATTTCCCGTTGGTGCTGTTTCCCTGTCTTACTTCTATCCCCCAGCACCCAAAAGTGGAGCTCCCACCAGTTGTTTTTGGGAAAAAATCCTCATATTGCTAGTGGAGTCCCCTTTTTTGTATTTCCGCGGTATTTTTAGGCAATATTTTGGTTTTTCTTATCTTTTTACTACCTTGTTTCCCTTTCTATGGTCCTGTCCCTATGAGGTCATTTATATGTTTCCTTCCTGCGTATAATTCCCGACTACCTACAAAATCTCCACTTCACCATTTCTGTCTCCCAAGGGAAACATCTCCAGCTCCCATTCTGTCTCCAGGACAGCATCTCCAGCTTCACCTTACTGTTCCAGGACACCCTCCGTTCCCATTTTCGTCTCCCAGGACAGCCCTCGCTTCCCATTACTGTCTCCAGGACAGCACTAACGCCCCCATTTTTCTGACTACCCGGACCCCATCTCCGCCTTACGTTTTTGATACATGGCCGTATCAAGGGAGTACCCTTCAGCCCAGACTTTTTATGTTCCCATCTGTTGTAGAAAGCTTCCAGGTTTTCATGAAAGCAGCTTTGATTTCCTCTTTTTAAACCCTTGTGTTTTAGTCCACAGATTTTCTCATTTGGGCATGCCCAAAAACTTCCCTTTTTTAATACGTTGTAGCTAGTTCTTGGATATCTGCACAAAGGGGGGGGCACCCAAATTTCCCCCAAAAATTTACTGGACCTAAGTTCCCATGGGAGGGGCACAAGTACCCCCCTTCTTTGGGGCCAAATTCCCCAGGCTAGCCCAAAAAAGGCCCCTTGGTCTGCCACCCCGCCCCCAAAGGGGGGGGGAAAGGAAAAAACAGTTTATGGTAAAGGGTCGGGCCAGACCCCCCTACCCTAGAAGGGTTTTGGGATGGTATCGATCCCCCCACCCACTTTTCTCCCTGATCACCTGGGTTTTTACTTTGTTAGGGTTATGCCCAACATTTTTATACTGAATGTACTCCTTTATTTCATATATATATTTAATATATAATTAATATATATTAAATATATAATTATATATATAGTGTGTGTGTGTGTTGTGTGTGTGTGGTGTGTGTGTGTTTTGTGTGGTTGTGTGTGTGTGTGTGTGGTGTGTGTGTGTTGTGTGTGTGGTGTGTGTGTGGGGGTGCCGAATAGTAGACTGGTCAATTAGCAAAAACTCATTTTTTAAAATTAAGTCCTTTCTAGAAATTTTTTTTATACTTTTTAAAAAATTTTGTTTTTTTTTTATAAACGTTAAGTAAAAATTTTTTTTTAAATTTTTCACTAAAAGGGCTAGAAAACTTACCTAACCCTTTTTATCAAGATCAATTTTTTTAGCCCAAACCCACTAAAAATATTTTAGATTATTTACAATAATTTTAAAACTAAACAAACACAGTGAAAAATATTTTTTCGTTAGGTTCAGAATGATTTTGGCGAAAAATTTTTGCATAACAAATTTTACTTGTCCTATTGGCAAGATGAGCGTTGCTATTTAAGCCAAGTGGCAAGTTTTGCCCATTCGGCCCAAAATATAATATATATATATATTATATATATATTTTATATATATATTAAATATATTTATAAGTTATTTAATTGTGTTATATTTTTTTGTTAGGCGTTGACGATAGTGTTTTTTATGAGTAGGAAACCACTAGTTTTAAAGGCCCTTTTTAGTTCAGGTTTGGCCCGTCTCCCTCAAAAATCAGTGACCAACCTGCGTCAGCTTCCTCACATTAGTTGTCAGTAGGTTCACAAACACTCATCAGGGTAGGCTCACGCCTCACTCAGATAGGCCCCAGCATCACTCAGATAGGGCCCCCAGCACTCATAGAGTAGGTTCACAGCACTCACTCAGAGTAGGCCACAGCATCACTCAGAGTAGGCCCCCAGCAACATCAGAGTGGCTACGCACCACTCAGATAGGTCCAGCACTCACTCAGAGTAGGCCACAAACCCCTCCTCAGAGTAGGGGTCCAACCTCACTCAGGTAGGCCACAGCACCCTAGAGAGGCTCACAGCACTCCCCCCAGAGAGGTTTACAGCACTCACTCAGAGTAGGGTCCGCTCCTCAAGTAGGTTACAAAAATCCTCAGGTGGGTTCACAGCACTCACTCAGAGTAGGTTTTCCCGACTCACTAAGTGGTTCACAGAATCACTCGGTGGGGTTACCACTGGGCGAGTAGGTTCCAGCATCGGTAGGTTCATATATCTTTTCTGAGCAGTTTTAGGGCCCCCAACTTTAATACAATTCCCCTTCTAGAATATTCTTGTCTCAGCAAGTTTTGGGTCCCTTGCGGTTGCAAAATTTAGCCCGCTGTAACAGTTCGTTTAAGCTGGAATCCGTTTTGCTTTGGAAAAATTTTCTAATGGGGCCCGGATGGTGGTGTTTTTTTGGAGATAGTTTTTTATTTGCGGATTGGGGGCCATTTTGGTCTGCTTTAAGGGAAAGGGTTTTAAAAATGTAATTTTGGTTATGGAAACAAGAGTTTTTTTAGGGGATGTTTCAAAATACTTGGAAATTTTCCGGGTAAAAAAAAAAATTTTTTGAAGGCTAGCTTGAGTAAGATTGAGGAAATTTTGAGTGGGTTGTCCCGTTTTAGATTAAACAAGAGGGGAAAAAGTATCCACTAAATTTTTAAGATTTTTTTGTAAAAAATTTCTTTTTTTTGGGGGTCTTTGTTTTTAAAAAAAATTTTTTAGGCCAGACCATTGTTGGGGTTTTTTTAGAAAGGGGGGTTTTGGTTTTTATGTAAACTGTTTGCCTCCAAAGGGGGTTTTGGTTTTGTGGTTGCTTTTGTTGTTGTTTTGTTGTGTGGGTTTTTTTTTGTGTTTTGTTTTGGGTTTGACTTTTTCCTTTTTTTTGTTTTTGTTTGTTATTTTTTTTTTTGTTTTTTTTTTGTTTTTTTGTGGGTGTTTGGTCTCCCATTTTTTGTTGTTTTGGGGAAAAATTTTTTGGGTTTTGTTTTTTGTTTATTTTTTTGTTTATGTTCCCCCTGGGTTGGGAAAGTTATCCTGGTAGTCCCCCCGTAGTTTGGTTTTTTCATTGTTTTCCCCGTAAATCTTTAGTTTCCTGGGCCCCGTTTTTGTCCGGGGGGGGTTTTGGAGTTTAAAGTTTTGGTTGGGGGAAAAGGGGGTTTGGGGGTTTTTCCCCCCCCTTTGGTGTGTTAAACAGTTGTTTTTCTGAGGGTTTTTGTCCACTTCTCTTGGTTTCCCTGTTTTTGGACCCCATGTGGGTTTAGGTTTTAATCGATCTTGGGTTGAAATCCCCCCTAACCAGAACGGGGTTGTAATGAGCTTTTTGACCCCGAGTGGTACCATTTTCTTTTTATTATTTTTCTTCCCCCGTATTTGTGGGGGTTTTCATACCATAAATCCTTAGTTTTAAGAATTTTTACCTAGTAAAACCCCCTTTTTAATTTCCATCCCATTTCCCCAAATTTTTTTTTTAAATTTGCAGTGCAAAACCCCTCCCTTCCTCCTTTTTGCTTTCCCGGTTATATTAGGGGAAACTGGCATTTATTTTTGTTAAAGTTTTTTCTGTCTCTTGTGTTTTTGGGATTTTATTTTTTTCAGCATTTCCAAAATTCATTTTTCAACTTTTTGACCAAATCAATTTTTTTTCACGGGTTTCTGGGAATATTTTTACAACCCTCATTTGGGGGGGTTTGGGGGTTGTTTGGGGGGTAGGGGGGCCGCCCAATTACTTTTTTTGTTTTGGAACCTGTTTTTTTCAATTTTTTTTTTTTTTTCTGGTTATTCTTTTTTGTAATTTGTTAGGGGGTGTTTTGTCTTTTCCCCCAATTTTTAAAGCCTGTAAAAACCTCTCTTTTGCATGAGAGTTTTAATTTTTTTATCCCTTTGGGGTTTTTCAAACTAATTTTTCCCGTGCAAGGGTTCAATACCGAAAATGAAAATTTAAACCTTTGAAATTTTGGGTTTTTTATTTAACTTTGCCTCCATGGTTTTAATAAATTTTTGGTTTTTAAATTTAAAACAAGAACTTTTTCAAAAAAACGGGCCTCCAAACCAACAAAATGTAAATTTTTACAACCTCTAAATCCTTAAAAATAAAAACCCTTTTTCACGGGTGGCCCAAAAACATGTTGGAGAGGTCTCCCCTTCTTCCTTACTGGGGAAAGTTTAAAGGTTTTTGGGCCCCTGGTTGGATTAAAGGTTTTCCCAAACCTCAGGGGTTTTGAAAAAAACCCCCCAACAATTAACCAAAGGGAAAATTTGCAAAAATTAAGTTTGGGGTCTTCTTTAATAAAGGGTTGGGACATGCCTTTTGCCTCCCAAAAATTGTGGCCCCCTGTCTAAAGGGTGGGTTTTCTTTCCCGTAACTTTTTTCCCCAAAAATGGCCATTTCCTCGGTCCTCCAGAAGCAGTGTTTTACAACATCAGTGCCCGGGCATCCCAAATCTAAAAAGGGACCAGGAGGCCCCGACTCCACAAGACAAACAATAGTACTACGACAACCCAACTCCAGGTGTTTTTTTAGTGGTGGGGGAAAGGGGAAAAAAGAAAATGAAAAAAAATAACAAAAAAGCCCCCACCACCTTGGGGGGCCCCTTGTTGGACGGGGGGCGGGGGCCATTTGGCCACCCCTTGGGGCGCTCCGGGGAATTACAACTACGTTCCAATAACAAAATCCCCCCAACAAACAAAAAATTTTAAAACCCTTTCTTTTCATATTTGCAATATACGGGGCCTTAAGCACCCCACCAACAACAAAATCCCTTTTACAGGGGACTTCTAGAGGAATCGGGGGCAATTTTTGGGGGGGGGCCTTTCCCACAGAAAACTTGCACAAAAAAATCACTTTTTAAACAGTAAAATATGGATAATGGTTAAAACCCTTTTTTTAGATGCGACAAAAAAAAAACAGGAAAAAAGGGGGGGGTTGCCTGTATGTCAAAGAGTCCCTTTCGCATGGAGTTCCGAAAAAAACCACAAATGAGGTGTTGAATTTCTATCAAAAAGGGGAGGGAAAAACCCAAAACCTAGTCATTGGGGGTTTAAAACAAGCCACCAGAATGCAACCCCCCAAACAACATTTTCAAGGAACAGCTACGAAAAAATTTTTAAAAAATTTTTAAGAAAACCCACCCAGCTTTTTTCCCCAAAATTTAGCTTTTTTTAATTTAAACCAACCCCCATACAAAGGGAAAAGGAACAAATAATTTAAAATATTTGGAAAAACCCCAGGGCCCCAGAAAAAGGGGGCCACAAACAAAAACACATTCCCTTTTTCTTCAAAAATAACCTAAAGAGCAAAAAATATAAAGCCAAGCCATACAAGAAAAACCAACTTAACCTACCCCTTCACAAATAATGAACCTAAATAAAAACAAAAGAAAATTTCAAAAAACAACCTAATTCCGCCAATCAAATTTGGGGAAGGGCCCAAAAACCAGGACCAAACCGGGCCTTGGGTTTCCTGACCAAACAGCAGGAAATTTCCGTAAAAAGGTGCAAAAAACAAAAAAAACCCTTTCAACAAAAAGAAACCCAACTGGGCCCCGGGGTTTAAACCATTTTAAACGAAAATTTTGGGAAAGGGGAGGGTCTTAAAAAACCAGGGAAAAACCCAAAACCAGGCCAATTGGAAAGGAAAAATTAAAATTTTTCCTACCCCAAAAAACCCAAGGGCAAAGTGGGGGGGGGGGGGGGGGGGGTTTTGGGGGTGGTTTGGGGGGGGGGGGGGGGGGGGGGGGGGGGGGGTTTGGGGGGGGGGGGGGGGGGGGAAAGGGGGGGGGGGGGGGGGGGAAATACCCCCATCCATAGGGGGCCCCCTTTACCGGGCCCGGATGGGACATACCAAAATGACAACAAGGGGGAAATTTGGTTGAAATATTAAAATCCCATACGACTCTGTGTTTAGGGGGAACCCTAATCGGTCTGAGGATCGACGTTTCCCAAATGATTCTTCATGAATGAGCCTCAAAACTCCATAAAGTATGCCAGTTTTTCCGCCCTTTCCCAAACCCGATAGATTTCAAAAAAAGTTTTTGGGACAAAAAGCCTATGCCCTCACCCCCGGGGGCCCCAGACTCTTTGGAACTCGTTTTCATTAAGAACCCCTCTCCTTTGCTCAAAGGGTACACAGGGAGGAGGAGCTTGGGACATGGGTGAAATTCCACAGTCCCTTAAAACAAGGGAATAAGCCCCACTCCAAAAAGGGTGGAAAGCAAAAAAACTTTAGCTAAAACTATACACCAATGCCAAGGGCCCCACATCATAAAAATCTTTGAAAGAGTCCCTAAAAACCCCAGGTTTGGCAAATCACCTGGATTCCCAAAACCCTGCAAAAACCGGGGGCAACAGGGTTTTCGGGCCCGGGTCGCTTCCTGCCTCTCACAACTATTTGGATCACTAATGACAGGCCCTTTGGGGACCCACGGAAAAAAAAAATCAAATCCCAAAATTGTAATATACACAGACTTTGAAAAAGCATTTGAAAAATGCGATCAGGGGCGAAATAAAATCCATAAAAAGGGGGGCCCTTTTAAAAGGAAAAACCCGGGGAAAGTGGGGAAAATGGCCCCAATTTCCTAAAAAAACGAACACAAAGATAGTGGTAAACGAGTTAAATCGGGGGCCCTGCCAAGTGGAGAGCCTTTCCCAAAAAGGCACAGCCTGGGCCCCCATTTTTATTCCTTACCTCATATCAGATATGGGGGACAGAGATATACACCCCAGCACGTATAAACTTTGCGATGATACAGGATCTGCATGAGGCTTCCCCCCTGCTGGGTGGGGTTACCTCCAAGAAGATATAAACAAATTTTTCCAGGGGAAAAGGGAAACAATATGATTTCAATAGGACAAATTCTAATTTACTCCGTTATGGAAAACTGGAGGAGATAATAACTAAACGAGTATCTACTGACTCGGGCTTTACAATAGGGGGAAAAATAAGGGAAAGGGGACCTGGAGTAGAAATGTCTGAGGATCTCATTTTTAAAGGATCACAACAGTGCCTTTATCGCACGTGCAAAAAAAAGGGGGGGGGGGGGGGGGGGGGGGGGGGGGGGATGGGAAAGGATAAGGAGAACTTTTAAAAACCCGAGGGGATGCCAAGCCAATGATGATCCTTGTCAAATCACATTTTCTCTCTAGGCTGGAATACTCTTTACTTAACATCTCCCCTTCAAAGCAGGTGAAATCGCAGATCTAGAAGGTACAGAGATCCCCTTTCTGCATGGGATAATTCTGTCAAGCAAACCCTTTTTGCAACCCTTAAGGGGTTTTCAATGATTATTAATTGGGAAAAAATTTTATATTATTTACTTTTTTCATTTAATTTTATTAAAGCTTTTTTTTGCGATAATAGGGGGTAAAGGGGTAAATGGATTGCTTTTTTATTGTTAAATTTTAAAGTAGTTTCCTTTGTAGGGGAGTGTAAAAATATTAGTGCTCATTCAAATCTTTTAATTTTCTAACTACTTTTAATTTTTCGCCCCTTTTTTCTCGTTTTCTCGCCGCTCCTGTTTTTGACTGCCAAAAACCCACGGAGCTATCACTGATCGAAGGGGGGGGGGGGGGTCCTCACCCTCCCTTTAAGTATTCAGTCGCTCTAGGGCTCTCTTGGTGGGCAGACAGATTGTCTGTCTCTTTTTTCTTTTTTAGTTTTTGAAAAACCCCGTTCACAGAACCTTGTATAGACTTTGTGATTTTTTGAAAGTACGAAAGGTTTTTTGTTCCCATAAAAACCCTCGAAAAAAAATCCCCCCCCCCTGGTCCTGAGCTTTAGCTTCTCACTTTTAAAACTTGTCGGTTTTTTGGAATTTTTCAAGTCGGGGATTTTTTTTATGCTTTAACTTTGATTCAGTATATTGGGGGTTTTGGGACTTTTGTGGAAGGGGTCTGCAGAAAGGGTCCCCCACATAGTGTCCCTTATAATCTCCTTGTTCCTGATTCTGTGTCGCGTTTCTTGTTGGCTTTTTATTCTTTTTGTTTAAGCAGAAATGTTTTGGTTAGCCAGTCGGTTAAGGGGAAATTATTTTATCTGAGGACTTTTCAGTCACTTGTTTAAGTCTAGTCGAGTCGTGAGACTAGTGAAATACTTAGAGCACTTACACACATACCCCCCCTTAACTTGGGACATATTTGTAATTCTTATTAAATGTTAATGTAAACCCAAAGGTACTTAAGAAAATAAAAATGGGGATATTGCCTTTTAGCACAATACTAAAGAATATGAAGAGATTAATATTATTTTGGGTTACTTTATTAATTTTTAATTTTAAATTTTTTAAAATCCCCCAAACTTAAAAAATTTTATTTAAATTTTTAATTTTTTCTAGGTTTAAATAGCCAAACCCGTTTTAAATCCTGAAGCACTATTGAATCATAAATGATTTCTAAAAGGGTAATTTGACAAGGAAAACTGACTACTTTTTTTACGAAAACCCCGTAAAAAGGCTGGATGCTAGAAGGGTATTTCCCCTTTCCCAGTAATTTACGGGATCCTAAAATTTTTTGAACCCGCGTTTTTTTTTAAAAAAAATGGGGGGCCTGTCCCCATGCTCTTGATCCCAAGGGGGTTTGGGGAAAAATTTTCCAGTTTGACCTACTAGTAACTCAATGGTCAAACACTTTGAGTACTTTTTTAATCTTTGAGTTTTGTCTTTAGACTTTATCTTTTGACCTTTTCCCTTTTGACTTTAGTTTAGTCCTTTTACAACATACCCGTTGGGTGAAAGAAACCTTACGAGTCTATTGATTTCCCAAAGGGGAGGAAAAAACTGTTTAAAGATTTCCAGCTCTAAGACAACCAACACAAAAAATTTTGTTTTTCCCCTAATCACTCCTCGAGTACAAAATTTTTTTTTGATGTATGCCAAAGTGAAACAGGGTTTAAATTTATACTTTTGACTTTGTCTGAGTTTTAAATACATTAAAAAATGCCCGACTATTTTGGGGAAATAGCCAAAAATCTCGGGTTGAAGTATAACAGGGAAATTTCCCCCGAGAAACTTTTCAGGGGGGTAAAATTTAAAAATATATTGGGTTTTCCCGCTCAACAGAGATTGGGCTGATTATGAAATTTAGGGTTCAGAAAGCCAAGTGTCTGAGCCTTTGTGTAGCCATTTCCCCTTTTTTGCCTTCCCCCCCAACTGGGTTTGCTTGACTCAGCCTAAAACAAGGGACAGTGTAAAAGCTACACCTTATAAAACTTATTTCCCAAAACCAGATTTAGACTCTAGAGAAAGGCCCGACGAAGTGCCGACCTAAGGACTGTCCAGAAACATGTTATTTTCCCCACTCCTCCATTTCCCCCCTGGTTTCCTAAACTTCCCCAGGGAAAAGTTTTTAGAGGTTGGGAAAACCCCCATTATTTGCAGACTGCACAAAAAAGAGGCACAGAGGAAAATTTTAAAAGAAGAAGAAAATTTTCCCAAAAAGAAAATGTTCGTCTGGGAAAAACAACAGACTGATTTGATCCACAGGGCACATTTAATTGCAAAAAACTGCATCCATGGTTCCCAAAATTTTTTTTTAGAGTGGGTTAGGGCCCCATTTTAAAAGTGTTAGGGGAACCCAAAACGTGCTATTTAACTGGCCACGTAAGCCCCTGGGCAACATTTTTGGGTTTCAGCTTTGACAGGAAAAGCTCAAAATTGTACTGCGCTTTAAACCCTTTTTCCAATTTCAATTTGTTATGATGCTTTTCAAACAAACAATTTTAGAGATGTAATACCTTTTTACCTTTAAGTTACAAAAAGATTTTTTGTACGGGTTTAAAAAGACGACAAATCAACTTTGTAGAGTTTGCTCGTGAAAAAAAGTTGCTTTTTAGAGATGGTCTAGAGGTGCCAAGAGGGAACCAAACTACGACAGCCCTTTTTCAGGGTTGGTTTTTACCGAACAGGGTTTAAAAAACTGTATGCCTGCCGACATACAAGAATATCCGAAACCATCATAAAATACCTCGGATATTTTTGGAAACTGCAGCAAATTAGCAGACAAAATTTCGAGATTTCCACAAATTTTTTACGTACTAAAAAACAAAAAAACAAGAAACTAAAAATTGTCCTAGAATTGGAAACCCTAAATCAGCTCTCATTTCCGGCCGATGTACCTCAAACGTAATTCCGTACCTTTCCAGAAAACCAAAATCCTAATCTGTCTCTGTGGCAGACAGAAACGATATCGAGAAGAAGAAATTAAATGTAAAATTTTGAACAAAAAGGACATGCTAGAGAGTTTGCTATAAGTTAAAAAAAAGATACAATACAGTCGGCGGCGGCCCCCCCCCCACTCAAGTCGTTCCTCTTCCGAGCAAAAAAGGCATGAAAATCCATAATACCCTGATCCTACTGTTTTAGAAAAAGTTACCAGGACAGATGACTAGCGTCAGAAAGTGTATCGACGAAATTCTGAGACATGTACATAACCTTCACAACTACGACAACTACTACTACAACAACTAACCCATCTCTTTGGAAGGACCACCCACTGGGGAATCCCGCCCACCAGTAAATTTGCCCCTCGCTTCACCTGACGTTACTAATAAGCGCCAGGATTTTTTCTTCTGCTTCAGAATCTCCAGACTATGGGCTTTCGCACCTACTCCTGGGTTGAGGGATGAACCTCATCTTCTGTACAAGTTAACTGTCTTCAAGTTATGTCCGGAATTTGATTGATAAAGCCACTGATGGCGAAACGTCTACAGTAAAGATACCCAGATGTTCACATGTGCTTACCTCATTTTGGGGAAAAAAATACCTTTCTACAAAAGATTCGTTCAGCCATGGGTCCTTATTTTTCGAGAGGTAAAGTAGGTTTTGACGAATCACATCTAACTGAAATATTTTACTTTCAAGACACGGCAGTTATCTCAGTTTTTAAAGAAATTACTGCCCATAACTGACGATCCCTAACCAAGAAAATTTTTTAGAAGCCTAGGGGGGGGCTTTTTAAAAAAAAAGTGCCTCTGACAAATTTATTTTCAAAAAGCATTATACTGGTTAATTTCGGGGGATATCCAGGGGTGATTTCCCACAGGTCGTAGATTTGTTGATAGGGAAACGATACCTTCATGCGGATATGAAAGAACCCTTGTGATTGATAATAACCGAAATAATTATCCCATTGAAGCTTGTAGAGAGAAACCATTTTTTTTTCCTCTCAGCGAAATTACTAGAGCTATGTCAAAGAAATTTAGCAACCATCCTTTTCTCCTGTGAGTTAGTGGGTGCAATGATTTGGGGGGAATATGTTTTCAGTTTGGGTCGCGCCCCCAAACATTTAAAACTGACTCCCCCTGGTCACAACCATCAAAACACAAATGATTTAAATTTCTTACTCATGAGAAATTTTAAACAAAGGGTCAGTTTGTTTATCATCACTGGGAAAAACTGAGAATATAGCAGTTACGTGAGTAAAGCAAAGGATCTCGATAATTGTTATATTTTAGTAAGGGTACGATGGGGAAAAATACCAAGTTTCAGCTGTAGTGTTTCCACCACAGTCAAGCATTTCGTAGTGTTTCCATTACATTTTTGTGGCAATCATTGATTTTTCTCACAATGTCCCATAGGGGGACATTTTGGGGGTCAAGGAGACACCGATAAACTAGCAAAACATTTTACTTGGCCAAAGAGAAGGGAAAAAGTAGCGACATGTCGACGTTTCCCCGGTGTCAAGTGAAGGCAACAACACACAACCTCCACCTACACCTCTCACATGTTCATTAGTACCAAAGTTCATTTATCTGACTAGGATTGTTCAGACTCGTTCAAAAGGTTAACATCCTTTCCTCTGCTCAAAGGTTTTAGTCCT
Source organism: Cherax quadricarinatus (assembly GCF_026875155.1). Classification (NCBI taxonomy): domain Eukaryota; kingdom Metazoa; phylum Arthropoda; class Malacostraca; order Decapoda; family Parastacidae; genus Cherax; species Cherax quadricarinatus. The sequence continues at coordinate 26,379,626 of NC_069403.1, forward strand.
AATTTCAATCTTTCCCTCTTTTTTCAAAATGAAGTGGTTATGCATGGGTGCTGTGCTGCCCAACATCACATCCACTGATAACTCCATCCTAATGTTCTATTCATCTAAGCCAACGACACCAAAAAATTATGCTGTAGCTCTTGTGGTTCCTTTGACATTTTTACAGTATTTGGGGACTTCCCCATTTAAAATTTACGTAATTTTATGCCCCCAAAACCTTTTTTTTACTTGCTAGTCAAATTCATAAAATAACTTAATCCCTCCAGCCCCCATTAACTATGTATACTCATGTCATGTCTAATTTTTATATTTATATTTTCACATATTGGTGAAGGGGACATAAGCTGATGTTGAGGGTAGTGTCGTGGGGCGATTACGCGGGGACGCAACACTTCCCCGCCGCAGACCCCCCCTCACTAACACCTTAAGCTGTTTCATACTCAGATGTTCATACGCCTCGCATTTCCACAACCACTATTTAAGAGGAATGAGTCTCCTCTCTAATCGAGCCTCACATGCCCCATCTCTCTTATCCTTTTCCCACACGAGTACATAACCACGAGTATGAGAAACGATACTGTGTACTCCCTAGTACTAGGGGGATATCCTATTGACAACGTGTGAAATTGCAGAGGTGCTTGCACAAGAGAGACTGATTAAAATTTAATTAAAATTTTAAAGATAAGGTAAACAGTAAAATGTGAGACATTAATGCAACTCCTAGTGCGCAGTCGTCGGGTTGGGGGGGTGTTGCAACCCCTAAAGGGGTTGCAAAAAAAATTTTTATGTATATATATAATTATTACTTTTTTAAAAGCAAATCGAAAGTATTTTCTTTTTAAATTTTTATTTTACGATTTCCTTGTTAGGAGGATTAACATATTCCAGTTCAAGTCTTGATTTTTCAACTACAAAATTTCGCTTTTGCCTTACTCTCCCGCTCCTGTTTTTTTTAGCGCAGCAACCCACGAGCTATCACGGATCGAGGGGGGTGTCCTCCCCCCGCTTAAGTATTTTGCTGCTCAACTCTCTTTGGGGTTGGACAGATTGCTGTCTCATTTTTCTTGTTTGTTCTGTAGAAATCTGTTTTACAGAACCCTTTTTAGACTTATGAATTTTTGACTTGTACTGAGGTTGGTGTCCATAGACACTCGAAACATCTCAGGCCTGAGCTTTACTTTTCA
>NC_069403.1:26381309-26466547 GCF_026875155.1 Cherax quadricarinatus
ACAGTATGCTCCGGCACAGTCTGCTCTGACACAGTCTGCTCCGACACAGTCTGTTTCGACACAGTCTGTTCCGGCACACTCTGCTCCGACACACTTCGACACACTCCGACACACTTTCCTCCAACACAGTCTTCTTCGACACACTCTGCTCCGACATACTCTGCTCTGACACAGTCTTCGACATACTCTGCGCCAACACTGCTCCAACACAGTCTGTTCCAACACAGTGGTTCAACACAGTCTTCTCCGACACACTTTGCTCCGACACACTCAGACACGCTCCGTCATACTCTGCTCCAACACAGCCTGTTTCGACACAGTCTGTTCCGACACACTCTGCTCCGACACACTCCGACACACTCTGCTTCGACACACTCTGCCCCGACACACTCTGCACCCACACACTCTGCTGCAATACATTCTGCTCGGACACCGTCTGCTCCAACACAGTCTGCTCCGACAGAGTCTGCTCCATCACAGTCTGCACCCACACACTCAGCTGCAATGCATTCTGCTCGGACACCGTCTGCTCCAACACAGTCTGCTACGACAGAGTCTGCTCCAACTCAATCTGTTGCGACACAGTCTGCTCCAACACATTCTGCACCGACTCAATCTGTTCCAACACAATCTGCTCCAGAACAGTCTTCTCCAACACATTCTGCTCCGACACAGTCTGCTCCGACACAGTCTGCTCGAACACATTCTGCTCCAACACAGTCTGCTCCAACACAGTCTGCTAAAACACAGTTTGCTCTGACACAGTCTGCTAAAACACAGTTTGCTCTGACACAGTTTGGTTCGACACAGTCTGTTCCAACACATTCTGCTAAGACACAGTTTGCTTCGACACAGTCTGTTCCGACACAGTCTGTTCCGACGCTTTCTGCTCCAACACAATCTGCTCCGACCCAGTCTGCTCTGACACAATCTGCTCTGACACAGTCTGCCCCGACACAGTCTGCTCCGACACAATCTGCTCCGACAGTCTGCTCCGACACAGACTGCTCCAACACAGTCTGCTCCAACACAGTCTACTCCAACACAGTCTGCTCCAACACAGTCTGCTCCGACAGAGTCTGCTCCAACACAGTCTGCTGCGACACAGTCTGCTCCAAAACAGTCTGCTCCAACACAGTCTGCTCCAACACATTCTGCTCCACCACATTCTGCTCCAACACAGTCTGCTCCAAAACAGCCTGCTCCAAAACAGTCTGCTCCAACACAGTCTGCTCCGACACAGTCTGATCCAACACATTCTGCTTCAACACAGTCTGCTCCGACACAGTCTGCTCCAACACATTCTGCTCCAACACAGTCTGCTCCAACACAGTCTGCTCCGACACAGTCTGCTCCAACATTGTCTGCTCCGACACAGTCTGCTCCAACACAGTCTGCTCGAACACTGTCTGCTCCGACACAGTCTGCTCCAACACAGTCTGCTCCAACACAGTCTGCTCCGACACAGTCTGCTCCAACATTGTCTGCTCCGACACAGTCTGCTCCGACACAGACTACTGTTATTCTTGTCCTAATATGAATCCGTCGTTAACGACTTCAGCTCTTTTGATAATTATATAAAATACTGACAGGTTGATGCTTAAGGCACATGTACAGCAGTTGGGTATCTTTATTGTCCAAACGTTTCGTCTACACAGTAGACTTCTTCAGTCAAATTCAGAGATAGGAGGTGTAGTAGTGAAATAAGATATAATCAGTCCACCAACCTTGGAGATGTGTGGTGGTGAGTTCCGTGGCCTGGAACGGTATGTATATCGTTCCAGACTACGGAACTTAACTCTTCTCAAAGCTGTGGGACTGACCACCTCAAATACTATTTCTCCAAGGTTGATGAACCGACTACATCATCCTCATTTCATTACTACACTTGCTGCCTCTGTATTTGACTGAAGAAGCCTGCTGTGTAGTCGATACGTTTCAACAATATAGATAGGTGTTGGACATGTGTCGTAATCATCAACTTCAGGTGTTCAGAGCAGATATTGTCAATATATTTTCAGGAAAAATACCAGAATAATAACCACAACACCCCAATAATAACAGCATTCCTTTTCCAGGTAGGATACACTGACGTTGAGTGCTGGAAGCCAATTACAAGAGGCTTTCTCAAGTTATCGAGTGGAAATGATATGATGGAATGGGCTATATAATATTGACTACAGGGCAACCACACCTGTAATTACTTCCATAAAAGTTGCCGAATAGAGGAACACTGCCACAGGCCTACTGGCTCATACTTGGTGGGTCCTTCTAAATTTGAAACCTCACTCAAACGTTAGTCCAGCTGAAGCTTAAAAAACCCAAATGATCAATGTTCTACAGGTCCTTTGCAAAACCAAAACATTCTCGTCTAACCTATTTTAAAACTTCAATGACCCTGAGACAGTTTCGACTCTAGAATAAAACCGGACAAAACTACATTAATATGTGGCCACTAAATTCGTGAAACTTAAAAAAAATGTATATCTTCTTTTCTAAGTAATTTTCTAATTAACATTCTACGTAATCCTATAAAAACAAATAAATAATACATTTTTCAAAGTCAAATTCTGCCTACCTTCTAAGTGGCTGGAGACAAGGACAGCAGTTTGGCAAAAGAACATTTTGAAAATTGACACCTACACAGCTCAATAGCAATCCAAAGCGAATATCAAAATGGTATAAAATACCGACAGGTTGATACGTAAGATATAAGCAACAGTTAGGCAACTTTATTCCGAAACGTTTCGCCTACACAGTAGGTTTCTTCAGTCGAGTACAGAAAGTAGGCAGGAGCAGTAGAAATGTCAAGGGTGATGGACTGATTACCTCGTCTTCACATTTCTACTGTTCCTGCCTACTTTCTGTACTCGACTGAAGAAGCCTACTGTGTAGGCGAAAACGTTTCGGAATAAAGTTGCTTAACTGTTGTTTATGTGTCTTACCTATCAGCAATCCAAAGCGTTCACCAAGACTGACCAATGATGAAAGTTTGAAGCTGATCGAGTGAGGCATTCCCAAATTATCGTAGAAAATCTAATAACTCAACTTCCACAACCTCTTCAGTAAAACTGGTAAAGTGACACAGATGAGAGTAAGACACATGTGCAACATCTGGGTATCTTTATTGTAGACGTTTCGCCATCCAGTGGCTTTATCAATACAAATTCTAGGACATAACTTGAAGACAGTAGAACTATGTACAGAAGATGAGGTAACAAAGTGACACAGATACAACCCAACTTAAAGACAACAAAAAATTGTAAAGATACAAAAGAGTTTTCACGTTTGAAATCGATCAGAAGAGTCATTACTTAATTGTTGGGGGGGGGGAGCTAAAAAAAAAAATTTTATTTTTTCTGATCCAATTTCAATGAAATCTTTGCTGTGATTTAAACAGCATTTGATACGTGGACATGGTGTGTTCGTAGTGACTTTTGCCTCAAAAGATAGAGAGGAAAAATTGATTATAAGGTATAATAAAAAAATGATTTACTAAAATTGTTAAGATGTACAATGTTATAGTTGACATCACATGAAAGATAAAGATCTAAATAGGAACAAACAATGAGCTTTAGAGAGAGATATCAATAGATTGCATAATAAAATATGTTCAGGTTTGACTTTTTCTAATGATTTTTTGGGAAAAATCAATAAAACAAAAACAGTGCTCCAGGTTGTGATTTAAACAAGTTTAGCGCAGTCAGGGTTCAGTCAGAAGTTTGTAGATGAATGGTTCAGAGAACCGACATGTTGATAAATTAGACACATGTGCAACTCTTGGGTATCTTTATTGAGGAAACGTTTCGCCACACGGTGGCTTCATCAGTCCATACAAAGGAGAAACTTGAAGAACAGGAGGAGAATGAGGTAATCAGTCCCTCAACCTTGAGTCGATGTGGTCAGTCCATCAATCTTGAATAGAATACGGCATATGGGCGGAGAAGGAGCTTATAAACCGTAGGCAGGAGAGGTGCAGCAGTCGTAGGTGGTGTCACATTTGTCCAATGTGGAAGTAGGTCGTGCCCAAGGGTTAGGCAAGCGAAGAATTCCCAAGTATTAAGATCCCAAGAAGTTGCAGTGTCTGACAGGTTTGTAGATGAATGGTTCAGAGAACCGACACATTGATAAATTAGACACATGTGCAACTCTTGGGTATCTTTATTGAGGAAACGTTTCCTCAATAAAGATACCCAAGAGTTGCACATGTGTCTAATTTATCAATCAGAAGTATGGAACGAAAGTTAAAGCATCGTAACTTTATAGTTTACCTAATATATCGGAACGTATTTACATGATAATAACTATGTACAAAACCCCTTCATATATTAAACTGGTTTATAAATATTAAGTCAGAGAGAAGTGAAGCATGAGAACACCCAACCTCAACAGTGCTAACACACCCATAGAAGCAACTAACTATGGAGGCGTGAGAGGAATTGGTGGTCTATGGGGTTAGAAGGCCATGGAACCTAGTTAGCCGCACCTATTCAAGGTTGGTCGACTCATCCTAGAGGGCTCTGGCTAACTATGCTTCCAGTTTATGAGATGACGTACTGAATAGAATTTTATACGGCGTGTACCAAATACAGGACGAATACCCCGTAAAAGAGATTTGAGACGTGCTGCACCTGCCAAGAACACCCGCCTTTGCACATGGTGCGTACCACCGAGGTGAGGTGATCATGGACATCAATACAAAATGATGGACCTTCTCATTGATAACAATACCCATTAAATGTTTACTCACTCCCCATAATGTAGAGATATAAACAAAACAATTCCTGAAGGACGCCCATACGATATTCAAGAAGACACAAAGAGTAAAAGTTTCTGCTACCCTGTTTCCATCAACCCAAAATCAGAATTCATATAAGCTTTCCTCATAACACAAAGCCAACGTTCTTATGAAGCCGATCACCTCTGGTCTCAGCAGTCCCCTGCACAAACTGGAACTGAGTCATGGCTAATCCCCTTACCTCCATTTTTTTTTTTCAAACTGCTGGTCACCATTTGTAATTCACACCTCCAACATTCTGGAGACCCCATCCCCAGATTAAAAGAATTCATTATTATAAAAGTATATAAGTATATTGGTCAGTCTTGATGTCACCTTCATACCTTTTTACCCGAGTCTGTATGACCCAGGTCATTGTTCTGTTGCATTGGATCCTCACTCCTGAAGTACCTTTACCCGTACACTTCCAAGGTTTCATTTTCCTAATTGAAAAATGTCTTAATTCTTACTACTTTTCCTTCAACAATTCTTTCTACACTCAGAAACTGGTATGGCCATGTGTTCACCCTAGAGTGATGTGATGGCTATTATCTTCAGGGAACATGTAACATAATGCCCAGATCATCTCGTCATCTGTCATCTGGCTGTGCTACAGACAACATCTCATCGTCACTCAAAGACTTTTCAACTTAAAAAAGTTTCTTAACAAAGTCAACTCAGTGGAACTTAATGTCTATTTCTTAAAACAATCATCTACTCAAGTATAAAGGATTCTGAAAACTCACCAACAAAGACGACTTATACATTTCCATTTCACCATCTTGCCAGGAACATCACCAGCATATTTATGTGTTTATTCCGCCATACCTGCAAAGAGTATTTTGAGGAAGAATACAGTTCTTTTTGCGACACATCTGGAAAATTTCCACTCTTTTTCATCCTTGATTAAATTGGTCTGCAAGTTTTTGAAATTTTTTGTAAAGATACAAAAGGCTTTTTGGAATTTTGAAAACGAACATGACCATAAAAATAGTCGACTGACTAAAGTTTCCAAGGAAATTTATTTACAAATTTTGCGTATATGAATAAAATATATTAGTAATATGCTTATTTAATGAATTTACTTATGGTACTCAACCCGACGCTTCGTTGCCTCTAGACTCTTATATTCCATTTCTAGAACATCACTTTCTACTGTCCATCAGTGACCTGCTAACAGTGATAAGCTCCATTTTCCCAGGTAGTAAATCTCTATGGCTAGGATGTCCGGGTGGAAACGTTCACTATGTTCATCACTCACTTCTCTACAGTTGGTCAGAAACAAAATCTAAGGATGAGAGGAGGTAATGTACCTTCAAAAACATACTACAGCCTACTTTTTTTTTTTTGATAGACGAGGAGGTTTCTAGAGGCTGTGTAAGGAACAGAACCCAACAATGAGGTTGTTATCTTTTGAGTTTCTTCCTCTATGAAAAAAAGTAGAAAAAAGTATATAAATTCAACTGATAATCAAAGACGAGAACATAAAATTAGAGGAAAAAAGTAAGTTTATTATAATAAATAGAAAATTATGAAGTTAAGTAACTTGACTGAATCAGAATTGAAATATAAAAATAAATTACAATGACCCACAACTAACATCGGATGACTTGCTGGTATCTTGAATGTTCCGATGGTCAACGCTCGTTTTCTGTAGATGAATGGTTCAGAGAACCGACAAGTTGATAAATTAGACACATGTCCAACACTTGGGTATCTTTATTGAAGAAACGTTTCGCCACACAGTGGCTTCATCAGTCCATACAAAGAAGAATCTTGAAGAACAGGAGGAGTTTGAGGTAATCAGTCCCTCAGCCTTGAGTCGATGTGGTCAGTCCATCAATCTTGAAAAGAATACAGCAAATGTGCGAAGAAGTAGCTTATATACTGTAGGCAGGAGAGGTGCAGCAGTAGTAGATGGTGTCGCATTTGTCCAATGTGGAAGTAGGTCGTGCCCAAGGGTTAGGCAAGTGAAGAATTCCTCGTATTAAGATCCCAAAATGTTGCTGTGTCAGACAGGAATGTAGATGAATGGTTCAGAGAACCGACACATTGATAAATTAGACGCATGTACAACACTTGGGTACCTTTATTGAGGAAACGTTTAGCTACTGTGTGGCGAAACGTTTCCTCAATTAAGGCTGAGAGACTGATTACCTCAATCAAGGCTGAGTGACTGATTACCTCAAACTCCTCCTGTTCTTTGAGTTTCTCCTTTGTATGGACTGATGAAGCCATTGTGTGGCGAAACGTTTCCTCAATAAAGATACCCAAGTTTTGCACATGTGTCTAATTTATCAACTAATTTTCTGGTCAATAATATTACACTGATTTTTGGGTAAGTTTGTAGTGCTGATTCCGAACGTATCATCGGTTTTGCTTGATTGCCTCTAATTTTGATAAATTTGGTATTCCAATGAAAAACACAAAAGATGTGAAAAATATATTGATCATGTGGAGCTAACTTACGAATCGCATTTAAATTATTTTTTAGATCATGCAAAAATCAAATCATGTAATATATGCTAGCATTTCATTGTATATAATAACATTAACATAGTAAGATCATTCAGACACCACTAATTACTTACTGCATATGAAAACGTTGTTTGTATAATTTTCTTCTAAGTTAGTCATCAGCACAGTTTTGTTGAATGAACAATTGGAAGAGATTCATATTTGATACCATTGTGCAATAAGACAGTTCAAGCTTCTAATAGAGTTGTTTATAAACAGCAGTAAATCTCCTTGTCGATATCCAAGCCTCATTCGAAGTCCAGAGATGTTATTGCAGTTCTTTATCTTGGATGAAGTAAGGAAGGAGTTCATCCTCTCTTGTCTGATAAGCTGTTAGTTTAACTTCATGTTGTAGACAGACTGATGTCACATATCATTGAGTTCTTCTTGGCAGAATTGCTGGGGTGTTGAAGTACTTGCTTCATATTCGCTTCCACTCTTATCACTTGGGTTACATCCTAAACCCTGAGTTTCTTCGACATCTGACAACGGAAGGTCAGGCAGTGTTGTAAACACTGGTAAGGAAACATCCTCGCTGTGTGGCACAGGTCTCCATGCCGACTTCAAATCGATTGAAGCCTTTCACATTCACTATACAAAAATAACAATCGTCGTGGTGGTTTTTAGGCTCTCTCTACACAATAGGCCCACCAAAGTTTAAGCTTTTTCTTTGCCACTTTTTCCACTGTCATCAGCATTCTACAGAGGTTCTGCAGACCACATAGTGAGCCCAAGACTTGTGTTGTTCTCCAGCGCCACTCCAAAACAAGCAAGATGATCTTGCTTTACAAAATCTGTGATGCTTTTTCTTTGTTTATTAGCAAAAGTATTCGTCACAAATGTAGCTAAATGCATCGGGACTGTTTAAGCAGACTCTTCGTGAAGAACTCATGTTTATTTGGAGAAAATAACAAAGTAAATGTTCCAATATTGTCACGTGGTCGTTGCTGTCACAACTCCTTTCGTTAAAAATTAATTTATTTAAAAATAAATTCTATTTTTATTAAAACTATCTGTATATATATCTTGTCACTACATACACATGCATTGTCTACGTTTCCTGTTAATTGAAGGTAGTATGTAATATCGTAAAAACTAGAGCCAATTTCAAAAACATATTGCCATTTTCGAATCCTGCAACGACAAAATACCCTAAATATCTTCAAACATCTTCCGCAACAATTATTTTGTTGTTGACCAGTGATCTATAGGAAACAAAGACATCAATGTTTCGGTCAGATTTCCTTGTACTACTGGGGTGATGAGGAAAGGATCCCTGGTTAATGCAGATATTCATACGAGTTTCCTAGAGCCAACTAGGTAAGGTGGAGGCTAGTAGAGTCGGCCAGAATATCTTAATCGTAACTTTAACAGACAATCGGGTTCGTAATCTGGTGAAAAAACACTTACACAGACAGAGCCTTATGATGCAGACAGCCCCTCGTGGTACGCAAATTGGAGAGACACAATTCCAGTCCTACAGGCTGAGAAAAATAAGAGGTTACCAGAGAGTACATAGGTTATGCCACAGAGACACATGAGTAACTAATGCAGGTTACTCAATGCAGGTAACTTAATACAATGATCAATCCCGATGATTACTTACCGGGAGGAGAGTCAGGAGTAAAATGACAGTACTGATTTACCCTGGCTACTAGATAAACTCCAGTAGTTCTCCCCAGGGATGGTAGGGGGAGTTAACTGTCACAAACCGTGAGTAGTTTGACAGCTACTCGTTTACCTATAAAATTTGTACTAGGTGCTATTATTTCTTACAAGCTGCCTGTAATTGCCAATTTCGGTATTTCCGAGAAAACTGGCTAGTGCTACTAACCGGAGATTCATCCCCCGCATTTTCCATCTCACTAACTACGATAAGGTCAAGCTCCTCATCTCTAAGAAGTTCGCGAATCTGTGGACATGCCCTCCTTAAACTTTTTTCACTAAGCCTTGGGAATTTACCACCGGGGTTCCTAAAGGCTGCCGCCAGTTTGTCTATTGTCCTAACGAAAATTTTTACGAGGCCTAGTTTGATGTGCAAGTGTGGTAATAAAATACAGGTCAATGCTACAATTGGAGAAAGTGAGCATTATTTTGTCCCAGGTTGTAATGAGTGTCGGAGTGGTCAATGTTTGATGTAATGAAAACTCCTCGCGCTACTATTCCATTCACATAGAAAACAGCAGTACTTAGTGTAGCCTAACTGCAGCCCAACAGCAGCACCTAGTGTAGCCTAGCTGCAGCCAAACAGCAGTACCTAGTGTAGCCTAGTTGCAGCCCAACAGCAGTACCTAGTGTAGCCTAGCTGCAGCCCAACAGCAGCACCTAGTGTAGCCTAACTGCAGCCCAACAGCAGCACCTAGTGTAGCCTAGCTGCAGCCAAACAGCAGTACCTAGTGTAGCCTAACTGCAGCCCAACAGCAGCACCTAGTGTAGCCTAGCTGCAGCCAAACAGCAGTACCTAGTGTAGCCTAGCTGCAGCCAAACAGCAGTACCTAGTGCAGCCTAGCTGCAGCCCAACAGCAGCACCTAGTGTAGCCTAGCTGCAGCCCAACAGCAGTACCTAGTGTAGCCTAACTGCAGCCCAACAGCAGCACCTAGTGTAGCCTAGCTGCAGCCAAACAGCAGTACCTAGTGTAGCCTAGCTACAGCCAAACAGCAGTACCTAGTGCAGCCTAGCTGCAGCCCAACAGCAGCACCTAGTGTAGCCTAGCTGCAGCCCAACAGCAGTACCTAGTGTAGCCTAGCTGCAGCCAAACAGCAGTACCTAGTATAGCTTAGTTGCAGCCCAACAGCAGTACCTATTGTAGCCTAGCTGCAGCTCAACAGCAGTACCTAGTATAGCCTAGCTGCAGCCCAACAACAGTACCTAGTATAGCCTAGCTGCAGCCCAACAACAGTACCTAGTATAGCCTAGCTGCAGCCCAACAACAGTACCTAGTATAGCCTAGCTGCAGCCCAACAACAGTACCTAGTATAGCCTAGCTGCAGCCCAACAGCAGGACCTAGTATAGCCTATCTGCAGCCCAACAGCAGTACCTAGTATAGCCTAGCTGCAGCCCAACAGCAGTACCTAGTATAGCCTAGCTGCAGCCCAACAGCAGTACCTAGTATAGCCTAGCTGCAGCCCAACAGCAGTACCTAGTATAGCCTAGCTGCAGCCCAACAGCAGTACCTAGTATAGCCTAGCTGCAGCCCAACAGCAGTACTTAGTATAGCCTAGCTGCAGCCGAACAAGAGTACCTAGTATAGCCTAGCTGCAGCCCAACAACAGTACCTAGTATAGCCTAGCTGCAGCCCAACAGCAGTACCTAGTATAGCCTAGCTGCAGCCGAACAACAGTACCTAGTATAGCCTAGCTGCAGCCCAACAACAGTACCTAGTATAGCCTAGCTGCAGCCCAACAACAGTACCTAGTATAGCCTAGCTGCAGCCCAACACGACAGCAACACATGTTGGTCATTGCTTATGCAGTTCAAAATCTGCTTCATATTGTCATGTTTCCTTTATAGGGACTGCATGATCAACTGGAATTGATATTAACATGTTACCAATATGCAACATTTTCAACAAAACGCTTATACTGCTTCAATCTGGAGGTCAGCAGCTCTAAATCTCTCTTGGGTCCTTCAGTTCATTATAAGTCTTCATGAGCATTTAGAAGATCAAGTTATGAACATATTCAGGATCTTGTGAAGTTGAAAACTCACAAGTTTTCACAGGTTCCTTCCACCTCGTCTTCTTACTCAAGGAAGAATGGGTAGTCCTTCGCCGTGAGATACCGGGCGCATAGAGCGAGGTAAATTTTTGCCTCCGGTCACGAGGTGATAGGAGGCAAAAACAATCGTTTACATTATGTGTTGGCTCTCTCTAGACTATTGGTGCTACAAAAGGTGTAGCTTTTTTTCTGATTCAACCACTGGTTAAGGTTTGTTGCACAAGCATTGTAGCATATGTATGGGGCCCAACTCTTAGCCTGATTTCTAATTTTACAACCAAAATAAAAGTGATAGGCTTTCCCAATGGTGGCAGTTAGCACACTTTTGCGATGTGACAGTTAATTTTGCATAAACAATAATTATCTGCACTGTTCACATGCACCTTTGTCCATATATGACTGAAAAAAATCAATGTCAAAAGCAAACCCTGAAAGGAGTTTGACATGTTTGCACTGTATGACTTCTGGGAATGTATTGATGCAGTTCAGTTAGTAGTGTGATGTGATGCCTGTATTCTGAGTGAGCCATCCATTGTCTGTCATTCGAGTTGCCGAAAAAACGAACAGTACCCAAATCAAAATAAGTTGTACAGTTGGCGATCCATTCTGTGCAAGATTATCGTCATCCTTTCCCCTTTTCCCCTCAGAAAAGCATGAATATGAGCTACAATGAGAAATATAAGAAATTATATGTATATTTTAAAAATTTGTTTGAAGCAAAAGCCTTTCCTCTGAACCGTTTTCTTACCCTTCTCCCTTCCCAAGCCAAGGATAACAGCAACCAACTTGCGTCTGGATCTTCATAAAGAAAGCACTTTGAAATTTTAAACATCATTTCTATATCCAGCGACCAAAACTATTAAAAAAAAAAGCGACCAATTTTTAATTTTATCCGAAGGGGGTATTTTTGGGTTTGCCGTTTTATAAACCAGGCTAACTCATCAATCCAAAACCACCAAAGGGGTTTTTGGGGGTTGTTTAAACCGATTTTCTTTTCCTCTTATCCCTGTTAACCAAAACAGGAGGGTTAAAGGATTTCCTTTCTATGTCCCCCAAACCGCCACCCGGGGCCGGGGTTTTTTTCCCTTCGGGATGGTTTCCAACCCCAGGTTTTAAAGTTATCTATTTTTTGCCAGCAGGGGGAGGGGTTCCGGGGGGCTTTTAGAAAAACCATAATTTCCTTTAAGTTTGTTTAAGACCGGGGCTAATTTTCCCTTTGGGAGGAGGGGGGCTTTTAAATGAAAGAAGAGGCAGGTTTCCCCGGGAAAGTGTTTGGAAACCAGCGCCGGAGGTTAGAGCCCTTGGCTTTTCAGCACCCAGGTATTTTCCCTCTATGCGGAATTCACACCAAGGTTTTCGACCTTGGGGTCCCTGTTTCCCCAACCCTCTTTCCCTTTGTTGTGAAAACCCCGGGGCTTTTCCTTTTTTTCCACCCCTGGGAATTAATTTTTGGGGGAATTCGGGATATACAGAGGATAAAGTTTCCTAGGAGGGTTTATCCCAACCGGCTAATTTTTAAGTTTTATCCACCCATTAAGTTTTTATTTTTGGGGGTCTTTCCTTGGAGTGCTTTTATCCAACCGCCAAATTTTTTTCCCTTTAATTTTTTTATAAAGTGACTGAGGTTTTTCTTGGCTTTATCCAGGGGAAGGTTGGCCCAGTAATTTTTAAACCCGGGCACCAGGCTGAGATTTTCCCCTTTTTGGGTCTTTTTTAAGCAGGGGGGAATTTTCCCTTTGGGTTTTTCCTTTAAACCATATTTAGGTTTCCTTTTAAGGGGTTTTTTCCAAGGCGGGGCTAGTTTGGGCCCCCTCTGGGGGGTTTTTATCCGCACCGGGGTTTCCTTTTGGGTTTGGTTTATAAGAAGGGGGCTGGACCCTCGGGAAGGGGTTTTTTTTCCAACCCGGGTGAATTTTTCGGATGTAAGTTTAAGCGCCGGGGGGCTGGAAGTTTTTGGGGGCTTTCCGGCTTTAAGTTTTCCTCGGGAGGGTTTTTACCCCCACCCAACCCGGAGGGGGTTTAACCCGGGGGCTAATTTTTGGTTGTGTTTCCCCGCAAGGACGGGGTTTTTCCTTGGGAAAATCTGAAAGGACCCCAACTGGGTTTCCCCTTTTGGATTGGTTTCCCCACCAAGGCTAATTTTTGGGGGGCCCTTTTAAAGGGACCGGGGCTGGATTTCTTTAGTGCGGGTTTCCAAGGACTTTAAGCTTGGAGTCTTGGTTTTTAAGCCCGGGGTAAACCTCTAATGGAAAAAGGGGGCTGTGGCCCCTCGGAATTCTTTTTTCCAAGGACTGAAATTTCCCTCTAAGGCTTTTAACCCGGGGGGCCTCGGGAGGCTTTTTAATCCAAAAGGGGGGGTTTCTTTTCCCTTTGGGGAGTGTGTTATGCCAGCACCCGAGGCTCAGAGTTTCCTTGGGGGTGCTGTTAAAACAGCGCCGGGGCTCGGTTTTCCCTTTGGGGGGTTGCTGTTATCCCAGAGCGAGGTCAGATTTTCCTCTGGGGGTGTTTTATCCCAGCAGCCGGGCCCTCAGAGTTTCCTCTGGAGTGTGTTTTACCAGCAGCCGAGGGCCCCAATTTTCCTTTCGGAGTGCTGTTATCCAGCACCCCGAGGCTAAAGAGTTTCCTCTGGAGTGTTTGTTTTTACCAGCCCCCGAGGCTAAGGGCCCCCCGGGGAGTGCTGTTTTTTAACCAGCACCCGAGGCTGGGGGGTTTCCTCTGGAGTGCTGTTATCCGAAACCAAAGGTTTGGAGTTTCCCTGGATTTGCTGTTTTCCAGCACCCGAGGCTAGATTTTCCCTCTGGAGTGCTGTTTTCCCGCACCCCGGGGGTGGATTTTCCCTCTGGGTGCTTTTTATCCACCCAGCCGGGCTCAGAGTTTCCTCTGGAGTGCTTTTATCCCAGCAGCCGAAGGCCCCGATTTTCCCTTTGGGAGTGCTGTTATCCAGCGCCGAGGTTTCAGATTTTTCCTCTGGAGTGCTGTTTTTCCAGCAGCCGAGGCTCTTTTTTCCCTTTTGGGAGGTGCTGTTTTTACCAGCACCCGGGCTCCGAGTTTCCGCGGGAGTGCTGTTTTACCAGACCCGAGGCTAGGTTTCCTCGGGGAGTGCTGTTTTTCCCCAGGCCGAGGCCCCCGATTTTCCCTTTGGGAGTGCTTTTCCCCGCGCCGAGGCTGGGTTTTTCCCTCTGGAGTGTGTTATACCACCCCGAGGCCCTGGATTTTTTTTTTGGGAGTGCTGTTTATCCAGCCCGAGGCTGAGATTTTCCCTCTGGAGTGCTGTTATACCAGCACCCGAGGTTTAGGTTTCCTTGGAGGCGTTATCCCAAGCAGGGGAGGCTGAGTTTCCTCTGGAGTGCTGTTTTTTTCCCCAAGCACGAGGCTGAGAGTTTTCCTCTGGGGGTGCGGGTTTAAAACCGGGCACCCGAGGCTGGATTTTCCTTTGGATTTGCTTTTTTTACCCCCAGCGAGGTGAAAAGTTCCTCTGGATTTGCTTTTTATACCAGCAGCCGAGGCTAGATTTTCCCTCTGGGAGTGCGGGTTATCCCAAAGGCAGCCGGGCGGGAGAGTTTCCTCTGGAGGTGTTTTACCAGCACCCGGAGGGATGGGGTTTTTCCTTTTGGAGTGGTTATACCAGCAGCCGGGCCCTCGAGTTTCCTCGGGATTTGCTGTTTTTACCAGCGGGCCGAGGCTGAGAGTTTCCTCTGGAGGTTGTTTTTATACCGGGCAGCCGAGGCTGGATTTTTCCTTGGAGTGGTTATACCAGCACCCGGAGGCGGGAGAGTTTCCTCTGGAGTGCTGTTATCCCAGCACCCGGGGGTTTGAGAGTTTCCTCTGGAGTGTGTTTATCCCAGCACCCGGGGCTGGGATTTTTCCTCTGGAGTGCTGTTATCCCCAAGCAGCCAGGCTAAAATTTTCCTCTGGAGTGCGTTTTTCCCCAGCGGGCCGGGGCCCAAAGATTTTCCCTCTGGATTTTGGCTGTTATACCAGCACCCGAGGCTGAGAGTTTCCTCTGGGGGGTTTTTATACAGCACCCAAGGTTGGAGTTTCCTCTGGGGCTTTTTACCAGCAGCCGGGGCCCGAGAGTTTCCTCTGGGGGTGTGGTTATACCAGCAGCCGAGGCTGAGAGTTTCCTCTGGAGTGCTGTTATACCAGCAGCCGAGGCTGAGAGTTTCCTCTGGAGTGCTGTTATACCAGCAGCCGAGGCTGAGAGTTTCCTCTGGAGTGCTGTTATACCAGCAGCCGAGGCTGAGATTTTCCTCTGAAGTGCGGGTTTTACCAGCAGCGAGGCTGAGATTTTCCCTTCTGGAGTGCTGTTAACCGGGGCGGGGCCGGAGGCTGAAGGGGGTTTTTCCTTTGGGAAAGTGCTGTTATAACAGCAGCCGGGGCCCTAGATTTCCTCTGGAGTCCCTGTTATCCCGGCGCCGAGGTTGGGTTTTTTCCTCTGGAGTGTTGTTTCCCAAAGCACCCGAGGTGATTTTTCCCTCTGGGAGTGCTGTTATACCAGCCCCGAGGCCCCGTTTTTTCCCTTTGGGGGTGCTGTTTTTCCAGCGCCGGGGCCTGGGGTTTTTTCCTCTGGAGTGTTTTTTTAAACAGCCCCGGGCTAAGAGTTTCCCTGGAGTGAAAAGGGGTTTTTAGTGCTTTTTTCCAGCAGCCGAGGCTGTGAGTTTCCTCTGGAGTGTGTTATACCAGCACCCGAGGCTGGGGTTTTCCCTCTGGGTCCCCTGTTATACCGGCCGAGGCTAAGATTTTTCCTCTGGAGTGTGTTATCCCAGCAGCCGAGGCTGAGTTTTTTCCTTGGATTTGCGGTTATACCGTCCCCGGAGGCTAGAGTTTTCCTCTGGGTGCTGTTATCCCGGGCAGCCGAGGCTGAGATTTTCCCCTTGGAGTGCTGTTTTCCCAGCAGCCGGGTTTGAGTTTCCTCTGGGGTGCTGTTAAAACCAGCGGCCAAAGGCTCGGGTTTTTTCTCTGGAGGGGCTTTTCCTAATTTCCGGGGGCCAGCGGAGGCTAGATTTTTCCTCTGGGTGTGTTATCCAGCACCCGAGGTTTGAGATTTTTTATTTTGGAGGCTTTTTTACCAGCAGCCGGGGGTAAGGTTTCCTCTGGGGGTGCTGTTATCCCAGCACCCAAAGGGCGAGATTTTCCCTCTGGAGTGCTGTTATACCGCAGCCGAGGCTAGATTTTCCCTTTCGGGAAAGTGCTGTTTTTTTGCACCCGAGGCGGATTTTCCTCTGGAGTGCGGGTTTACCAGCACCCGGGGTGAGATTTTCCCTTTTGGAGTGCTGTTATCCCAAAAGCACCCGAGGCTCAGGGGTTCCCCTTGGGGGTTTGCTGTTTTTACCAGCAGCCGAGGCTAGAGTTTCCTTGGGGTGCGGGTTATACCAGCAGCCAGGGGGCTGAGAGTTTCTCTGGAGTGTGTTATACCAGCAGCCGGGGCGGGATTTTTCCTCGGGGTTTGCGGGTTTATACCAGCAGCCGAGGCTAGAGTTTCTGGATTTGCTTTTTATCCGGCACCAAAGGCATGAGAGTTTCCTCGGGATTTGCGGGTTTTATACCGAGCGAGGCTTGGGTTTCCTTGGGTGCTTTTATACCAGCCCCGGGGCTAGATTTTCCCTCGGGGAGTGTGTTTTTAACCAGCGGGCCGAGGCTGGAGTTTCCTCTGAGTGCTGTTATCCCAGAGCCGAGGCTCAGATTTTTCCTTGGGTGCTGTTTTTCCCGACCCGGGGCTGAGATTTTCCCTCGGGAGTGCTGTTAAAACCAGCAGCCGAGGTGAGAGTTTCCTCTGGAGTGCTGTTTAAACGCGGACGGGCTGGAGTTTCCTCTGGGTGTGTTTTTAACAGCAGCCGAGGTTTTGGGGGTTTTCCTCTGGGGGGTGTGTTTTTTACCAGCCCCGGGGCCCTGGGATTTTTCCCTGGGGAGTGCTGTTATCCCACCCGGGCCGGGCTAGAGTTTCCTTGGAGTGTGTTTCCCAGCGCCGAGGCTGAGGATTTTCCCGGGAGTGTTTTGTTATTCCCAGAGCCAAAGGTTTGGAGTTTCCTCTGGAGGGGCCTGGTTTTTCCCAAAGCAGCCGGGTGGGGATTTTCCCTTTGGGTGCTGTTATACCGGGAGCCGGGGGCTCAGATTTTCCCTCTGGAGTGTTTGTTATACCAGCAGGCCGAGGTCAGGGGTTTCCTTGGAGTGGCTGTTATACCAGAAAGCCGGGGCGAGAGTTTCCTCTGGGGTGCTGTTATACCAGCAGCCGGGCTCAGAGTTTCCTCTAAATTTGCTGTTATCCAGCCCCGGGCTGAGAGTTTCCTCTGGGTGCTTTTTCCAGCACCCGGGGCTAGGGGTTTCCTCGGGAAGTGTGTTATACCAGCCCCGGGCCCCTGAAAATTTTCCCCCGGGGGTGCTTTTAAAAACCACCCGGCCGAGGTTGAGAGTTTCCTTGGAGTGCTTTTTTTACCAGCGGGCCGAGGTGAGGTTTCCTCTGGAGTGCTGTTTTACCAGCCCCGGGGCTAGATTTTCCCTTTGGGGTGCTGTTTAAAACCAGCAGCCGGGGCCGAGAGTTTCCTCTGGAGTGGTTTTTTCCCAGCGCCGGGGTAGATTTTCCCTTGGATTGCTGTTATCCCAAAGCCCCCGGAGGTAGATTTTCCCTTTGGGGAGTGCTTTTAACCAGACCCCAAAGGCTAAAGAGTTTCTCGGAGTGTGTTTTACCAGAAAACCCGAGGTGGGGAGTTTCCTCTGGAGTGCTGTTATCCCAGCAGCCGGGGCCCTGGAGAGTTTCCTCGGGGAGTGCTGTTTTTCCAGCGCCGAGGCTAGATTTTCCCCTTGGAGTGCTGTTATACCAGAAGCAAAAGGCCCCGATTTCCTCGGGAAAGTGCTTTTTTACCGCACCCGAGGCTGGGGAGTTTCCTCTGGAGTGCTGTTTACCCACCCGGGCCGGGGCCCTTGAGATTTCCTCGGGGAGTGTGTTTTTTCCAAAGCAGCCGAGGCTAGAGTTTCCTCTGGAGTGCTGTTAACAGCAGCCGAGGTTGGGAGTTTCCTCGGGAAAGTGCTGTTTTTCCCACAGCCCGAGGCTAGATTTTCCCTTGGGGAGTGCTGTTTTTCCGGGCACCCGGGGGCTAGATTTTCCCTTTTGGAGGGTTTGTTTTTTCCCAGCACCCGGGGGGTTTGGGTTTCCTCTGGAGGCTGTTATACCGCACCCGGGTTAGAGTTTCCTCTGGAGTGCTTTTTAACCACCCGGCCGAGGCTGGAGATTTTCCCTTGGGAGTGGGGTTTTTCCAGCGCCGGGCCTGGGATTTTCCCTCGGGGTTTGCTTTTTTCCCAGCGGGGCCCGGTGGTTTGGAGTTTCCTCTGGGTGCGGGTTTTTCCAGCAGCCGGGGCTCGGGTTTTCCTTTTGGGATTTTGCTGCCCCCAATCCCCAGCGCCGGGGCTTGGGGGATTTTCCCTCGGGGAGTGCTGTTATCCCAGCAGCCGGGGCTCAATTTTCCCTTTCTGGGGTGCGGGTTTTCCAGCACCCGGGCTGAGGTTTCCGGGGGGAGTGCTTTTATCCCACCCGCCGGGCTAGGTTTCCTCTGGAGTGCTTTTTTATACCAGCAGCCAAAGGCTGGAGTTTTCCTCTGGATTTGCTGTTTTTTCCAGCAGCGGGCTAGATTTTCCCTCTGGAGTGCTGTTATACCCAGGCAGCCAAGGCGGGTTTCCTCGGGTGTTTTAAATACCAGCACCCGAGGTTTGGAGGATTTTCCCTCTGGAGTGCTTTTTAAACCGCGCCGAGGCTCAGATTTTCCCTTTTGGGGTGTTTGTTTTTCCAGCCCCCGGGGCCCGAGAGTTTCTTGGGGCTGTTATCCCAGCACCCGGGGCTGGAGTTTCCTTGGAGTGTTTTTAAAACCAGCACCCGAGGCTAGAGTTTCCTCTGGAGTGGTTTTCCGCAGCCGGGGCTGGAGTTTCCTCTGGAGTGCTTTTTTTTACCAGACCGAGGTGAGATTTTCCCTTCTGGAGTGTTTTTATCCCAGCACCCGAGGCTAGATTTTTCCTCTGGATTTGTGTTATACCAGCGGGCGGGGTGGGGTTTTTCCTCTGGAGTGCTTTTTATACCAGCGGGGCCCGGGGGCTGGAGTTTCCTTTTGGGAGTGCTTTTATACCGGACCCGGGTTTCAGAGTTTCCTCGGGGAGTGCTGTTTTTTTCCAGCCCCCCGAGGCTGGAGTTTCCCCCTGGAGTGTTTGTTATACCAGCAGGGGAGGCTGAGTTTTTTTCCCTCTGGAGTGCTGTTTTTACCCCCACCCGAGGTTTGGAGTTTCCTCGGGAAAGTGCTGTTAAAACCAGCTGCGAGGCTAGAGTTTCCTTTGGAGTGTTTTTTTACCAGCGCCGGGGAGAGTTTCCTCGGGAGTGCTGTTATACCAGCACCCGAGGCTAAAAATTTCCTCTTGGAGTGTGTTTATCCCAAAGCAGCCGAGGCTGGGAAATTTTTCCCTCTGGAGTGCTGTTTTAAACCCAGCAGCCGAGGTGGGGATTTTTCCTTTTGGGTGTGTTATCCAGCGGGCCGAGGTGGGTTTTCCCCTCTGGTGGGGTTATCCAGCCCCGAGGTAGAGTTTCCCTTGGGAGTGCTGTTTTTTCCAGCAGCCGGGGCTGGGGGTTTCCTCTGGATTGCTTTTTAATACCAGCAGCCGGGGAGTTTCCTTGGAGTGTGTTTCCCAGAGGGGGAGGTTTGGATTTTCCCTTCTGGAGTGGTTAAAACCGGGCACCGAGGTGGATTTTTCCCTTTTGGGTGTTTTAACAGCAGCCGAGGTGAGAGTTCCTTTGGAGTGCTGTTTTTAAGCACCCGGGGTTTGGGTTTCCTTGGAGTGCTTTTTAAAAACAGCCCCGAGGCTGTGAGTTTCCTTGGAGTGCTTTTTTATACCGCACCCGGGCTGGGGAGTTTTTTGGAGTGTTTTATACCAGCACCCCGAGGCGGAGAGTTTCCTCTGGGGTGCGTTATCCCCGGGCACCCGAGGGCTGAAAATTTTCCCTTCTGGAGTGTTTGTTTTAACCTGCGGGAGGCTGAGGTTTCCTCTGGAGTGCTGTTATCCCGCGCCGGGGCTGAGAGTTTTCCTCTGGAGGGGGTTTTACCGCCCCGGGGCTAGGTTTCCTCGGGTTTGGGTTTTTTATACCAGCAGCCGAGGTGGGGTTTTTCCTCTGGGGTGCTGTTTTTTCCAGCTGCCGAGGCTGAGATTTTTTCCTCTGGAGTGCTGTTATCCCAGCACCCGAGGCTAGAGTTTCCTCTGGATTTTTTGTTATACCAGCAGCCGGGGCTAAATTTTTTCCCTCTGGATTTGCTTTTAATACCAGCAGCCGAGGCTCAGAGTTTCCCCCTGGGGTTGTGTTCCAGAACCCGAGGTAGAGTTTCCTCGGGGAGTGCTGTTATACCGGGAACCCGAGGCTCAGATTTTCCCTCTGGGTGTTTTTTCCCAGCGCCGGGGGTGAGGTTTCCTTTTGGAGGGGTTTTTCCCAGCAGCCGAGGTTTGGAGTTTCCTCTGGAGTGGGGTTATACAGCAGCCGAGGCTAGGGGTTTCCTCTGGAGTGCTGTTATCCCGAGCCGAGGTAGAGTTTCCTCTGGAGTGCTGTTATACCAGCACCCGGGGGCTCGATTTTCCCTCTGGGGTTGTTTTTTTACCAGCGCCGGGGCCCAGAGTTTCCTTGGGTGCTTTTTTATACCAGCAGCCGGGGGTAAAGGGGTTTCCTCGGGAGTGCTGTTATACCAGCGCCGAGGTAGAGTTTCCTCGGGGATTGCTTTTTATACCAGCAGGAGGTGGATTTTTTCCTCTGGAGTGGGGTTATCCCGACCCGAGGCTAGATTTTTCCTTGGGGGTGCTGTTTTTTCCAGCACCGAGGTTTTAGATTTTTCCTTGGAGTGCTGTTATCCCAGCAGCCGGGGCCCAGATTTTCCCTTTTGGGTGTGTTTATCCCAAGCGCCGGGGGCTGGGTTTCCTCTGGGGATTTGGTTACCAGCAGCCGAGGTTTGGAGTTTCCCTTTGGATTGTTTTTATACCGCGCCGAGGCTGAGAGTTTCCTTGGAGTGCGGTTATCCCCGCAGCCGGGGCTAAGAGTTTCCTCGGGGAGTGCTGTTTTCCAGCAGCCGAGGTTTAAGTTTCCTCTGGAGGCTGTTATCCCAGCAGCCGGGGGCTGGGGGTTTTTCTCTGGAAGGTTTTTTATACCACCCTGCCGGGGTTATTTTCCCTCTGGAGAAAGGGGCTGTTATACCACCCAACCCGAGGCTGGAGTTTCCTCTGGAGTGCTTTTTATCCCAAAGCAGCCGGGGCCCTGAGAGTTTCCTCTGGATTTGCTGTTTATACCAGCGGGCCGAGGCCGAAGTTTCCTTGGGTGTTGTTTACCAGCGCGAGGTGGGGTTTTTCCTCGGGAAGTGCTGTTATACCAGCAGCCGAGGTTTGGATTTTTCCTCTGGATTTGCTGTTTTTTCCAGCAGCCGAGGCTCAGGTTTCCTCTGGAGGGCTGTTATACCGGGCACCGAGGTTAGGTTTCCTCGGGGAGTGCTGTTTTTCCGCACCCAAAGGCTGAGGTTTCCTTGGAGTGTGTTTTTCCCAGAAAAGAGGCTAGATTTTTCCTCGGGGAGTGCTGTTTTTCCCGCAGCCGAGGTTGGATTTTTCCTTTGGGATGCTGTTATACCAAGAGCCGAGGCTAGATTTTTCCTTTTGGAGTGCGTTTTTCCGGGCAGCCGGGGCCCAGATTTTTCCCTCTGGGTGCTGTTATCCAGCCCCGGGGGTTTAGAGTTTCCTCGGGGAGTGCTGTTTTTCGGGACCCGGGTAGGTTTCCTTTTGGAGTGCTGTTTATCCCAGCAGCCGAGGTTTGGAGTTTCCTCTGGAGTGCTGTTATCCCAGCACCCGGGGGTTTGGAGTTTCCTCGGGAAAGGTGCTGTTATCCCAGCCCCGGGGGCTGAGGTTTTTCGGGAGTGCGTTATCCCAGCAGCCAAAAGGCTGAGAGTTTTTCCTCTGGAGTGCTGTTATCCCGCAGCCGAGGCTAGATTTTCCTTGGGGGTGCTTTTTATACCGCGCCCCGGCGGGTGAGTTTCCTGGGTGCTGTTTTACCAGAACCCGAGGTGAGGGTTTTCCTTGGATTTGCTGTTTACCAGCAGCCGAGGCTAGAGTTTCCTCGGAGTGCTGTTATACCGCACCCGAGGCTGAGAGTTTCCTTGGAGTGCTGTTATCCCAGCAGCCGGGGCTGAGATTTTCCCTTGGAGTGGTTACCCCAGCAGCCGGGGCCCTGAGATTTTCCTTGGAGGGGTTGTTATACAGCCGCCGAGGCTGAGATTTTCCTCTGGAGGTTTTGTTATCCCGGGCCAGCCGGGCTGGGGGGTTTCCTCTGGTGTTTTTCCCCCCGGGGGGGTTTTTTTTTTACCAGCGCCGAGGTTGGAGTTTCCCTGGAGTGGGGGGTTTTCCGCACCCGAGGCGGGAGAGTTTCCTCTGGGTGCTGTTATCCCACAGCCGAGGCTGAGAGTTTCCTCTGGAGTGCTTTTTATCCGGCAGCCAAAGGCCCTTGGAGTTTCTCTGGAGTGCTGTTTTTCCCAAAAGGCAGCCGAGGCTGGATTTTCCCTTTGGGGAAGTGCTGTTTTTACCAGAAGCCGAGGGCTGAGATTTTCCCCCCACCTCCCATGGTTTCCCCTCATACACTTCCCCTCATCCTTTCTGTATTTTTAATAAAAAGTATTATCTTGGGGAAAATGATAGAAAAATTTTAATTGGCAATAAAGTATTTATTACAGTAATAATTTAAAAGCTCTGCGAATTTACTAATGATTAAAAAAAATTAACGTAGTTGCCATTTTGTTTTAAAAATTTTTTATATTTTGTCACCCAAAACGAAAAAATTATCTAACAACGTTTATTTTACGCTTTTTTTAAAAAGGAACTTCCCCCCAAAGGTTTTTGTTTTAAAAGTTTAAAATGAAGGGAATGATGAAAAAGAAGGGTTAAAGGGTGAACCCAAAAAAGGTAATGTGAACAAAAAAGGTAATGATAACAAGAAATTTAAGATAAAAAAAGGGGGGTAAATTGGGAAAATTTTTGGTAATTGGAAGAAAACCCCCAAAAAATTTTAAAGTGCAAAAGGTTAATGGGGAAAAAAAGGAAAGTTTTTTCCAAGGAAAGGTTTTTTTTTTTTTTTTAAAAGGATTTAGAAAAAGGGAAAGGGGAAGAGAACAAAAGGTTTTTTTAAACAAAAAATTAAAAGGTAATTTAAGGAACAAAAGGTTAATTATGCAAGAATAAAGATTGAACAAGAACGGTAAGTTAACAAATGGTTTTAGAAAAAAGAAGTATGTTAACAAAAAGGGGAACACCCAAGAAGGTTAAAGATAACAGAAGGTAATGATGAAAAAGAAATAATGTTAACAAAATAATGATAACCAATGAAGGTAAATGGATAACCAAGGAAAGGAATGTTAACAAGAAGGTACTGTTACAAAAATAAATGTTTTTTCAAAAAGGTTAAATTGAAAAAGAAAGTAATGTTAAAAGAATAATGTTTGTTTCAAGAAGGTAATGTTAACAAAAAGGTTAAAAGAACATGAAGTAATGGCACAGAAGTTAATAAAGCAAGAAGGTTAAAAGAAAATGAAGGTAAAGTTGAACCCTTAAGGTTTTCAAGCCTAATTTTTAACAGGGTTTATGATGAACCCGAAGGTAATGATGAACAAGAAAGGTAATGTTAAAAAAAAAAGGGTTTGTTAAAATGAAAAGTAATGTTTCAAAAGGTAATGTTAACAGAAGGGAAATTGTTAAAAAGAAGGTAAATTTTTCAAAAGGAATGCAAAAGGTAATGTTTTTCCAAAAGGGTTTAACAAAAAGGTTATGAAAGCAAAAGCCTAAAAGTTAACAAAGGTTAAAAGAAAGTTAAACAAGAAGGTAATGTTAACAAAAAGGTTATAGAAAAAGAAATAATGTTATCAAAAAGGTTAAACGCCCCTGCAAGAAGGGGGAATTTAAAGAACCCCAAAAGGGGGATTGTTGAACCCCCAAGAAGGTAATGATAACAGAAGTTATAAGTAACCCCAAGAAAGTAATGATTAACCCCCCCTGGGGGAAGATAACAAGAAGGGTTTTAGAAAAAGAAGGTAATGTTAACAAAAAGGTTAAAAGTACAAGAAGGTAAATGTTAACCCCCAAGAAGGTAATGATGGCCGAAGGTTATAGAAAGAACAAGCCAATTTCAGACATTTCCCCCACATGGGACGCCTAAGTTATGGCCACTTTACGGGTTTCCCAAACTTACCCTTTCAAGGAAAAAACCCTATACATTTTTAGTAAATGGCCCCATTTTATGGACCGTTCTCGGCAAAGTTTTTCCCCCCTGTTTTTGGTTTTTTATATAAAGTTTTTTAAAACGTTTTCAAATTTTTTTAGGCCCGTTCTGGCCCAGCATACCAACACCAGCCCCAAAATTATGGCTCCTTCACATAAAATTGGTAAAACCTAATGTTTACCCCCCAATTTTAGGGTTTTAAATTTTTTTCGGGTACATGTTCATCACCCCACGTTATCCCGCCCACTTTTTCATGGGCCCCTGTTTTATCAGCCTTCTTGGGTTTTTTAGCTAATTGCTTTATCAGCCTAATGTTAATTTTGGCCCTAATGTTCATCAGCCTACATGTTTTATCAGCTACATGTTTTATCAGCCTACATGTTTTCAGCCCACTTTTTCATCAGCCCCACATGTTTATCAGCCTACATGTTTATCAGCCCACAGGTTTATAGCCCCACATGTTATAGCCCTACATGTTCATCGCCCCGTTTATCAGCCCATTGTTCATAGCCTACATGTTCATCAGCCACATTTTTCATAGCCCAATGTTCTTTTTCCCACATGTTCACAGCCCACCCGTTCATCAGCCCCATTTTTAACAGCCTAATGTTTAACAGCCCCACATTTTTCACAGCCTACATGTTTTATTTAGCCTACATGTTCATCAGCCTAATGTTCATTAGCCCACATGTTCATCAGCCCACTTTTTCACAGCCCCACATGTTCCAGCCTACATGTTCACAGCCAAAATTTTTCATCAGCCTAATTTTTATCAGCCTACATGTTTTATCAGCCTTTCATGTTTTAACCGCCTAATTTTTCCCCAAACCCACTGTTCATCAGCCTACATTTTTTACAGCCTAATGTTCATCAGCCTTAAAAGTTCCAGCCTACATGTTCAACAGCCAAAATTTCACAAAAATTTCATGGTCACAGCCTACTTTTTCATAGGCCCACATGTTCATCGGGCCCACTGTTCCCTCCTACATGTTTACAGCTAATGTTCATCAGCCCCAAATGTTCACGCCCACATGTTCACAGCCCACCTTTCACAACCAAAATTTTTCATAAAACCCACATGTTCACAGCCTACATGTTATCGGCCCACATGTTCATCCCGCCTTTCATGTTCAGCAGGGCCCCTTTTTCTCAGCCCCAATGTTTTATCAGCCCCAAAATTTTATCGGCCTTTCATGTTCATCCGGCCCACTGTTTTATCGGCCCTACATGTTCACCCGCCTCATGTTCTCAACCCACATGTTCATCAGCCCACAAAGGGTTTTTCAGCCCACTTTTTCTCGGGTTAAAGTTCTTTAGCCTTTCTGTTCATCAGCCCAATGTTTTACCCGCCTACATGTTTAATTTTAGCCTACTTTCAATTTTACGGCCCACATGTTCATCAGCCTACATGTTTTTACAGCCTTCATGTTATTGGCTTTCATGTTCATCGCCCCACATGTTCCCAGCCTACCTGTTTACAGCCTACATGGTTTATCGGGCCTTTAATTTTTAACGCCTACATGTTCCGGAAGCCCCTTTTTAAACAGCCCACCATGTTCCCGGGCCTTTTTTGTTCATCAGCCCACAGTTCATTTAGCCTACTGTTCACAGCATTTTCATGTTTTTTCAGCCTACATGTTCACAGCTACATGTTAAAAGCCTACGTTACAGCCTTTCATGTTCATCGCCTAATGTTCTCAGGGCCCAATGTTCCCAGCCTACATGTTTCCCCAGGGCTACCAAAGTTCATCAGCCCACATGTTATCCCGCCCCACTTTTTCACGCTTTAAAAGTTAATCAGCCTAAAATGTTCAGCAGCCCAATTTTTCACACCTACCTGTTTAGCGCCCAATGTTCATCGGCCCACATGTTCAGCCGCCCTTCCCTGTTTCCCCAAACCCACATGTTCACGGGCCTTTTTGTTCACAGCTACATGTTCACCCCCGCCTACCCGTTCACAGCCTACTTTTTCATCCCCTACATGTTAAACAGCTACATGTTCAGCAGCCTACATGTTCAGCCAGCCCCCTTTGACCCACATGTTCACAGGCCTAAATTTTTCACTGGGTTCATGTTCAGCGCCTTCTTGTTCATCAGTAAAATGTTCATCACCCAATATTCTTTAGCCTACAGTTCATCAGCCTACATGTTCAACCCGCCCCACATGTTCACAAACCTCCTTTCATAGCTTTCATTTTCACTGGCCCACATGTTCATCAGCCCCACATGTTTCAGCACCTTCTTGTTACGTAAAAATTTCACGCCTTTCATGTTCATAGCCCACCTTTGACGTAAAATTTCATTGGAGGTCTAAAAAGTTCTCCGCCCCATTTTTAACCAATGTTTATTTTCCTTTTAAAGGGTTAAAGGTTAAATGTTCAATTTTTGCCTTTTTTATTAAAAACCCCTTTTTTTTAAACAAAAATCTCAATTTTTTAATTAAACCCAATTTCCCCTTTTTTAATTTTAAAAAGGGTTTTATTTAGTAAATTTTAACCCACATGGGTTCAAAAAAGGCAACCTTGTTTATTTAAATAATTTCATGGAAAATTTTCATGCCCTCAAAATCTTTCCAAAAAAGAAAAATTTTTAGAAACCTTATTTTTCATTCAGCCCAAAAAGTTATAGTTCTGTGTTACCTTTAATGGCATTCAGCCTTAAAAAAGTTTTCGGTTTCTGTTAAAGGGTTTAAAACAAGGTTATTAGGCCTTTCCTGGGTTTAGGAAAAGCCACATGTTAAAAAGTCTTGTTCTGACCCTTTTTTGGTTCTCACATACTGTTTCTCGGCCCCGGTCAAAGGCATTCAGCCTAATGTTCTTACCTTATAATGGTTTTTATCAAAATACTGGTCCTGGCCTAATGGGTTTCACCAAACCCAATTTTTTTCAGCCTTATTTCTTTCAGGGCCAAAGTTAGTAATGGTTTTCGTTTACCTGGTTTCATTCAGCCAAGTTCATTGTCTTCTGTTCATGGCCTAAAAGGCTTTCAGCCACAAGTTATAAGCCTTAAAATGGTTTTATAAGGGTACCCTGTTCATAGCCTTTCCTGGTTTTTGGTTTACAGCACAAATATTTGTTCGGGCCGGCATAATGGCATTCAGCCTTTTAAAGTTCACCGGCTAAGTTCAGCACCCAAGTTATAGTTTGTTTTACCTTCATTTTCTCATTACCAGCAATACCCTATTGTTCATAAGGGGTAATGGCATTTAGCCTTAAGTTTTGCCCCTGTTCCCTTGCCTAATGGCATTCGGGCCCAATTGTTTTCGGCCTTAAATGGCATCAGCCTACCGTATTCCGTTACTGGGCATAAGGCCCTTTACGGCACAAGTTAATAGCCTTTTCCTGGTTTATAAGCTTTCAGCACAAGTAAAAATGTTCTTCCCGGCTAAGGGTTCCAGCACTTGGTTCATCCGGGCTAAAGGTTTACCAGCACAAGTTACAGTAATTTTTCTCGTTCCTAGTTTATAAGGGATTTCAGGCACAAATATTGTTCCACCCGGGCTATGGTTACAGCCTTTCATTTCTCGTTTACCCGGTTTCATTCAGCCTACAGGTTCTCGTTACTGGTTTCATTCAGCCAATTGTTTAAAAGCCTTTGTTACCCGGCCTAATGGCATTTAGGACCCGTTTTTCAGTACTGTTAACCCGGGCTAATGGCATTCGGGCCTAAATGTTCTTTTAGGCCTAATGGTTACAGCCTAATGTTTTCGGTTTCTGGGTTTAAACATTCCAAAAAGTTTATAGCTTTTGTTTCCTGGGCTTAAAGGCATTCAGCCTACAGTTTCTCGGGGCCCCAAATGGGTTAATCCTAATGTTCTTTTTGGCCTAAAAGGCATTCAGCACCAATGTTTATGCCTTTCCTGGGTTCATTCAGCCTACATTTCTCGGGTTTCCCGGTTTATAAGGCCTTTCAGGTCGTACTTGTTACCTGTTCATAAGGGCCTTTAAGCATAGTTTAATGCTCGGGATTCTAATCTTTACAGCCTAATGTTTCGGTTTTCTGGGTTAAACATTACAGCCCCGTATGTATTTTCTGTTCTTTTAAAGGGCCCTTCAGCAAAAAACCTAGGGTTTTTACCCGGCTAAAGGTTCAGCCTAATGTTCTTCGGTTAATGGCATTTGGGCCACTGTTATAGCCCCTTGTTTTATCGGCCCAATGGCATTCAGCCTCAGGGTTTCTCGGCCCTTTCCCTTTATCATTACAGCCGTTAAGGTTAAAGTTTTTCGTTTTCCTGGTTCCCCAAAAGGGCCACATGTTATAGCCTTTCCTGGGTTTCATAATGGTTCAGCACCTACATGTTTTTCGGTTTCTGGGCTTTCAATTTCGGCACCAAAATTCCCCAAAAGCTGTCCCGTCTTAAAGGTTGGCCCTGTTGTTAAGTCTCCCTTTTAACGGGAAAATGGGTTCAAACAATAAATTTTGGTTTGGTTTAAAGGTTTTTAAAATTTCAGGAAAAATATTAGTTTTGATGGTTTAAGGAAATTTTTTTTAACAAAGGATTTTTAGTAAATTTTGAAATTAAATTAAAATAATTTTTTTTGACCCTTAATTTAAACATTTTTAAAAAGGGGGTTGTTCTCTGTTTTTTTTATAAATTTGGGAATTAGGCCAAACCCTTGTCTTTTTAAAAAATCATTGGAAATTTTTGGCCTGAAAATTTATAAAACCCCTTCCAAAAATTTTTTGAAAAACTGGTCCCGGCAAAATTTTTAAAGGCATTACGAGCACAAATATTTAATTTTCTCGTGTACTGGTCATAATTTGGGATTTCGAGGGAAAAGTAAATTTTGTTCGGTTTCCCGGGCATTTTGGCATTTCGAGAAAAAAGTAAGGGATTTTCTGTGTACCTGGTTTATAATTTGGGATTACGAGCAAAAAGTAAGTAAGTTCCGTGCCCGGTTTAATGGCTTTTCGAGAAAAGTATAGTTTGTCTCGTGTCTGGCTTTAATTTCATTTCGGGACCCAAGTACAGTTTTGTCTGTGTTTCCCGGGCTAATGGGATTTCGAGCCAAAGTTTTAAATTGTCTCGGGACCTGGTAAATGGCTTTTCGAGCCCCAATTTTTGTATGTTCGTTTTACCCGGTTTTTTAATGGCATTTCGAACACAGTTGTATGTTTCGTTTTTACCTGGTCATAATGGCATTTTTCGAGAAAAAAGTTGTATGTTCGTGTATTGGGATTTAAAGGCATTTCGAGCACCCAAATTAAAAGTATGTCTCTTTTAACCCGGTTTATAAAGGCAAATTTCGAAACAAAGTACAGTATGTCTCGTGTAACCCGGTCTTTAAAGGCATTACGAACACAAATATGTATGTCTCGTGTAACCCGGTCATTAAAGGGATTACGAGAAAAAGTAAGTATGTCTCGTGTACCGGTCTAATGGCTTACGAGACAAAAATAAAGTTTTGTCTCTTTTAAAACCGGTTTATAATGGCTTTTCGGGGCACAAGTACAGTATGTTTTGTGTCCTGGTTTAAAAATGGGATTTCGAGCACGTATAGGGATGGCTCGGGGTACCCCGGTTTATAATGCCTTACGAGCAAAAGTAAGGAGTCTGTGTACCGGTCTAATGGCATTTTCGAGCACAAGTTTCAGTATGGGTTTGTGACCTGGTCTTTAAAGGCCCTTACGAGCACAAGTTAAATATGTCTGTTTTCCTGGTCATAATGGCATTTCGAAAACAAATATTTGTTTCCTGACCTTTTGGGTTTTGGCTTTAAAAAGTTTTAAAAATTTTTATTCCGTACCTTGGGAAATTTTACAGTGGGGGAAAAATTAGTGTACAACACTGTGAAACAAAAGGGCAAAAAGCAAAAGCCAGAGAACGCGCCGTTCTCAACCAGCAGACAAGGTAAGTCTGTCAATTCGCTTTTCACAAGTGAAGTTTTTTGCTTCAGCTTTGGCAGGCTTGTCTCTGGTTGGTCCATGAACCACGAGACTGATTTAACGACGGTATCCTATTGCTCGTTAAATCCTTAGCACCTTTTGCTGGTTGGGAGGCAGCCTATATGGGAGTGTGACATACGCCGGATCATGTTACTAACATACTCGTCACATGCCACAGTGTGCAAGAAAGTGGATGAGGTATTCAGACTGTACTGAGTCATGATGACCAAGGATAAACTCATTTGTTTCATCCATAAAATTCACTAAAGTGAAGGATACACTTATCTGAGCAAGAGGTTGGGCAGACGTGCAAAAATACCCCATTGAAAAGCGATGGTGCCATGAGTGTGGTATGAGATAACACAACAGTTGTATAGTCCGTAACACTCTTCAAGAGTCTCCCGTCATATATTAGGGAGGTTAGTAACAGACCCTTGACTGTCTTCATGACGGAACTTGATAAGTTCCTCAAATCATTTTTTGATTAGCCGGGCCGATGTTTGTATGTAGGACTGTGTGCGGCCAGCGGTAAGAGCCTGGTTGATCAGACCCTGATCCACCAGTAAGCATGGTCTGGGATCGGGCACGGGTGCGTTGATTCTCGAAAACGTCCTTTAGGTATACTTTAAGCATTCCTCTCTTCCCTCCATTCTCCAACCTTCTACCTCTTACCCACCTCCCTCCTTCACTCTCTCACCTCTCCTTCCTCTCCACGTTCCCTCACCTCTCCACCTTTCTCCTCCCTCGTCCCTCCGTCACATCCCCACTCATTTGTCCATCCTTTCCCTCACCCCACAGTTATACCTTCCTTCTTGTTATTTCCACTAACACCACATCCCCCACTTTTACCATCACAAAACACTACCACTACTCTATCACTGCCACCACCTCCACCACCTCCACCACCACTTCGAACACCAGCACCTCCACCATCACCCTCCTCCACCACCACCACCACCTCAACCTCTACCACCACCACCTCCACCACCACCTCTACCACAACCACCACCACCTACCTCACTCACCATCAAACCTCCACCTCCACCTCCATCAAAACTCCACTCAACCACCACAATCTCTAGCACCAAACCTCTCACCACCTACTAAACACCACCCCACCTCTACCACATCCACCCCACCCTACCACAACCACCACCTACCACACTCAATCCACCACCAGCCCCCACCACTGCTACACCACACCACCCCTTCCACCTCCACTACTCCACCACACCTCTCACCAACCACTCCTACAGCCACCTCCACCACACACTCTAATTATCAACTGGAACTATCTTCATGTTAACAAACAGTATTTATATAACGACTCGTCGTCAGACGTCAGACGTCAGTCGTCAGACGTCAGAGTCAGTCGTCAGTCGTCAGACGTCAGACGTCAGTCGTCAGTCGTCAGACGTCAGACGTCAGTCGTCAGTCGTCAGATGTCCCACATCATAAAAATCTTTGAAAGAGTGCTAAGAAGCAGGACTGCAAATCACCTGGATTCCCAGTCTGCACAATCCAGGGCAACATGGGTTCAGGGCAGGTCGCTCCTGCGCCTCACAACTACTGGATCACTATGACATGGCCTTGGATGCACTGGAAGAAAATCAGAATGCAGATGTAATATACACAGACTTTGCAAACGCATTTGACAAATGCGATCATGGCGTAATAGCCCATAAAATACGTGCTAAAGGAATAACTGGGAAAGTGGGGAGATGGATCTTCAACTTCCTAGCAAATCGAACACAAAGAGTAGTGGTCAATAGAGTTAAATCGGAGGCTGCCATAGTGAAGAGCTCTGTTCCACAAGGCACAGTACTCGCCCCCATCTTATTCCTTATCCTCATATCAGACATAGACAGATATATACATCACAGCACCGTATCATCCTTTGCGGATGATACTAGGATCTGCATGAGGCTGTCATCTGCTGAGGACGCGGTTAACCTCCAAGAAGATATAAACAAAGTTTTCCAGTGGGCAACGATAAACAATAAGATGTTCAATAAGGACAAATTCCAACTACTCCGTTATGGAAAACTGGAGAGATAATAAACTAGAACAGAGTATACTACAGACTCTGGCCATACAATAGAGCGGAAAAATAATGTAAGGGACCTGGGAGTAGTAATGTCTGAGGATCTCACTTTCAAGGATCACAACAGTGCCACGATCGCACGTGCAAAGAAAATGATAGGATGGATAATGAGAACGTTCAAAACGAGAGATGCCAAGCCAATGATGATCCTTTTCAAATCACTTGTTCTCTCTAGGCTGGAATACTGCTGTACATTAACATCTCCATTCAAAGCAGGTGAAATCGCAGATCTAGAGAGTGTACAGAGATCCTTTACTGCACGTATAAGTTCCGTCAAGCACCTTAACTACGTGTACTGAACCAAGATGCCCTCCATCGAGCAACTTTACCAGCAACTTAAGGAAGAACTGAGGGTAGCGAAGATGGAGATACGGCGATTGACCGAGGAAAACAAGAGGATTCGTAGTAGTCCTCCTGTTTCGAGTCCTCTGGTCAAGAAGGGATCGTGGTCAGTGGCTGGACAGCAGGAGACGACGAAGTTGACGATCAAGAAGACGAATGGAAAGCCAGAGACGATGAAGAAGAAAGAGACTGCTGTGGAAACTCCTGTGGAAACCTCCAACGCATTCTCGGTGCTACCCAACGAATGTGAGTCGACTACTGGGATCGTCACGACGAACGACAACAAGGAAGGTAAGAATATTGTTATTGTTGGGGATAGCCAGGTTAGATACATGAATAGGGCATTCTGCTTGAAGGACAGGAGTAGGAGACAGAGGGTTTGCTTTCCTGGGGCTGGGATGGAGGACATTGTTAGCTGGCTTGACAACATCATGAACGGTAATGGGATCAATCCTATTATTTGCCTCAGTGCTGGAGGCAATGATGTAGGCAAGCGTAGAAGTGAGGATTTAGTTAGAAAGTTCAGGACAGCTATAGACATAATTAGGAAGAAGGGGGGCGCCCTGTTATATGTGGCATTTTGCCAAGAAGAGGTGTTGGTAATGAATGGTTGTCCAGAGCAATTGGTATTAATTGTTGGCTGGATAAACACTGTAAGGATAATGCAGTACCATTCATTGACAACTGGGACAACTTCTATGGCTGAAATGACATGTATGCCAGGGATGGGGTTCACTTATCCAGGGCAGTGTGGGTTTTCTTGCTAACTCAGTTGAGGGGGTTGTTAGGACTTTAAACAAGGATTAGTTAGAGGTATGGTTCTAGAAAAAATTAAATAATGAGTATGGATATATTGAACTTATGCTCTGATATTAAGAATTTTAATAGTAACTGTCATGGGTAACTCTGGTAATGATAATTTCAGAAATTGTGTAAAAACAAAGATCAATGGGAAAAATGTGCAGAAGAAAAAACATATGATGGGTATTTTATGCTAACAGTCGAAGTGCAAGAAAAAAAAATTTAATGAACTACGTTTGGTAGCTTTCCCTGGACTTGATATCATTGCATTAACTGAAACGTGTATAATTTTAAAAAGTCGGGATATGACTGCTGATGTAATATTCAGGGATTTAAGTTATTCAATGTGGATAGATGTAATGGGGAAAGGGGGGAGGAGTTGCATTGTATGTTCGAGAAAATATTAATTGTTGCATAAAAACAGGTATAAAAATAGATGGAGCAGTAACTGAGTCTGTTTGGGTAGAGTTTTGTGGAGGGGCAAGAAAAACTAATTCTAGGTGTTTAAAATACCGACCTCCAGGGTTGGATCACGATATAGGGAGACTTCTTTTGGGGCAAATTGTTAGGGCTTCTGGACACAGTAACATAGTCATAGTAGGGGACTTTAACTTTAGTCAAATTGACTGGAATTCTTTGACAGGTAATCTAGAGTCCAGTGACTTTATGGAAACAGTTCAGGACTGTTTTCTGAAACAGAGCGTAACTGAGCCCACCAGGGGTAATAATTTGCTAGACCTAGTCTTGTCAAATAAGGAAACACTCGTGAATAATCAGGAGATCACTGAAGAGCTTGGCGCAAGTGATCACAAATCCATCACTTTTAGCATTAATTTGGAATGCAAGAATAATGATAATACAGTAAAAATCCCTGATTTTCGTTCTGCCGATTATAATGGACTTAGCGACCATCTGTCTAATCTTGATTGGGGTTATCTAACTAATGATTTTATTGACGATAATCATACTTATGAATATGAAGGGATCTGCTTTTATGATTGTTTTCTTAATAATGTACACAGTGCCCAGAGTATATACATTCCCCAGAGAGAAATTAGGTCTAATAATAACGATCCCAAATGGGTTAACAGGAGGCTAAAGCATCTATTTAGGGGAGAAAAGGGGAATTTATAGCGCATCAGAAGAGGAGAGGTTAACCTTACTGACCAATATGTTCAGCTTAAAAGAGAAGTAAAAAGGGCGATTAGAAAGGCTAAACGTGACTATGAAATTAGAGTTGCTAATGAATCAAAGACTAATCCAAAGGGGTTCTTTCAAGTGTATAGAACGAAGGTGAAGGAAAAAGTAGAACCTCTGAAAACTGGAATGGACAGCTGACGGATAATGAACTGGAAATGTGTTCCTTATTTAATGACTATTTTTTGTCAGTTTTTACACAGGAAGATGTAAATGAGATTCCAGTAATTAACAATTATTTAGTTCCTGATGAATTTAAGTTAACTAATATTACTGTCACGAGGGACATGGTTATTAAACAGATAGACAAACTGAAACAAAATAAGTCCCCGGGACCCGATGAGTTGTTTTCCAGGGTACTTAAGGAATGCAAGATGGAGCATAGTCAGCCATTAACGAGTGTATTCAATGCGTCCATCCTTACCGGTGTTGTGCCAGAGTTGTGAAAGATGGCTAATGTGGTTCCTATATTCAAATCACTCCTTCAAATTACCGTCCAATAAGCCTGACATCTATAGTGGGCAATTTATTAGAATCAATTATAGCTGACATTATCAGAAGTCACCTTGAAGAGCATAACTTGATAAATGAATCTCAACATGGAATTCACGAGAGGTCGTTCCTGCCTGACAAACTAACTGACGTTTCTTCAATAGAACATTTGAGGCAGTTGACAGTGATAAGGAATATGATATTGTTTATTGGATTTAGTAAAACCTTCGATAGAGTACCTCACAAGAGACTCTTAAGAAAAGTGGCAGCTCATGGTATAGGAGGTAAAGTTCTAGCATGGACTGAGGCATGGCTTACCAATAGAAAGCAGAGAGTTACCATTAATGGAGTGAAATCTGAATGGGGATTAGTCACTAGTGGCGTTCCACAAGGATCAGTTTTAGGCCCTCTCTTGTTCAAAATTTACATTAATGACCTTGATGAAGGGATTACGAGTGACATGAGTAAATTTGCTGATGATACAAAGATAGGCCGTATAATTCACTCTGAGGAGGATATCAATGAACTCCATGACGATTTGGACAAATTAATGTCTTGGTCTGAAAAATGGCAGATTAAGTTCAATGTGGATAAGTGTAAGGTACTTGCCCTTGGTAATGAAAATAACCCTCGAAGCTATAATCTAGGTGAAGTAGAGCTTGATCATACAGAATGTGAAAAAGACTTGGGAGTCATGGTAAGCAGAAATCTAAAGCCAAGACAGCAGTGCCTTAGTGTGCGCAACAAGGCCAACAGATTACTTGGATTTATCTCAAGAAGTATAAGTAACAGAAGTCCAAAAGTTATTTTACAGCTCTATACATCACTAGTGAGGCCTCATTTAGATTATGCTGCTCAGTTTTGGTCCCCTTACTACAGGATGGATATAGACTCATTAGAGAACATACAGAGAAGAATGACTAAAATGATTTACTGTGTAAGGAACCTCCCGTATGAAGATAGACTCAAAGCCTTAAATCTCCACTCTCTGGAGAGGCGTAGAATGAGGGGAGATATCATTGAAGTGTATAAGTGGATGACGGGCATAAACAAGGGAGATATTAATAAAGTACATGAGGGTGTCGAACCAGGTAAGAACCAGGAATAATGGATTATAAGTTGGATAAATTTAGATTTAGAAAGGACATAGGTAAGTACTGGTTTTCTAACAGAGTTGTAGATGTGTGGAACAGTCTTCCCAGTGGGGTGATAGAGGCTAGGACCTTGGGTAGCTTTAAGAATGACTGGACAAATATGAGTGGGAGGGGCTGGGTTGGATTGGTGTCATTGGGTACGGGAGTTATTTCTAGGGAAGCTTTAGGTAGTAGTCGTTTTGATAAGGACCTGCCTCGCATGGGCCAGTAGGCCTTCTGCAGTGTTCCTACATTCTTATGTTCTTATGTTCTTATGAACGCTTGGAAGCACTTGACTTGTACTCGTTGGAACGCAGGAGGGAGAGATATATCATAATCTACACTTGGAAAATCCTGGAAGGAATGGTCCCAAATCTGCACACAGAAATCACTCCCTACGAAAGTAAAAGACTGGGCAGGCGATGCAAATTGCCCCCAATAAAAAGTAGGGGCGCCATTGGTACACTAAGGGAAAACACCATAAGTGTCCGGAGCCCAAGACTGTTCAACAGCCTCCCATCAAGCATTAGGGGAATTGCCAATAAACCCCTGGCTGCCTTCAAGAGAGAGCTGGACAGATACCTAAAGTCAGTGCCGGATCAGCTGGGCTCTGGCTCGTACGTTGGACTGCGTGCGGCCAGCAGTTACAGTCTAGTTGATCAGGCCCTGATCCATCGGGAGGCCTGGTCATGGACCGGGCCGCGGGGGCGTTGATCCCCGGAATAACCTCCAGGTAACCACAACAACCACTGACACTGACCAGTACTACCACCGCCAACAATCTACTACCCCCCACAATCATCCATAAGAATAATAATAATATCTTTACATGTACATGTACATGTACATGTACATGTACATGTACAGGTATACACTCCCAGATGACGTCAATGACATACTACTATATAGAAAGCCGCTTGTTATGCAGAACATTTCAGGCAAATTACGTCAATTTTGTCCCAGGATGCGACCCACACCAGTCGACTAAAACCCAGGTACCCATTTGATTTATGAGTGAACATGGACAACCGGTGTGAGGAAACACGCCCAATGTTTCTACCCTCTCCGCGACAGACCACCGTAACTATCATCACCAGAGCCACCACAGTAATGAATACTGCTGCATCATTCAAACTGCCACAACAACTGTTGTTATCA
Source organism: Cherax quadricarinatus (assembly GCF_026875155.1). Classification (NCBI taxonomy): domain Eukaryota; kingdom Metazoa; phylum Arthropoda; class Malacostraca; order Decapoda; family Parastacidae; genus Cherax; species Cherax quadricarinatus. The sequence continues at coordinate 26,418,696 of NC_069403.1, forward strand.
GTACTACCACATTAACCACCACCACAACAACAACCACTATCACTACCACCACCACCACAACAACAACCACTATCACTACCACCACCACCACAACAGTAACCACTATCACTATCACCCACCACCACCACACAGCCACCACTATCACTACCACCACCACCACAACAGCAACCACTATCACTACCACCACCACCACAACAACAACCACTATCACTACCACCACCACCACAACAACCACCACTATCACTACCACCACCGCAACAACAACAACCACTATCACTACCACCACCACCACAAAAACAACCACTATCACTACCACCACCACCACCACAACAACCACTATCACTACCACCACCACAACAACAACAACCAGTATCACTACCACCACCACCACAACAGCAACCACTATCACTACCACCACTACCACCACAACAACAACAACCACTATCACTACCACACCGCCGCCACAACAACAACCACTATCACTACCACCACCACAACAACAACAACCAGTATCATTACCACCACCACCACAACAACAACCACTATCACTACCACCATCACCACAACAACACCCACTATCACTACCACCACCACCACAACAACAACCACTATCACTACCACAATCACCACAACAACAACCACTATCACTACCACCACCACCACAACAACAACAACCACTATCACTACCACCACCACCGCCACAACAACAACCACTATCACTACCACCACCACAACAACAACAACAAGTATCACTACCACCACCACCACAACAGCAACCACTATCACTACCACCACCACCACCACAACAACAACAACCACTATCACTACCACCACCGCCGCCGCCACAACAACAACCACTATCACTACCACCACCACAACAACAACCAGTATCATTACCACCACCACCACAACAACAACCATTATCACTACCACCACAACAACAACCACTATCACTACCATCATCACCACAACAACAACCACTATCACTACCACCACCACAGCAACAACCACTATCACTACCACCACCACCACTACAACAACCAATATCACTACCACCACCACCACAACAACAATCACTGTCACTACCACCACCACTACAAAACAACCAATGTCACTACCACTACCACCACCACCACAACAACCACTATCACTACCACCACCACAACAACAAACACTATCACTACCACCGCAAAAACAACAATCACTATCACTACCACCACCACAACAACAACAATCTCTGTCACTACCACCACCCCTACAAAAACAACCAATGTCACTACCACCACCACCACCACAACAACAACCACTATCACTATTACCACCACAACAACAACCACTATCACTACCACCACCACAACAACAACCACTGTCACTACCACCACCACCACAACAACCACTATCACTACCACCACCACCACAGCAACAACGACAACCACTGTCACTACCACCAACCCCACAACAACCACTATCACTACCACAACAACCACTATCACTACCACCACAACAACAACCACTGTCACTACCACCACCATCACAACAACAACAATCACTATCACTACCACCACCACCACAACAATAACCACTATTACTACCACAACAACAACAACTACTATCACTACGACCGCCACCACAACAACAACCACTATCACTACCACCGCCACCACAACAACAATCACTATCACTACCACAACCACCACCACCACCACCATGACCACAGCAACAGCAACAACCACTATCACTACCACATCCACCACAACAACAACCACTGTCACTACCATCACCACCACCACATCAACAACCACTATCACCACCACCACAGCAACAACAACAACAACAACCACTATCACTACCACCACCACCACAACAACAACCACTGTCACTACCACCACCACCACAACAACCACTATCACTACCACCACCACAACAACCACTGTCACTATCACTACCACCACAACAACCACTATCACTACAACCACCTCCACAACAACCACTATCATTACCACACAACAACAACAACCACTATCACTATCACCACCACCACAACAGCCACTGTCACTACCGCCACAACAACAACCACTATCACTACCACCACCACAACCACAACAACAACCACTGTCACTACCACCACCACCACAACAACCACTGTCACTACCACCACCACCACAACAACCACTGTCACTACCACCACCACCACAACAACCACTATCACTACAACCACCACCACAACAACCACTATCACTACCACCACCACAACAACAACCACTATCATTATCACAACAACAACCACTATCACTACCACCACCACCACAACAGCAACCACTATCACTACCACCACAACAACAACCACTGTCACTATCACTACCACCACAACAACAACCACTATCACTACCACCACCACCACAACAACAACCACTATCACTACCACCACCACCAAAACAACAGCCACTATCACTACCACCACCACCATAACAACCACTGTCACTACCACCACCACCACAACAACCACTATCACTACCACCACCACCACAACAACCACTATCACTACCACCACCACCACAACAATAACCACTGTCACTACCAACCACCACCACCACAACAACCACTGTCACTACCACCACCACCACAACAACCACTGTCACTACCACCACCACCACAACAACCACTGTCACTACCACCACCACCACAACAACCACTATCACTACCACCACCACAACAACAACCACTATCATTACCACAACAACAACCACTATAACTACCACCACCACCACAACAACAACCACTAACATTACCAACACAACAACCACTATCACTACCACAACCACCACAGCAACAACCACTATCACTACCACCACCACCAAAACAACAGCCACTATCACTACCACCACCACCATAACAACCACTGTCACTACCACCACCACCACAACAACCACTATTCACTACCACCACCACCACCACCACCACCACAACAACAACCACTATCACTACCACCACCACCACAACAATAACCACTGTCACTACCACCACCACCACCACAACAACCACTATCACTACCACCACCACCACAACAATAACCACTGTCATTACCGCCACACCACAACCACTATCACTACCACCACCACCACAACAATAACCACTGTCACTACCACCAAGACCAAAACAACAACCACTATCACTACCACCACCACCACAACAACCACTGGCACTACCACCACCAAAACAACCACTATCACTACCACCACAACAACAACAACCACTGTCACTGCCACCGCCACATCAACAACAACCACTATCACTGCCACCACCACCACAACAACCACTATCACTACCACCTCCACCACCACAACAACAACCACTGTCACTACCACCACCACCACAACAGCAACCACTGTCATTACTACCACCACCACAACAACAACCACTATCACTACCACACAACAACAACCACAGTCACTACTACCACCACTACAACAACAACTACCACCACTATCACTACCACCACTTACAAAAACGCGATTCTAAAAGCTTAGAGATCTCCAGTAAATACTAGAAAGGACTGCCCTTCTAGCATCCAGCCTGTTACTGGGTTTTCGTAACAATTAGTCAGTATCCTTGTCCAATTATCCATTAGAATTCAGTATGAATTATAAGTGCTTCAGGATTACAACTGGTAGGCTACTAACTAGAGAAATTAAAATTTAATAAATTTAGTAATTATCGTCTAGAGGTATATCATATTAAATTAAATCAATCACAGTAATCAAAATAATATTAATCACTTCTCTCGTGTACAGTATTATTGTGCTGAAAGCACATATCACATTTATAAGTCTTAAGTACCGTCTGGTACATTGTTAACAATTAATAATACAATATACAAATAAGTTTATGTGTGTATGTGTGTAAGTGCTCTAATAGTTCGCTATGTCTCACGACTCGACTAGACTTAAACAAGTGACTGACAAAGTCCTCTAATAAACTAACTTCTTGACCAACTGGCAATCAGAACAGTCTGCTTGAACAATAAAAAGAATGCTAAGCCCAATAGCAATATAACAAGCAACTGCGACACAGAATCAGGAACAAGGAGATAATATAACGACACTAAGTAGGGACCATCAGCAGATCCTCCACAAAAGTCACAAAACTCCCATACTACTGAATCTAAGCTCAGCATTAGAAAATCCCCGACTGTGATAATACACAGATACCAGTACAAGTTAAGTCAGAAGCTACAACTCAGGACCTGAGTTGCTCAGAGTGTCTATGCAACACACAACCTCAGTGCAACGTCGAAAATCACTAAGTCTATACAATGTTCTGTGAGCAGAGTCTCCAGAACTAACAAGAATAATGAGACAAGAGACGATCTTCCAACAAGGGTCAATAAGGGAGATTTAGGCACTTGTCAAGAATACATCCAACCACCAAGAGAGTCTAGACCAGACTGAATACTTCAGGCGAGGTGAGGACACCCCCCTCGATCACGTGATAGCTCCGTGGACAGCTGCAGCTCAGCAACAGAAGCCGGCAGTCTAACGAGCCACAAGCGATAATTACAGTAGTTAGACAATCAAGACTTGAACTTGGAGCACATAATATATGTGTTACATCCTACCTAACAACAGGTAACTAAGTCAAATAATAATATAAAGCAATTTATTCATGATTTAGCTATTATCGCAAATATAAGCAATATAAAATTATATGAAAAGGTAATATTATAATATACATAATATACATTGCAACCCTTCAGGGGTTGCAACAACCACCACCACAACAACAACCACTATCACTACCACCACCACAACAACAACAACAACCACAGTCACTACCACCACCACAACAACAACTACCACTATAACTACCAAAGCAACAACAACAACCACTATCACTGCTACCACCAACAACAACAACCACTATCACTACCAACACAACAACAACAACCACTATCACTAGTACCACCACCACAACAACAACCACAGTCACTACTACCACCACCACAACAACAACAACAACAACCACTATCACTACCAACGCAACAACAACAACCACTATCACTAGTACCACCACACACAACAACAACAACCACATTCACTACTACCACCACCACCACAACAACAACCACAGTCACTACTACCACCACCACCACAACAACAACAACCACAGTCACTACCACCACCACCACAACACAACAACAACTACCACTATCATTATACCAACACAACAACAACAACAACCACAGTCACTACTACTACCACCACAACAACAACAACAACCACAGTCACTACCACCACCACAACAACAACAACTACCACTATCACTACCACCACCACCACAACAACAACAACCACAGTCACTACCACCACCACCACCACAACAATCACAACAACCACTATCACTACCAACACAACAACAACAACAACCACAGTTACTACTAACACCTCCACAACAACAACTACCACTATCACTACCAACACAACAACAACAACAACCACAGTTACTACTAACACCTCCACAACAACAACTACCACTATCACTACCAACACAACAACAACAACAACCACTATCACTATATACCACCACCACCACAACAACAACAACTACCACTATCACTACCAACACAACAACAACAACAACCAGTCACTACTACCACCACAACAACAACAACCACTATCACTACCAACACAACAACAACCACTATCACTACTACCACCACCACAACAACCACTATCAAGTACAACACAACAACAACAACCACTATCACTACTACCACCACCACCAAACAACAACAAACTATCACTAATACCACCACCACAACAACAACAACTACCCACCACCACAACAACAACCACAGTCACTGCTACCACCACCACAACAACAACTACCACTATCACTACCAACACAACAACAACAACAACCACTATCACAATACCACCACAACAACACAACAATAACCACTATCAGTACCAACACAACAACAACAGCAACCACTATCACTACTACCACCACCACAACAACAACTACCACCATCACGCAGACACAACCTTGTATGTTTTTAATTTAAAATTTGAGACATGATGGCTAAGCTGTGCATATCTAATGTGTAATACAAGTGGAACCTTTACTTTGATACATCTAAGTGTTCAACAGTGTTCAACAGTGTTCAACAGTGTTCAACAGTGTTCAACAGTGTTCAACAGTGTTCAACAGTGTTCAACAGTGTTCAACAGTGCTCATCAGTGTTCAACAGTGTTCAACAGTGTTCAACAGTGTTCAACAGTGCTCATCAGTGTTCAACAGTGTTCAAAAGTGTTCAACAGTGTTCAACAGTATTCAACAGTGTTCAACAGTGTTCAACAGTGTTCAACAGTGTTCAACAGTGTTCAACAGTGTTCAACAGTGCTCATCAGTGTTCAACAGTGTTCATCAATGTTCAACAGTGTTCAACAGTGTTCAACAGTGTTCAACAGTGTTCAACAGTGCTCATCAGTGTTCAACAGTGCTCATCAGTGTTCAACATTGTTCAACAGTGTTCAACAGTGTTCAACAGTGTTCAACAGTGTTCAACAGTGCTCATCAGTGTTCAACAGTGTTCAACAGTGTTCAACAGTGTTCAACAGTGTTCAACAGTGTTCAACAGTGTTCAACAGTGTTCAACAGTGTTCAACAGTGTTCAACAGTGTTCATCAGTGTTCAACAGTGTTCAACAGTGTTCAACAGTGTTCAACAGTGTTCAACAGTGTTCAACAGTGCTCATCAGTGTTCAACAGTGTTCAACAGTGTTCAACAGTGTTCATCAATGTTCAACAGTGTTCAACAGTGTTCAACAGTGTTCATCAATGTTCAGCAGTGTTCAACAGTGTTCAACAGTGTTCAACAGTGTTCAACAGTGTTCAACAGTGCTCATCAGTGTTCAACAGTGTTCAACAGTGTTCAACAGTGTTCATCAATGTTCAACAGTGTTCAACAGTGCTCATCAGTGTTCAACAGTGTTCAACAGTGTTCAACAGTGTTCATCAATGTTCAACAGTGTTCAACAGTGTTCAACAGTGTTCAACAGTGTTCATCAATGTTCAACAGTGTTCAACAGTGTTCAACAGTGTTCAACAGTGTTCAACAGTGTTCAACAGTGTTCATCAATGTTCAACAGTGTTCAACAGTGTTCAACAGTGTGTGGTTGTGTCGTTAACACACAGGCAGAGTTACCTCATCTCCTCTAACTGAATGTAAATTTTTTTAATGGCAGTTACGTGATACGTAGGCAGATACTTCATTAAAATAATATTTTCCCTCAGTGAGTTTTAACAAGAAACTTGATGATGTTCTGAGTGAACCTAAGTTACTTTTAATAAAAGTTTGCTCAATCTAGGTGTCCTTGATTTATTATTATTCTTTACTGCTCAGTTTCTACCCTTGATCATTGTCCACTCTTAATACGTGGGTTAATTTAAGTTTAAAAAATGTCTCTTTACCCTTCAAAAAATTCTAAATATTTTTTTTTCACCTGCTACGTGTTGTAAATAAATTGAAAAAACAAAGTGGCTGACAGTGTCAGTTCTAAGATGGCCGCCGCTGACCGACCATGGAAGATGTCAGGCTAAAACAAAATAAAGGCTAAAATCATGGCAGGTCGACGGAAAAACAGTGAGCATTGTCCACAATGTTCTCATCATTGTTGATAATGAGCTCATCATTGTTGATAATGAGCTCATCATTGTGGACAATGATCTCATCATTGTTGATAATGAGCTCATCATTGTTGATAATGAGCTCATCATTGTGGACAATGATCTCATCATTGTTGATAATGAGCTCATCATTGTTGATAATGAGCTCATCAAATGTGGACAATGATCTCATCATTGTTGATAATGAGCTCATCATTGTTGATAATGAGCTCATCATTGTTGATAATGAGCTCATCATTGTGGACAATGATCTCATCATTGTTGATAATGAGCTCATTATTGTGGACAGTGAGCTCATCATTGTGGACAGTGAGCTCATCATTGTGGACAGTGAGCTCATCATTGTAGACAGTGAGCTCATCATTGTGGACAGTGAGCTCATCATTGTGGACAATGATCTCATCATTGTTGATAATGAGCTCATCATTGTTGATAATGAGCTCATCATTGTTGATAATGAGCTCATTATTGTGGACAGTGAGCTCATCATTGTGGACAGTGAGCTCATCATTGTGGACAGTGAGCTCATCATTGCTAATAACGAGTTCAGTGACCTCACTCTACGTCACATTTGTAAGAGAGGAGAGTCAGATGAGAGAACTGGTGACTCACTGCAACAATACCAGAGACCTCCGCCCTAAACCTTGATTGTAAGGCAAATTAGATAATTAAAACCTTGTCTAAGATTTTAGTTTATACAGTTAAGCTGAGCTAGGATTGTAAGTGTAAGTAGCTTAAGTAACGACACTGTCGTTCTCTATGGACATACAACTTGACACCACAGGTGCCATGCCCCGTGGGAGGCCTGCACTCTCTGTCTCTAAAAGGTAACCCCGCGGGTCAGCTGTATTATTGCGAGAGAATAGAACGTATGATAAATCCAGGATCATTTCATGACTCTTAAGCTACCGGAGCGAGTATTAGAGACTTATTAATGGTATTCGGATGGGAGAGACATCTCGAAAACTTCATGACAAAGAATAACTCCGTACGACTTCACAACGGATCCAAAGGTAAGCCGTCATTGTACCTCAGGTGTTAGAATTTGGGCAAATCTGTATTGTACACATATTTTTATTGTTTACATTGTGAGCAGCAGAGTTGGAATCTTTTAGACCTCGCCAAGAATATTCAACCAGTTGCTCACTGGTAACAGCCTTTTGGAAGAGGAAATTTCCATATAATGACTAAATATGAGATGGCTGGTGTTTAGTGTGGATTTGACGAAGTGATTAATTTACTGTCAGTCAAGGTAGATCCTCTCTTTTCACGACAATTCTGGAGCCAGATTCAACTGGCGCCAGAATGGTCGAGATGCATAAGGTCTTCTGAAGATAAACACAAAGCAGATTTCATATTCACTTTCTTCTTTGACACTTCATTGATAAATATCATCACTGGTATGGTGGCGAGAAAGAAGCAGTGTGCATGAATATGACCTCGTTGGAGCATCATCGACAGAATGATTGGGCAGCTTGAGTTTTCCTTCTGTTTCAAGAGGAAAGACAAAGCTAAGTTCATCTGCTGTCAGGGTTGTTCTTGACACAACCACTGAAGTGTCCAGAACACAACTTTCTCTTGACGAGGTGATAAGAGTTTTTTTCGGGACAAAAACATGTTGAGAAAGGCCGATAAGCCTGAGTTAACCCAAGTCACTGAAGCCATTGTAACAAGATACCAAGTGCAGCTACATCAAATGCTATCCTAGACCAGACCACGGGGCATCTCGCTTCACATGGTGAGGGTCCGAGTTCGATTCCCGGCAAAGGGGGGAAACATTGGGCGGGTTTCCTTACAACGGTTGTCCATGTTCACTCATCAGTAATACTGGGCACCTGGGTGTTAGTCAACTGGTGTGGGTCGCATCCTGGAACAAAACTGACCTATTTTACCCGAAATGCTCTGCATAACAAGCGGCTTTCTAAATAGTAGTATGTCATTGATGTCAGCAAGACCTGTACACCTTGTACATATACTTGTAGAAATAAAGATATTATTAATAATATTATTATTATTATTATTATATTATTATTATTATTATTATTATTATGATATTATTATTATTAATTATTATTATACTATGAAGATATGTTCCTGAACGAAGGTTCCTTACTGTGCTGTGCCTGACTGGAAAGGGAACGATGACCTATGGTACAAATAGGTAAGGCACATGGGCAGTCAACGGTTGTGTTTGACGGGTAGGGGCAGTCCTCGATAAACTTTAGGATAACACACGCAGAAACGGGACAAACTACGATATTATTCTGTCTTGAATACTTGTCACGAGACTTTCTGATTCAAGGCTTGCTCTAGATTTTGAAAAATTGCATTTGTGGTCACAAGTTGCCTATGTAACCTTCCTGAGTGGTAGAAAAATTACTAGTATGACAATCTATTGTGGCTAGCTGGTCCGTTGACTAACGCGACGGTCTGGAGATTTAGAGACACTCTGAAACGCGGATTCTACCCCGCCCGTGTATGGTTTGTTTACAATCGTGTCATTACGATTTCGTGAGGTCATGTTAGATTTTGAAATTGTTGGACCTCTGTCCACTAATCGTATGGTTATCATGGAATTATATTGTTAGTATTGTAACTGGACTTTGCTTTGGTTTAGATCCCGGTTTATCCACGCTTAGTGTGTCTGACGATCGTTATACTCTCTTTGGTCAAGGTGTTTTGATTACTGTTGACAATCGTAGTATCTGCTTGACTAAGAAATCTAATGGTCTAGTTGCTAGACGCGACTTGGCTTGAGTTTGAAGACTCTATGACCGCGGGTTCAATCCCGGCCGGGGGTATGGTTTATCTGTCTTGGATTGGTTATTTAGGGCGCCGTGGGTAATTGGATCCTGTGATCTCGTATATTTAGCCTGTATGTCATATATGCTCCACCTCGGTATAAACTGTAAATACACAATACCGTTTAGATATTTGAGTTGTGAGGGATAACTATGTTAGGTTCGCTAATAAGGACGATTTAATTCTTAATGTATTTAGATACAAATATTCCCGAGTGTATCAAACCAATTTTTAAGTAAAGTGCTTAAGCTTAACATAATATTCCTTCTTCATGAACTCATTTTGAAGGTTCGGGTTTACCTTCTGTGGCAAAACATTATTGTTGAAATTCTTATTGCGTCCTGTATACAGGTCTCTCATTGTGATTCGGACTGAGGACTCCACTGCAATGACGCATGTACATACGTAGTAGTATGCAAGTAAATATTATACGTACGGATGTACGTACGTATAGTACGTTAGTTTCCCCTGCTAACACCCCACCTGACCCAAGGTTTTTGTAGTCTCCCATGCTAACACCTTACCCCAGGTTCTTGTTAGTCTCCCCTGCCCTCACTTTACCCCAGGTGCTTGTTAGTGTTCCCTGCTACCTGCCTAGGTCGAGGTGTTAGCAGTAAGAGTGTTGCATGTGTAGTTATCAGTGATGATAATATAAGGTCAACATTGTCTTAACACTCATTGGACTGGTGCCAGAGATGAAGGTTGTCAATACTAGTGGGAAGGTTAATCAGATTAGGGTCGCCACCACAACCACCATTCCACTACCACCACCAACACTACCACCATTCCACTACCACAACCAACACTATAATTTCCGCAGCAATTGTCACCCCCGACCCTACCGCCACCACCCCAGCCTCACCAAACCCACCACCACCACAGCCAACACCTCTCCAATAACAAAGCCACCACCTCTCCAATAACAAAGCCACCATCGCCTACCAACAACTGCAACATCACTATCACCACCAACACTACCACTATTAAATCACCACCACCACTACAATCACTACATTACCACAATCACCAAGACCACTATCACACACACACACACGGCTACCAACCCTACACCCACCACCCAGGTTATCACCTATTCAGATGCGACTGACTAAACAGGCAACAAGAGAGGTAGGGGGGTTGGCCTGTGCGTCACATTATTATTATTATTATAATCATGGGGAGCGCTAAACCCATCCTGTACGTCAAAGAGTCGCCCGTTTGTTCAGAACTACTAAACACCTAAATGTTGTAGTTGAAATTTTGGCAGTAAAGATCGGAAACCAAAACCTTGTCATTTTGGTTGTATACAAGCCTCCGGATGTAACTTCCCAGCAATTCCAGAAGAAGCTTTTGAAAATTGACCACTGTCTGAAAAATCTCCCAACTCCTGCCCCAGACATCTTGCTACTGGAGGATTTCAACTTGAGACACCTAAAATGGAGGAATGTAGCAAATAATGTTTTAGCAGAGATCACCCCGGGAAGCAGCTATGATGAAAATTCACACACACATGAGCTATTAAATCTCTGCACCAAATTCACCTTAAAGCAGCAAATAATAGAGCCAACAAGACTAGAAAATACGCTGTACCTCATCTTCACTAACAACGACGATCTGATACGTAATATAACCGTATTAAAGACAATACACTCAGATCGCACCATAATAGAGGTACAGATATGTATGCACAGGGCTCCTAATCAGCAAAATGTGATCAGCTATGAGGGTGTCTTCACAAAATTCAGCTTTAATAACAAAAACATACCATAGGAACAAATCACCCATGTCCTAAATGAAAGAAGTTGGGAAGATATCCTAAACAACATGAATCCGAACCTTTGCCTAGAAAAAATTATCTCTGTGGCACTTGAGGTCTGCTCAAGGCACATTCCATTAAGAAAGAGAAAAAGAAGAAGTAAACTAGAAAGAGAGAGATGCGCCCTATACAGGTGAAGGCGACGAATCATAGAGCTGCTGAGAGAGACCAGAATATCTGAAATACAAAGGGAAGCACTGGTCAGAGAAATGGTGAATATTGAACTTAAGCTTAAGGAATCCTACAGGAGACAAGAATCTCAGGAAGAACTTTAAGCCATAGAAGAATCTGAGAGAAACCCAAAATACTTCTTCTCTTATGAAAAATCTGAAGGGAAAACAACATCCAGTATTGGATCCTTGCTCAGACGAGATGGGACCTACACAAACAACAGCAAAGAATTGCGTGAGACACTAAAGTCCCAATACGACTCAGTGTACAGCAAGCCACTAACTAGACTAAGGGTCGACAATCTAAATTATTTTTTTTTTATGACCGAGACCCAACATTTGGTCATTTGAAAAATCTCTGATATTATCCTAACACCACAAGATTTCGAAAAGGCCATTAATGATATGCCCATGCACTCTGCCCCAGGCCCGGACTCATGCAACTCCGTGTTCATCAAGAACTGCAAAAAAAACCTGCCATATGCCTTCAGCATTCTATGGAGAAAGAGCATGGACACAGGGGTCATCGCAGTCACTATAACAACAGACATAGCCCCACTACACAAAGGTGGCAGTAAAGCAGCAAAGAACTACAGACCGATAGTGCTAACATCCCATATAAAAATCTCTGAAAGGGTTCTAAACAGCAAGATCGCCAACCACCTAGATTCCCATCAATTACACAACCTGGATGCTTTAGAGAATAAACAAAATGCAGATGTAGTATACACAGACTTTGTGAAAGCCTTCAACAAGTGCAACCACAGTTGTTAGATGGATCTATAACTTCCTAACAAATGGAACACAAAGAGTACTAGTAAACAGTGTAAAGTCTGAGGCGGCTACAGCGAAAAGCTCTCTTCCACAAGGCGCAGTACTCGCTTCGATCCTGTTCCTCATCCTCATATCTGACATAGAGATGTAATCCATAGCTCCGTGTTTTCTTTTGCGGATGACACTCGAATTACCATGTTAGTGACCTCCATCGAAGACACCGCAAGACTCCAAAAGGCCTTCAACCAAATCTTTAAATGGGCCACAGAAAACAATATGAAGTTCAATGACGAGGAATTTCAACTACACAGATACGGAAAACTTGAGGAAATGAAAACTGTGTCAAAGTATACAACAAATTCTAGCCACAAAATAGACCGAAAAACTAATGTGAACGACCTGGGAGTGATAATGTCAGAGGATCTCACCCTGAAAGACCACAACATTGTATCAACCTCATCTGCGAGAAAAAGGATAGGATGGATAATGAGAACCTTCAAAACAAGGGACGCAAAGCCCATGATGGTTCTCTTCAAATCGCTTGTTCTTTCTAGGCTGGGATTTCTGCTGTACACTAACTGCCCCCTTCAAGACTGGCGAAATTGCTGACCCGGAGAATGTACAGAGAACTTTCATTGCACACATAAGCACCTGAATTAGTGAGAATGGATGAAGTTCCTTGATTTGTATTCCCTGGAACTCAGGTGAGAAAGATACACTTGATAATACACTTGGAATATCCTAGAGGGATTAGTACCAGACTTGCACACGAAAATCACTCCCAACGCAAGCAAAAGCCTCGGCAGGTGATGCAACATTCCCCCAATGAAAAGCAGGAGTGCCACATGTACACTAAGAGACAACACATTATGTGTCAGGGGCCCAAGATTGTTCAACTGCCTCCCACTATACATAAAGCCTGTCCAGAAAGCACTGGACAGGTACCTAAAGTCAGTACCTGATCAGCAGGGCTGTGGGTCTGACGTCGGTTTACGTGCAGCCAGCAGTAACAGCCTGGTTGATCAGACCCTGATTCACCACTGACTTCCACAGCAGGCGTCTACACCATCCCCTGTGGATTCTGTTCCAAGGAATATGTAGACGAAACAGGCAGAGATCTTGCTGTTCACCTGAACGAGCATCGAAATGCCAGTAACAGAGACGATTTAAGGTACGCCTGTGTCCTCCACAGAGACTCCACGAGGCATTTGATGAACTGGGATGAGGCACAACCCGTTCTCACCGAACAAGATCTTAGATGCCGACGGTGTCTAGAAGCCTCGCTAATCGCCATCACCGATACAGTAGAACGTAACACTGGAAACCACAAAATTTCTAAAACATTAGTATACATGATACTCAAGGAGGCTAAGTACCACCTACCCAGCAACACAGGAGTCACATGATCTCATCGTCTACCCGTCCTCATCCCAACATGACATTCTTCAGGTCACCGTGCGTCACTCACACCTCACTCTCTGCCTATATATAATGTCTTTCAACCTCTGTATGATAGAAGTGATCAAGGTCCCAGGACCGAAACGTTTTCTAATAAATATGTCCTAATCTTTTCTTGCGTGTTTTTCTAAACCAACCACTGCAACTACGCACCAGCACTACAACACAACCAGTGAAAAGGCGGGGCCAGAAGCTTGGACTCGACCCCTGCAACCTCAACTAGGTGAGTATAACAGCAGTACTACAACACACAACGACCACCACCATAATACACAACCATCACCACCACTACACACCACTACAACAAAACTCAACTATCTTTACTACACACAACACCACCACAACACAACCACAACACAGCCACACACACACACCGCCACAACACACACCGCCCAAACACACAACCACAACACACCGCCACCACACCCCACCACCACAACACACAACCACCACCACAACACAACCACCACCACAACGCACAACCACAACACACAACCACCACCACAACACACAACCACCACCACAACAGATTCAGGGAAGGAAGTAAGCCACGAGAGAGAGGGGTGGGTTGATTGCATTTTCTTAGACTGCAAGAAGGCCTTCGATACAGTTCCTCATAAGAGATTAGTGCAAAAGCTGAAGGACCAGACACGCATAACAGGAAGGGCACTGAATGGATCAGGGAGTACCTGACAGGGAGGCAACAACGAATCATAGTACGTGATGGGGTGTTATAATTGGTACCTGTGACGAGCGGGTTCCCACAAGAATCAGTCCTAGGACCAGTGCTGTTTTTGGTATATGTGAATGACATGACGGAAGGGATAAATTCAGAAGTGTCCCTGTTTGCAGATGATGTAATGTTAATGGGGAGAATTAAATCGGATGAGGATCAGGCAGGACTACAAAGAGACCTGGACGGGTTGTAAGCCTGGTCCAACAATTGCAAAGTCATGACGATCGGGGAAGGACAAAGAAGACCGCAGAGTATAGGCTAGGTGGCCATAGACTGCAAACCTCACTCAAGGAAAAGGATCTTGGGGTGAGTATAATACCGAGCACATCTCCTGAGGCGCACATCAACCAGATAACTGCTGCAGGATATGGGAGCAGGATACAGCGCTCCAATACTTCAGTAAGAAATCGTTCAAGACTCTGTACACCGTGTACTTCAGGCCTATACTGGAGTGGAGTATGAAGCACCAGTTTGGAACCTACACGTGGTCAAGCACGTCAAGAAATTAGAGAAAGTGCAAAGGCTTGCAACAAGACTAGTTCCAGAGCTAAGGGGAATGCCTTACGAAGAAAGGTTTAGGGAAATAGGCCTGAGGACACTGGAGGACAGGAGGGTTAGGAGACATGATAACGACATACAAAATACTGCGTGGAATCGACAAGGTGGACAGAGACAGGATGTTCCAGAGATGGGACAAATAAACAAGGGTTCACAATTGGAAATTGAGGACTCAGATAAGTCAAAGAGATGTAAGGAAGTATTTCTTTGGTCATAGAGTTGTCAGGAAGTGGAATAGTCTGGCAAGTGATGTAGTGGAGGCAGGAACCATACATAGCTTTAAGACGAAATTTGATAAAGCTCATGGAGCAGGGAGAGAGAGGACCGTAGCAATCACTGAAGAGGCGGGGCCTGGATCTATGACTCGACCCCTGCAACCACAAATAGGTGGGTACAACACAACCACAACACATAACTACCACCATAACACAACCACCACCATAACATACAACCACCACCTCAACATACAACTACCACCACATCATATAATCACAACAACAACCACAACCACCACCAAAACACTCAACCACCACCACAACATAACAACCACCACCCTTAAACACAATCACCACCACAACATACAACCACCTCCACGACACACTACCACCACAACACAACCAGCACCACAACATACAACCACCACCACAACACAACCACCACCATAACATCCATCCATCACCATAACATAAAACCACCACCTCTACACATCGTCACCACCACCACATAACATACAACTATCACCACCACCACAACACAACCACCACTACAAATGACCACCACATAACAACTGCTAACAACTAGTTTCAGCCAGAGTAAAGCGCTATTAAAGCCTCACAGGTAGCGACTACACGCTACTTCTCACGCCACTTGAGTACACTTAGGGAGCGTGTCAGTGTGTTTTATGCGCCGGGTACACCAGCACACCCAGCAGGCTTGGCACTGTGCGTCGTGCTCCCGGTACACCAGCACACCCAGCAAGCTTGGCACTGTGTACTGGCTAGTTGTGGTGGTAGGTACCAAGGTTCTCACTCCCAAAGGATGGTTCTCTTCCTGCTCGTGTTGTTGATCTTGTTGGCAGGAAGCAGCGAATTCTGAGTACAGTTAGATAGCCAGTCATTTTCCCGATTAAAAGCCGGAGAATCTGGTATTCATTGCTCCTTGAATTGAAAAACCCACCTACCTGGTGGGTTTTCCGGGAGTCAACGCCCCTGTGGCTCAGTCCTTGAACAGCCCTCCCGGCTGATCAGGGCCTGATCAACCAGGCTGTTACTGCTGGCCGCACGTAATTCAACTTATGAACCACAGCCCGGCTGATCGGGTACTGACTTAAGGTGTGTTCTTCAAGTTAAGAGGCGCATCAGTTCCCCTGTCTTCTAATAATATGTTATTTTCTCCTATAATCTACCTTATCCATAATTATTATCACATTTGCTTTGTCTGCTTTCGTAAGGTAAAGTCCAGGATCTTTCTTTAATTCATGGTGTAACTTAACTAATCTTTGAGGACAGTTGTGTCGAGCTTTGCTCCGACCTCTCCAACACAATTGTCCTCATAGATTAGTTAAGTTATACCATGAATTAAAGAAAGATCCTGGACTTTACCTTACGAACACAAAGCAAATGCGATAATAATTATGAACAAGGTAGATTATAAGGGAAAAATAATATTATTATAAGACCGGGGAACTGACGTGCCTGTTAAGTACATAGTGCGTGGTGAAACATCACCTGTAGCGATTGTTTACACAGTTATGGTCTGTTTAGTAGTTGCTGAAGCTGTGTGGCTTCCTGAGGTGCTGTGCGTGGCAGTATATACGAACAGTGACGTCAGTGTGAGGCAGCAGTTGGCAGGGCCAGGCTGTGATGTAGCTCCCGTCCTACGTGTGCACGTGAGGTGGTAGAGCCAAGACAAGAGGTCCTTGTTTCTTTATTATGGGGGAACAGGTTCTGGACAGACAGACAGACAAGACCGAGTCTTCTCTGTTGGTGGACCAGCTACGACTAATTATTAATGTCAACTTTCACCAGCATAGATTTTATCTTGATGTCTCATAGTTGTGTTACATATTATAATGGTTCCTCCCTCCCCTGGAATGTTATTCCCCTACCTTCACCTTATACAAGTGTTTTACCAACAACTGTACTTCTCATTCTTTCATTTATGGTTTTAAAAATAATTCTGTTCGCCGATACTTATATATAATTTCTCCTGCATAATTTCCGCCATTATATAAATCACTGTTTATGAGGAGTATACGTGCTAATAAATGTATGTCGGGAGGTGGGATCCCGCACTTCCCTGGTGCGGCGGCGGTGGGGGCGGGGACGGGGGCGGGGTAGGGGGCGGGGACGGGTTCGGCAGCGGCAGCGGCAGCGGCAGCGGCAGCGCAGCGGCAGGAAGCGGCAGCGGCAGCAGCAGCAGCAGCAGCAGCAGCAGTGACCGCTGGCTCACCCCGGATGGTCACTGCTGCTGTGAGGTTGGCAGAACATACACTGAGAAAAACATAGAGAAGGAATTCAATTAAGGGATAAAGAGAGAGAGAAAAAAACAGACGTATGGAGATGTGAGAGAGAGGAGTGGGTCATCGTATAATTAAGATCCTCGTCATGTGAGTTTCCCCTGACGAATACATTAATAACAACAACAAAGAGAGAGAGCGGGAGGGGGTGAGACTTACTCAAGGACACAATTCCACCACAAACCGGCCAAGATGGCCGTCACAGGCGGCAGTAAACACAAGACAAACACACACACACACACACACACACACACACCTCTGTGACCCACAGTGCTGCTAAGGTGAAAGTCCAACTTCCAGAAGATAACCTTCCGTGGATGACTCGCCACAAGACCAGTGTTGAAGCACGCAGCACCACTCACCGTGTGGGTGCACACAGCACCACTCACCGTGTGGGTGCACACAGCACCACTCACCGTGTGGGTGCACACAGCACCACTCACCGTGTGGGTGCACACAGCACCACTCACCGTGTGGGTGCACGCAGCACCACTCACCGGTGGGTGCACACAGCACCACTCACCGTGTGGGTGCACACAGCACCACTCACCGTGTGGGTGCACGCAGCACCACTCACCGTGTGGGTGCACGCAGCACCACTCACCGTGTGGGTGCACGCAGCACAACTCACCGTGTGGGTGCACACAGCACCACTCACCGTTTTGGTGCACGCAGCACCACTCACAGTGTGGGTGCACGCAGCACAACTCACCGTGTGGGTGCACACAGCACCACTCACCGTGTGGGTGCACGCAGCCCACTCACCGTGTGGGTGCAGCATCACCACTCACCGTATAGGTGCATGCAGCACAATGTCACCGCTGGTGCTCGCAGCACCACTCACCTGTGGGTGCACGCAGCACCACTCACCGTGTGGGTCACGCAGCACCACTCACCGTGTGTCACACACACACTCACCGTGTGGTGCACGCCAGCAACAACTCACCGTGTGGTGCACGCAGCCAACTCACCGTGGGTGCACACAGAAACCACTCACCGTGTGGGTGCACGCAGCACATTCACCGTGTGGGGCACGCAGCACCACCACCGTAGGGTGCACGCAGCTCAGTCACCGGTGGGGTGCACGCAGCACACCACCGTGTGGGTGCACGCAGCACCATCGCACCGTGTGGTGCACGCAGCACCACTCCCGTGTGGTGCACGCAGCAAAACTCACCGTGTGGTGCACGCAGCACCATCACCGGTGGTGCAGCAGCACAACTCACCGTGTGGGTGCACCAGACACTCTACGTGTGGTGCCAAGCACCACTCACCGTGTGGTGCACGCAGCACAACTCACCGTGGTGCACGCAGGAAACTCACCGTGTGGGAGCACAAACAGCACCACTACCGTGTGGTGACGCAGCACCACTCACGTGTGGGTGCACGCATCACAATCCTCGCCGTGTGGGTGACGCAGCACCACTCACCGTGTGAGTGACAACACAGCACAACTCACCGTGTGGGTGCACGCAGCACCACTCACACGTGTGGGTGCACACAGCACAAGTCACTGTGGGTGCACAGCGCACAGTACACGTGTGGTGAAAACACACACAAGTCACGTGTGGGGCACACAGCACAATCACTGTGTGGTCACGCAGCACAACCACCGTGTGCGTGCAGCAATACCACACCGTGGGTCACACAGCATAACCACTCACGTGGTGCACGCACGCACCACGTGTGATGCACACAGCACCACTCACCGTGTGGGTGCACACAGCACCACTCACCGTGTGGGTGCACCAGCACACACTCACCGTGTGGGTGCACGCAGCACCACTCACCGTGTGGGTGCACACAGCACAACTCACCGTGTGGGTGCACGCAGCACAACTCACGTGTGGGTGCACGCAGCACCACTCACCGTGTGGGTGCACACAGCACAACTCACCGTGTGGGTGCACCAGCACCACTCACCTGTGGGTGCACCAGCACCACTCACCGTGTGGGTGCACGCAGCACAACTCACGTGTGGGTGCACCAGCACCACTCACCGTGTGGGTGCACGCAGCACCACTCACCGTGTGGGTGCACGCAGCACCACTCACCGTGTGGGTGCACCAGCACCACTCACCGTGTGGGTGCACCAGCACCACTCACCGTGTGGGTGCATGCAGCACCACTCACCGTGTGGGTGCACGCAGCACCACTCACCGTGTGGGTGCACGCAGCACCACTCACCGTGTGGGTGCACGCAGCACCACTCACCGTGTGGGTGCACGCAGCACCACTCACCGTGTGGGTGCACGCAGCACCACTCACCGTGTGGGTGCACGCAGCACCACTCACCGTGTGGGTGCACGCAGCACAACTCACCGTGTGGGTGCACACAGCACCACTCACCGTGTGGGTGCACGCAGCACCACTCACCGTGTGGGTGCACGCAGCACCACTCACCGTGTGGGTGCAGCAGCACCACTCACCGTAGTGGGTGCACGCAGCTCAAGTCACCGTGTGGGTGCACGCAGCACAACTCACCGTGTGGGTGCACGCAGCACCACTCACCGTGTGGGTGCACGCAGCACCACTCACCGTGTGGGTGCACGCAGCACAACTCACCGTGTGGGTGCACGCAGCACCACTCACCAGTGGGTGCACGCAGCACAACTCACCGTGTGGGTGCACGCAGCACCACTCACCGTGTGGGTGCACACAGCACCACTCACCGTGTGGGTGCACGCAGCACAACTCACCGTGTGGGTGCACGCAGCACAACTCACCGTGTGGGTGCACACAGCACCACTCACCGTGTGGGTGCACGCAGCACCACTCACCGTGTGGGTGCACGCAGCACAACTCACCGTGTGGGTGCACGCAGCACCACTCACCGTGTGGGTGCACGCAGCACAACTCACCGTGTGGGTGCACGCAGCACCACTCACCGTGTGGGTGCACACAGCACAAGTCACTGTGTGGGTGCACGCAGCACAAGTCACTGTGTGGGTGCACACAGCACAAGTCACTGTGTGGGTGCACACAGCACAAGTCACTGTGTGGGTGCACGCAGCACAACTCACCGTGTGGGTGCACGCAATACCACTCACCGTGTGGGTGCACACAGCACCACTCACCGTGTGGGTGCACGCAGCGCCACTCACCGTGTGGGTGCACACAGCACCACTCACCGTGTGGGTGCACACAGCACCACTCACCGTGTGGGTGCACGCAGCACCACTCACCGTGTGGGTGCACGCAGCACCACTCACCGTGTGGGTGCACACAGCACAACTCACCGTGTGGGTGCACGCAGCACAACTCACTGTGTGGGTGCACGCAGCACCACTCACCGTGTGGGTGCACGCAGCACAACTCACCGTGTGGGTGCACGCAGCACCACTCACCGTGTGGGTGCACACAGCACCACTCACCGTGTGGGTGCACGCAGCACAACTCACTGTGTGGGTGCACGCAGCACCACTCACCGTGTGGGTGCACGCAGCACCACTCACCGTGTGGGTGCACGCAGCACCACTCACCGTGTGGGTGCACACAGCACCACTCACCGTGTGGGTGCACACAGCACCACTCACCGTGTGGGTGCATGCAGCACCACTCACCGTGTGGGTGCACGCAGCACCACTCACCGTGTGGGTGCACGCAGCACCACTCACCGTGTGGGTGCACGCAGCACCACTCACCGTGTGGGTGCACGCAGCACACACTCACCGTGTGGGTGCACGCAGCACCACTCACCGTGTGGGTGCACGCACACCACTCACCGTGTGGGTGCATGCAGCACAACTCACCGTGTGGGTGCACACAGCACCACTCACCGTTGGGTGCACACAGCACAATCACCGTGTGGGTGCACGCAGCACCACTCACCGTGTGGGTGCACGCAGCACCACTCACCGTGTGGGTGCACGCAGCACAACTCACCGTGTGGGTGCACGCAGCACCACTCACCGTGTGGGTGCACACAGCACCACTCACCGTGTGGGTGCACGCAAGCACCACTCACCGTGTGGGTGCACGCAGCACCACTCACCGTGTGGGTGCACACAGCACCACTCACCGTGTGGGTGCACGCAGCACCACTCACCGTGTGGGTGCACACAGCACCACTCACCGTGTGGGTGCACGCAGCACGACTCACCGTGTGGGTGCACGCAGCACCACTCACCGTGTGGGTGCACGCAGCACCACTCACCGTGTGGGTGCACGCAGCACCACTCACCGTGTGGGTGCACGCAGCACCACTCACCGTGTGGGTGCACGCACAGCCACTCACCGTGTGGGTGCACACAGCACCACTCACCGTGTGGGTGCACGCAGCACCACTCACCGTGTGGGTGCACCGTCCTTCTCTGCTTCAATATTCAGGTATCGTTACCTTCACTATTAAGAGTCAGTATAGTATATGATGACAATAAACAGAATAACCCATCATAAACTGCTGGTGGCAGCAGTGACTGCTCTGCCTGACTATCCCCTCAAGGGGGGTTCCTTGACGCTGGTCATGGGCTCTTGATCTAGGGAATTGGATCTGTGTGCCAGTTCCTTGAATTGAGCCAGAATGTCTCTCCATCCCCCCACATGCGCTGTATAATCCTACAGATTTAGCGCTCCTCCATGATTAAAATAATCTGCCGAACTATATCAACATTGTTGCCAAGTTTGAAGAATTAGAAGATGAAGGTGAAGATGAAAAAGAAGAAATATAAGAAGAAAAGTAGATGAAGATGAAGGTGAAGATGAAAAAAATAAGAATTGGAGAGAATGAATTGATTCGGTGGAATGGAATTAATTCTTTGTGGGTCTCCGTTTTCTGTTTACTATAAAAATATTTATTTCAGCTATAAATATTACCGTATTTATTAGCAAAATACCGTGTTATATTTGGTTAAATTTTCTTATCCAAAGTCTACCGTAATGTAGCCTAACTTAACCTAACGTAAATAATGTATAACGAGAAATTTGTGTGAAATCGTTTGAGAGAAAACAACAGTTGAAATAGAGGGAGTTGGCCAGGTATATGTTTACTTCCGGTGAGAAGTACTGGCTAAATAGTCATACTTTCATACAATAACTATGAACGCTTCTTCTGACTGTCTTGAAAATATTAGATGATGCATTCTGTAAGAAGGATGATGTCCCGTAAGTTTACTCTGACAAGCTGCAAATTTGAAAATTTACAAATTAAAAAAAAATGGAATTGTGAGATTCAGATCAATTTCTCGAGAATGCCTTTTCATATCGGCTTCAAACATCCATCATTATGATACACTGGTTTCCTTGGTATAGAGTGGAGAATGAAACCCAGAATTGACACGTAAGGGAGAAAAAAAAAAGTCGGATTATTATTTTTAAACAGTATTGCTGAGTGACTGCCTTAATTGTTGAAACAGCACACTGCTGTGACAGCTAGCCCCTGGCGGGGCCAGGAGCTATGACCGACCCATGAAAAACCCAAAAAATGGGAGTAATACAGCCGTGTGGGGGAAAGTGACGTTTCCCCAAAGTGGAGAGAAAGCGCAAAGCCCAAGGTTCAAAGTGGTGAGCAAAAAAGGGTAAATTACAGAGCCAGAAAAAAAAAAAAAAAATACTAAAAACAAAATGTGGAAAATGTAAAAAGCATCGAGGGGCTGCCTGTACATGACATTTTGAAACCACAAAATGAAAATGTAAATATCCGCCGAGAAAGAAAAAATAAGGGGGATGTGCGGAGAAATTTTTTTTTATAAATTTTTAAATATATTTTTATATATTTTATTTATAAATATATATATATATAAAATAATATATATATATATATATTATTTATTTTATATTTTATATATTTTTTTTAAAATATATATATTATTATATATATTTATTATATAGTTTAAATAAAATTATATATTAAAAATTATATTTTTTTTTAAATATTATTTTTTTAAAATATTATATATATAATATTTTTTATATTTATTAATTTTTTTAAAATTTTTTTAAATTATATATATTTATATATTAAAATTTTTATATTTAATATATATATTATATATATTATAATATAATATATATATTATATATATATTTATATTTATTTTATAAATATATTATATAATTTATATATATTTTTTTAATATATATATATTATTATATATTTATTTTTTATTATATTTTAAAATATATATATATATATATAAAAATTTTAATTATATATTATATATATTTTTTATATATATAATAATTATATAAAAATTTATAATTTTTTGTGTGTGTGTGTGTGTGGTGGGTGTGTGTGTGGTGTGTGTGTGTGTGTGTGTGTGGGCAATAAGATCACGGAACGGTGATTTCAAAATATGCAAAACAACCACCCCTGAAAGATGAGAAATTCCAAGCGCTTTCGTGCTACCCATTATAAGGGGAGAAAAAGTTAGCATGGAAAAAGTTTTTAAAAAGAGAAGTGTGCAGGGGGGAAGAGTTTTGGGAGAAAAAATAGAGGTTAAGAGAGTGGTGAAGAAATGAAAAAAGAGAGCAAATGAGAGAGTGGGTGAGATGTTATCAAAAAATTTTGTTGAAAATAAGAAAAAGTTTTGGAGTGAGATTAACAAGTTAAGAAAGCCTAGAGAACAAATGGATTTGTCAGTTAAAAATAGAAGAGGAGAGTTATTAAATGGAGAGTTAGAGGTATTGGGAAGATGGAGGGAATATTTTGAGGAATTGTTAAATGTTGATGAAGATAGGGAAGCTGTGATTTCGTGTATAGGGCAAGGAGGAATAACATCTTGTAGGAGTGAGGAAGAGCCAGTTGTGAGTGTGGGGGAAGTTCGTGAGGCAGTAGGTAAAATGAAAGGGGGTAAGGCAGTCGGCATTGATGGGATAAAGACAGAAATGTTAAAAGCAGGTGGGGATATAGTTTAGGAGTGGTTGGTGCAATTATTTAATAAATGTATGGAAGAGGGTAAGGTACCTAGGGATTGGCAGAGAGCATGCATAGTTCCTTTGTATAAAGGCAAAGGGGATAAAAGAGAGTGCAAAAAATTATAGGGGGATAAGTCTGTTGAGTATACCTGGTAAAGTGTATGGTAGAGTTATTATTGAAAGAATTAAGAGTAAGACGGAGAAGAGGATAGCAGATGAACAAGGAGGCTTTAGGAAAGGTAGGGGGTGTGTGGACCAGGTGTTTACAGTGAAACATATAAGTGAACAGTATTTAGATAAGGCTAAAGAGGTCTCTGTGGCATTTATGGATTTGGAAAAGGCGTATGACAGGGTGGATAGGGGGGCATTGTGGCAGATGTTGCAGGTGTATGGTGTAGGAGGTAGGTTACTGAAAGCAGTGAAGAGTTTTTACGAGGATAGTGAGGCTCAAGTTAGAGTATGTAGGAAAGAGGGAAATTATTTCCCAGTAAAAGTAGGCCTTAGACAAGGATGTGTGATGTCACCGTGGTTGTTTAATATATTTATAGATGGGGTTGTAAGAGAAGTAAACGCGAGGGTATTGGCAAGAGGCAAAGAGTTAAAAGATAAAGAATCACACATAAAGTGGGAGTTGTCACAGTTGCTCTTTGCTGATGACACTGTGCTCTTGGGAGATTCTGAAGAGAAGTTGCAGAGAATGGTGGATGAATTTGGTAGGGTGTGCAAAAGAAGAAAATTGAAAGTGAATACAGAAAAGAGTAAGGTTATGAGGATAACAAAAAGATTAGGTGATGAAAGATTGGATATCAGATTGGAGGGAGAGAGTATGGAGGAGGTGAATGTATTCAGATACTTGGGAGTGGACGTGTCAGCGGATGGGTCTATGAAAGATGAGGTGAATCATAGAATTGATGAGGGGAAAAGGGTGAGTGGTGCACTTAGGAGTCTGTGGAGACAAAGAACTTTGTCCTTGGAGGCAAAGAGGTGAATGTATGAAAGTATAGTTTTACCAACGCTCTTATATGGGTGTGAAGCATGGGTGATGAATGTTGCAGCGAGGAGAAGGCTGGAGGCAGTGGAGATGTCATGTCTGAGGGCAATGTGTGGTGTGAATATAATGCAGAGAATTCGTAGTTTGGAAGTTAGGAGGAGGTGGGGTTTACCAAAACTTTGTTTGAGGGTGGGGGAAGGGTTGTTGAGGGGTTCGGACATGTAGAGAGAAGGGAGCGAAACAAAAATGACTTCAAGAGTTTATGTGTGTGGAAGGAAGGCGGGTAGGGGTCGGCCTAGGAAAGGTTGGGGGGGGGTTTAAAAGGGGTTTTGTGTGCGGGGGTTGGGTTTCCAGCAGGCCTGCGTGAGCGTGTTTTGATGGGGATGGGACAAATGGTTTTTAATATTGATGTGCTGTTGGTGTGTGGCAAAATAAAATTTATAAAAAGGGTTCGGGAAACCCGGGAGGCGGATTGAGTCCTGGAGATGGGAAAATCAGTGCCTGCACTGAAGGAGGGGTGTTATTTTTGAGTTTAAAAACTGTTCCGCAGTGGTTCCCAAAACTTTTTCGCTTTTTACCCCCAATTTTTAAATGCCCATAAAGCATTTTCCCCCTTTTACAAAATGTTGTTATTTTTGAATTATTGGCTAAACGTGAACGTATACAGCCTGCATACTCGTAATCCTGCAAAAAAATTGAAAAGTAAGAACCCCACATACTTATATTTTAAAAATTTAAAAATAGTAAATTCACGTAACGGGGTAAATACTAAATATATCTGCACAGGGCGTACACATAATACCGCTTATGTCTACCTGGTGATGCTCACAGATAAAATGACAGTGTGAAATGAGGCAGCCTCAGGAAGTGAGTGACGCATACTGGACAGGTCGATCTGGGCTACTGAGTGACTTTTGTCCTGAAGCATATTTGTCAAAATACTTTTGGGTTTCCACACACATTAGCTATATATTTCTTCTTTTCTAATATGTATATTAGTTTTTGATGTTATTGTTATTTAGGTTAACTTTATAACTTACTTATAATAGGTTTACTTTACAACTTTATATACTAAGACAAAGTTAACAATAATCCTCATACCGGGTACCGCATTGTTTTTTGATTTTCAGAATTCATAACTTTTTTTTCTGTCACCCTCCATTACCCCCAAAAATGGTTTAAATTACCCCAGGGCTAATTTACCCCAGTTTGGGAACCACTGGTAGTGTAAAGCACCCTTCTGGCAAGACAGTGATGGAGTGAATGATGGTGAAGTTTTTCTTTTTCGGGCCACCCTGCCTTGGTGGGAATCGGCCAGTGTGATAATAAACAAAATAATAAATAAATAAATAAATATATATATATATATATATATTATATATATATATATATATATATATTATATATATATATATATATATATATATACAATATATATATATATATATATATATATTATATATATATATATATATATATATTTATATATATATATATATATATATATATATATATATATAGCCTAACCTAACTAAGTATATTTTAGATTTGTTTACAATAATTTGATACTAAACAAACACAGTGAAATATATTTTTTACATTAGGTTCAGAATGATTTTGGCGAAATTATTGCATACAAAAATTTTAGCTTGTCTTATATGGCAAGATCCCCTCAAGGAAGGTTCCTTGATGTTGGTGAGGGGCTCTTGATTTAGGGAATTGGATCTGTGCCCCAAAGTTCCCGAATTAAGCCTGAATGCCTTCCACATCCCCCCCCCCAGGCGCTGTATAATCCTCCGGGTTTAGCGCTTCCCCCTTGATTATAATAATAATAATAATTATATGGCAAGATGAGCGTTGCTATTTAAGCCAAGATCGCAAGTTCTGCCTATTCGGCACGACTTTTATATATATATATATATTATATATATATATATATATATATATATATATATATATATATATATATATATATAGTAGGTAGGTAGACAGCAACCACCCAGAGAAATACTACCGTCCTGCCAGATGACTGTGAAACAGAAACCTGTAACTGTTTTGCATGACGGTAGGATTGCTGGTTTCTTTTTCTGTCTCATAAACACGCTAAGATAACAGGGATATCTTTGCTACTCCTACTTACACTTTGGTCACACTTCACAGACACGCACATGCATATATATATACATACATCTAGGTTTTTCTCCTTTTTCTAAATAGCTCTTGTTGTTCTTTATTTCTTCTTTTGTCCATTGGGAAGTGGAAAAGAATCTTTCCTCCGTAAGCCATGCGTGTCGTATGAGGCGACTAAAATGCCGGGAGCAATGGGCTAGTAACCCCATCTCCTGTAGATATTTACTAAAAAAGAGAAGAAGAAAAACTTTATAAAACTGGGATGCTTGAATGTGCGTGGATGTAGTGTGGATGACAAGAAACAGATGATTGCTGATGTTATGAATGAAAAGAAGTTGGATGTCCTGGCCCTAAGCGAAACAAAGCTGAAGGGGGTAGGGGAGTTTCGGTGAGGGGAAATAAATGGGATTAAATCTGGAGTATCTGAGAGAGTTGGAGCAAATGAAGGGGTAGCAGTAATGTTGAAGGATCAGTTATGGAAGGAGAAAAGAGAATATGAATGTGTAAATTCAAGAATTATGTGGATTAAGGTAAAGGTTGGATGCGAAAAGTGGGTCATAATAAGTGTGTATGCACCGGGAGAAGAGAGGAATGTAGATGAGAGAGAGAGATTTTGGGAGATGTTAAGTGAATGTATAGGAGCATTTGAACCAAGTGAGAGTAATTGTGGTAGGGGATCTGAATGCTAAAGTAGGAGAAACTTTTAGAGAGGGTGTGGTAGGTAAGTTTGGGGTGCCAGGTGTAAATGATAATGGGAGCCCTTTGATTGAACTTTGTATAGAAAGGGGTTTAGTTATAGGTAATACATATTTTAAGAAAAAGAGGATAAATAAATATACAAGATATGATGTAGTGCGAAATGACAGTAGTTTGTTGGATTATGTATTGGTAGATAAAAGACTGTTGAGTAGACTTCAGGATGTACATGTTTATAGAGGGGCCACAGATATATCAGATCACTTTCTAGTTGTAGCTACACTGAGAGTAAAAGGTAGATGGGATACAAGGAGAATAGAAGCATCAGGGAAGAGAGAGGTGAAGGTTTATAAACTAAAAGAGGAGGCAGTTAGGGTAAGATATGAACAGCTATTGGAGGACAGATGGGCTAATGAGAGCATAGGCATTGGGGTCGAAGAGGTATGGGGTAGGTTTAAAAATGTAGTGTTAGAGTGTTCAGCAGAAGTTTGTGGTTACAGGAAAGTGGGTGCGGGAGGGAAGAGGAGCGACTGATGGAATGATGATGTAAAGCGAGTAGTAAGGGAGAAAAAGTTAGCATATGAGAAGTTTTTACAAAGTAGAAGCGATGCAAGGAGGGAAGAGTATATGGAGAAAAAAGAGAGATTAATGAGAGTGGTGAAGCAATGTAAAAACATATATATAATCAACAACACTGTGACTAGCTGAGGACTTGAACCAATGTTGTTTTGGCCTGCACAGGACCACCCACTCCTACAAGAATCAAGCACCCAGTAGAACTAGGTGGTTTACCAAGATCCGAGGACATACGTTGGTGTGTGTGCCTCAGAGCTAATTTCATTCTACTCCCCGTTTGGTGTACTAGCCTCCCCAAGTAGTATATATATTATTGTAACCATGGACGAGTGGTAACTAATCAACAACTTCAGTGCGACTAGCCGTAGACTCGAACCCATGTCGTTTTGGCCCGCCTCATGGTGAGTGAGAATTACATGACGCTCCGCTAGTTGCAGTGTTGACTGATAATTTATGGGTGGTACAACTAAGCAACAACATTTTAAACTCACCAAGACTAATTTTACCTCAGAGCTATATGGGATTTTAGAGGTACTAGGCTGCAATATACTTCTCCTTCGATGGCCCACACACACTCTTGCCCTCCCACAAACTTATAATTTACCAGGAATATGCATAAATAACCCACACATAGAAGAGAGGAGCTTACAACGACGTTTCGATCCGACTTGAACCATTTACAAAGTCACACTAACGAGAAGTAGAGGGGAACGGGTATATATAGGAGGAAGGGGGTAGTGGTTAGGTAGTATAGTAGTATTTAGTAGTAGTAGTAGTATAGAATGTAGGAGAGTAGTCCCAGGAACTCGGGAGATTAAATAAAGAAACGTTACTTACACGGTATTACGTTCCAGAAAAGGCTGTGCTAGGTAAATCCGTGTTAGATAAACTGAAGAACTTATGGGAAAAATAGGGTTACATTCCTGAGAGTCCACAAAAAGCCAAACAACTTTTTTTAAAACCAAAGATCTTACAAAAATAAAAGTGAACATGTAATTGTATTTCATTGTCGTGATATATTATGTTTTTTACTGCTTAAGACTACAAATGCATCAGAAATAATAACATTTCTTACCTGAAATTTTGGTTGTTGGTGTATGTTAGTTGTTTTAAAGACAGCAGAGATATATAGTTTGGCCCTACTGGCTGAGGTGGATGGTTTGGTTGTCGGCAGAAGCGGATGGTAGATGTTCTGGTAATAAAGCCATGGTTGTATTGGAGTGTGCATAAATTCTGTAATGGATCTCTGGGCTCTTTTACCCTGCAGTACATTATACAGCTGACGGTAAGGCATCATCAGCTGGTCTCGACCCATTTCAAAGCACTGCTTCTAGATCTGTCAGGGTCCTCTTCAGTGAAAGGTCTGCTAGTTTAGCAGCAACATGGAACTGCTCACATAACTGCTGCAATGTTAACTGTTTTTCTTCAGGTTCTTCATCTTCTTCTGTTATGTGGCTCCCTTGTGCATCGAGCTCTACCAACATTTCCTCTGGATTCCTGTCTTCATCAACATCATCTTCTAAGAGCTCATTCACATCTTCTTCATTGATATCTTCAAAGACATCACTTGGTAATCTCCTTGCCAGCTGAACAATTTCCTGAACCTGACTGTCAAGCAAAGGGAAAAGAATTACCTACAGAAGTTCATAACTTTTCTCAGTCTGCATTTAATGTTGATTTTGTCACTTCCTTCCATGCACTTCTAGAATAGCTGATGGCATCTACAATGCTAAATTTATTCCAGAAACTTTGTACTGTCAGAGCCCATTGATGAAACTAATTTTTCATAACTTTTTTTTTGTGCTTACACTTGAATGACTTAATAACTCCCCGATCCAATGGTTGTATTAAAGATGTATTTGGAGGTAAAAATACAACTTTTACATGTGGGGTCACATCCAGCAAAGCTTGTGGATGAGTACGGAAATTATCAAGAATGAAGAGAGCCTTGAATGCAAGGTTTTTGCTGTGCAGGTAAAACTTGACTTCAGAATAAGGTGATATTTAGACCAGTCAATAAACATGTCCTCAGTCATCCATGCAGACTGGTTTGATCTCCAAATTACTGGTAAGGTGTTTTTATCAACACATTTCAGAGCACGAGGATTCTTAGAGCGGTAAATAACCTGACGTATTAACGCAAAGGAGCACGGTGAAGCGATCCTTTGCTGCCTTGAAGCTGGTGAACTTTTTCTCCTGTTGACTGATATAAGTTCTTGTTGGCATTTTTCTTCCATAAAACGTTTGTCTCGTCAGCATTAACACTTTGATGTGGCTCATAGCCACCCTCAAAAAAAATTTCTTGCAATTCAGCAAGGAAATTACTTACTGCTGTATGATCAACTGAAATACTTTCACCAGGAAACTTAATATTATGTAACTTATTATGCAACTTAAAGTTGTGGAACCAGCCTGTGCTAAACACACACTCTTTTTCAGGCCTTCATTCCTTATCACACACTGCTTTAAACAACTGTAAGGCCTTTTCCCTAATTAAGACGAAATTTAGTGGTGCACCTTTCTTTGTTTTTGTTCGATCCATTCAAGCAACAACTTTTCTGTTTTATTTACTTGTTGTGATCTACGTGTCATTCTTTTCATGAGATGACATCCTGGGTTATTCATTACACAAGCTCGTATATTCAACTCATTCTTTTTAACTGTACGAATTGACGCTTCATTAAGACCACAGGCCCTCGCTATATCCACCACATTTGAGCCATTCTTAAGCTTGTCTAATATCTCAATTTTCTTCCTAACTCCTAGACTTAAACGCTTAAACCTTTTTTTTGCCACTTTCAGTATCACTGGTATGCCTACTGGGTGCCATGATTGGTTGACGGATACAAGATATGGCAATTAATAGATCTAAACTCAATCCACAAACATAATAATAGAGGACAGCTAGCTCCCCAGCAGAAGAATGGTCCCCCACACGTATGAACCGAAGGCTAGGATAAAGTGGTGGGGGTGGCAGGGGTGGCAAGGGATGGTGGTAGGTCTTCCCCATTGACTCAGTGGTCTAACCCACAGCTAGGCAGAGGCCTGAGCTGGGGAAATATCCCGCCGGTGATGCTCCAATTCCCCCCCCCCCCGCAGCAAACCAAACCCCGTTAAGTTAATTTTACGAAGTGTTATATAAAATTGCTCCCCCAATTTTTCAATAATGCAATAACCAAATTGGGGCAAATAAATATGTGTAATATGGTCTAATGTAGTCGACTGTATATTGGATTGGTGACTCGAAGGGGGTTTGATTGGATTCACAGCATCTAACTAATGATACATGCATATTATGCTAACAGAAAGAAAAGAAAATTTAAACTGAACACTCGCCATTTAATTACTGGAAAACACTTATTGCTGGTGGAAACACACTAACACCAACCTGACCCCAGCCCCTTTTCCCAACGGGCCCAAGCGAGAAATCAAAATAAAAGGGGCAAAAGGGTTTGAAATACTTGGATGAGTGAGGCTTCCCCTATTCTTTCCCACTTTTCCACCATCCTCTTTAGGGGGGTTTTCATAAATTTTTCCTGTCCTGTTTTTTTAGCGGGAGCCCATGAAAAAAGGGTTCCCCAAATACAAATTCATTTGGGTTTCCACTAAATTTCGGGCCCTTTGGGTTTGTGCTGGAAAAAAATTGCACCATTACAAAAACCAGAGTAAAAATTTTAAATTTTAATTTTGGGTGCCCCTTTTTCCTGTTTAAACCCAGCGGCTGGTGCACGCACACTCTTCCCAAAACTTTTTTAAAAATTGGGGGGTTCAAATCAGCATCCCAATTTAATAACAATTTTTTATATTAAAAAAACTTAACATGCTGAATTTACAAAAAATTAAAAAAATTTTTCCAATCAATAAAAAACCCGGGCGACTACCCCAAGGGAACTCAAAAACCCATCCCTTTTTTGGGCCCTTTGCCTATGGGGGTGCGAAAACTCATGACCCAAAATCCACGGGGAACCATACAACCCTTTAAAGGTAGGGGATCCGCAGAACTGGTGTTTACTCGAAACCCAAAGAAAACACGATGGTGGGGGATGACTCTAGTCTAATTTAATTCTTGTCCCTTTTTGGGGTGTACTAGTACAACGAGCAGAAAATTTTATTTATTGTGTCCAAAAACGAGTGGTTTTTTGATAAATAAAACCAGGGCGGGGGCCCAAAAAACAGCTTGGGTTCAAAGCCCTTGGTTTTAGTCACAGTGTTGTTTTTGATAAATTATCACTCTTTTCTTTGGGCACAATAATTAATATTTATAAAATATATATATATAAAATAAATAAATTAATAATATATATTATATTATATTATTTTATTTTTAAATACCATGCAGAAAAAAAGGGTTGGGTATATCAAAAGAAAGATTGCAGTCAGCAAATTAAAAAACTACTGTTTGGGAAATAGCCACAAATTCCTAGGCAGCGTTTCTATTTCCACTCGGCCACAAAAATACCCCCATAGACTGGGCGCCTGGTTCACAAGCCTTTTTTCCCTTTCCCAGTGGGAAAAAAAATTGGCTAAAGTCTCGTCCTAGACTTCGTTTGAAAAATTTCGGGGACTGAAAAATTTTATCGGGGTGGGCTAAAAATTGGGATGACCTGACTAGGGGGGTTCAGGAAAGGGGGGTGGGGGTTCCCAAAAAGCGTTTTTCAGAGCAAAATTTTCAAGTGCCCAGAAAAATTTTTATCTCCAAGGCTGAGGGATGTTTTACCGGGGAGGTTTTACCGGGAGGTTTTTGGGGGGACCCAAACGCCCCCGGGCCCGGGTCCATAAACCGGGTTCCCCGATGGATCAGGGCTGAGCAACTAGGCTGTTATTGCTGGCGGGCACGCGTTAAACGTACAAAGCCACGGGCCCGGGCGGACCCGGGCACTGATTTTTGGGTTATCTGCCCAGCTCTCTTTTGAAGGCAGCCGGGGCAATTGGAAATTCCCCTAAGTTTGGGACGGGAAAGGTTGTTGAACTTTTTTGGGGGGCCCCGGACACTTATGGTGTTTTCCCTTAGTGTACCAATGGCTCCCCCTACTTTTTTTTTGGGGGGGGGGGTTTTTGGGCATCGTCCCCCAGTCTTTTTTTTCGGGGGGAGGAGTGATTTTCGTGTGGGGGTTTTGGGCCCTTTCCCTTTCCCAAAATTTTTTTCTAAGTGAGATTATGATATATCTCTCCCTCCGGGCGTTCCAACGAGAAACAAGTCAATTTGCTTCCAAGCGTTCCCAGTAGTTAAGGTTGTGTTAAAAAAAAACGCGTTTCAAAAAGCTTTAGAGATCTCCAGTGAAAAACTAAAAAGGGGAATCCCCTTTTTAAGCATCCACCTTTACGGGGTTTTTCTTTAACAAGTAGCCCAGTACCCTTGTCCAATTATCCTTTTAGAAATCAGTATGATTCAATATTTTTTCGGGATTAAAAAGGTGGGGCTACTAACTAGAGAAAATTTAAAATTTTTAAAAAATTTAAATTTAAAATTTTCAAAGAGGTATATTATAAAAAATTAAATTAAATTAATCACAGAAAAACCAAAATAATATTAATCTCTCTCAAAATTCAAATAGTATTGTGCGAAACACATATCACTTTTATAATTTTTAAAGTACCTTTGGTACATTAACATTTAAAAAGATTTTAACAAATATGTACAAGTAAGTGTTATGTGTGTAAGTGCTCAAAAGTAGTTCATAGGGCTCACGACTCGACTGGGACTTAAAAACAAGGGGACTGACAAAGTCCTCAGATAAAAAAACTTTTAAACTGACTGGCAACCAGAACAGTCTGTCGAACAAAAAAAAAATTTGCAAAGGGCCCAATAGCCCATACAACAAGCAACTGCGACACAGAATCAGGAAAAAGGGAGATAATAAAAACGACATAGGGTAGGGACCATCTGCAGATCCTCCCCCCAAAAAGCCCAAAAAACTCCCTTTCAAACTGAATCTAAGTTCAGCATAAAAAAAATCCCCGCCCTGGAAATCACAAAAACCAGTACAATTAAAGTGGGGAAGGCAAAAGCTCAGGACCTGAAAATTTTTTCGATTTATGTCAGGGGGACACAAAAACCTCAGTACAAGCCCGAAAATCACAAAGCCCTATACAAGGTTCTGGAACAGAGTTCTAAAAGAACTAACAATTTTTAATGGCCCGCCAATCTGTCTGACCCCCTAGAGAGCCCTAGAGCTGACTAATTTTTAAAGCGAGGTGGGGGGACACCCCCCCCTGGGATCACGAAAAAGCTCCGTGGGTTGCTGAAAGCTCAAAAAAAGGGAGCCGGCAGAGAAACGAGCAAAGATTTATAATTATAGTAAGTTTAGCAACCCAAAAACTTGAATTTGGAAACATAATTTGTTACATCCAAATAACAAAGGGAAAACTACATCAAATAACAATTAAAGCAATACATTTACGATTTAGTATTATAAAGAAATAATTAATATATACTTTAATAATCATTGCAACCCCCCAAAAAAGGGGTTTGCAAACCCCCGCAAAAACGGACGGGGTTTCGCACTAGGATTTGCATTAATGTCTCACATTTTTACTATTTTTCCCTACCCAAAACAATTTAATAAAACAATTTAAACAGTCTCTCTTGTGCCCAAACACCCTTTTTCAAATTTACAGCAAATTTGTCAATGGGATACGCCCCCAGTACTTGGGGTAGTAACATTTTTGTTTTCTCTGCATCCGTGGTTATGTCATCGTGTAGGACAGGATTTAAAGTAGATGATAGGGCACGATGAGGCTCGATCATAGTTGAGGGGGACTGCATTCCACTCCCTTTAAAAATAGTGGTTTTTGGGGAAAGCGAGGCAAATATGAAAATCTGAGTATGGGAAAAAGCTTTAAGGGGTGTAGTGAGGGGGGGCTTTTTGGGAGGACATGTTGCGAAAACGCAGTTTAAAAAAAATCGCCCACACGACACTACCCACTCAACACTCGCTTATTCTCCTTAAAAAAATAATGTGTTTTTTAAATATAATTAAATTTGGGCATGACATTTAGTATACATGTTAATATGGGGTGGGGGTTTTAAATTTTCTTTACTGAATTTGACCCTTGCAAGTAACAAAAGGTATTTGGGCCCTTTAAAAATACAAAATATTTTAAAAGTGGGGAAGTGCCCAAATACTCGTCAAAATTTTTTTCAAAGGGCACCAAAAAGAGCTAAAGCTTTAATTTTTTTTGGGGTGTTTGAGTTAGATGATAGTAACATATTTTGGATGGAGAAAATTTTAAATGGGTGTTGACTGTTGGAGGCAGAGCACCCACTTTCATAACCACTCTCATTATTGTAAAAAGATGGGGAAAGGGTTGAAATTAGGGGCCAACACTGGGCAAAGGAAAGCCCGATGCTTCAACCCTTTTTGGGAAAGAGTTGACTTTTTCTAGTCCAGTTTTAACTGAACTTTGGGACTTTAATTTTAAAATTTGGGGATATTTTTAGGTGGAAGTGTTTTGTGTGGCTTGGCCCGTCACTTGAAACACGGGGGCAAAGTTTGCAATGATCAGGGGACTGTTTTTCCTTACTTTGGCCCGTAAAATTTTTGCTAAGGGTTTTCCGGTGTTTTCCTTTACACCCCAAAAAGTCCTCCCATGGGAACTATTGTGAAAAAAAATCAATGGCTTTGCTCCGAAATGTTAACTGGTAACAAATACGAAATGCTTGACTGTGGTGGAAAAAACTATCAGCTGACAACTTTCATGTATTTTTCTCCCTCAGTACCCCGTTTTAAATAGTAACAATTATAGAGATCCTTTTTCTTCACTCTCAGTAACCCGCAAAATTTTCTCATCCCCCCCAGTGACTGATCAAAAAAACGATCCTTTATTAATTCCCTCATTTAAATTAGAAATTTAAAAATAAGTTGGGTCCCGACTAGGTTATGACCAGGGGGGGTTGGGGGTTAAAAGGGTTTTGGGTTTCAGAGCGTCAAAATGGGCAAAAAAATTCAACCCCAAAAACATTGTCATCCACTAAAAACCAAAAAGGAGACAAGGATGGGTTTCTGAATCTTTGACATAAACCCTAGTAATTGGGACGGGGGGAAAAAAAAAAGGTTTTCTCTTTAAAAACTTCAAAGGCATAATTATTTTCAGTTTAATTATCAAAAACACAATGGTTTTTTTTACATATTCCGCATGAAGGATATCGTTCCCTTTTTCAACAAGTCTACTGACCTGGTGGGAAATACCCCTTGGGTATTCCCACTGAAAAATACCAGTATAAAAAGCTTTTTTGAATATTAAAATTTGTGCAGGGGGAAATTTTATAACGGCCCCCACCAATTTTGGGGGGTTTTTTAACCCTTTCCCTCTTCCCTTTGGGATAGGTAAACGTAGTTATGGGCAAATACAAACTTTTCTTAATAAGTTTAGATAACCCGCCAGTGTTTGAAAGTAACAATTTTTAGTTAGATTTTGATTTGTTTAAATTCCCATTTACCCCCTCGAAAAGTAAGGGCCCATGGGCTGAACAAACTTTTGTCAGATACACTTTCTGATTAAATCATCTGTCCCCGAGTAACTTTAAACAAAAAATTAGGATCAGAAAGGTTTTTACTGGTTTTTCGTGCCTTTGGGGTTTCTGGAAGAGGTCACTTGAGTGGGGGGGGCCAGCCGCAACTGTTAAACTCGTTTTCTCCCTTTTAATTTTTTAAAACAATTTTCCCCTAGCATGTCCTTTTTTGTTACAATATGTACATTTAACATTTTTTCTCGATAATTTAGAAATTTTTGCCTACCACAAAAAGACAGATTCAGGATTGTGAGTTTTTCCGGTTTAAAGGGACGAGAAGTTACAGTAGGTGGTACAACAGGCCGGGAATGAGGGAGCTGATTTAGGGTTTTGGCCCAAATTCTAGGACAATTTTTGTTACCCTTTTTTTTCTGTTTTTTGTCGTACAAGTTTGGTTTAAAATCTCCCTTTTTTGTCTTTCTAATTTCTTCAGATTTCCCGGGAAAATTGAGGTTTGTATGATCGATCAGAAAATTCTTGAAATTTAGAAAGGGATACAGTTGTTAAACTGTTTTTGGTAGGGAAAAAATGAAACAAGGTGTCGTAGTTGTTTTCACTTGGGAGCTCTAGGGCCATCTCTCAAAAGCAACTTTTTTTTTTTTTACGAGAAACTCTACACCCAAATCTGATCTTGTCGTCGGTTTTTTAACCCTACGAAATTTCTCTTTGATAACTTACAGGTAAAAAGTTTTTCGTCTCTAGAAAGTTTTGTTTTTACAGGTCATAACTAAATTTCTTGGGGAAATGGAAAAAGCAGCCCGTACAAGTTTTTAGCTCTTTTCCCGTCAAAGTGTATGCAACAATGTTTTCCCAGTGCTTACGGGGGCCAGTTCAAAGCACGTGCCTGGTTTCCTAAAACATCAAAAAAGATGTCTAAGTCCTCTCAAAAACTTAGGAACCATGGGGTTCAGCTTTCTGCACAAAATTTAAAAGTGTCCTGGAAACTAAACAGTTTTGGGTTTTCTTCCCCAAAGAAAATTTTCTCCCTTTTGGAAAACTTTTCCCTTCAATTTTCCCCTGGCCTCTTTTTGTGAAGTTTTGGCCCAAAATAAAGAGGCCCTTTCCCAAACCCCTCCCAAAATTTTTCCTGAGAGAAAGGGCCCCCGGGGGTAATTGGGGGAATAGGGGGAAAATTTAAAATGGGTCTGGACAGTCCTTAGGTTTGGGCACTTTGTCCAGCCGTCTCAGAGTTTAGATCTTGGGCTAGGAAAAAAGTTAAAACCGGGGGGAGCCCTTTCATGTACTTGTTTAAGGCTGAGTCAAGCTAACAGTTAGGGGGGGAAGGCGTGAGGGGAAACTGAGTTACACTAAAGGGTCAGACACTAGGGTTTTTGAATCTGAATCATAATCAGGGCATCTCTGTATGAGCAAAGGAAAAAATATTTTCTTTAATTAACGCTCTGCATTTTTTTGCGGTGTAATTCCCTGTTATTTCATCACACCGAGATATTTGGCTATCGCCAACCCCGTCTGCAGTTTTTTTTGTACTTAACCAGACAAAGTAGAAATTTCAATTAACTGGGTTTTACTTTTGGGATACATTTACGAAAATAATTGTACTACGGGGAGATGAAATTTTGGGGGAAAATATAATTTTAGTGTTTTGGGTTTTCTTAGAGGCTAAATCATAAACAGTATTTCCACTCCTTGGGTCAAGAACTCCCGTCAGGTACATACATCCAAACCCGGTATGTTGTAAAAAGGGCAAACTCAAATTTTTCAGATTAGGGGGAAAATACTCAAAAAATGTTTGATAAAAGAGTTACTAGTAGGTCAAATGGACAATTTCTCCAAACACCTTGGGGTCAAGAGCATCGGGGACACCCCCCATTTGTTAAAAAAAACGCGATTTTTTAAAAAAAGGGTTTAGAGTTCTCCAGTGTACTGAAAAGGCTGCCCTTCTAGATCAGCCCTGTTACTGGGTTTCTAACAAGTAAAAAATTTTTGCCCAATTCCATTAAAATCGTTTAAATTAATTTCTTCGGATTCAATGGTAGGCTACTAACTAAAAATTTTAAAATTTTAATTAAATTTATTTTAAGGTTTTTTAATTAAAAATTTCGAGTAATAAAAATTTAAAATCCTCTCGTTTTAAATATTTTGCTGAAAGACATTCCACAAAAAATTTCTTAAACCGGGACAAACATTTAATAAGATATTACTATTACGGTGTGTATGTGTGTAAGTGTTAAGTATTTCATAGTCCAGACCGCGTTAAAAAAAGGATACAAAGACCGAAAAAACACCTTTTTATAGGAACCAGCAGCGGGTGAAAAAAAAGATGCTAAGCCCAACAGCTTGGGGCCCACTCAGGAAAAGGGAAAAAAAACATTTGTAACACGAGTCCTAAAAAAGCACCCCCAAAATTACGAACAAAGCGCAAAAAAAACCCCGCTGGAAATTACCGAAACCAGTACGGGATAAAAAGAAAGCTCGGTAAATGTTTCGGTTCTATGTGACAAAAATCATAAATGAAATCTGTTTAACGGTTCTGGAAAAGGTTCTAAAGAACTAAATGTTTAAAGGACAACAACGCCCCGCCCACCAAGGAGTCAGAGCAATTTTAATACTTCAAGCAGGGAAGGAACCCCCCCTTCGTTTTGTGATGCTCCGTTGGGTGTCCCCCAAAAACGGGGAAACCCCCAGGAAAACAGCAAGAGCGAAATTTAGTTGTTTAGCCTTTGCTTGGGCGAGCACAAATTGTTACTCCTACCCAACAAAAAAAACCGCCCCTAACATTTGAAATATTTTCGTTTGCTTTACCAATTAAAAGCAAAAAAATTTAAAAATTGAAAAGTATAATTATTTTCAAATATTTCTTTGAACCTTTTGGGGGTTTGCAAAAAGGGTCTTCAGCCTTTTCTTTGATAAGGGGATCTCTTACATCCAATTTCGGGGATTTCACCCGCTTTGAATGGAATGTTTTGTTTTGATATTCCACCAAGGAAAAAAGTGTTTTAAAAAGGAAATATCAAGGTTCACCCGAGAAATTCTTTTTCCCCCC
This sequence comes from Cherax quadricarinatus, assembly GCF_026875155.1. Lineage (NCBI taxonomy): Eukaryota > Metazoa > Arthropoda > Malacostraca > Decapoda > Parastacidae > Cherax > Cherax quadricarinatus. The sequence goes on from NC_069403.1 coordinate 26,459,980, forward strand.
CCTTATTTTTTCACGGCGATAGGGCCTTTTGTTCCTTGAAATAAAATCCTCCCCCAACTACCCCCGGCCCCTTTAATTTATTTTTCCCTTAGTTTGGCCAGCGTGTTCTTTTTTTCAGATTATTCCCATTTTTCCCATAACGGGGGGTTGGGTTTGTCCTCATAAATTCTTTTTTTTTTTCCCCTTTTCCATGGTTTTGGTTTTCTTCCTTGGGAATTACCGCGCCTCACGATGAAGCCCACAGTTGTTCATCGAAAAGGGTACGGGTGGGTTTACCCTTTCTAGTCTTTGGGAAAAAAAGATCAAATACTTTTTTGGGAACAGAGCTCCCCACAGGGGCCCCAAAACCGTTGACCCCAAAACCCCCTTTGGATTTTTTTGGAAAATTTAAGATCCAACCCACTTTCCCTTTTTCCAAAATGGCTTTTGCCAGAGATTTGTAAAATGTTTTGCAAAGTCTGTTTTTTACTCGCACTATTTTCCCAGTCCCATGGCCATTTTCTAGTGATCCATGTTTGAGGGGAAAGGAGCGACCGCCCTGAACCCATGTTCCGGATTGTGCAGTTTTTGGGAATCACGTGATTTGAAACCCTTTTTCTTACCCCTTTTTTAAAAGTTTTTTTATGTGGGGACGTCGAGTTTGGTGTAAGTTCTTAGCTAATGTTTTGCTGCACCTTTATGGAGGGGGCATACCGTTGTTTAAGGAGTGGAATTTCCCCATGTCCAAGCTCCCCCCCTGTGTATTAGAGCACGCGAGAGGGGTTTTCTTAATGAAAACGAGTTCCACGGTCGGGCCTGGGGCGAGGCATAGGCATGTTGTCAATGGCTTTTTTCGAAATCTATCGGGTTTAGGGAAATGTCGGAAATTTGGGCATTTTTTATGGAGTTTTGAGGCTCTTCATGAAAAAATATTTGGGTCGTCGACCTCAGACCGATTGGGTTCACTAAACCAGAGTCGTACTGGGATTTAAATATTTCATCATTTCCTTTTTGTCATCTGTGTAAGCCCCTCCTGTCTGAGAAAGGGGGCCCGTACTAATGTGGTATTTGCCTTTTTTTTTGGCATAGAAAAGAAATATTTTAATTTCTATCAATTTCACTAATGCTTTAAGTTTTCTCCTGCTCCCCGGGTTCCTGTAAGAGTCATTTAACTTAAGTTCAAATTTTTTCCGTTCCTGGTCGCGCCCCCCCTTTTCGTGAAAGATTTTCTCACCTAGGAGTCAGTGATCTTCTAGTCTTCTGAAAGGGGAGGTCTTTCTCTCCCGTTTACCCCCCCTCTTCTCTTTTTTTGGGGAAATTTTGCCTAGAACTGTTTTTGGCTGCCGGGGAAGTTGATCTTTCAAGGCCTGGTTTGGATCCATGTCTTTTAAAGACTCTTCCCAACATTTTTTGTTTGGGACGGGTTTCCTGGTCCCATTTGATGTTCTTTTTTGTTAAAGTTGTTTTTTTTGAAGACATTTTCACGGGAAACTTTCATTTGTTTCAGGACCCCTATGCAGTACGTCTGGACTTCGATTAGTTTTGATCTTTTATTGTTTTTGATATTCTTATTCTCTTTCATCCTCATTATTTGTGAAGATAAGGTCAAGTGTGTTTTTAGTCTTGTTGGCCCACTTTTTCGCTTTTAAAGGTTGTTTTTTCGCAGAGACTAGTAGCTCATGTGTGTGTGACCTTTATTGCGCTCCCCCCGGGGTTTTTAACTATACTTATTTGTACATTCTTCCTTTTTTGAAACCTTAGGTTGAAATCACCAAGCGAAAGTGTTTGGGGATGGAGTGGAAGGTTTTAAAAACAGGAAATCAAATTTTCAGTGCTGTTCCTTGAACTTTGTGGGTTGCATTGGTGGCTTGTATAAAAACAATGACTAGTTTTGGTTCTCGATCTTTATTGATGAACTTCAACTACCTCGTTTGGGGTGTTCGGAACTCCATGCAGTAAGGGACTCTTTGACTAAGGCCAACCCCCCCTTGTTGCCTGTTTTTTCTGTCGCATCTAAAAAGGTTGTAACCACTTATCCATATTTCACTGTCAAAGTGATCTTTGGTGGAGTCTCTGTAAAGGCTAAAAAAACACTGCTTTGACCCTTAAAGTCCCTGATAAAAGGTTTTTTGTTGTTGGGGGTGGCTTAGGCCTGTATTTAGAAATTAAATGAGGTTGTTTCTGTTTTTGTTGGGGGGGTTTTGTTTTGGCAACAGTATTTGTAATTCGGGGGGCCATGGGTGGCCATGGCGGGCCCCTCCAGCCCAAACAAGGCTCCAAGGTGGACTTTTTTTTTTTCCCTTCCTTTTTCTTTTCGGTTTCCTCCCACTAAAAAACCCCTGGGTTTGGGGTTGTCGTAGCTCTTTGTTTGTTTTGGGGTCTGTGCGTCCGGCCCTTTTTTGTGGTAGCAGGGCACTCGTGTTGTAACATGCTTCTGGGGACCGAGGGTGGCACATTTTTGGGTGAAAGAAAGTACAGGAAAAGAACGACACACTCCTTTAGAGGAGGTCGCTACTTTTTTTTGGGTGCCAAAGTTGCATGCCCTTTTTTTTTTCCCTGTTATTCCATGCTTACGATCCCCCCCAAGCAAATATTTGCACAAATTCACCTTTGGTTGAAATTGTTCGGAGGTGTGTTGTAGGGCCACCCCGTCTGGATTCCATCACTTTCCCCAGTAGAGGGGGAAGAAGGAGGGGACTCCTCTCCAACATTTTTACTGTGGGGGCCCCGGTCTTGTGCAATGATGGGTTTTATATTTACGGTTTTAGATGGTTTTTTATTTTTTTTTTTTGGGTGGTTTTGGTATGTCCCTAGGACTCTTTTGTATATAGTTCTTCTGTTTTTTAAATTTTGTCCAAGAAAACTGTATTGATAAGCCATGGGGTGGCAAACGTCTACAAAAAAGAAACCCCCGATGTTTCACAAGGTCTTAACTTTTTATCTTGTCGGTATTGTATACCCGTCTCACAGGGAAATTAGATCTTGCAAAATGATCCCAAATGGATGAACAAAAGATTAAAACATCTCATTGGTCAAAAGAGAAAGGGTTATAAGGCATCTAAAAGTGATGGAAGGCAAACACACCTCCCTACAGAACTTTACGAAAGAATCCAAACCCAAAAACCCCAAAAGCAACTTAACAAACTGAACCAAAAAAAACTGTTTCTCTGTCCCCCACCCCCCACATCACAAACCCCCCCCCTACGTAACCCCCCTTGGGGACTCCCCCCACCCCTTCATCCAAGCCCCCCCCCACCCCCAACCCCCCTGCCGGGCTCCCGTCCCCAACCCTAAAATTCTCCCAGAACCCCAGTGTTAGAAAAAAAGTTGATTTGGCACAAACCAGTTGGATAATGAAATAAATATGAGGGAGTGGGATGAAAGAAAACAATGAAAAGTCCCCAAAAATCATAGCAGTCACAGAAACGAAATCACTAGACAAAAATAAATGCAGTCTTCCCCTAGGATATCGATCCTGAGGAAAGACGAAGGAGCAGAGAGGGGAAAGAGGGGTTTTCATGCCATTAAAAACCCACGGGGGTTTGGGGAAATGGAAGGCATGGAAGAATTGGGGAAAGGGATTACTGGGACAATTCGTCTGGGGAACATAAGGGAGTTATTGCAGTGTGTAAACCCACCCCAGAAACTGCAGGAGGCCAAAAAAGAGGAATATGAAGAGAGCAAGAGCAATGGTGGACACATGGTGAGGGGCAAAAAACTCACTTGAGCAAGCAAAGTTACTGGTTATGGGCGATTTCAACCCCAGGGAGATCGATTGGGAAAAAACCCGGAGCCCCATGGGGGGCCAAACATGGAGAGCCAAGATGATGGTGTGGTACTGGAAAACCTATGCATCAAAAAAGTTTGGGACACTACCGAGAGAGAGGGGGGATGAACCGCAAGGGCTGGACCTCAGTTTACCCTGAGCAGTTCATTAGCATTTAAGAATAATATGAAGGCCCCCTTTGGGTAAAGTCATGTGGTTCTAGCTTTGAATACATAATAGGTTAGAGAGGGGTAACAAGAGTAGAATGGGAAAAAAACCCCCAAAAACAAAAAAAGGGGGGTACCAGGGATGAGGAATTCCTGCAGGAGGTTCGTGGGGCAGTAAACGAAAAGGGAATCGTAACATCAAAATGCAAGGGGCAGAGGAAAGGTTTGTTCCAGGGCAAAAAAAAAATGGGAAGCCAGAACGACCCTTGGTTTTCAAAAGTTGGGGAGGCAAAAATTAAGTGTCCAGAGAATGGAAAAAAAAATCAAGACAAAGGAATCAGGAAAAAAAAAGGAGATTAGTCAAGGGAAACCAAAACGGTATGCACAATGGGGGGTGCCCAGCGAAGTACGAAAAAAACTAGCATTGAAAGTCAAGCTGACCGAAACTGCTGTATAACCAATTAGGGGGGCAAAAAAGTTGTACATCAAGGGCCCCTTTTTATAGGCCTGTTTTTTGGGCCCCTTTCATAACAAGATGCGAACAAGCTTGGTTGTTGTCCTTAGCAAATGTCATTTTAATTTTGGGGTTTTCTTTTTGGGGGATGATAACTAAATAAAATTTTTATTTTATTTCAAAAGAATTTTATAAAACTTTGAATAGGATACAAAGTTTCCCCTTTTTGTTAAAAACTAAAACGTTGGGCATACCCTACCGTAAATGTTCCTGTACAAGCTTATCTCAATGCATGAGCCTTTTAAAAAAAATATTTTCCTGGGAAAATTCCGAAATGTATCAAAAGAAACTAACGTTTAATAAAAAGAGGCCGTATTAGATCCAAATGGAGACCCTATATTCATTAATTTGAAACACATTAAACCTTTTAAAATTTAGACGGGGTTTTTTAAGTATAGACAGACCGAGTTTTCAGCTAATAACAAAATTAAGGGCAAAGATGAGTAGAGGACGTTACCCACCATACCAGGGACATTTGAATAATTTTCCCAAAACATAAACGGATTCCAGCTTTAATTTCGATTATGATTACAGCGGGTGTCTAAATATTGCACCCCAAAGGGACCAAACTTGTCTGAGACTAAGGAATATTCAGAACGGGGGAATGTAAATTTAAAAGGGTGAGCGCCGAATCTGCTCAAAGAGAGTTATGAACCTCTAGAGTGGTGAACCTCTCTGCCCTGATGTGGGGAACCCACTCTGAATGAGTACTGTGGCCTACTTGCCCTGAGTGTGTGAAACCCACTCTGGAGTGATGCTGTGAGCCTACTGACTTTTAATGGAGGGGCGACGTCAGGTTTGGTTTACGTGCTTTTGAGGGGACAGGCCAGTACCGAACTAATAAATGGCACTTAAAAATATGTTTTTCCCATACATGAAAATAAACTTTTGTGAAGCCTAACAAACAAATTAACACAGATTAGCAATAAAATATATTAATATTTTATAAATTTTTAAAATATATATATGTTTATATATATTTATATATATATATATAATATATATATTTATATATATTATATATAAATTATATATATACATATATAATTTTTATAATATAAATATAATATATTATATATATAATATATAATATATTTATTATAATAATATAATATGTCGTGGAATAGGGAGAACTTGCCATCTTGGTTAAATAGCAACGCTATCTTGCCTATAGGACAAGGAAATTTGTGATAATAATTTCGCCAAAATCATTTTGAACCTAACGAAAAAAAAATTTTTCACTGTGTTTGTTCAGTATAAATTATTGTAAATAAATCTAAAATATATTTAGTTAGGTTTGGCTAAAATAAATTGCCTTTTTTTAATAAAGGGTTTGGGAAGTTTTCTAAGTTCCTTTTAGTGCAAAATTATAATTTTTTTTACATAAGAAAACATATCTTTAAAAGTAAAAAAGAGAAATTTCTAGAAGGGACTTAATTTTAAATGAGTTCTTGCTAATTTACCAGTTTTACATATTCGGCACGACACACCACACACACACCACACACACACACACACACACACACAACACACACACACACACAACACACCCACACACACACACCACACCGACATCTCACCCTTCACCCGATCCCTCCCCTCCCTTTTCACCCTCCCCCCCCCCACCTCTCCCCTCCCATCCCCACTTACCCCTTTATTTACTCTCCTTCCCCCTCCCCCTCCCCACTACTCTCCCATATGCCCGTTCCCCCTTACCTCCCCCCCACACTCTGACATATACAATATAACCTAACATACAGAAATTTCATAGGTTTCCCCCTCTGAGGCAATCGGATAAAAAAAAAAATGGGTTGCCAGAGAGAACAAGAAAACCCAAGGGGCAGGGGGGGGAAATGCAAAGGAAGATTGGGGGCAGAGCTCACAAAAAGGGAAAAGAATGGGAAAAGAAACTAGAAAAATTAGCATGAGAATGGAAAGAAGGATGACATGGAAAGCGGAAGGGGAGGGGAAAGTCAAAGCAGCAGAGGCCAGGATACAGAGTTTTTGAAGGGGGAAGGAAAATCTGAAAAAGCTAAAAGAATAAATAACATTTTGGGATTGACAAAAAGAGAGCTACTCAGCCAAAATAAGGGGTGTGGGACAGAAGGAGCAAAAATGCTGTGAAAACTTATCAGTGGGGAT
>NC_069403.1:26467047-26494529 GCF_026875155.1 Cherax quadricarinatus
CCCCCCACTGTAGTGCAGGCAGGATACACACATAGCTTTAAGAAGAGGTATGATAAAGCTCATGGAGCACGGAGAGAGTGGACCTAGTAGCGACCAGTGAAGAGGCGGGGTCAGAAGCTGTGAATCGACCCTTGCAACCACAATTAGGTTAGTACACACACACGCTAGGTCGCACATATGTGTGATGTAAATATATGAACACTCCAGCCGTCTCCCACCTAGGTAGGGTGACCCGAAACACAAGAGAAAGCTTTCGCTGCTATTCGTTCAATCACTGGCTTGCCAGAACCGTACTGACATCACATTTCAGATGATCTCCAAAACTGTAATTTCCCTTTCACTCCCTCAGAAGGCACCACTACCGTCATTCAGAACTCGAAACCGGCTTACCAATTTAAGTGAATCCCTTCATAAAAATTACGTTACTCATATTCCAAACAGCATAAAAACTACTTGCCTTCAATATTAACACGTTGATACAAGCCTGCTAGGTGTCTAAGCTCATATCACTTAAAACTTCTTTTACCCCTGCCTTCCAACCTTTCCTAAGACGAACCTCTACCCCTCCTTCCATCCATCCACGCTAAATTTAGACACCCTCGTAGTCGTCCCACTTTTCTCTTTTCTCTCTAAATGTCCAGGTCGCCACCACAACCCCTCTTCAGTCCTATGAAGAATACGTTTGGTAACCTCACTTCCTTTTCTAATTTCCAAGCGTTGAATTCTCTGCATAATATTCACTCCACACATTGTCCTCAAACACATCTCAAGCCTTCTCGTTATAACATTTAAAATCTGCGTCTTACAGCCATTTAACAGGTTTGGTACCACTTTGATTTGGTACATTTTCCATTAGCTTTCGATGTACATCTCATCTTTTTCCCCTCTTCAGTCCATATGCCGACAAGTCCACTACAAAATATCTGAATGCATTTACCTCTTCCATTCTCCATCCAATCTTTCGTTTCTTAGGTTTTAATTTCATCTCATTACATTGCTCTTTGTGTGCTTATATTTTTATTTCCTTGTTAGACATTCCCCTCTAGATTCATCCACTGACCTTTGCAGTTTCTCTTCAAAATCTTCCAAAAGAACCGTGTCATCAGCAAAAAGCAACTGACTCTTCCCTCCCACTCCCTACATCGCTCCCAACACCCCATCTTTCATTTCTTTTCCAACCTTAAGTATAAAAATTTTAGCCACCTGTTCCAAACATTTGGAAGACTTGCCACGTTGCTTCGCTGTCTACTCTTTATATGCCTGTTCTAAATCCATAAATGCAACAAAAGTTCCTTACATTTTTTAAGTGTTGCTCATATACATGCTTCACTGTATTCGGTTCACACATTTCTTACCCTTCCTAGAACCTTCTTGTTCCTCTGCAGACCTACTTTCTGCTACACCCTTAATTCTTTCACTGATTGCTATACAATTTTCCGGTACATTCAATAGACTTATTGCCATATACCTCATATTTTCTTGTATCCTATTTTATCTTATTCAAATTAAATATGCATGTTTTTTGTCAGTCTTTAGTACTCCTGCTCCTTCATGCAAATGTTGATCTTCAGTTTTTTTACAGTTCCCTGATAATGTGAGAAATCACGAATACGCTTGAAAGTTAACTTTTTTTCAGTGGTTGTACTGCATATTGTGATATCAATTGTGTACTGAGAGTGTGCAAGGACAAGTGTAGTAGTAGTAGTAGTAGCAACACACACACAGCAAGAGATATTCTTGAGCTTCCCCAGCGCTTGGGCGTTTGCCCAAAGCCGGGGTGTGGCTCTAAAAGGATCCTGTAGCGCTTGCTGCTTTTGCACCTCCTGACATCGTCTGCTGCTATGCAGCTGTCACACTCTTCGAGCCCAGTGTGGGCGGGGATTGAGGCAGTCCAATGTGCCTAGCTCCTCCTTCCGAGCCCCGTGGGGGCGGGAAATGGGGCTAGGTCTGGGGACAACTAGTCCCAGAAGATGAGAAGATGCTTTGTACCTTCCCCCCATTCAGACAATAGTCTGGAGAAACTCCCCACGACACACACATAAAATATATATAGTATATATATATATATAATATATATATATATATAAAATATATATATATATATATAAATATATATATACTATATGTGTGTGTGTGTGTGTGTGTGTGTGGTGTGTGTGGTGTGTGTGTGGTGTGTTACTCACCTAATTGTACTCACCTATTTGTGGTTGCAGGGGTCGATTCATAGCTCCTGGCCCCGCCTCTTCACTGATTGCTACTATGTCCTCTACTCTCCCTGCTCCCATGAGCTTTATCATACCTCCGCCTTAAAAACTATGTATGTTCCCGCCTCACACTTCACTTCTAGACTATTCCACGACCTTGACACTCCTATGACTGAAAAATACATTCCTAACATCCCTTAGATTCACTGAGTCCTTCACTCCAATTGTGACCTCTTGTGTATGTGTCCCCATCTCTGGAACATCCTGTTATGTCCACCGTGTCTATTCTGCGCAGTATTTATATGTCTTTATCATGTCTCCCCCTGACCCCTGCTGGCCTTCCATGTCGGTCAGGCCGATTTCCCGCAACCTTTCTTCGTACACAGTCACCGTAAGCTCTGGGACTAGTCTTTGTTGCAAACCTGTTGCACATTCTCTAATTTTCTTGACGTTGCTTGCTAGGGTGGATCCAAACGGTTGCTGACAATACTCTAAAAACAGTATGGGCCGACGTAAATGTATACAGATTCCTTGAACGACGCCTTAATAGGTATCGGACGCTATCCGTAGGTTTGCCAGGCACCCGTATGCTGCAGCAGTTATCTGATTTATGTGCGCCTCATGAGATAACTCGGTGTTATACTCACCCCCAGATCTTTTTCCTTAGAGTGAGTTTGCAGTCTTTGGCCATCTAAACTATATTGTGTCTAGCGGTCTTCTTTCCATCCCCAATCTTCATGCTTTGCATTTGGCATGGGGGGGGGGGTGGGGGAGGGGGGGGGGGGGGTGGGGGGGGGGGGGGGGGGGGGGGGGGGGGGGGGGGCTTTGGGGGGGGGGGGGTTTAAACTCAAGGAGCCAGTTTCTGGACCAGGCTTGTAGCCTTTCCAGTCTCTTTGTAGTCCCTGCCTGATCCTCATTCCGAATTGATTCTTCTCATTAACGTCACATCATCTGCAAACCAGGACACTTCGAGTCCTATCCCTTCCGTTATGCACCGTTCACTATACCAACAACAGCACAGTCCTCGTACTGAAAAAAACCCCCTGTGGAACCCCGCTTTGTCACAAGCGCCCACGCTGAACCTCGTCACGTACCATGACACCGTTGTTGTCCTCCCTGTCAGGGATATTCCAGATCATTGCGTGCCTTTCCTGTTATGTGTGCCCGAATCTTCTAGCTTTTCAGTAACCCTTGTGAGGAACTGTGTCGAAGGCCCTTTTTGCAGCCAAAAAAATGCAGTCGATCCCACCCCTCTCTCTCTTGTCTTACTTCTGTCACCTGTCCTAAAACTACTAGAGGTTTGTGCACAGGATTTTCCTTTCCCTGAAACCATGCTGGTGTCAATTATACACTTGTTTTCTTTCCAGTGCTCCACCACTCTCCTCCAGATGATCTTCATGCATGACCTTGCATACTATACACGTTAGTGATACAGTTGTCAGTAGTTTAGTGCCTCAAGTCTGTCTCCCTTTTTAAAAAATGGACTACATTTGCCATCTTCCATACCTCAGGGAGTTTGCCCATTTCAAATGATGTGTTGAAGATCATTGTTAATGGCACACACAATATCACTGCTCCCTCTTTAAGGACCCGACGGAGAGATGTTGACTGGTCCCACCGCCTTTGAGTGTCAAGTTCGCATCGCAGCTCTTCACTTCCTCCTTGGTTATATGTAACCTCATCCAGCACATGCTGGTGTACCCCCCTGTTTCTGATTTCCTGGAGTCCTACTGGTTTTCCACTGTAAATACTTCTTTAAATCTCGTGTTGACTCCTGACATACCTCTCGGTCGTTTCTTGTGAATTCCCCATCACCCTTCCTCAGTCTGATTACCTGGTCCTTGACTGTTGTTTTCCTCCTGATGTGGCTGTACAACAGCTTCGGGTCAGTCTTGACTTTCGATGCTATGCATTTTCATATTGTCGCTGAGCCTCCCTTCTTATCTGTGCATATTCATTTCTGGCTCTTCGGCTAATCTCTTTATTTTCCTGAGTTCTCTGTCTTCTGTACCTTTTCCATTCTCTAGTACACCTAGTTTTGCCTCCCTACACCTTTGGGTGAACCAAGGACTCGTTCTGTTCTTCCCATTATTTCTGTTTCCCTTGGAACAAACCTCTCCTCTGCCTCCTTGCATTTTGTCTTGCCACATAGTCAATCAATTCTTGTACTGGTTTTCCTGTCAGTTCCCTCTCCACTGAATGTTGTTGAAGGCAGTTCCTCATGCCTGAGTAGTTCCCCCCATTGTATTTGGTTTCCACCCTATTCCTGCACTCCTCCACTTGGAGCTCAACTATGTATCGAAGCAAGAAACTACATGATCACTATCTCCCAGGGCCTTTTTAAACAAGATATCCTCCGATGTCTGAACTACTCAAGTGAATACAATGTCCAGTCTTGCTGTTCATCTCTCCTCTCTCTCTGGTAGTTCCTCAAACTGTTGATAGCATTAGTTTTCCAGTACTACATCCATCATCTTGCTCTCCATGTTTCGGAACCCCATGTGCTCCAGGTTTTCCCAGTCATTCTCCTTGTGATTGAAATCACCCATAACTAGTAACTTTGCTCCCCCCACAATGTGCTTTCCTGGCCACCTCGCTATGTGTCGACCATGGCGCTGTTAGCTCGTCAACGTATTCTTCTCTTTGGTCACCTGCATTCTGTGGTGGGTATGTACATTACTGCAATTAATCACCTTATGTCCCTTCAGACTGGATTGTTCCTACTAGTAGTCCCTTCCACCGTGCCATCCATTTCCTTCCATTTTCTCAAACCCACTGGCTTTAATGGAGCATGCAACTCCTCCTCCCCTCTCCTCCCTCTCTTTCCTGAGGATTTGATATCCGGGTGAAAAGATTGAATCTGTTATTATTCTGTGATTTTGTTTCTGTAGTGCTTATTATGTCTGGGATGTCTCCTTGATTCTTTCATGCCACTCCTCATACTTATTTTATTCCATCTGCATTTGTATACCACACCTTCAACTTCTTTTCTAAGACTGTGGTCTGGGGGTGTATTGGGTTGGGAAGTGGGAGACCTGATAAGGAACTATGGTGTGCTGTGGTGATTTATGTAAAGTAGTGGGTGGGCATTGGATATGACATGGGTGTATAGGTTTAGAGTGATGATGTGTGTGTGTTTTGTGTGGTGTTTGTGTTCTGTGTGTGTGTCTGTGTGTTGTGTGTGGTGTGTGTGTGTGTGTGTGGTGGTGTGTGTGTGTGTGTGTGGTGTGATGTGTTGTGGGGGGGGGGGTTGGTGTAACAAAGTTAGAACCTAATCTAAACTTACAAAACCTGTGGTAAAGCGATAGAGAGATAGAAAGAGAGAGAGAGAGAGAGAGAGAGAGAGAGAGAGATAGAGAGAGAGAGAGAGAGAGAAATAGAGTTATAAAAGGCAACGAGATGAGTAGGAGGAATATTAAGAGAGAAGCAATAAGGAGAAAGTCAGAATAATTTGCCTCTAAACGAGAAAGAGAATGGGAGACGGGGGAAAAGAGAAGATTAAGTAGTTAAAAATACGAGAGAAGATAACGAAGAAAGATAAGAGAGGTGGCAACAGTGAAGCAGTCGATTATGAAACCCAAAATCGTTGGGAAAGGGGCCAGGATGGGGGGGGGAGAGGAAGATGGGAAATGGAGAGAAAGGGGGGAAATGAGTAAAGAAGGGGTGAAAATGTGAAGAATGGAAGGGGGGGAGACGGGAAAATATAAAAGAGAACAACTAGTGGGTAAGGAAAAGAGGGAGTGGGAAATAAGAAAGGGGGTAAAGGGAAATGGTAAACAAGGGGCATGGGGGAACGGGGGGGGCCGGAGGTGTGAAGAATAATAAGGGGGGAAGAATTTGCGAAATTTAAAGGAAAAAAAAAACCCAAAAATATTGTAAATTATGGTAGATGGGCTTAAAATTTTTCCATAATTATTCTTAATGTTTTTGAAATTTAAAACCAAAATTTTTGGGGTGAGCTTAAATTTTTTGGTTTTGGTGGGGTGGGGGTGTGTTTTTGGTTGTGTGTGTGTGTGGGTGTTTGTGTGTGTTTTGGCTTCCCTGTGGTTGTACCAATAGTCGTGCTATCTTTTTGTGTATATTCGTTTTGTGTAGAGCCCCTGAAAAAGTGTTTACAGAGCTGAACCTCATAAAAAAGCTTCCTCAACGTACACCTTTTTAATTTCCTACAAGATGCAAAATCGTAAAAACTGGTTACAACAGGAAACAAGGGGGGGGATAGAACTCATGGGGGTCCTAAAACGCGAGTCCGTGTGTTAAAGACTGGACGCTCCTGATTTTGGGGCATACAAAAAGTGAGGAGGCGCAGTTCGCGTGTGGGGTGTGCAGCAGATTTATCCAAGGGTATTCAAAATTTCAGGAAATATCCATCACGTCCATAGTTTGGTGTTCTGGCACGCCAGTTTATGTTGAACAAGTGGGCGGAATCTTGGTGTGAGTCCATCACTCACAGCACTTCTGAAGCTCCCGTCTTCCCTGTGTTCCCTTTTCCTTTTTACCGGAACCCCTCATAATAGAGGGAAAACGCAATTTTTTTCTTTCTAAAATTTTTTTTAAAAAATTTTAAATTAATATAGAACGATCAAACTAGATAACGGTGGGGCTCCTTCCAAAAAACGCTTGTACCCCGACTTCTACCATTTCTGCAGCACTGAAGACCCGTTTTTTGGTTGACACGAAAGGCCCAAAACTTCAATCCCCCCTCCCGGGGGGGTCCACCCTTTTGCAACTAGGGGACCTACCTCGGGGAAAAAGAATAAAAGGGGTCAAGAAAAAACATTTGGATTTCTTCTAAAGCCTTGACTTTCTATGCTATGGTCATTTTCATATTGTCGCTGAGCCTCCCTTCTTATCTTTGCATATTCATTTCTGGCTCTTCGGCTAAATCTCTTATTTTCCTGATTCTCTAGTCTCTGTAACCGTTTCCATTCTCTAGTACACCTAGTATTTGCCTCCCTAAACACCTTTGGTAACCAGGACTCGTACTGGTTCTCCCATTATTTCTGTTTTCCTGTGAACAAACCTTCCTCTGCTCCTTGCATTATTTGTGCCACATAGCCATCATTCTTGTACTGGTTTTCCTGACAGTTCCCTCTCCCTCACTGAATGTTTTTGAGGAATTCTCATGCCTGAGTAGTTTCCCCCTTTTTGTAGTTTGGTTTTTTCCCACCCTATTTTCCTCTACTCTCTCCCCTTGGAGCCTCACTATGTAGTCGGAAGCACATGAACCACATGAACACTTAGCTCCCGGGGCCCTTTCATACAAAAATATCCTCGATGTCTGAACTACTCAAGGTGAAAATACAAGGTCCAGTCCCCTTCTGGTTCATCTTCTCCACTCTCTCTGGTATGTCCTCTAACATGTTGATGCATGAGGTTATCCAGTACTACATCCATCATCTGGCTCCCATGTTTTCGGAACTCCCCATGGGGCACCAGTTTTCCCGTCAATCTCCTTGGTAATTGAAATCACCCATAACTAAGTAACTTGCTCCCCCCACATTGCTCTCCTGGCCACCCGGCAGTGTGTCGACCATGGCTCTGTTTGCTACCTCATCGTATTCTCTCTTGGTCTCCTGTAGTTCTGTGTGGATGTACATTACTGCAATTCTCCCTTATGTCCCCTCTGACTGGATTGTTTCTACTAAGTAGTCCTTTCACCCGTGCATCCATTCCTTCCATTTTCTCAAAACCCCACTGGCTTTTAATGAGGCATGCAACTCCTCTCCCCCTCCCCTCCCTCTGTCTTTCCTGAGATTTGATATCCGGGTGGAAAGGATGGAAAGCTGTGTTATTTTTCTGGTGAGTTTTGTTTCTGTGAGTGCTATTATGTCTGGGGATGTCTCCTTGATTCTTTCATGCCACTCCTCATACTTTATTTGTTATTCCATTCTGCATTTTTATACCATACCATCAACTTCTTTTCTAAGATGGGACTGGGAGGTGTATTGGGGTATGGGGAATTGGGAGACCCTGATAAGGAACTATGGTGGTTGCTGTGGGGGGTGAGTTTGAAATGAGTGGGTGGGGCATTGGATAAGACAATGGGGGGATTTTTTTTTTGTTTAGAGTGTGCTGCACTGGGGTTGACCTGGTTGGAGGCTTCTATAGGGAAGCTGTGAGGGAGGTTGATTTGATCTTCTCCTGTGTCTGGGATATACTCCTGTCCTGTCTTTCTCCATCCCCTCTCTTTCCTCCTTTCGCCTTTGTTCATCTCTCTCAGTTCCTCCGCCTTTCGTCTGTGTTCTGACGCGTCGGAATACACCTTCCTGTATGCCGGCATGTCCCCTTAAACGTGCTTCCTCCCACAGTATCGTTTCCTAGTCGATTCTGCCTTGCAGGTCACTTCACTGGCCCGGTTCTTTTTTTTTACATACTCCCCCTATTCTCCCGAAAAATTTCCCAGCTGGTCCATTCCCGTCTTCTCTGATTACTTTCATGATTCTTAATTGCATTTTTTATCCCCTTGTTTCTTGCTTCATATGTTTCCCTTCAACTTCCTGTACCATACACAAAGACTGTACCATCACCCTTTCATTCTCTCCACTGCATATCCCTGTGTATCCCCTCATTCAATTTGAATTTCCTCCATTGCAGCTTTTCCTTTCTATCAGGTTCGCTAGCTACTGTTACATGGGCTCAGTGCCTGTTCATTTTCCCTTCTCGGCTTTCCCTGGCTCTGTTGTGTTCTTTTAGGGCCTCCATCCATCATATAGCTTAGCTTCTTACATTTACTAAACTACAGTCTCCACTGGATAGAGCTTAACTACATGCAGTTTTGCTCCTTCGGTCCCTACAGTCCCCTTATTTGTGGCTGAGTAGCGGTCTCTGTTGTCAATCCCAAAATGTTATTTTAGTTCTTTAGTCATTTCAGGATTTTCCAGTTCCTCTTCTAAACTCTGTATCCTGGCCTCTGCAGCTTTGACTTCACCTCCCACTTCCCCCTGCTTCCATGTCAATCCTCTCTTCCAGTCTCATGCTAAGTTCTTCTAGTTTCTTTTTCCATCTTGTTCCCTTTTTGTGACTCTGCTGCCAATCTTTCCCTTTGCAGTTTCCCTCCTCCTGTCCCTTGGTTTTCTTGTTGCTCCTCTGGCAACCCATTTTTTTTTTTATCCTGATTTTGCCTCAAGTGGGAAACCTAGGTAATTCTGTATGTTAGGGTTATTATTGTATCGTCAGAGTGTGGGGGTGGGGTAGAGGAGGAACTGTGCTAAATGGAAGTAAGTGGGGAGGGGGAGTGGGAAGGAAGAATCAAGTGGTAAGTGGGTGAGTGGGAAGGTGAGAGGTGGGAGGGGGAGGGTAAAGAGGGGAGGGGAGGATCCAGGTTGAAGAGTGAGATGTAGTGTGTGTGTGTGTGTGTGTGGGTGAGAGTGTGTGTGTGTGTTGTGTGTGTGTGATGTATGTGGTGTGTGTGTTGTTGTAGTGTGTGTTGTGTGAGTGGTCGTGCCGAATATGTAGAACTGGAGTCAATTAGCAGAACTCATTTAAAATTAATTCCCTTCTAGAATTTCTCTTATAACGTTTAAAGATATTTTTATTCATGTAAAAAATTATAATTTTGCACTAAAAGGAACTTAGAAAACCTTACCTAACTTATTATAAACAAGAGCATTTTATTTTAGCCTAACCTAACTAAATAAAATTAGATTATTTACAATAATTTAATACTGAACAAACACAGTGAAAAATATTTTTTACGTTAGGTCAGAATGATAATGGGCCTGAATTATTGCATACACAAATTTTCACATGTCCTATTATGGCAAGATGAGCGTTGCTATTTAAGCAAAGATGGCATTCAGCCTATTCGGCACGACATATATATAATATATATATAATTATATATTATATATAATATATATATATATATATATATATATATATAATATATATATATATATAAGTAATATATATATATATATATAATATATATATAATATATATAATATATATATATATATATATATATATATAATTATACATATATATATATAATATCTTAATAATATTATATAAATATATATATGCTAATACTGGTGTTATATTGTTTGTTAGGCGTTCACGATAGTGTTATTTTCATGTAGTAGGAAAGCACTAGTTTAAGTGCCAGTTATTAGTTCTGGTACTGGCCTGTCTCCCTCAAAGTCACGTGACCAACCTGACGTCAGCTTACCTCACATTAGTATAGTCCAGTAGGCTCACAGCACACACTCAGAGTAGGTTCACACACTCAGGGCAGAGTAGGCTCACAGTACTCATTCAGAGTAGGTTCACACACTCAGGGCAGAGTAGGTTCACAGCACTCTGAGTAGGTTCATATACTCTCTTCTGAGCAGATTCAGGCGCTCAACCTTTAATACAATTCCCCGTTCTAGAATATTCCTTAGTCTCAGACAAAGTTTGGATCCCATTGCGGTGCAATATTTAGACACCGCTGTAATCAGTAATCGTATTAAGCTGGAATCCGTTTATGCTTTAGGAAAATTATTCTAATGGTCCCTGGTATGGTCGGTAACGTCCTCTACTCATCTTTGCCCAGTTATAGTTTGTTATTAGCTGAGATCTCGGTCTGTCTATACTTTAACAAAGCCGTCTGACTTTAAGGATTAATGTGTTTCAAATTAATGTATATATGGTCTCCACTGGTATCTAATACGAGCCTCTTTTTATTAAGACGATAGTTTCATTTGATACATTTCGGAACTTCCAGGTAAACATATTTTTGTATAAGGCTCATGTCATTGAGAATAAGCATTGTACAGGAACATTTACGAGTAGGTCGTATGTCAACTGTTTTCAGTATTAAGCAAGAGAGAGAACTTTGTATCCTATTCTAAGATTTATAAGAATTCTTTTGTAATAAATATAACATATTTTATTTAGTTGGATCAGTCTCCCAAAAGTAATCCCCAAATTAAAATGACATTTGTCTAAGGACAACTAGACCAGAGCTTGATTCGACATCTTGTTATAGAAAGGGGCCAAAACAGGCCTATAAATATGGCCCTTGATGTACAACTGTTGCCCTCCTAATGTGGTTATACAGCAGTTTCGGGTCAGACTTGACTTTCAATGCTATGTTGTTTTCGTACTGTCGCTGGGCATCCCTCCTCATCTGTGCATACTCGTTTCTGGTTCCTTGACTAATCTCCTTATTTTCCTGATTCCTTTGTCTTGTATATTTTTTCCATTCTCTGGTACACTTAATTTTTGCCTCCCTACAACTTTTGATAAACCAAGGGCTCGTTCTGGTCTTCCCATTATTTCTGTTGCCCTTGGGAACAAACCTTTCCTCTGCCTCCTTGCATTTTGATGTTACGTATTCCATCATTTCGTTTACTGTCCCACTGAACCTCCTGCAGGAAGTTCCTCATACCTGTGTAGTCCCCCCTTTTGTAGTTTGGTTTTTCCCATTCTACTCTTGTTACCCTCTCCTCTTGTAACTCTATTATGTATTCAAAGCTCAGAACCACATGATCATTAGCTCCAAGGGGCCTCTCATATGTGATGTCTTCAATGTCTGAACTGAACTGCTCAGGGTGAACATGAGGTCCAGTCTTGCTGGTTCATCCTCCCCTCTCTCTCTGGTAGTGTCCCAAACATGTTGATGCATGAGGTTTTCCAGTACCACATCCATCATCTTGGCTCTCCATGTTTCAGGACCCCCATGTGGCTCAGGTTTTCCCAATCGATCTCCCTGTGGTTGAAATCGCCCATAACCAGTAACTTTGCTCTGCTCAAGTGAGCTCTTATTGCCACCATTCGCCATTGTTGTCCACCATTGCTCTGTTGCTCTCTTCATATTCCTCGCCTGGCCTCCTGCATTTCTGGGTGGTTATACTCACTGCAATAACTACCTTATGTTCTCCAACTGAATAGTCACCTATGTAACCCTTTCTCCAATCTCGACCAAGCATTCCATTTTCCTCAAATCCCTTCGGTTTTAATGAGCAGTGCAACCCCTCATTCCACTCTGCTCCTTCTGTCTTCCTCAGGATCTGATATCCTAGTGGGAAGACGCATTTATTTTGTCTGAGTTAGTTTCCGTTCTGGTGACTGCATATGATGATTGGGACTTTTCATTGAATCTTTCATGCCACTTCCTCATGATTATATCATTAATCCAACTGGGTTTGTATACTAAATTCAACTTTTTTTCTAACAGAGTCGTGGTTCTGGGAGAATATTAGGGTGGGGTGAGCAGGACCTGCAGGGGGTTGTGGTGGGGTGGGGCTTGTGATGAGGGTGGGGGGCAGCTGCCACAGGGGGATTACTGTAGGGGTGGGGGTTGTGATGTAGGGGGTGGAGACAGAGAAACCGTTTGTTTTTGGGTTCAGAATGTTAATTGCTTTTGGGTTGTCTGTTGGAATTCTTTCTGTGAATTGTTGCATGCAGGGAGTGTTTTGCTCTTCCAACACTTTAGTCTAAGCCTGTATAAAGCCTCTCTTTGACAATGAGATGTTTAAACATTGTTCATCCATATGGGACATCATTTTGCAAGATCTAATTTCCTGTGGCAAGACAGGTATAACATACCGACAAGATGAAAGTTAAGACGCATGTGGAAACATCTGGATTTATCTTTATTGTAAGACGTTTCGCAATCCAGTGGCTTTAACAAATACAGATTCTTGGACATAATTAGAAAACAGAATAACAAATATACAAAAATTGTCCTAGGAACACTACCAAAACCACCACAAAAATAGAAATATCCACCATCTAAAACCTAAATATACAACCAAATCCAATGCACAAGACGTGGCCCACAGTACAAATGTTTGGAGAGATCTCCTCTGTCTTTCCTCACACTGGTGAAAGTAGATGGAACCAGGACGGGGTTGGCCCCCCCTCCCCCCTGACAACACAACCTCCGAACAATCTCACCAAAGGTGAATTTTGCAAAATTAAGCTTGGGGCATCTGTAAGCATGGATAACAAGGGAAAAAAATGGTACATCAACTTTGGCATCCCAATAAAATGTAGCGACCTCCCGTCTAAAGATGTGTCGTTCTTCTTCCTGTACTTTTCTTCACTCCAAAAATGTGCCACTCCTCGGTCCTCCAGAAGCATGTTTACAACATCGAGTGGCCCTGCATACCATCGAAAAGGGACCGACCGCAGACTAGTCCACAAGACAAACAATATAGCGAACGACAACCCAACTCAGGTGAATTTTATTTAGTGCAGGAAACCGAAAAAGAAAATGGAAGGCAATAAAAATAAGTCCACCTTGGAGCCTTGTTGACTGGAGGCGCAGCCAGTGGCGCACCCAAGCCCTCCAAATACAACTACTGTTGCAATAAACAAAATCCCCCCAACAAACACAGAATACAACCTCATTCTATTTGCTAATATACAGGTCCTTAAGCCATCCCACCAACACAAAAACTTTTATATTTCATGGACTTCTAGAGAGTCTAATGCAGTGTTTGCAGCCTCACAGAGACCTCGCACAAAAGAATCACTTGACAGTGAAATAGGATGAATGGTTACAGAACCTTTTTAGATGCGACAGAAAAAACAGGGCAACAAGGGGGGTTTGGCCCTGTATGTTCAAAGAGTCCCTTATCAGCATGTAGTTGCCGAACACGCACAAACGAGGTATTGAAGTTCTACAATATAGAACGAGAACCAAAACCTAGTCATTGTGTTGTATACAAGCCACCAATGCAACCTCACAACAGTTCAAGGAACAGCTACTGAAATTGATTACTGTTAGGAAAACCTTCCAGCTCCATCCCCAAACCACTAACTGCTTGGTGATTTCAACTAAGCCTACAAAATGGAAGAATGTAGCAAATAATGTTATAGTTTGAAACAATCCCCATCCCCGAGGTAAGCCAGATGAAAGGTCACACACACATGAGCTCCAAAGTCTCTGCGAAAAAACAGCACTCTATAACCAGCATAATAGAGGAGCCACAAGACATAAAACACACTTGTCCTTACTTCACAAATAATTAGGACCTGATAAGAGAACATAAGAATAGTCAAAACACTAATATCCGATCACAATCTAATTCGAAGTCCAGACGTACATGCATAGGGGTCCTGATCAGCAAGAATGCATGTACCTGTGAAGTTGTCTTCCCAAAATGACAACTTCAAACAACAAGAACATCCTCTGTGGGACCCCAGGTAAACCATGTCCTAAACGAAACCATAGGGAAGATGTCTTAAAATGACATGGATCCAAACCAGTGCCTTGAAGGATCAACTTCCAGGCAGCCAAAGCATGTTCTAGTGCATAATCCTCTAAGAAAGAAGAAGAGTGGAGTAAACTGGAGAGAGAACGACGCTCCTCTACAGAAACTACGAAGATCACTACTCCTCAGGAGTGCTAGAATATCTGATACAACACTAAAGGAGGCGCTGATCCAGGAACCAAACTATCGAACTTAAGTTAAATGACTCTTACAGGAACCAGGAGAAGCAAGAGAAGCTTAAAGCTATAATGAAATTGATAGAAATTTCAAAATATTTCTTTTCATATGCAAAAAACAAGGCAAATACCACATCTAGTATCGGGCCCTTACTCAGTACAGGATGGACTTAATACACAGGATGACAACAAGGAAATGAAGTGAAATATTTGAAATCCCAGTACGACTCTGTGTTTATAGTGAACCACTAATCGGTCTGAGGAATCGACGACCCAAATAATTCTTCATGAATGAGCCTCAAAACTCCATAAATGCATGCCAGATTTCCGACATACCCCTAACCCGATCGACTTTTCGAAAAGCCATTGGACAACATGCCTATGACACTCCAGCCCCAGGCCAGACTCGTGGAACTCTGTTTTCATTAAGAACCCACTCTCGCGTGCTCTAAGTAAACTATGGAGAGAGCTGGACCATGGGTAAATTCACAGTCACTTAAAACAACGGATAATCCCACTCCATAAAGGTGGAGCAAAACATTAGCTAGAACTAATACACCCATACTCCTGACGTCCCACATCATAAAAAAAAAAATCTTTGAAAGAGTGCTAAGAAACAGGATTGCAAAATCAAGTTTGAATCCCAAAATCAGCACAATCCCAGGCAACAATGGGTTCAGGGCAGTCCGCTCCTGCCTCCACAACTACAGGATCACTATGACATGCCCTGGATGCATGGAAGAAAATCAGAATGCAGATGTAATATACACAGACTTTGCAAAAGCAGTTTGGACTAATGCGCATATGGCATAATAGTCCATAAAATAACGTGCAAAGAATAACCGGGAAAGTGGGGAGATGGATCTTCAACTTTCATAACAAATCGAACAACAAAGAGTAGTGGTCAACAAGTTAAATCGAGGGCTGCCATAGTGGAGACTACTGTTCACACAAGGCACAGTACTCGCCCATCTTATTCCTTATCCTCATATCAGACATAGACAGAGATATACACACAGCACCGTAACATCTTTGCGGATGATACTAGATCTGCAGAGGCTGTCATCTGTTGTGGACGCGGTAACCTCCAAGAAGATCTAAACAAAGTTTTCCAGTGGGCAACGGTAAACACTTGATGTTCAATGGAGGACAAATTCCAACTACTCCGTTATGGAAAACTGGAGGAGATAATAACTAGAACAGAGTATACTACTGACTCGGCCATACAATAGGTGGAAAAATAATGTAAGGGACCTGGGAAGTAGTAATGTTGAGGATCTCACTTTCAAGGATCACAACAGTGCCATGATCGCACGTGCAAAGAAAATGATAGGATGGATAACGAGAACTTTCTAAACGAGAGATGCCAAGCCAATGATGATCCTTTTCAAATCACTTGTTCTCTCTAGGCTGGAATACTGCTGTACATTAACATCTCCATTCAAAGCGGGTGAAATCGCAGATCTAGAGAGTGTACAGAGATCCTTTACTGCACGTATAAGTTCTGTCAAGCACCTTGTTGCAACCCCTGAATGGGTTGCAATGATTATTATGTATATATATAATTATTACTTTTTCATTTAATTTTATATTGCTTATAATTGCGATAATAGCTAAATCGTAAATGTATTGCTTTATATTGTTATTTGACGTAGTTTCCTTTGTTAGGTAGGATGTAACATATTATGTGCTCAGTTCAAGTCTTGATTGTCTAACAACTATAATTATCGCTCTTTGCTCGTTACTCTGCCGGCTCCTGTTTCTGAGCTGCAGCAACCCACGGAGCTATCACGTGATCGAGGGGGGGGGTGTCCTTACCTCGCTTGAAGTATTCAGTCTGCTCTAGACTCTCTTGGTGGTCGGACAGATTGTCTGTCTCATTATTCTTGTTAGTTCTGTAGAACTCTGTTCACAGAACCTTGTATAGACTTAGTGATTTTCGACGTTGTACTGAGGTTGTGTGTCACATAGACACTCGAAACATCTCAGGTCCTGAGCTTTAGCTTTTCACTTAACTTGTACTGGTTTCTGTGTATTATCACAGTCGGGGATTTTCTTTTGCTGAACTTAGATTCAGTAGTATGGGAGTTTTGTGACTTTTGTGGAGGATCTGCAGATGGTCCCTACACAGTGTCTTTATATTATCTCCTTGTTCCTGATTCTGTGTCGCAGTTGCTTGTTGGGCTTAGCATTCTTTTTTGTTCAAGCAGACTGTTCTGGTTGCCAGTCAGTTAAGAAGTTAGTTTATCTGAGGACTTTGTCAGTCACTTGTTTAAGTCTAGTCGAGTCATGAGACATAGTGAAATACTTAGAGCACTTACACACATACACACTTACTTGTACATATTTGTAATATCTTATTAAATGTTAATGTACCAGACGGTACTTAAGAATTATAAATGTGATATGTGCTTTCAGCACAATACTATTGAATACGAGAGAGATTAATATTATTTTGATTACTCTGATTAATTTAATTTAATTTGATAATATACCTCTAGACTTAATAAATTTATTAAATTTTAATTTCTCTAGTTAGTAGCCTACCAGTTGTAATCCTGAAGCACTATTGAATCATACTGATTTCTAATGGATAATTGGACAAGGATACTGACTACTTGTTACGAAAACCCAGTAACAGGCTGGATGCTAGAAGGGCAGTCCTTTCTAGTATTCACTGGAGATCTCTAAGCTTTTAGAACTGCGTTTTTTGTAACAAATGGGGGGCCTGTCCGCGATGCTCTTGATCCAAGGTGTTGGAGAAATTGTCCAGTTTGACCTACTAGTAACTCTATGATCAAACACTTTGAGTACTTTCCTAATCTGAAGACTTTGAGTTTAGTCTTGTACAACATACCAGGTGGATGTATGTACCTGACTGAGTCTATTGATCCAAGGAGATGGAAATACTGTTTATGAGTTCTAGCTCTAAGACAACCAACACTAAAATTATAGTTTCCCATAATCACTCTCTCGTAGTACAATTATTTTCGTGATGTATGCCAAAGTGAAACAGTTAATTGATACTCTGACTTTGTCTGAGTTAAGTACATTAAAACTGCAGACGTGTTGGCGAGTAGCCAAATATCTCGGTGTGATGTATAACAGGAATTACACCGCAGAAACTGTCAGAGCGTTAATTAAAGATATATTGTTTCCTGCTCATACAGAGATGTCTGATTATGATTCAGATTCAGAAAGCCTAGTGTCTGAGCCTAGTGTAGCTCAGTTCTCGCTCACGCCTTCCCTCCTAACTGTTAGCTTGACTCAGCCTAAAACAAGTACAGTGTATGCTACACCTGTATATACTTATCCTAGACCAGATCTAGACTCTAGAGACGGCTGGACAAAGTGTCCAACCTAAGGACTGTCCAGATCATGTTAATTTCCCTACTCCTCCATTACCCACTGGTCCTATCTCTCAGGAACAGTTTGAGAGGTTGGAACGCCTCATTATGTTGCAGACTGCACAAATAGAGGCACAGAGGAAATTGAACGAAGAAGATTTCCAAAGAGAAAATGTTCGTCTGGGAAGACAACAGACTGATAGATCACAGGACACATTTAATGTGCAGAAAGCTGCATCCATGGTTCCTAAGTTTTTTGAGAGTGACTTAGACATCTATTTTGATGTGTTAGAGAACCAGGCACGTGCTATGAACTGGCCACGTAAGCACTGGAAACATTGTTGATACAGCTTTTGACAGGAAGAGCTCAAACTTGTACTGCTGCTTTACCATTTGCCAAGTACATTATTTATGACGCTGTCAAACAAATATTCTAGAGACGTAAACTTGTTACCTGTAAGTTATAAAGAGCATTTCGTACGTTACAACGACGACAAGATCAGACTTGTGTAGAGTTTGCTCGTGAGAAAAATTTGCTTTTGGGGAGATGGTCTAGAGCTGCCAAGTGTAACAACTACGACAGCCTTGTTTCAGTTGTTACTACACGAACAGTTTAACAACTGTTTTGCTGCTGACATACAAGAATATCTGATCGATCATACTACCTCAGATATTCTGGAAACTGCAGCATTAAGACAATTACGAGATTTCTCAAAAACTTGTACGTACTAAAAAACAGAAAAACAAGGTAACTAAATTGTCCTAGAAGTTGGCACCTAAATCAGCTGCTCTTTGCGGGCCTGATGTACCTGCTACTGTAACTTCTCGTACCTTTACCAGGAAAACTCACAATCCTGAATCTGTCTCTGTGGCTAGACAAAAAATCTGATATCGAGAAGAAGAATGTTAAATGTACATATTGTAACGAAAGGACATGCTAGAGAGTATTGCTATAAATTAGAAAGAGATACGAGATACAGTCGTGCGGCTGGCGCCCCCACTCAAGTAGTATCCTCTTCCGAGCAACAAAGGCACGAAAATCCTAGTAAAACCTCTGATCCTACTGTTTTAGATAAAGTTACTCAGGACAGAGGGACTAGCGTCAAAAAAGGTGATCTGACAAAAAGATTCGTTCAGCCAGGGGTCCTTACTTTTCGAGAGGTAAAGTAGGATTTGACAAATCAAATCTAACTGAAAATAGTTACTTTCAGAGACACTGGCAGTTATCTCACGTTATTAAGAGAAGATGTACTGCCCATAACTCGATACCTTTTACCAAGATTTGATGTATTGTTAGAAGCCTTGGTGGGGCTGTTATAAAGTGCCTTGCACAAAGTTTATATTTAACAAGCTATTTTACTGGGTTTTATTTCAGTGGGTATATCCAGTGGTGTATTTCCCACCAGGTCAGTTGACTTGTTGATAGGGAACGATATCCTTCATTTCTGGTATATGTAAAGAACCAATTGTGATTGAAAAAACAAATGATAATAATTATGCCATTGAAGCTTGTAAAGAGAAACCTATTTTATTTCCTCTCAGTGCAATTACTAGAGGTATGTCAAAGATTCAGCAACCATCCTTGTCTCCTGTTGAGTTAGTGGATGACAATGATTTGGGGTTGAATATGTTGTTCAGTGACGCTCTGCACCCGTATCATTAACACCCAAATCCCCCTGGTCATCAACCTAAATCAGGACACAACTGACGTTAAATTTTTAATCATGATGATTTAATCAAGGATCAGTTTGTTGATCAGTCACTGGAAAGACTGAGAGATATAGCAGTTACTGAGAGTGAAGCAAAGGATCTCTATAATTGTTACTATTATAGTAACGGGGTACTGATGGAGAAAAATACATGCAAGTTGTCAGCTGATAGTGTTTCCACCACAGTCAAGCATTTCGTAGTGTTACCAGTTACATTTCGTGAGCAAGCCATTGATTTTGTTCACAATAGTCCCATAGGAGGACATTTGGGTGTCAAGGAGACACTCGGTAAACTAGCAAAACATTTTACTTGGCCAAAGATGAAGGAAACAGTAGCTGATCATGTGCGACGTTGCCACGTGTGTCAAGTGACAGGCAAGCCAGCACACACACATCCACCTACACCTATCACTATGTTCATTAGTACCAAAGTTCAGTTCATCTGGACTAGAGATTGTTCAGACTCGTTCAAAAGGTTGAAGCATCTGCTTTCCTCTGCTCCAGTGTTGAGTCCTAATTTCAATCTTTCCATCTTTTTACATATAGATGAGAGTGGTTTTGCAGTGGGTTTCTGTGCTGCTCCAACAGTCAACATCCACTGATTATTCTCCATCCTATATGTTACTATTCATCTAAGCTCAAACGACACCAGAAAAATTATGCTATAGCTCTTGTGGTGTCCTTTGAACATTTTGACGAGTATTTGGGCACTTCCACATTTAAAATATATGTAATTTTATGCCCAAATACCTTTTGTTACTTGCTATGTCAAATTCAGTAAAGTAACTTAATCCTCCAGCCCATATTTAAATATGTATACTCATGTCATGTCTAATTATTATATTTATATATTCACAGTATTTGTGTTAAGGAGACATAAGTTTAGTGTTGAGTGGTAGTGTCGTGGGGGGCGATGTACTGCGTGTGACGCAACACTGTCCTGCCGCAGACCCCCCTCACTACACACCTTAAGCTGTTTCATACTCAGATGTTCATACTGCCTCGCATTCCACAACCACTACTTTAAGAGTGGAATGCAGTCTCCTCAACTATGATCGAGCCTCATCGTGCCCTACTCATCTACGTTATCCTGTCTCTACACTGATGTACATAACCACGAGTATGCAGAGATACGATACTGTGTACTGCCCTAGTACTAGGGGCGTATCCCATTGACGAATGCTGTGAAATTGTAGAGGTGCTTGGCACAAGAGAGACTGATTAATGTTTATATTAAATTGTATTGATATGAGTAATCAGTAATAATGTGAGACATTAATGCAACTCCTAGTGCGACCGTCTGTCGTGTTGCGGGGGTGTTGCAACCCCTGAATGGGTTGCAATGATTATTATGTATATATATAATTATTACTTTATAATAGCTAAATCGTAAATGTATTGCTTTATATTGTTATTTGATGTAGTTTCCTTTGTTAGGTAGGATGTAACATATTATGTGCTCAGTTCAAGTCTTGATTGTCTAACTACTATAATTATCACTCTTTGCTCGTTACTCTGCCGGCTCCTGTTTCTGAGCTGCAGCAACCCACGGAGCTATCACGTGATCGAGGGGGGGGTGTCCTCACCTCGCTTGAAGTATTTAGTCTGCTCTAGACTCTCTTGGTGGTCAGACAGATTGTCTGTCTCATTATTCTTGTTAGTTCTGTAGAACTCTGTTCACAGAACCTTGTATAGACTTAGTGATTTTCGACGTTGTACTGAGGTTGTGTGTCACATAGACACTCGAAACATCTCAGGTCCTGAGCTTTAGCTTCTCACTTAACTTGTACTGGTTTCTGTGTATTATCACAGTCGGGGATTTTCTTATGCTGAACTTAGATTCAGTAGTATGGGAGTTTTGTGACTTTGGTGGAGGATCTGCAGATGGTCCCTACATAGTGTCGTTATATTATCTCCTTGTTCCTGATTCTGTGTCGCAGTTGCTTGTTGTATGGGCTTTGGGCTTAGCATTCTTTTTTGTTCGAGCAGACTGTTCTGGTTGCCAGTCAGTTAAGAAGTTAGTTTATCTGAGGACTTTGTCAGTCACTTGTTTAAGTCTAGTCGAGTCGTGAGACATAGTGAACTACTTAGAGCACTTACACACATACACACTTACTTGTACATATTTGTAATATCTTATTAAATGTTAATGTACCAGATGGTACTTAAGAATTATAAATGTGATATGTGCTTTCAGCACAATACTATTGAATATGAGAGAGATTAATATTATTTTGATTACTGTGATTAATTTAATTTAATTTGATAATATACCTCTAGACTTAATAAATTTATTAAATTTTAATTTCTCTAGTTAGTAGCCTACCAGTTGTAATCCTGAAGCACTATTGAATCATACTGATTTCTAATGGATAATTGGACAAGGATACTGACTACTTGTTACGAAAACCCAGTAACAGGCTGGATGCTAGAAGGGCAGTCCTTTCTAGTATTCACTGGAGATCTCTAAGCTTTTAGAATCGCGTTTTTTGTAACACACCTTAACTACTGGGAACGCTTGGAAGCACTTGACTTGTACTCGTTGGAACGCAGGAGGAGAGATATATCATAATCTACACTTAGAAAATCTTGGAAGGAATGGTCCCCAAATCTCCACACAGAAATCACTCCCTACGAAAGTAAAAGACTGGGCAGACGATGCAAAATGCCCCCAATAAAAAGTAGGGGAGCCATTGGTACACTAAGGGAAAACACCATAAGTGTCCGGGGGCCCCAAAAATGTTCAACAACCTCCTGTCAAGCATTGGGGAATTCCCAAATAAGCCCGGGCTGCCTTCAAGAGAGAGCTGGACAGTACCTAAAGTCAGTGCCGGACAGCGGGCTGTGGCTCGTACGTTAAACGCGTGCTCCAGAAAGTAACAGCCTATTTGCTCGGGCCCCTGACCATCGGGGGACCCCGGTCAGGACCGGGCGGGGGGGCGTTGACCCCCGGAAAACCCCCAGGTAACCTCCAGGTAATCATCCCCACCCTTTGGGAGATAAAAGTTGTTGGGCAGCTAGAACATGCTCTGAAAAACGTCATTTTTGGGAACCAACACCACCTACCGCCCATAGTCGGGTATCCCAATTTACCCCCCCAATAATTTCTCAGCCCCCATAAAAATTGACAAACGAAAGTCGGACAGAGACTTGACCCATGTTTTTCTTTCCCCCGGGGTGGGAAAGAAAAGGTTTGGGTGCCAGGCTGCCTTTTTATGTGGTATTTGTGGGGCCCGAGGGACTAGACGCTGCTGGGGAATCGGACTTTTCCCCAGCAGTGTTTTGAATCTTGCTGACTGCAATCTTTCTTTTATATCCCATTTTTTCTGCATGGTGCTTTATTATATAATATTATATATAATAAAAATTTATATATATATAATATATAATATAATAATATTTATATAAAATTTTTGTGCCACGAACGAGGAATTATAAATAAAAACTTGATAGCCAAGGGACCGAACCCATGTGTTTTGGCCGCCATGGTTGTTTATTGATCAAACCATCTTTTTTTTTGGACACAATAATATAAAATATGTCGTTGTACTAGTACACCAAAAAGGGAAAAGAATGAAATTAGAAAAAGGTCACCCACACCATCTGGTTTTTGGGTAGGAGTACAAATCCAGTTCTGCTGGATTCTTTTAAAAGGGGATTGTATGGTCCAAAATTTCGAGTTTTCCCCCAAAGGCCAAAAAATCATTTTTTTGGGATCGCAGGTTGTTATTGATAGGGAAATTTTTTAAATTTTTGTTAAATTCAGCATGTGAAAGTTTGAATAAATAATAATTGTGTATTAAATTGTATGGTTTTGACCCTTCAATAAATTTTGTATGGCAAAGTGTGCTGCACCAGCCCTGGTGATACAGGAAGAGACACCATTTTTTAATTAATTTGTACACTGGTTTGTGAATTTGGTGCAATTTTATCCAGCATATCAAGGCCAAATTGAGTGGATAAATAAATTTTGTAGGGGAAACCCTTTATCAATGTCTCCTGCTAAAAACAGGGACAAAAATTTATAAAACCACATAAGGAGGGTGACGGGGGCAAAGGAATGAGGTGATGCCGTCCCTTTTCCCCAAGTATGTACCCGTTAGCCCTTTTTAGATTTCTCGCGGCCAGGTGGGGTCTGTGTTGGGTAGGTGTTAGTGTGTGTTCCCACCGCAATAAGTGTTTTCCAGTAATTAAATGGCGAGTGTTCATTTTAAAATTTTTTCTTTTTTTTCTGTTAGCAAATATGCAGTTTCATTAGTTAATCTGTAATCCAAAAAAAACCCCCCTTTCGAGTCACCAATCAATTACAGTCGACTCATTAGCCCATATTACAAAATTTTATTTCCCCCAATTTGGGTTTATTGCATTATTGAAAAATTTGGGGGGAGCATTTTATTAACATTTCGTAAAATTAATTTAAGGGGTTTGGTTTTCTGGGGGGGGGGGGGGGAATTGGAGCATCACCGGGGGGATATTTCCCCCCGCTCAGGGGCCCCTGCCTAGCTGTGGGTTGACCACTGGTCAAAGGGGAAGACCTACCACCATCCCTTGCCACCCCCTGCCACCCCCCCCCACTTTATCCTAGCCCCGGTTATACTGTGGGGGGCCATTCTCTGCAGGATGCTGCTTATTTTATGTTTGTGGATTGGGGTTTAGATCTATTAATTTCCATATCTTGTATCCGTCAAAAAAATCATGGCCCCCAGTAGGCATACCGTGAACTGAAAGTGGGAAAAAAAAAATTTAAAACGTTTAAATCTAGGAGTTGGAAGAAAATTGAGATATTAGACAAGCTTAAAAATGGTCAAAATGTGGTGGATATAGGAGGGCCTGTGGTTTAATGAAGCGTCAATTCGTACAGTTAAAAAAGAATGAGTTGAATTACGAAGGGGTTTTGGGAATGAATAACCCGGAGTCACTCTGAAAAGAATGACAGAGATCACAACAAGTAATTAAAAAAAGAAAAGTTGTTTTTGAAGGTCGAACAAAAAAACAAAGAAAGGTGCCCCCACTAAAATTTGTCTTAATTAGGGAAAAGGGCCTTTCAGTTTTTTAAAGCAGTGTGTGAAAGGAAGGCCTGAAAAGGTGTGTTTAGCACGGGGGTTCCAAACTTTTAATTGCTAAAAAGTTACTAATATTAGTTTCCGGTGAAAGTTTTCAGTTGCATACAGCAGTAAATAATTTCCTTGCTGAATTTCAAGAAATTTTTTTGAGGGTGGCTATGAGCCACATCAAGTGTTTAATGCTGACGAGACAAACGTTTTATGGAAGAAAATGCCAACAAGAACTTATATCAGTCAACAGGAGAAAAGTTCACCAGGCTTCAAGGCAGCAAAGGATCGCTTCACCGTGCTCCTTTGCGTTAATACGTCAGGTTATTTACCGCTCTAAGAATCCTCGTGCTCTGAAATGTGTTGATAAAAACACCTTACCAGTAATTTGGAGATCAAACCAGTCTGCATGGATGACTGAGGACATGTTTGTTGACTGGTCTAAACATCACCTTATTCTGAAGTCAAGTTTTACCTGCACAGCAAAAACCTTGCATTCAAGGCTCTCTTCATTCTTGATAATTTCCGTACTCATCCACAAGCTTTGCTGGATGTGACCCCACATGTAAAAGTTGTATTTTTACCTCCAAATACATCTTTAATACAACCATTGGATCGGGGAGTTATTAAGTCATTCAAGTGTAAGCACAAAAAAAAAGTTATGAAAAATTAGTTGCATCAATGGGCTCTGACAGTACAAAGTTTCTGGAATAAATTTAGCATTGTAGATGCCATCAGCTATTCTAGAAGTGCTTGGAAGGAAGTGACAAAATCAACATTAAATGCAGACTGAGAAAAGTTATGGCCTTCTGTAGGTAATTCTTTTCCCTTTGCTTGACAGTCAGGTTCAGGAAATTGTTCAGCTGGCAAGGAGATTACCAAGTGATGTCTTTGAAGATATCAATGAAGAAGATGTGAATGAGCTCTTAGAAGATGATGTTGATGAAGACAGGAATCCAGAGGAAATGTTGGTAGAGCTCGATGCACAAGGGAGCCACATAACAGAAGAAGATGAAGAACCTGAAGAAAAACAGTTAACATTGCAGCAGTTATGTGAGCAGTTCCATGTTGCTGCTAAACTAGCAGACCTTTCACTGAAGAGGACCCTGACAGATCTAGAAGCAGTGCTTTGAAATGGGTCGAGACCAGCTGATGATGCCTTACCGTCAGCTGTATAATGTACTGCAGGGTAAAAGAGCCCAGAGATCCATTACAGAATTTATGCACACTCCAATACAACCATTGGCTTTATTACCAGAACATCTACCATCCGCTTCTGCCGACAACCAACAACCATCCACCTCAGCCCAGTAGGGCCAAACTATATATCTCTGCTGTCTTTAAAACAACTAACATACACCAACAACCAAAATTTCAGGTAAGAAATGTTATTATTTCTGATGCATTTGTAGTCTTAAGCAGTAAAAAACATAATATATCACGACAATGAAATACAATTACATGTTCACTTTTATTTTTGTAAGATCTGTTGGTTTAAAAAAAGTTGTTTGGCTTTTTGTGGACTCTCAGGAATGTAACCCTATTTTTCCCATAAGTTCTTCAGTTTATCTAACACGGATTTACCTAGCACAGCCTTTTCTGGAACGTAACTACCGTGTAATGTAACAGTCTTCTGTATATTATAATCTACCAGAGTTCCTGGTACTACTACTCCTACTACTTCTACTACTACTACTACTACTACTACTACTACTACTACTACTACTACTACTACCACTACCTCTTCCTGCCTATATATACCCGTCCTGCTCTACTTCTCGTTAGTGTGACTTTGTAAATGGTTCAAGTCGGATCGAAACGTCGTTGTAAGCTCCTCTCTTCTATGTGTGGGTTATTTATGCATATTCCTGGTAAATTATAAGTTTGTGGGAGGGCAAGAGTGTGTGTGGGCCATCGAAGGAGAAGTATATTGCAGCCTAGTACCTCTAAAATCCCATATAGCTCTGAGGTAAAATTAGTCTTGGTGAGTTTAAAATGTTGTTGCTTAGTTGTACCACCCATAAATTATCAGTCAACACTGCAACTAGCGGAGCGTCATGTAATTCTCACTCACCAAGAGGCGGGCCAAAACGACATGGGTTCGAGTCTACGGCTAGTCGC
Source organism: Cherax quadricarinatus (assembly GCF_026875155.1). Taxonomy (NCBI): domain Eukaryota; kingdom Metazoa; phylum Arthropoda; class Malacostraca; order Decapoda; family Parastacidae; genus Cherax; species Cherax quadricarinatus. The sequence continues at coordinate 26,493,865 of NC_069403.1, forward strand.
ACTGAAGTTGTTGATTAGTTACCACTCGTCCATGGTTACAATAATATATATACTACTTGGGGAGGCTAGTACACCAAACGGGGAGTAGAATGAAATTAGCTCTGAGGCACCCACACCAACGTATGTCCTCGGATCTTGGTAAACCACCTAGTTCTACTGGGTGCTTGATTCTTGTAGGAGTGGGTGGTCCTGTGCAGGCCAAAACAACATTGGTTCAAGTCCTCAGCTAGTCACAGTGTTGTTGATTATATATATGTTTTTACATTGCTTCACCACTCTCTTAATCTCTCTCTTTTTCTCCATATACTCTTCCCTCCTTGCATCGCTTCTACTTTGTAAAAACTTCTCATATGCTAACTTTTTCTCCCTTACTACTCGCTTTACATCATCATTCCATCAGTCGCTCCTCTTCCCTCCCGCACCCACTTTTCTGTAACCACAAACTTCTGCTGAACACTCTAACACTACATTTTTAAACCTACCCCATACCTCTTCGACCCCAATGCCTATGCTCTCATTAGCCCATCTGTCCTCCAATAGCTGTTCATATCTTACCCTAACTGCCTCCTCTTTTAGTTTATAAACCTTCACCTCTCTCTTCCTGATGCTTCTATTCTCCTTGTATCCCATCTACCTTTTACTCTCATGTAGCTACAAAAGAAAGT
>NC_069403.1:26495029-26551581 GCF_026875155.1 Cherax quadricarinatus
CCGTTCCGCTCCTTTGCCTGTTTGGTAAAACCGCTCGGCTTTTCTTTTTGTTGTCAACACTGCCTTCCGGCTTCCTGCTTTGTCCTTGTCCTTTTTTTCAACACTGCTCCCAGTTTCCTTGTTGCCTTGTCCGTGTTGTCAACACTGCTCCACTTTTCTGGTGTCCTTTCCGTTGTCAACTCTCCGTTTCCTTTGTGTCCTTGTCCGTGTGTCCAACACTGCTCCCTTCCTGCGTGTCCTTGTCCGTTGTGTCAAACTGCCTCCTTTTCCTTGTGGTCTTTGTCCGTGTGTCAGATGCGCATGTTTCTGTGTGTCCTTGTCTGTGTGTCAACACTGCTCCGGCTTCCTGCGTGTCCTTGTCCGTGTGTCAACACTGCTCCAGTTTCCTGTGTGTCCTTGTCTGTGTGTCAATACTGCTCCAGTTTCCTGTGTGTCCTTGTCCGTGTGTCAATACGGCTCCAGTTTCCTGTGTGTCCTTGTCCGTGTGTCAGTACTGCTCCAGTTTCCAGTGTGTCCTTGTCTGTGTGTCAACACTGCTCCGGCTTCCTGCGTGTCCTTGTCCGTGTGTCAATACTGCTCCAGTTTCCTGTGTGTCCTTGTCCGTGTGTCAATACGGCTCCAGTTTCCTGTGTGTCCTTGTCCGTGTGTCAATACGGCTCCAGTTTCCTGTGTGTCCTTGTCCGTGTGTCAGTACTCCTCCAGTTTCCTGTGTGTCCTTGTCTGTGTGTCAACACTGCTCCGGCTTCCTGCGTGTCCTTGTCCGTGTGTCAACACTGCTCCAGTTTCCTGAGCTAACTTAAAACATCACATATCAAGCTAAAACTTCATATATCAGGCTAAAACATCATAATATCACGCTAAATCATCATATGTCACGCTAAATCATCATATATTACGCTAAAAGTCATATATCACGCTAAAACATCATAATATTACGCTAAAACATCATATATCACTCTGTATCATCATATATCACGCTAATACATCATAAATCACGCTGAAACACCACATATCACGCTAAAACATCATAATATTACGCTAAAACATCATATCACGCTAAATCATCATATCACGCTGTATCATCATATTACGTTAAAACGTCATATATCCTCTAAAACATAATATCATGCTGAAACTTACTATTCTACGCTAAAACCGCTGAAACACGATGTATCGTGTGACTGACTGGCTCAGTGCCGCTCAGTGCTGAAGTAACCTAATCGATTGTGGCTGTGTCAACACTCTCTCTCTGCTCTCTGCTCTCTCTCTCTCTCTCTCATCTTGTTGCTCTCTCTCTCGTCTCTCTCTTGAGTCTCTCTCGTCTCTCTCTATCTCTCTCTCTCTCTCTTTATTACTCAACACAGCCGCCAGTTAAGCTGGCGTCTCCCTCCAGCCTATGTAACCATCCTCATTTTAATTGTTCCTACGTTATAATGAAGACTTTAGTGGTGGTGGTTGTGATGGTGGTAGTGGTGATGAAAGGGGTCGTAGTGGTGGTGGTGGTGGTAGCGGTGGTGGTAGGGGTGATGGTAGAGGTCGTAGCGGTGGTGCTAGTGGTGGTGGTAGTTGTGGTAGTGCTGTGGTAGTGGTAGTGGTGGTGGTAGTTGTGGTAGTGGTGGTAGTAGTGGTGGTGGTTTGTGATGATGGTGGTAATGATGATGGTGGCAGTGGTTGATGGTGGTAGTGGTGATGGTGGTTGTGATGACGGTGATAGGTGATGATGGTGGTAGTGGTGATGGTGGAAGTGATGGTGGTAGTGGTGATGTGGTACGGTGATGGTGGTAGTGGTGATGGTGGTAGTGGTGATGCTGGTAGTGGTGAAGGTGGTAGTGGTGATGGTGGCAGTGGTGACGGTGGTAGTGGTGATGGTGGTTGTGATGATGGGTGTAGTGATGATGGTGGTAGTGGTGATGGTGGAAGTGATGGTGGTAGTGGTGAGTGGTGGTATGGTGATGGTGGTAGTGGTGATGGTGGTAGTGGTGACGGTGGTAGTGGTGACGGTGGTAGTGGTGATGGTGGTTGTGATGATGGTGATTAGTGATGATGGTGGTAGTGGTGATGGTGGAAGTGATGGTGGTAGTGGTGATGGTGGTAGTGGTGATGGTGGTAGTGGTGATGGTGGTAGTGTGATGGTGGTAGTGGTGATGGTGGTTGTGATGACGGTGATAGTGATGAGGTGGTGGTGGTGATGGTGGAAGTGATGGTGGTAGTGGTGATGGTGGTACTGGTGATGGTGGTAGTGGTGATGGTGGAAGTGATGGTGTAGTGGTGACGGTGGTACTGGTGATGGTGGTAGTGGTGACGGTGGTAGTGGTGATGGTGGCAGTGGTGATGGTGGTAGTGGTGATGGTGGTTGTGATGACGTGATGTGATGATGGTGGTAGTGGTGATGGTGGAAGTGATGGTGGTAGTGTGATGGTGGTAGTGGTGACGGTGGTAGTGGTGATGGTGGTTGTGATGATGGTGATAGTGATGATGGTGGTAGTGGTGATGGTAGTAGTGGTGATGGTGGAAGTGATGGTGTAGTGGTGATGGTGGTATTGGTGATGGTGGTATTGGTGATGTGGTAGTGTGGACGGTGGAAATGATGGTGGTAGTTGATGATGGTGGTAGTGATGATGGTGGTTGTGATGATGTGGAAGAGGTGATGGTGGTAGGTGATGATAGAGTGGTGATGGTGGTAGCGGTGATGGTGAATGTGATGATGGTGGTAGTGTGATGGTGGTAGTGGTGATGGTGGTATTGATGATGGTAGTGATGGTGGTAGTTGTGATGGTGGTAGTGATGATGGTGGTAGTGGTGATGATTTTGGTATTTTATGATGGTAGTGGTGATGGTGGTAGTGATGAAGGTTGTATGAGGATGGTGATAGTGGTGATGGTGGGTAGTGATGATGGTAGTGGTGGTGATTGTGGTAGTGGTGATGGTGGTAGTGGTGATGGTGGTAATGGTGATGGTGGTAGTGATGGTGGTAGTAATGATGATGGTAGTGATGACGGTGGTAGTGATGATGGTGGTAGTGGTGTGGTGGTAGAGTGATGATGGGAGTAATGATAGTGGTAGTGATGATGGTGGTAGGATGATGGTGGTAGTGGTGATGGTGGCAGTAATGATGATGGTAGTGATGATGGTGGCATCGGTAATGGTGGTAGTGGTGATGGTGGTAGTGGTGATGATGGTAGTGGTGATGGTGGTAATGGTGATGGTGGTAGTGTGATGGTGGTAGTGATGATGGTGGTAGCGGTGATGGTGGTAGTTGCGATGTTGGTGGTGGTAGTGGTGATGGTGGTAGTGATTGTGGTAGTGGTGATGGTGGTAGTGCTGGTGCTGGTGTAGTGATGGTGGGGATAGTGATTGTGGTGCTGGTGTAGGGATGACGGTGGTTGTGCTAGTGGGGTGGTGGTAAAGACGTAGTGGTAGTGATGCTGAAGTGATGCTGGTGGTGGTGCTGTTAGTGGTGGTGCTGTTGTGGTGGTGCTGGTGTAATAGTGGTGGCGGTTAATGGAGGAACTCGAGTAGTGATGTTGGTGGTGGTAGTAAGTTTGAGGGCGGTAAAGGTGATGTAGTGGTGGTGCTGGTGCAATGGTGATGTAGTGGTGGTGCTGGTGTAATGGTGATGTATTGGTGATGCTGGTGTAATGGTGATGTAGTTGTGGTGCTGGTGTAATGGTGATGTAGTGGTGGTGCTGGTGCAATGGTGATGTAGTGGTGGTGTGGTGCAATGGTGATGTAGGGTGATGCTGGTGTAATGGTGATGTAGTGGTGGTGCTGGTGCAATGGTGATGTAGTGGTGGTGCTGGTGCAATGGTGTGATGTAGTGGTGATGCTGGTGTAATGGTGATGTAGTGGTGATGCTGGTGTAATGGTGATGTAGTGGTGGTGCTGGTGTAATGGTGATGTAGTGGTGATGCTGGTGTAAATGGTGATGTAGTGGTGGTGCTGGTGCAATGGTGATGTAGTGGTGGTGCTGGTGCAATGGTGATGTAGTGGTGGTGCTGGTGTAATGGTGATGTAGTGGTGGTGCTGGTGCAATGGTGATGTAGTGGTGGTGCTGGTATAAGGGTGATGTAGTGGTGGTGCTGGTGTAATGATAGTGGTGGTACTGGTGTAGTGATAGTGGTGGTACTGGTATAGTGATAGTGGTGGTACTGTATAGTGATAGTGGTGGTACTGGTGTAGTGATAGTGGTGGTACTGGTATGTGATAGTGGTGTACTGGTATAGTGATAGTGGTGGTACTGGTGTAGTGATAGTGGTGGTACTGGTGTAGTGATAGTGGTGGTACTGGTATAGTGATAGTGGTGGTACTGGTATAGTGATAGTGGTGGTACTGGTATAGTGATAGTGGTGGTACTGGTGTAGTGATAGTGGTGGTACTGGTATAGTGATAGTGGTGGTGCTGGTGTAATGATAGTGGTGGTACTGGTGTAGTGATAGTGGTGGTACTGGTATAGTGATAGTGGTGGTACTGGGTATAGTGATAGTGGTGGTACTGGTATAGTGATAGTGGTGGTACTGGTATAGTGATAGTGGTGGTGCTGGTGTAGTGATAGTGGTGGTACTGGTATAGTGATAGTGGTGGTGCTGGTATAGTGATAGTGGTGGTACTGGTATAGTGATAGTGGTGGTACTGGTGTAGTGATAGTGGTGGTACTGGTATAGTGATAGTGGTGGTACTGGTATAGTGATAGTGGTGGTACTGGTATAGTGATAGTGGTGGTACTGGTATAGTGATAGTGGTGGTGCTGGTATAGTGATAGTGGTGGTACTGGTATAGTGATAGTGGTGGTACTGGTGTAGTGATAGTGGTGGTACTGGTATAGTGATAGTGGTGGTACTGGTATGTGATAGTGGTGGTGCTGGTATAGTGATAGTGGTGGTGCTGGTATAGTGATAGTGGTGGTGCTGGTGTAGTGATAGTGGTGGTGCTGGTGTAGTGATAGTGGTGGTACTGGTGTAGTGATAGTGGTGGTACTGGTGTAGTGATAGTGGTGGTACTGGTGTAGTGATAGTGGTGGTACTGGTGTAGTGATAGTGGTGGTGGTGAAAGCAATCTATTATACAGTGGAACCCACTTAATAAAAGAAACACAGTATGTGGGCATGTGGAGTAGAGGTAAGTTACATGATAGCTGATGTGGGTGATATAGTAACTGTCAGACACTTGTGAAGACCCTTGAGGTTAATACTGGCCAAAACTGGTGGTTAACAGCGGTGAAGACTGGAGGTTAACCTCCAGAGTCTTCATCAGTGTTAACCTCCAGAGTCTGCACCAGTGTTAACACTGGTCAAGACTCTGGAGGTAGGAGAGGAGGCTGCTCAGATATATTAAAGTCTTCACTGGTGGTATACAGTACTTGCTGTCTCTGAGTGCTCGTCTAGAGAAGGTCGACTTGTGGACATGATTATTTTTTTACGATATGTGAAGAGATAACCTACGATAACTCGTGGATAATAAATGGCTGTAAGTCTATCGTAAAAATTGATTTGTGAGGATGTTCGAATATTGAAACTGCCGGGAGGTTGCCAGTTGTGAGGCGACACTCACTGATGTACGATATTTGCCATTGTGGCGTGCGCAGAGGCCGTCTACCTTCCAATTTATTCGACGTTCCTCACACACCATTGGCATGCCCTTTGGACCAGCCACTAGCAGTTAGGCTGGAGCAGGTTATTAAGGCTCAGGTCAAAGACATTTATGAAATGGTACAAAGTAGCTAGTTGGTTTAGAAAGACACGTAAGCAAACACTATAACATATTTATTAGAAAACGTTTCGGTCCTGGGACCTTGATCACTTCTAACATACAGAGGTAGAAAGACATTATATATATAGGCGGAGAGTGAGATGTGACGCACGTGACCTGAGGAATGTCATAAGAACATAAGAATGGAGAAACACTGTAGAAGGCCTACTGGCCCATGCGAGGCAGGTCCTTATCAAAACAACCTCTACCTATGATGAGGACGGGTAGACGATGAAATCATGTGACTCCTGTGTTGTTGGGTTGGTGCTGCTTAAGTATCATGTATGCCAATGTTTTTGAAATTTTGTAGTTTCCAGTGTTGCGTTCTATAGTGTCGGTGACGGTGATTAGTGAGGCTTCTAGGCACCGTCGGCGTCTGAGGTCTGGTTCGGTGAGAACGAGTTGTGCCTCATTCCAGTTCATCAAATGCCCCGTGGAGTCTCTGTAGAGGCATTTCGATGCTCATTCAGGCGGACTGCAAGATCTCTGCCTGTCTCACCTACATATTTCTTGAGACAGAACCCACAAGGGATAGTGTAGACGCCTGCTGTAGAAGTTAGAGGTGTGGGGCTGCGTTTCGTAGTGAGGTCTTTGATAGATGATGTGTTTATGGTGGAAACGTTGATGTTACTCATAGCAAGTGCCCGGCGAGTATTCGTGGCAACATCGCCACATGGGAGTACTATGAACTGTTTAGGGGGCTGTTCCATGGGCGGTTTGTTGAGGATAGCTTGTGCCTTGAGTCTGCAATTTCGGATGAAGAAAGATGGGAACTGAAGACGTGTAAAGGCTTGTGTTATGTAAGTGCATTCTTCTTCTAGAAAACAAGGGCTGGAGATGCGAAGAGCTCTCAAGAAGAAGCCAATGAGGACTCCTCTCTTAGTGCGGGTGTCTTGGTGTGAATAGAAGTGTATAAGATCGTCCTTGTTGGTAGGTTTTCTATACACTTTGAAGAGAAGTTTGTCACTGTCGGGAGATCTGCACAGTTAGAACGTCGAGGAAAGGAAGTTTGCCATCATTTTCGAGTTCAAGTGTAAACTTTATTGATGGTTCAACTGCATTGATCTTGTTGAGAAGGGGCCTGGATATTGAGACGTCTCGGATAGAAAACCAATATATCATCAACGTATCTTAGCCAGGTAACGGTGTTGGGAATGAGGGTGCTGAATTTCTCTGTCTCCAAGTTTTCCATGAAGAGGTTGGCAAGCACAGCACTGAGCGGGCTGCCCATTGCCATCCCAAAGCACTGTTTGTAACAGTTGTCCTGATACTTGAAGAAGTTGAAATTAACACAAAGTTCCACTAGATTGATGAAATCTAGAAGAGGTAAAGGGAGGTCGTGGTTTTCAGTGAGCCTCTGTCTCAGAATGTTGATTGCAGCGTCAGTAGGAACGTTGGTAAAGAGGGCTGTGACATCGAAGGAAGCCATGCTTTTGTTTTTGACATTCAGGTTGGAAATTCGGGAGAGAAGGTCACCTGAGTGTTTGAGGTGGGCTTGATGATGGTCCCAGAAGCGCTGAAAGGTATTTGGCAAGGTGGCCGGCTAGTCTGTGTGGTGCACTCCCTATGCCCGAAGTGATAGGCCGTAGTGGGATGCCAGGTTTGTGTGTCTTAGGAAGGCCATACAGGCGTGCTGGTTTCGGTTGACCTGGTAAAAGTTTAAGTAGTTTCTTGCCTTGTTCTGATTTTCGTAAGATGCTACGAGCCTTTTGAAGGAAAGTCTGGGTACTTTGAAGTAGCACTGATTCCGATACTCAGGTGACCTTCTCTCCCGAATTTCCAACCTGAATGTCAAAAACAAAAGCATGGCTTCCTTCGATGTCACAGCCCTCTTTACCAACGTTCCTACTGACGCTGCAATCAACATTCTGAGACAGAGGCTCACTGAAAACCACGACCTCCCTTTACCTCTTCTAGATTTCATCAATCTAGTGGAACTGTGTGTTAATTTCAACTTCTTCAAGTATCAGGACAACTGTTACAAACAATGCTTTGGGATGGCTCTTATTAAGGAGCAGTTTGCATCCTATACACATGTTTGCATAGACGTCTTGTTGCAAAGTTGCAAGATATTGCAAGATATTGCAAAATTGTATTTATCATAAAACCCTTCCTTACCCTACAAATTGGTAAGTTGTACAATGTTCTAGTCAATATCAGAAGAAAGATAAAGAGTTAAATTATCTAAATTTCAAACTTTTTTGCGAGAAATGTCAATAGATTGCATTATAAAAAAAAATTGAAATTTGTGTGTTTTTTTTTTTGGGGGGGGAGCTTTTTTGGGAGAATAAGAGTCAGTCAAAAAAAATGGTAAAACATGTTGCAGAACACCTCTGAATATTAATAGAACCATCATTCATCAATATTGTGTGAAAAAGTCATGACACTCCTATTATTACTCTTTGCAAAAAAATTAAAACAAATGTCAATAACTTATTCCTGAGTTATTCAAATTTTTGTTTCTATAAAACTCTATGGAGATGAAACATCAAATTTGAGTGTGTTGCAAACCCCTATCATTGTTGATAACCCAGAGTGAGCGTGTTGCAAACCCCTATCATTGTTGATAACCCAGAGTGTGTTGCAAACCCCTATCATTGTTGATAACCCAGAGTGAGAGTGTTGCAAACCCCTATCATTGTTGATAACCCAGAGTGAGCGTGTTGCAAACCCCTATCATTGTTGATAACCCAGAGTGAGCGTGTTGCAAACCCCCATCATTGTTGATAACCCAGAGTGAGAGTGTTGCAAACCCTATCATTGTTGATAACCAGAGTGAGAGTGTTGCAAACCCCTATCATTGTTGATAACCCCGAGTGAGAGTGTTGCAAACCCTATCATTGTTGATAACCCCGAGTGGCGTGTTGCAAACCCCTATCATTGTTGATAACCCAGAGTGAGAGTGTTGCAAACCCCTATCATTGTTGATAACCCAGAGTGAGCGTGTTGCAAATCCCTATCATTGTTGATAACCAGAGTGAGCGTGTTGCAAACCCCTATCATTGTTGATAACCCAGAGTGAGAGTGTTGCAAACCCCTATCATTGTTGATAACCCAGAGTGAGCGTGTTGCAAACCCCTATCATTGTTGATAACCCAGAGTGAGAGTGTTGCAAATCCCTATCATTGTTGATAACCCAGAGTTAGCGTGTTGCAAACCCCTATCATTGTTGATAACCCAGAGTGAGCGTGTTGCAAACCCCTATCATTGTTGATAACCCAGAGTGAGCGTGTTGCAAACCCTATCATTGTTGATAACCCAGAGTGAGAGTGTTGCAAACCCCCATCATTGTTGATGAAACCCCGAGTGAGCGTGTTGCAAAACCCCCATCATTGTTGATAACCCAGAGTGAGAGTGTTGCAAACCCTATCATTGTTGATAACCCAGAGTGAGCGTGTTGGGAAACCCCCCATCATTGTTGATAACCCAGAGTGAGCGTGTTTCAAACCCTATCATTGTTGATAACCCAGAGTGAGCGTGTTGCAAAATCCCTATCATTGTTGATAACCCAGAGTGAGCGTGTTGCAAAACCCTATCATTGTTGATAAACCCAGAGTGAGAGTGTTGCAAACCCCTATCATTGTTGATAACCCAGAGTGAGCGGTGTTGCAAACCCCTATCATTGTTGATAACCAGAGTTAGCGTGTTGCAAACCCCTATCATTGTTGATAACCAGAGTGAGCGTGTTGCAAACCCCCATCATTGTTGATAACCCAGAGTGAGAGTGTTTTCAAACCCTATCATTGTTGATAACCCAGAGTGAGCGTGTTGCAAACCCCTATCATTGTTGATAACCCAGAGTAGCGTGTTGCAAAACCCCTATCATTGTTGATAACCCAGAGTGAGGTGTTGCAAACCCCTTTCATTGTTGAAAAACCAGAGTGAGCGTGTTGCAAACCCCTTCATTGTTGATAACCCAGAGTGAGAGTGTTGCAAACCCCCATCATTGTGATAACCCAGAGTGAGCGTGTTGCAAAACCCCTATCATTGTTGATAACCAGAGTGAGAGTGTTGCAAACCCTATCATTGTTGATAACCCAGAGTGAGCGTGTTGAAACCCCTATCATTGTTGATAACCCAGAGTGAGAGGTGTTTCAAACCCCTATCATTGTTGATAACCCAGAGTGAGAGTGTTGCAAACCCCTATCATTGTTGATAACCCAGAGTGAGCGTGTTGCAAACCCCTATCATTGTTGATAACCCAGAGTGAGAGTGTTTCAAACCCCTATCATTGTTGATAACCCAGAGTGAGAGTGTTGCAAACCCCTATCATTGTTGATAACCCCGAGTGAGCGTGTTGCAAAACCCCCATCATTGTTGATAAAACCCCGAGTGAGCGTGTTGCAAACCCCTATCATTGTTGATAACCCAGAGTGTGTTGCAAACCCCTATCATTGTTGATAACCCAGAGTGAGCGTGTTGCTAACCCCTTTCATTGTTGATAACCCAGAGTGAGCGTGTTGTAAACCCCTATCATTGGTGATAACCCAGAGTGAGCGTGTTGCAAACCCCTATCATTGTTGATAACCCAGAGTGAGAGTGTTGCAAACCCCTATCATTGTTGATAACCCAGAGTGAGCGTGTTGCAAACCCCTATCATTGTTGATAACCCAGAGTGAGCGTGTTCAAACCCCTATCATTGTTGATAACCCAGAGTGAGCGTGTTGCAAACCCCTATCATTGTTGATAACCCAGAGTGAGTGTGTTGCAAACCCCTTTCATTGTTGATAACCCAGAGTGAGCATGTTGCAAACCCCTATCATTGTTGATAACCCAGAGTGAGCGTGTTGCAAACCCTATCATTGTTGATAACCCAGAGTGAGAGTGTTTCAAACCCCTATCATTGTTGATAACCCAGAGTGAGCGTGTTGCAAACTCCTATCATTGTTGATAACCCAGAGTGTGTTGCAAACCCCTATCATTGTTGATAACCCAGAGTGAGAGTGTTGCAAACCCCTATCATTGTTGATAACCAGAGTGAGCGTGGGTTTCAAAACCCCTATCATTGTTGATAACCCAGAGTGAGCGTGTTGCAAACCCTATCATTGTTGATAACCCAGAGTGTGTTGCAAACCCCTATCATTGTTGATAACCCCGAGTGAGCGTGTTGCAAACCCCTTCATTGTTGATAACCAGAGTGAGCGTGTTGTAAACCCTATCATTGGTGATAACCCAGAGTGAGCGTGTTGCAAACCCCTATCATTGTTGATAACCCAGAGTGAGCGTGTTGCAAACCCCTATCATTGTTGATAACCCAGAGTGAGCGTGTTGCAAACCCCTATCATTGTTGATACCCACGTGAGCGGTTGCAAACCCCTATCATTGTGATACCCAGAGTGAGTGTGTTGCAAACCCTGTATAATCATTGTTGTAAAAGTAGGTGTTGCAAACCCTTCTTGTTGATAACCCAGAGTGAGAGGTTGCAAAAACCCTATCATTGTTGATAACCCAGAGTGAGCGTGTTGCAAACCCTATCATTGTTGATAACCCAGAGTGAGCGTGTTGCAAACCCCTATCATTGTTGATAACCCAGAGTGAGCGTGTTGCAAACCCCTATCATTGTTGATAACCCAGAGTGAGCGTGTTTGCAACCCCTTTCATTTTTGTACCCAGAGTGAGCGTTTGCAAAACCCTGTTTATTGGTGAAACCCAAGTGAGCGTGTTGCAAGCCCTATCATTGTTGATAACCAGAAATGTGAGCGTGTTGCAAACCCTTATCATTGTTGATAACCCAGAGGCAACTGAGCAGCAACAACTCTGTGCTCTTCACTTTAGTCGTCACAAAACTTGCCATGTTGAGTGCTTAGAATGAAATAATCATAAAAGTAGTAATTTTTGGAGTAAAAAAAAAACAATAAAAACACTAATTGCCAAAATGTCCTCTTGATGGCAGCAAAAACATAAAAATTACATTTTTGAAAAAAACATACTTAGAAATATGATAGAAACAAGCTGATTGCATCAACATGTTGCCAGAATTTTGCACTATTATTTGGCAAGAAAACCTAAAATTTCAAAAAATTTCAACTTCAATTTTATGATCTCTAAATAACTTGCACTCCGCCCCTAAAAGTTTCTCCCCACAATCATTGTAGTGATAAAGAACATGGGGGAAGACCACTGTAAGTACTTCAGCAGTGTTAGCTGGGAGAAGACGCTTCCAAGGTTCCGTATGATCCAAAGGAAAGACTATACCTAGTATGTCAGATGGCTGAGGATAACCTTAGGAAAACACAAAACAGAGGTATAGAAAGGCATCGAAACCTCTTTTGTATAGCATTGGAAAAAAAAGTGTTGGTCCAGCAATCTGTACATGGCCATACCTTGCAGGTAAGGTTTACTGGTCCCATGCAGGTTCTGAAGAAAAACTCAGATCTTAATTGTGTGGTAGCACCTCTTACTAAGCTTAAATCGGTAATTACCACATTAGTCAGCTTAAAAAATCTTTAAGCCAACTCATGCTCTAATAACGACCATGTCTTCTATATGTATAATCCCCAAAGACTAGTCTGACGCCTTGCAAAATGTTCCAGAAGTCTAAACAAAAATTATCTAACAGATATACTTAAGAACATTCATCCTCTTATGTCGGGACTCATGGAAACACAAATGGCTCATCTCATAAACTTTCTGCAGTCCTATCCCGACATATTTTCGAACATTCCGAAAATATGTAATCTTGGTTTTCGCAATGTTGATTTTGGCACAGCTAAAACTATTAAACTTTCTCCTTGAACTAACCCAACGAAGCAGAGCCTACTACAACAAGAAGTAAATTTCCTACTGGAATTTGGGTTAGTAGAAAAATCTTCATGTTGGCCTCACCCATTACCCATGTGAAGACACCTGATGGAGGCGTTCAGAAATGTACTGACCACTGTAATGCGATGGAGATCACAGTGTCAGATGCTGACTCACTGTCCCTTATGGATGACATTGTGGACTTGCTTAGTAAGGCTGAATTGGTGTTCAAGTTAGACCTCCTCAAGCTTATTATCTACGACATTTAGCTGACAAGGCCAAAGTCATGGAAATCTCTGCCATTGTGATTCCAGAAGGACATTACCTGATAAAGTTACCCCTTTTAGCATGAGAAATTTGCTAGCCACTTTCCAAAAACTGATCTATCTTTTTGTAAAGGGCAAATAGGCACTGAGGCTTTCCTGGGCAATTTAGTTGTGGTTTCTGACACCTGGGACGAGGACATTTCATAGGTTTGGAAAATGTAAGTTAACAGCGAACCTCAGTAAGTCCTCTTTTGGCCAATCTTCAGCCACCTTTTTAGGTCATGAAGTCGGGAGAAAGTAGTACTTAAGACAGTTAATATTTTGATCATCCAAAATTATCCAGCATCCCAGGAAGAATTTCTCTCCAAAGATTTCTAGGGATGACGTACGGGGAGTTATAGAAAATTCCACCACAATTTTGCTGACATTGTGGGCCCCTTAACCTCCATCGCCAGCAACAAAACAAAATTTAAATGGTCTGCACAGTGACAAGAAACTATTCAAAATAAAAACATGATTGTTGTGTACAATTCCTGTACTGTCAACACCAGCTTATTTAAGGCCATTTTTCTTACAGGTGGATGTCTGTGATCAGAGTTAACGCAGCTTTACTTCAGGCATCTGAGGAGGGAATCTTCTGTCTGTTCAAGTACTTCTCAGCTATATGCTTTAATTTCTTTCTTTTTTTTTGACCTATGTTAACCCTAGTGTTTATTGTTGCTCCCTATGGCAGGTACTTGTTTATTGTTGCTCCTTATGGCAGGTACTTGTTTATTGTTGCTCCCTATGGCAGGTACTTGTTTATTGTTGCTCCCTATGGCAGGTTACTTGTTTATTGTTGCTCCCTATGGCAGGTACTTGTTTATTGTTGCTCCTTATGGCAGGTACTTGTTTATTGTTGCTCCCTATGGCAGGTACTTGTTTATTGTTGCTCCCTATGGCAGGTACTTGTTTATTGTTGCTCCTTATGGCAGGTACTTGTTTACTGTTGCTCCCTATGGCAGGTACTTGTTTATTGTTGCTCCCTATGGCAGGTACTTGTTTATGTTGCTCCCTTATGGCAGGTACTTGTTTACTGTTGCTCCTTATGGCAGGTACTTGTTAATTGTTGCTCCCTATGGCAGGTACTTGTTTATTGTTGCTCCCTATGGCAGGTACTTGTTTTTTTGTTGCTCCTTATGGCAGGTACTTGTTAATTGTTGCTCCCTATGGCAGGTACTTGTTTATTGTTGCTCCCTATGGCAGGTACTTGTTTATTGTTGCTCCTTATGGCAGGTACTTGTTAATTGTTGCTCCCTATGGCAGGTACTTGTTTATTGTTGCTCCCTATGGCAGGTACTTGTTTTATTGTTGCTCCTTATGGCAGGTACTTGTTTTATTGTTGCTCCCTATGGCAGGTACTTTTTTTATTGTTGCTCCTTATGGCAGGTACTTGTTTACTTGTTGCTCCTTATGGCAGGTACTTGTTAATTGTTGCTCCCTATGGCAGGTACTTGTTTATTGTTGCTCCCTATGGCAGGTAAATTGTTTATTGTTGCTCCCTATGGCAGGTACTTGTTTACTGATTTGCTTTTTTCCTATGGATACTTGTTTATTGTTGCTCCCTATGGCAGGTACTTTGTTTATTGTTGCTCCCTATGGCAGGTATTGTTTATTGTTGCTCCCTATGGCAGGTACTTGTTAATTGTTGCTCCCTATGGCAGGTACTTGTTTATTGTTGCTCCCTATGGCAGGTACATTTTTAATTGTTGCTCCCTATGGCAGGTACTTGTTTATTGTTGCTCCCTATGGCAGGTACTTGTTTACTGTTGCTCCCTATGGCAGGTACTTGTTTATTGTTGCTCCCTATGGCAGGTACTTGTTTATTGTTGCTCCCTATGGCAGGTACTTGTTTATTGTTGCTCCCTATGGCAGGTACTTGTTTATTGTTGCTCCTTATGGCAGATACTTGTTAATTGTTGCTCCCTATGGCAGGTACTTGTTTATTATTGCTCCCTATGGCAGGTACTTGTTTATTGTTGCTCCTTATGGCAGGTACTTGTTTATTATTGCTCCTTATGGCAGGTACTTGTTTATTATTGCTCCCTATGGCAGGTACTTGTTTATTGTTGCTCCTTATGGCAGGTACTTGTTTATTGTTGCTCCCTATGGCAGGTACTTGTTTATTGTTGCTCCTTATGGCAGGTACTTGTTTATTATTGCTCCTTATGGCAGGTACTTGTTTATTTTTGCTCCCTATGGCAGGTACTTGTTTATTATTGCTCCTTATGGCAGGTACTTGTTTATTGTTGCTCCCTATGGCAGGTACTTGTTTATTGTTGCTCCCTATGGCAGGTACTTGTTTATTGTTGCTCCCTATGGCAGGTACTTGTTTATTGTTGCTCTCTATGGCAGGTACTTGTTTATTGTTGCTCCTTATGGCAGGTACTTGTTTATTATTGCTCCTTGTGGCAGGTACTTGTTTATTGTTGCTCCTTGTGGCAGGTACTTGTTTATTATTGCTCCTTGTGGCAGGTACTTGTTTATTGTTGCTCCTTATGGCAGGTACTTGTTTATTGTTGCTCCCTATGGCAGGTAGTTGGCCATTAAGGTATGTACTAATAAACTTAATTTTATATTTGGCCGGTGACTGCTGGGCGGGAAGGTATGAGAGCAGCCACCCTAACATTACCAAGGTTTTCTTTAATTTACGTCATGGTGTCAGGCTGCTACCCACTTGATGAATGTTATCTTCCCAGCTGTTATGGTGCTCTGGGGAGGAGGGGGGAGGGATGCTCTTGGTGGGTTGGGGGAGGGATGCTCTTGGTGGGTTGGGGGAGGGGTCTCTTGGTGGGTTGGGGGAGGGATGCTCTTGGTGGGTTGGGAGAGGGGTGCTCTTGGTGGGTTGGGGGAGGGGTGCTCTTGGGTCGGAGGGAAGTATTCTCCTAGGGGTCGGGGCGGGGTGTTTTTGGGGGTAGGGGGAGGTGTGCTCCCCGGGGATCGGGGGGAGGAATGCTCTTGGGTGGTCGTGGGGGAGGGGGGGATGACACGCACAAGGTATGTTACAACTTATTAAGAATTCATCAGCCTGACACTGGCATGCTATCTCAACCAGCCAACTGATAGTCTGGATCAGGTTATTAAGGGTCACAACTGCTCTAGCAAACTGTCCAGTTGACATCAAGAGTTGTTTGAGAGTTTGACAGTTGTGTGAGAGCTTGACAGTTGTGTGAGAGCTTGACAGTTGTGTGAGAGCTTGACAGTTGTGTGAGAGCTTGACAGTTGTGTGAGAGCTTGACAGTTGACAAGTTGACCTTATGTCCCCCCTCCCCCTCCCTGGCATAGTCATATGTACTCACTGATGACTAATACACATATGCACAGTTGTGTATTTTTATTGTTGAGACGTGTCACCTACACAGTAGACTTCAGTCAAACACAAAGTCAGCGAGTGTTGTAATGAAATGAAGATAATGTAATTAGTCCATCAACCTTGGAGATATGAGGTGGTCACTTGCTCAACTAGTTACAACTGACTATTATGAACTCTTGTTCTGCTATTTATTTTCTCTTTAGGAAATGTACTAATGAAAAGATTAAAAGGTGGAGCACTGCATCAGACCTACTGGCCCATGTTAGGCACGTCTAACTCACACCCACTCATAATATAAGAAAGGAGGAGCTCTGAAGCAGGTCTACTGAAACATGATTGGTAGGTCAACTCACACCCAGTCGTAAGAACATAAGTTATGTGTCTCCTTTAAGTGACGTGTCTGACCTCAGTAGGTCAAGGCATTGGCTTAAACCGGTGGGAGAATAGGACCTGCCTCGCATAGGCCATTAGGCCTGTTGCAGTGTTCCTTCTCCTTATGTTCTTATGTTCAGTCCCTCAGCCTGGAGAAGAGTTCATATCTATGGTCTGAAAGATATGAATATTGTTCCAGACCATGAACCTGACGTCCTCATGTTTCCAAGGTTGATGGACTCATTACGTCATCTTAATCATCAACTTGTCAGTATTTTATAACATTGTCAACTTACTGGTCTCTCCTGAGGTATAAAACAGTCACTATGGAGTGGCTCTTTCCTCTCTGAAGAACATTAGGAAAATCAAACACTGCAGCAGGCCTACTGGCCCATACTAGGCAAGTCCTCCTCAGATCTAAACCCACTAACAAGAATTTTTGCCCAACTGTTTGTCAATGCTCATTATTACTATTCTGATGATTATATAACTCTGTATATGGAAATATAAACACATATGCAGTATAATGTGATCCTTTATTGACAACGTTTCGCCCACACAGTGGGCTTTTTCAAGTCTGTGACTTAAAAAAAGTCCATTGTGTGGGCGAAACGTTGTCAATAAAGGATCACATTATACTGCATATGTATTTATATTTCCATTGTGCTGGTATTTTATACCATTTATTTCCAACTCTGCACATACTGTCAACATCCTGGTGGAAGGAATGTCTGGGTAAATAAAATATTCTCGTGTTTTTCTTTGTCTGTAAAATGTACATAAGTTCCCTGTCTTCTAATAAAATGCTCATTTTTCCAATATAATCCACCTTGTTCATAATTATTATCGCATTTGCGTTGCCTGCTATCGTAAGGTGAAGTTGTGAGTGAAGTTCACACCTCTGCAACATCAACTCTCACTTAATAACTGATTTAAAATATTTTTTTGTTTTATTAATTTATTTACGGTATTTAAATAAAATGTGACTTATTTTCGAATGACTTTTTTTTCTGGCGACTTTTTTTTCTGGTGACTTTTTTTCGGGTGATTTTTTTCCACTAAGTTTTTTTGCATTGGTTTTTTTCCAGTGAAGTGTTTTCTGTGAGGTTTTTCCCCAGCACCCAGACACACCTACTTATGTATTTATTTTTTTTATTATCACACTGGCCGATTCCCACCAAGGCAGGGTGGCCCGAAAAAGAAAAACTTTCACCATCATTCACTCCATCACTGTCTTGCCAGAAGGGTGCTTTACACTACAGTTTTTAAACTGCAACATTAACACCCCTCCTTCAGAGGGGTGTTATTTATCTAGCCTGGTGGCCTGGTGGCTAAAGCTCCCGCTTCACACACGGAGGGCCCGGGTTCGATTCCCGGCGGGTGGAAACATTCCGACACGTTTCCTTACACCTGTTGTCCTGTTCACCTAGCAGCAAATAGGTACCTGGGTGTTAGTCGACTGGTGTGGGTCGCATCCTGGGGGACAAGATTAAGGACCCCAATAGAAATAAGTTAGACAGTCCTCGATGACGCACTGACTTTCTTGGGTTATCCTGGGTGGCTAACCCTCCGGGGTTAAAAATCCGAACGAAATCTTATCTTAATCTTAGCTTCAGTGACGCTACTTGGGCGTTCCAGTCATCTAAACCACTCACCACACCAGTGCTTCTCTATATCCATAAATCTAAATTTTTCTGACTTGAAACCAGTGTTGCTAGTCCTGTCTTTGTTAGATATTTTAGTACGTTATTTACATCGGTGTCCTGGAGTCTGATTGCTTGCTCACACACTGAGGCTCATGGTTCGATCCCCGGTACGGGTGGAAACATTGAGACGTGTTTCCTTAAGACACCTGCTGTCCTCCTCCACCTATCAGTAAAACAGGTACCTGGGTGTTAGTCGACTGGTGTGGGTCGCATCCTGGGGACAAAACTGACCTAAGAATTCTTCAACACTTGTTCAACCTTTGGACGAAGACCTACTTCGACTAGTGGATGGTACCACTATGACGCCGCCTCCTCCTGCTACGCCTCACCTCACTACAGTATATAAGCCACGTCTACGGCCCTATGCTGTACATTCTACAAGATTGATGGACTGAACACATCGACTCCAGGCTGAGGGACTGATTACCTCAAACTCCTCCTCTCCTTACACCTTCTGCATTGTATTGGACTGATGAAACCACTGTGTGGCGAAACGTTTCCTGAATAAAGATTCCCATATGTTGCATAAGTGTCTCAATCTTCAACTTGTCGGTTTTTCACACCATTCATCACGAAAAGGATCTTAAGGTGAGAATAATACCGGACACATCTCCTGAGGTGCACATCAACCAAATAACTGCTGCAGCATATGGGTGCCTGGCAAACCTAAGAATAACATTCCGACATCTCAGTAAGAAATCGTTCCGAACTCTGTACACCGTGTACGTCAGGACCATATTGGAGTATGCAGCACCAGTTTGGAACCCACATCTGGCGAAGCACGACAAGAAATTAGAGAAAGTGCAAAGGTTTGCAACGAGACTAGTCCCGGAGCTAACGGGTATGTCCTACAAGGAGAGGCTAAGAGAAATCGTCCTGACGACACTGGACGACGGGAGAGATACGGGGGATATGATGACATAAAATACTGAGAGGAATTGACTAGGTGGACAAAGACAGGATATTCCAGAGATGGGACACAGCAACAAGGGGACACAGCAACAAGGGGACACAGCAACAAGGGGACACGGCAACAAGGGGACACAGCAACAAGGGGACACAGCAACAAGGGGACACAGCAACAAGGGGACACAGCAACAAGGGGACACAGCAACAAGGGGACACAGAAGTTGAAGACTCATATGAGTCTTCAACTTCTAGGAAGAAATACTTCTACGTAGTATTTCTTCAATCATAAACTTATCAGAAAGTGCAATAGTCTGAAAAGTGATGTAGAGTGGGGCAGGATCCATACACAGTTTTAACAAGAGGTATAATAAAGCTCATGGAGCAGGTGAAGTGACCTAGCAGCGACCAGTGCAGAGGCGGGGCCAGAAACTGTGATTCGACCCCTGCAACCACAATTAGGCAATTATATAAGTACACACACACACGCGCACGAGCGCGCGCGGATGTTATCACGTTTCACTATTATAAATCTGCTCATGATATATGGTGTACATGATATATGGTGTACATGATACATGGTGTACATGCAGTAGGTCATGATACTTGGTGTACATGAAGGAGTTCTTGGTATATTGTGTACATTCAGCAGGTCATGATATATGGTGTACATGCAGGAGGTCATGATATATGGTGTACATGCAGGAGGTCATGATATATGGTGTACATGCAGGAGGTCATGATATATGGTGTACATGCAGGAGGTCATGATATATGGTGTACATGCAGGTCATGAAATATGGTGCAAATTCAGGAGGGTAGGATATATGGTGTAAAGGCAGGTCATGATATATCGTGTTCATTCAGGAGGTCATCATATATTTTGTACATGCAGGAGGTCATAACATATAGTGTAAATGCAGGAGGTCTTAAAATATAGCTTACATGTAGGAGGTCATGATATATGGTCTACATACAGGAGGTCATGATATATACGTAGATGCAGGAGGTCATGATATATGGTGTACATGCAGGAGGTCGTGATATATTATGTACATGCAGGAGGTCATGACATATGGTGTACATGCAGAAGGTCATAATATATAGTGTACATGCAGGAGGTCATGACATATGGTGTACATGCAGAAGGTCATGATATATGGTGTACATGCAGGTCATGATAGATGGTGTACATGCAGGTCATGATATATGGTGTATATTCTCGAGGTCATGATATATGGTGTACATGCAGGAGGTCATGATATATAATGAATATGCAGGGGGTCATGATATATTGTGTACATGCAGGAGGTCATGATATATGGTGTACATGCAGTAGGTTAAGATATATAATGCATATGCAGGGGTCACGATACATGGTGTATATGCAGGTCATGATATATGGTGTACATGCAGGAGGTCATGATATATGATGTACATGCAGAAGGTCATGATATATGATGTACATGCAGGAGGTCATGATATATGGTGTACATGCAGGTTATGATATATGGTGTACATGCAGCAGGTCAAGATATATGATGAACTTGCAGTAGGTCATGATATATGGCGTACATGCAGAAGGGCATGATATATGGTGCACATGCACGTCATGATATATTGTGTACATTCAGGAGGTCATGATGTATGGTGTACATGCAAGAGGGCATGATATATGGTGTACATGCATGTCATGATATATGGTGTACGTTCAGGAGGTCATGATATATGGTGTACATGCAGGAGGTCATAATATATAGTGTACATGCAGGAGATCATGATATATGGTGTACATGCAGGAGGTCATGATATATGAAGTACATGCAGGTCATGATATATGGTGTACATACACTAGGTCACGAAATATGGTGAATATGCAGGTCATGATATATGGTATATATGCAGGTCATGATATATGGTGAACATTCAGGAGGTCATGATATATGGTGTACATGCAGTAGGTCATGATATATAATGAATATGCAGGGGGTCATGATATATTGTGTACATGCAGCAGGTCATGATATATGGTGTACATGCAGCAGGTCATGATATATGGTGTACTAGTAGGTCATGATATATGGTGTACATGCAGTAGGTCATGATATATGGTGTACTAGTAGGTCATGATATATGGTGTACATGCAGTAGGTCATGATATATGGTGTACATGCAGCAGGTCATGATATATGGTGTACTAGTAGGTCATGATATATGGTGTATATTCAGGAGGTCATCATATATTTTGTACATGCAGGAGGTCATGATATATGATGTACAGGCAGGTCATGATATATGGTGTACATTCAGGAGGTCATAATATATGGTGTACATGCAGGAGGTAATTATATATGGTGTACATGCAGCAGGTCATGATATATGGTGTACATGCAGCAGGTCATGATATATGGTGTACATGCAGCAGGTCATGATATGTGGTGTACATGCAGCAGGTCATCATATATGGTGTACATGCAGAAGGTCGTGATATATGGTGTACATGCAGCAGGTCATGATATATGGTGTACATGCAGAAGGTCGTGATATATGGTGTACATGCAGAAGGTCATGATATATGGTGTACATGCAGAAGGTCATGATATATGGTGAACATGCAGGTCATGATATATGGTGTACATGCAGGTCATGATATATGGTGAACATGCAGGTCATGATATATGGTGTACATGCAGGAGGTCATGATATATGGTGTACATGCAGGTCGTGATATATGGTGTACATGCAGAAGGTCGTGATATATGGTGTACATGCAGAAGGTCATGATATATGATGTACATGCAGAAGGTCATGATATATGGTGTACATGTAGAATGTCATGATATATGGTGTACATGCAGAAGGTCATGATATATGGTGTACATGTAGGAGGTCATTATATATGGTGTACATGCAGAAGGTCGTGATATAAGGTGTACATGCAGCAGGTCATGATATATGGTGTACATGAAGCAGGTCATGATATATGGTGTACATGCAGCAGGTCATGATATATGGTGTACATGCAGCAGGTCATGATATATGGTGTACATGAAGCAGGTCATGATATATGGTGTACATGCAGCAGGTCAATATATATGGTGTACATGCAGCAGGTCATGATATATGGTGTACATGCAGCAGGTCATGATATATGGTGTACATGCAGCAGGTCAATATATATGGTGTACATGCAGCAGGTCATGATATATGATGTACATGCAGGAGGTCAGACACTTGCTTCAGAGGTTACACATATATAAGAACATAAGAATGTAGGAACACTGCAGAAGGCCTACTGGCCCATACGAGGCAGGTCCTTATCAAAACGACCTCTACCTAAAGATAACCAAGAAATAACTCCCGTACCCCATGACACCAATCAAACCCAGCCCCTCCCACTCATATATTTGTCCAGTCTCTTCTTAAAGCTGCCCAAGGTCCTAGCCTCTATCACCCCACTGGGAAGACTGTTCCACGCATCTACAACTCTCTTAGAAAACCAGTACTTACCTATGTCCTTTCTAAATCTAAATTTATCCAACTTATATCCATTATTCCTGGTTCTTACCTGGTTCGACACCCTCAGTACTTTATTAATGTCTCCCTTGTTTATGCCTGTCATCCACTTATACACTTCAATAATATCTCCCCTCATTCTACCCCTCTCCAGAGAGTGGAGATTTAAGGCTTTAAGTCTACCTTCATACGGGAGGTTCCTTACACAGTAAATCATTTTAGTCATTCTTCTCTGTATGTTCTCTAATGAGTCTATATCCATCCTGTAGTAAGGGGACCAAAACTGAGCAGCATAATCTAAATGAGGCCTCGCTAGTGATGTATAGAGCTGTAAAATAACTTTTGGACTTCTGTTACTTATACTTCTTGAGATAAATCCAAGTAATCTGTTGGCCTTGTTGCGCACAATAAGGCACTGCTGTCTTGGCTTTAGATTTCTGCTTACCATGACTCCCAAGTCTTTTTCACATTCTGTATGATCAATGTGAAAAAGACTTGGGAGTCATGGTAAGCAGAAATCTAAAGCCAAGACAGCAGTGCCTTAGTGTGCGCAACAAGGCCAACAGATTACTATACTGTTGCAACCCCTGAATGGGTTGCAATGATTAATATGTATATATATAATTATTACCTTTTCATATAATTTTATATTGCTTGTATTTGCGATAATAGCTAAATCGTAAATGTATTGCTTTATATTGTTATTTGACTTAGCTTCCTTTGGTTAGGTAGGATGTAACATATTATGTGCTCAGTTCAAGTCTTGATTGTCTAACTACTGTAATTATCGCTTGTGGCTCGTTAGACTGCCGGCTTCTGTTTCTGAGCTCCAGCTGTCCACGGAGCTATCACGTGATCGAGGGGGGGTGTCCTCACCTCGCCTGAAGTATTCAATCTGGTCTAGACTCTCTTGGTGGTCGGACAGATTGTCTGTCTCATTATTCTTGTTAGTTCTGTAGAACTCTCTTCACAGAACATTGTATAGACTTAGTGATTTTCAACGTTGTACTGAGGTTGTGTCTCATAGACACTCTGAGTAACTCAGGTCCTGAGCTGTAGCTTCTGACCTAACTTGTAATGGTTTCTGTGTATTATCACAGTCGGGGATTTTCTTATGCTGAACTTAGATTCAGTAGTATGGGAGTTTCGTGACTTGTGGAGGATCTGCAGATGGTCCCTACTTAGTGTAGTTATATTATCTCCTTGTTCCTGATTCTGTGTCGCAGTTGTTTGTTATATTGCTATGGGGCTTAGCATTCTTTTTATTGTTCAAGCAGTCTGTTCTGACTGCCAGTTGGTCGAGAAGTTAGTTTATTTGAGGACTTTGTCAGTCACTTGTTTAAGTCTAGTCGAGTCTTGAGACATAGTGAACTACTTAGAGCACTTACTCACATACACAAACTTACTTGTACATATTTGTAATATCTTATTAAATGTTAATGTACCAGACGGTACTTAAGAATTATAAATGTGATATGTGCTTTCAGCACAATACTATTGTATACGAGAGAAGTGATTATTCTTATTTTGTTGATTACTGTGATTAATTTAATTTAATTTAATTTGATAATATACCTCTAGACTTAATAAATTTATTAAATTTTAATTTCTCTAGTTAGTAGCCTACCAGTTGTAATCCTGAAGCACTACTGAATCATACTGAATTCTAATGGAAAATTATACAAGGATACTGACTACTTGTTACGAAAACCCAGTAACAGGCTGGATGCTAGAAGGGAAGTCCTTTCTAGTATTCACTGGAGATCTCTAAGCTTTTAGAATCGCGTTTTTTGTAACAAATGGGGGCCTGTCCGGGATGCTCTTGATCCAAGGTGTTGGAGAAATTGTACAGTTTGACATACTAGTAACTCTATGTTCAAACACTTTGAGTACTTTCCTAATCTGAAGACTTTGAGTTTAGTCTTGTACAACATACCAGGTGGATGTATGTACCTGACTGAGTCTCTTCATCCAAGGAGATGGAAATACTATTTAAGAGCTCTAACTCTAAGACAACCAACACTAAAATTCCTATTAGGATTATAGTTTCCCATAATCACTCTCTCGTAGTACACTTATTTTTGTGATGTATGCCATAGTGAAACAGTTAATTGATACTCTGACTTTGTCTGAGTTAAGTACATTAAAACTTCAGACGTGTTGGCGAGTAGCCAAATATCTCGGTGTGACGTATAACAGGAATTACACCGCAGAAACTGTCAGAGCGTTAATTAAAGATACATTATTTCCTGCTCATACAGAGATGTCTGATTATGATTCAGATTCAGAAAGCCTAGTGTCACAATTAGGATGTATGACTCTATTTGATGACGTAGAGGAAAGAGCAACTAAGGCCTAGTGCCTGAGCCTAGTGTAGCTCAGTTCTCGCTCATGCTTTCCCTCCTAACTGATAGTATGACTCAGCCCCATACTAGTACAGTGTATGCTACACCTGTATCTACTTATCCTAGACCAGATCTAGACTCTCAAGAGACGGCTGGACGAAGTGTCCGACCTAAGGACCGTCCAGACCACGTTAATTTCCCTACTCCTCCATTACCCACTGGTCCTATCTCTCAGGAACAGTTTGAGAGGTTTGAACGCCTCATTATGTTGCAGACTGCACAAATAGAGGCACAGATTTCCAGAGAGAAAATGTTCGTCTTGGAAGACAACAGACTGATAGATCACAGGACACATTTAATGTGCAGCAAGCTGCATCCATGGTTCCTAAGTTTTTTGAAAGTGACTTAGACACCTATTTTGATGTGTTTGAGAACCAGCACGTGCTATGAACTGGCCATGTAAGCACTGGGCTACCTTGTTGCACACAGCTTTGACAGGAAGAGCTCAAACTTGTACTGCTGCTTTACCATTTGCCAAGTACATTAGTTATGATGCTGTCAAGCAAACTATTCTAGAGACATAACTTGTTGCCTGTAAGTTATCAAAGCGCATTTCGTATGTTACAACGACGACCAGATCAAACTTGTGTAGAGTTTGCTCGTGAGAAAAAAGTTGCATTTGAGAGGTGATGTAGATCTGCGAAACGTAACAACTACGACAGCCTTGTTCAGTTGTTACTACATGAAGAGTTTAACAACTGTATGTCTGCTGACATACAAGAATATCTGATCGATCATACTACCTTGTATATTCTGGAAACTGCAGCATTAGCAGACAATTATGAGATTTCTCACAAATTTGTACATACTAAAATAAAGAGAAACAAGGTAACTAAAAATTGTCAAAGAAGTTGGCAACCTAAATCAGCTGCTCATTGCCGGCCTGATGTAACTGCTACTGTAACTTCTCGTACCTTTACCAGGAAAACACATAATCCTGAATCTATTTCTGTGGCTAGACAGAAATCTGATATCGAGAAGAAGAAAGTTAAATGTAACTATTGTAACAGAAAAGGACATGCTAGAGAGTATTGCTGAAAGTTAGAAAGAGATACGAGAAACAGTCGTGCGGCTGGCGCCCCCACTCAAGTCATATCCTCTTCCGAGCAACAAAGGCATCAAAATCCTAGTAATACCTCTGATCCTACTGTTTTAGATAATATTACTCAGGACAGATGACTAGCGTCAGAAAGTGCATCTGACGAAAAGATTCGTTCAGCGATGAGTCCTTACTTTTCGAGAGGTAAAGTAGGATTTGACGAATCACATCTGACTGAAATAATTACTTTCAGAGACACTGGCAGTTATCTCACGTTATTAAGAGAAGATGTACTGCCCATAACTGATGATACCTATTGCAAGATAGATGTATTGTTAGAAGCCTATGGTGGGACTGTTATAAAAGTACCTTTGCACAAAGTTTACATTGAAACAAGCTATTATACTGGTTATATTTCAGTGGGTATATCCAGTGGTATATTTCCCACCAGGTCAGTAGACTTGTTGATAGGGAACGATATCCTTCACGCTGGTATATGTAAAGAACCACTTGTGATTGATAATAACACTGATAATAATTATGCCATTGAAGCTTGTAGAGAGAAACCTATTTTATATCCTCTCAGTGCAATTACTAGAGCTATGTCAAAGATACAACAACCATCCTTGTCTCCTGTTGAGTTAGTGGATGACAATGATTTGGGCTTGAATATGTTGTTCAGTGACGCTCTGCACCCAGTATCATTAACACCAACTCCCCCTGGTCATCAACCTAGTCAGGACACAACTGACGTTAAATTTCTAACTCATGATGATTTAATCAAGGATCAGTTTGTTGATCAGTCACTGGAAAGACTGAGAGATATAGCAGTTACTGAGAGTGAAGCAAAGGATCTCGATAATTGTTACTATTATAGTAATGGTGTACTGATGGAGAAAAATACATGTAAGTTGTCTACTGATAGTGTTTCCACCACAGTCAAGCATCTCGTAGTGTTACCAGTTACATTTCGTGAACAAGCTATTGATTTTGCTCACAATGTCCTCCAATGGGACATTGGAGGACATTTGGGTGTCAAGAAGACACTCGGTAAACTGGCAAAACATTTTACTTGGCCAAAAATGAAGGAAACAGTAGCTGATCATGTGCGACGTTGCCACGTGTGTCAAGTGACAGACAAGCCAGCACACACACCTCCACCTGCACCTCTCACTATGTTCACTAGTAGCAAAGTTCAGTTCATCTGGACTAGACATTGTTCAGACTCGTTCAAAAGGTTGAAGCATCTGCTTTCCTCTGCTCCAGTGTTGAGTCCTAATTTCAATCTTCCCTTCTTTTTACGTATAGATGCGAGTGTTATGCAGTGGGTGCTGTGCTGCTCCAACAGTCAACATCCACTGATATTCTCCATCCTATATGTTACTATTCATCTAAGCTCAAACGACACCAGAAAAATTATGCCACTATTGAGAAAGAGGCTCTAGCTCTTGTGGTGTCCTTGGAACATTTTGACGTGTATTTGGGCACTTCCCCATTTAAAATTTACGTAATTTTATGCCCAAATACCTTTTGTTACTTGCCATGTCAAATTCAGTAATGTAACGTAATCCCTCCAGCCCATATTAACTATGTATTCTCATGTCATGTCTAATTATTATATTTATATATTCACAGTAGTGATGTGTATGAGGAGGAGACATAAGCTGAGTGATGAGTGGGTAGTGTGGTGTGGGCGATGTTACTGCTTGGCGGAACACTGTCCTGCCGCAGACCCCCCCCTCACTACACACCTTAAGCTGTTTAATACTCAGATGTCCATACTGCATAGCATTCCACAACCACTACTTAAGAGTGGAATGCTGTCTCCTGGCTATAGCACAAGACTATTATACTTGTCTCTAC
Source organism: Cherax quadricarinatus (assembly GCF_026875155.1). Lineage (NCBI taxonomy): Eukaryota > Metazoa > Arthropoda > Malacostraca > Decapoda > Parastacidae > Cherax > Cherax quadricarinatus. Next base: position 26,522,940 of record NC_069403.1, read on the forward strand.
ACTGATGTACATAACCATGAGTATGCGGAGATACGATATTGTGTACTGCCCTAGTACTAGGGGCATATCTTAGTGTATAGACACTGTGAAATTATAGAGGTGCTTGGCACAAGATTAATGTTTATATTATATTGTTATTAAAGTATCATGAGTAATCAGTAATAATGTGAAAGACATTAATGCAACTCCTAGTGCGACCGTTTGTCGTGTTGGGGGGGGGTGTTGCAACCCCTGAATGGGTTGCAATGATTAATATGTATATATATAATTATTTCCTTTTCATATAAGTTTATATTGCTTGTATTTGCGAAAATAGCTAAATTGTAAATGTATTGCTTTATATTGTTATTTGACTTAGCTTCCTTTGGTTAGGTAGGATGTAACATATTATGTGCTCAGTTCAAGTCTTGATTGTCTAACTACTGCAATTATCGCTTGTGGCTCGTTAGACTGCCGGCTTCTGTTTCTGAGCTGCAGCTGTCCACGGAGCTATCACGTGATCGAGGGGGGTGTCCTCACCTCGCCTGAAGTATTCAATCTGGTCTAGACTCTCTTGGTGGTCAGACAGATTGTCTGTCTCACAATTCTTGTTAGTTCTGTATAACTCTCTTCACAGAACATTGTATAGACTTAGTGATTTTCAACGTTGTACTGAGGTTGTGTGTCTCATAGACACTATGAGTAACTCAGGTCCTGAGCTGTAGCTTCTGACCTAACTTGTACTGGTATCTGTGTATTATCACAGTCGGGGATTTTCTTATGCTGAACTTAAATTCAGTAGTATGGGAGTTTTGTGACTTTTGTGGAGGATCTGCAGATGGTCCCTACTTAGTGTCGTTATATTATCTCCTTGTTCCTGATTCTGTGTCGCAGTTGCTTGTTATATTGCTATTGGGCTTAGCATTCTTTTTATTGTTCAAGCAGTCTGTTCTGACTGCCAGTTGGTCAAGAAGTTAGTTTATTTGAGGACTTTGTCGGTCACTTGTTTAGGTCTAGTCGAGTCTTGAGACATAGCGAATTACTTAGAGCACTTACTCACATACACAAACTTACTTGTACATATTTGTAATATCTTAATAAATGTTAATGTACCAGACGGTACTTAAGAATTATAAATGTGATATGTGCTTTCAGCACAATACTATTGTATACGAGAGTAGTGATTATTCTTATTTTGTTGATTACTGTGATTAATTTAATTTAATTTAATTTGATAATATACCTCTAGACTTAATAAATTTATTAAATTTTAATTTCTCTAGTTAGTAGCCTACCAGTTGTAATCCTGAAGCACTACTGAATCATACTGAATTCTAATGGATAATTGGACAAAGATACGAAAGGTTACGAAAACCCAGTAACAGGCTGGATGCTAGAAGGGAAGTCCTTTCTAGTATTCACTGGAGATCTCTAATCTTGATAAATAAGACACATGTGCAACTCTTGGGTATCTTTATTGAGGAAACGTTTCGCCACACAGTGGCTTCATCAGTCCATACGTAGGAGAAACTTGAAGAACAGGAGGAGAAAGAGGTAATCAGTCCCTCAACCTTGAGTCGATGTGTTCAGTCCATCAATCTTGAATAGAATACGGCATATGAGCGGAGAAGCAGCTTATAAACCGTATGGCAGGAGAGGTGCAGCAGTCATAGGTGGTGTCACATTTGTTCAATGTGGAAGTAGGTCGTGCCCAAGAAGCAAAATAAGTCCCCGGGACCCGATGAGCTGTTTTCCAGGGTACTTAAGGAATGCAAGATGGAGCTTAGTCAGCCATTAACGAGTGTATTCAATGCGTCCATCCTTACCGGTGTTGTGCCAGAGTTGTGGAAGATGGCTAATGTGGTTCCTATATTCAAATCAGGGGATAAGTCCACTCCTTCAAATTACCGTCCAATTAAGTCTGACATCTATAGTGGGCAAGTTATTAGAATCAATTATAGCTGACATTATCAGAAGTCACCTTGAAGAGCATAACTTGAAAAAATGAATCTCAGCATGGATTCACGAGAGGTCGTTCCTGCCTGACAAACTTACTGACGTTCTTCAATAGAACATTTGAGGCAGTTGACAGTGATAAGGAATATGAATTGTTTATTTGGATTTAGTAAAGCCTTCGATAGAGTACCTCACAAGAGATTTCTTAAGAAAAGTGGCAGCTCGTGGTATAGGAGGTAAAGTTCTAGCATGGATTGAGGCATGGCTTACCAATAGAAAGCAGAGAGTTACCATTAATGGAGTGAAATCTGAATGGGGATTAGTCACTAGTGGCGTTCCACAAGGATCAGTTTTAGGCCCTCTCATTGTTCATAATTTACATTAATGACCTTGATGAAGGGATTACGATGACATGAGTAAATTTGCTGATGATACAAAGATAGGCCGTATAATTCACTCTGAGGAGGATATCAATGAACTCCAGGACGATTTGGACAAATTAATGTCTTGGTCTGAAAAATGGCAGATGAAGTTCAATGTGGATAAGTGTAAGGTACTTGCCCTTGGTAATGAAAATAACCCTCGAAGCTATAATCTAGGTGAAGTAGAGCTTGATCATACAGAATGTGAAAAAGACTTGGGAGTCATGGTAAGCAGAAATATAAAGCCAAGACAGCAGTGCCTTAGTGTGCACAACAAGGCCAACAGATTACTTGGATTTATCTCAAGAAGTATAAGTAACAGAAGTCCAAAAGTTATTTTACAGCTCTATACATCACTAGTGAGGCCTCATTTAGATTATGCTGCTCAGTTTTGGTCCCCTTACTACAGGATGGACATAGACTCATTAGAGAACATACAGAGAAGAATGAGTAAAATGATTTACTGTGTAAGGAACCTACCGTATGAAGATAGACTTAAAGCCTTAATTAAATGTCCACTCTCTGGAGAGGCGTAGAATGAGGGGAGATATCATTGAAGTGTATAAGTGGATGACAGGCATAAACAAGGGAGATATTAATAAAGTATTGAGGGTATCGAACCAGGTAAGAACCAGAAATAATGGATATAAGTTGGATAAATTTAGATTTAGAAAGGACATAGGTAAGTACTGGTTTTCTAACAGAGTTGTAGATACGTGGAACAGTCTTCCCAGTGGGGTGATAGAGGCTAGGACCTTGGGTAGCTTTAAGAAGAGACTGGACAAATATATGAGTGGGAGATGTGGAAAAAGACACTTATGTACAGTTCAGGACATTTATTAAAGGAAACGTTTCGCCACGAGTGGCTTCTTCAGTCCTGCAGTGGTGATGCATACTTAGCTCAGTGGTGACGTGTACTTAGCTTGAGTGGTGACGTGTACTTAACAGTGGTGACGTGTACTTAGCTCAGTGGTGACGTGTACTTAGCTCTGTGAAGACCTGTTTGTGTGCTCTCTGTGAATCTGAACCAGGATGCCCTCTCTTGAGCAGCTTTACCAGCAGCTAAGAGAAGAACTCAGAGTTGCTAAGCTGGAGATACGGCGATTAACGGAGGAGAACAAGAGGATTCGTAGTAATCCTCCTGTTGTGAGTCCCCAGGTTAAGAGGGGAGCTTGGTCAGTGGCCGGGCAACATGGAACCAAGCTGAAGATCAAGAAAACGGTTGGAGTGGCAGAAACAACGAGAAACCAGAAGACTACCGTGGAAACTTCCAACTCATTCTCGGTGCTACCTGACGAATGTGAGTGTTCTAGTGGGAATGCCACAACGAGCACCAAGGAAGCATTGGCAGTAGTGAGTGAGACATCCCTAGAAACCCCAACGAAGACCATCGAGAATGTCTTGACGAATTCTACAAGTGGTGTAATGCTACCTGGCGAATGTGAGTCGACTACTCGGAGCATCACGACGGACGACGCGCCAAGGAAGGTAAAAACATTGTTGTGTTGGGAATAGCCAGATTAGGTACATGGATAGGAATTCTGCTTGAAGGATAGGAGTAGGAGGCAGAGAGTGTGTTTTCCTGGGGCTGGATGAAGGATATTGTTAGCCGTCTGGATGACATCATGAGAGGTAATGGGAGCAATCCTATTATCTGTCTCAGTGCTGGAGGCAACGATGTTGGCAGACGTAGGAGTGAGGACCTGATTAGCAGGTATAGGTCAGCAATAGAGATAATTAAGAGGAAGGGTGGGAAACCTGTCATATGTGGCATTTTGCCAAGGAGAGGAGTTGGAAATGAATGGTTGTCCAGAGCAATTGGTGTCAATTGCTGGCTGGACAAATACTGTAAGGAAAATGCGGTAACATTCATTGACAACTGGGACCTCTTCTATGGCAGAAATGACATGTATGCCAGGGACGGGGTTCACTTATCTAGGTGTGGGGTGGGAGCACTGGCCAACGCAGTGGAGGGAGCTGTTAGGTCTTTAAACTAGGAATAGTTAGTGGTATGGGTTTTTGCGGGAAAAACTGTGAAGTCGCAGGGTAGTAATATGAGTACTAGGAGAACTAGTAATAGGCAAAATGAGGTGGATATTGGAAAGCCAGTGGCACTAATTGACAAGGACAGTAAAAGGTTTAGTGGAATAACAGAAAGGAGCAAGAGGGTAAAGAGAGAGGAGGGTCTTTAAATATTATTACACAAATAGTCGCAGTGCTAGAAATAAGATGGACGAGTTGAGACTAGTTGCTAGTGCAGGTAACATAGATGTATTTGCCATTACTGAGACGTGGTTTAATTCAAAAAGTCGGGACATGCCTGCAGAATGTCACATCCAGGGTTTTAAATTGTTCCAAGTAGATAGAAGTGTCGGAAAGGGGGGTGGGGTGGCATTGTATGTCAGAGATACCTTGAACTGTTGCATAAAAATGGGTATTAAGTCTGAAGTAACACATACAGAGACTGTTTGGATAGAATTTTCAGAGGGGCATGAAAAATTAATTTTAGGTGTGATATACCGTCCCCAAATTTAGATAGGGACCAGGGGAGACTACTATGGGAGGAAATTGTTAGGGCCACAAGGCACGATAATGTAGTAATTCTAGGAGACTTTAACTTTAGTCATATTGATTGGAATTTCTTGACTGGGAATTTAGAATCACACGACTTCTTAGAAGTAGTTCAGGATTGTTTTTTGAAGCAGTTTGTGACAGAACCTACAAGGGGTAATAACCTGCTTGACTTAGTTCTGGCAAACAACGAATCCCTTGTTAATAATTTAGAAGTTTCAGAGGAACTGGGTGCTAGCGACCACAAATCAATTACATTTAGCATTGAATGGAAATATGATAGTAGGGATAACTCAGTAACAGTCCCAGATTTTCGCTTAGCAGATTACGATGGGCTTAGAGAATACTTATCATTTGTTGACTGGGGTAACGAAGAGAGCTATCATATGACAGTTTTCTGAACACAATACATGCTGCTCAAAGAACGTTTATCCCTTATAAAGAAATTAAATCAAATAGAAATGACCCAAAATGGATGAATAATAGGCTGAAATATCTACTAGGGCATAAGAAAGGAATTTATAGGCGATCAAAAGAGGCGAGGGTCATCTTATGAATCAGTATATTGACATTAAGAGGGACATTAAAAAGGGGATAAGAAAAGCTAAAAGGGACTATGAAATTAAAGTTGCTAGGGAATTCTAAAACTAACCCAAAAAGTTTTTTCCAGGTATATAGAACAAAAGTCAGAGATAAGATAGGTCACCTTAAAAATAACTATTGGCATCTTTCTGACAAAGAGAATGAAATGTGCTCGATTTTAAATAATTATTTTCTCTCGGTTTTCCCCACTCCTTAAAAATTACCGTCCAAAAAGCCTGACATCTACAGGGGGAAAATTTTTATTAGAACCCAAATTTATAGCTGACATTATCAGAAGTCCCCCCTTTTGAAAAAACCCATAACTTATTAAAATGAATCTCAGCTTTAAAATTCACGAGGGGTTCGTTCCTTTCCCCCCCGGGCCCCAAACTTACGACATTTTTCCCCCACTAGAAAAAAATAGGGAGGCAGTTTGAAAAGTGAAAAAAGGACTTTTGATAAATGTTTATTTGGATTTTAGAAAGGGCCCCTTCGACAGAGTACCGCACAAGAGACCCCTTAAAAAAAGGGGCACTCATGGTATAGGGGGTAAAGTTCTAGCATGGGATTAAAGGGCATGGCTTACCAATAGAAACCCAAAAGAGTTGCCATTAAGGGGATTTAAAACCCCTGGGGGGTTTTTAAAGCCCATTAGTGGCTTTTTCCACAGGATCGGGTTTTTGGGCCCCTCCTTTTCAAAAATTTACATTAATGACCTTAAAAAGGGGTTTTAAACTAGTGAAAAGAGTAATTTTTGTTATCCCAAAGATAGGCCGTATAATTCACTCTTGGGGGATATCAATAAATTTCCGGGGCCCGTTTTTGAACAAATTTAATGTCTTGGTCTGAAAAAGGGCCCCAGTTGAATTTTAAAGTGGAGGGAAAAAAGGGTACTTCCCCTTGGTAATAAAAAATAACCCTCAAACTAAAAATTTTAGGTGAAGAAAGGAGCTTTTTCCCAAACAGAATGTGAAAAAATTGGGGAAAGGAAGGAAAAGCAGAAATTTTAAAGCCAAGAAAAGGCGTCCCCTTGGGTGTGCGAAACCCCAAAACCAACAAAATTACTTTGGGATTTATCTAAAAGAAGTAAAAAGGTAAACAGAATCCAGAAAGTTTATTTTGCAGCCCCCCCTATCCCAATTTCCCCAAAAAGTGGGGCCCCTCATTTAGTTTAAAGGGTGCTCATTTTTGGGCCCCTTTTTACTCAGGATGGACATAAACTCATTAGAAAAATTTAACAGAAGAATGACAAAAATGATTTACTGTCTGGGGGAACCCCCCCGTTTTAAAAGAAGACTTAAACCCTTTAAAAAACCCCCCACTCCTGGAGTTGCGTAAAATGGGGGGAAGATAAAAATTGAAGGGCTAAAAAGTGGATGAACGGGCATTAAAAAAAGGGAGCCATTTTTAAGGTAAGACAATATGAAACCCAGTTAGAAAAACTTTATTCCAAAAGGGTTTCGCCTAAAACAGTGGGCCCTTCTTCAGTCGAAAACAAAAAGTAGGCGGGGAACAGTAAGATGTGAAGACAAAGAAATCATTTCCAAATCCCCCTTGGAGTCTTTAGAATTTGGGTTGTCAGCCCCCTTCGGCCGGGAAAGGAAGTTCGTTCCATGACAAAAGGAAAACTGAACTTCTCCGGGCCCGGAGGCACTGAAAACCTCAAATTCTACGACTAAAAGGGTGATGGGATTTGATTACATCGTTTAAACATCTCAACTGTTCCTGCCTACTTTCTGTATTCGACGAAGAAAACCTACTGTGTAGGCGAAACGTTTTGGGAAAAAAAGGTTTTCTAAATGTTGCATAAGTGTGATGGGAAAGGTTTTTAAAAACCGACAAATTGAAAAATTGAGAACTTTATGCAGCATATGGGAATTTTATTTTAGGAAAAGTTTTTCCCCCCACAGTGGTTCAACATTTCCCAAAACAAAGGGGAAGGCGTAAGGGGGGGAGGAGAATGAGGGGAATCAGCCCTCAAAAAGGAGCGATTTTTTCGGGCCCTAAAACTACAAGTTGATTGGGAAAGGGCCAAAGGGAAAAGTTTTTTGCCACACCCCCGTGGCTTCATCATCCAAAACAAAAAAGGGAAGGGTAAGGGGGAGGAGGGAAAAAGGTAAAACAGTCCCTCAACCTGGAAATCGTGGGGTTCAGGGCCCTCAATCTACAAGATTGTGGGGCTTAAAACCCATTTGACTCCAGGTTGGGGAAATGAAAATTTCCTTTTTTCTCCTCCTCTCCCTTTTCGCCCTTTTCCCCCTTTGTATTGGACTGATGAAAGCCACTGTGTGGCGAAAAAGTTTTTCCCGAATAAAGATTCCCATATGCTGCATAAGTGTCCTCAAAGTTGCATATGGTTCTTACCTAAAAACCTGTCGGAAATTTTATACCATTTTTTATGTTTTAAGGGGGACATTAATTTAAAATAAATGGGGGGGTGTCGAACCGAAAGAACCGGAATAAGGGATTTAATTGGAAAAATTTTTAGTTTTAGAAAGGACTAGGAAAAGTATGGGTTTTCTAACAGATTGAGTCGGGGAAAACATCTTCCCATGGGGTATAGAGGCTAGGACCTTGGTAGGTTTAAGAAGAGATGGACAAATAATGAGGGGGGAGGGGCGGGTTTTGATTGTGTAAGGGGACGGGAGTTATTTCTTGAGTAGCTTAGGAGATGTCGTTTTCATAAGGCCCCTCCTCGTATGGGCCATTTCCCTTCGCAGTGTTCCTACATTCTTATTTTTTATGTTCTTTGTTCTTACCAGACTCCCAAGTCTTTTCCTTTCTGTATGATCAAGCTCTATTTCACCTGATTAAACTTCGAGGATTATTTTCTTTCCAGGCAAGTACCTTACATTTATCCACATTGAACTTCATCGTCATTTTTCAGCCCAAACTTTAAATTTGTCCAAATCGTCCTGGATTCTTGATATCCCCCCTAAAGTGAATTTAAAGGCCTATCTTTGTTCATCAGAAATTTTTTACTCATGCACTCGAACCCCTTCTTTAAGGCTTTAAATGTAAATTATGAACAAGAAGGGCCTAAAACGATCCATGGGAACGCCACTAGTGACTAATCCCCTTCAGTTTTCCCCTCCATTAACGGTAACTTTGCTTTCTTTTGGAAAAGCCATGCCCAATCCTGCAAAAAAACTTTACCCCCCTATACCATACGCCATTTTTCTTAAGGTCCTTGTGAGGTACTCAAACGGAAGGTTTTTTAAAAAAAATCCAAATAAACAATACTATTCCTTACACTGTCAACTGCCTCAAATGTCTATTGAAAAAACGTCAGAATTTTGAGCGGAACGCCTCTCGTGATCCATGCGAGATTCATTTATCAGTTATGCTCTTCAAGGTGACTTCTGATAATGTCGCTATAATTGATTCTAATAACTTCCCACTAAGATTCAGGCTTTTTTGGACGGTAATTTGAAGGAGTGGACCTTACCCCCCTGATTTGAATATAGGAACCCCAAAAAAGCCATCTTCCACAACTCTGGCCAACCCCGGGGTAAGGATAGACCATTAATAACACCGTTAACGGCTGACTAAGCTCCAAAACTTACTTCCTTAAATCCCCCTGGAAAACAACTCATCGGGTCCCCGGGATTTAAATTTTTTTTCATTTGTCATTTTTTTTTAAATTTAACCCATGTCCTCGTGACAGAAATATTATAACTTTAAAATTTATCAGGAATAAATAATTGTTAATTACTGGAATTTCGTTTACATCTTCCCGGTAAAAACTACAAAAATATAGTCATTTAAATAAGGGAAAACATTTTCCAGTTCATTTTCCGTCAGCTGTCCATTCCCATTTTTCAGAGGCCTACTTTTTCCTTTACCTTTGTCCTATACACTTGAAAGGACCCCCTTTTGGGTTAGTCTTTGATTCATTAGCAACTCTAATTTCTAGTCCGTTTAGCCTTTTAAACGCCTTTTTTACTTCTTTTTAACTGAACAATTTGGGCGTAAGGTTAACCCTCCTCTTTTGATGCGCCTATAAAATTCCCCTTTTCTCTCCTAATAGTGCTTAGCCTCCGTTAACCATTTGGGGTCGTTATTATTAAAACCTAATTTTTTCTCTGGGGAAATGATATACCGGGCACTGTGTACATTATTAAAAAACAATCATAAAAGCATCCCTTATATTATAAGTATGATTACGTCATAAAAACATTACTAGAAACCCCCCAAAAAGATTAACGAGTTCCCTGTCCATTTAAAACGGCAGAAAGAAAATCAGGGGTTTTTTTCTGAATCATTTTTCTTTTCATTCCCAAATTAATGCTAAAAGTGATGGATTTGTGATCACTTGCGCCAAGCTCTTCAGTGACCCCAAAATTTTTCCCAGGGAGTTTTTTCCTTTTTTTGGGAAAAGGGACTAGGTCTAGCAAATTACCCCCCCTTGGTTTAAAGACACATTTTCAAAATTGGATATCTTTTTTTTAAAGACGTTTCCGCCCAACCAGGGTTTTATCAATACAGTTTAAAAAGGGGAACATAATAGGAAGGACAGTAGAACTCAAACAAAAATGAGGTAATCATTTCCCTTCCCGGCCTTGGAGTTAGTGTTCAAAAAACATCGGGGGTGGGGGGAGAACTTTTCCCTCCTCCCCACGATCTGTGAACCAAACCCCAAAGGCCGGGGGGGCCTGATTCCCCAAATTTTTTGAATATGTTCTACTGTTTTTTCCTTTTAAGGCCCTAGAATCTGAAATTGAAAAAGGCCTTTTTTTTGGTTTTTTTTTGGGGGGGGGGGAAACGCCCTACAAAAAAAGATATCCGATGTTCACAGGTGTTTTAACTTTCATTTTGGGGTATTTTTACCTTTTTTTGCACCCCCCCGGGTAGGCTCAGTTACACTCTGTTTCAAAAAAACATTTTCTGAACGTTTCCAAAAAGTCTTTGGGACTCAAATTTACCCTGTCAAGAATTCCAGTAAATTTTGACCAAAGTTAAAGTCTCCTACTATAATTGTTACTGTGTCCGAACCCCAAAACCCCAATTTCGCCCAAAAGAAAGTTTTCCCTTATGGAAAATCCAAGCCTGGGGGGTTCGGTAAAATTAACACCAAAGAATTTTTTTTTTCTTGCCCCTTTCCAAACGGTTTCCCCAAAAACAACCTGCTACTGCTCCATCAATTTTTATCCCTTTGTTTTTAAAATCAAAATTAATATTTTCTCGAACAAAATGAAACCCCCCCCCCTTTCCCCCTTTACATCTACCACTTTTGAACAACTTAAAACCCCGGGAATATTACACTCTTGGCAGTAAATACCCCGATTTTCTTTAATCTTTCCCAAATTTTTTCAGTTAATGCAATGATTTTCAAAGTTCCCGGGAAACATGCTACCAAAAACTGTTTTTTAAAATTTTATTTCTTGTTTTTTTCGACTGTTAGCTAAAATAAATCAAAAGTTTTTTGTTCTGAAACTTTTTTTCCCTATTGATCTTTGTTTTTACATAATTCCTGAAAATTACCCTTTTACCCAGAGTTATTTCCCTGACTTAACTTTTTGATTTTTAAAATTATTAGAGCATAAGTCTTTTTACCCAAATTCCCCTTTAAATTAAATTTTTTCCCTAAACCAATCCCTTTCTAAACTAATCCAATTTTAAAAAAAGTCCTAAAACCCCCCCCTAAAACTGAGTTTGCAAAAAACCCCCACACCTGTGTGGATAAGTAAAAACCCCCACCCCTGGCAAACATTAAATTTCCCGGCCCCTTAAAAGTTTTCCCATTTCAATAAAAGGGAAACGCATTATCCAAACAGTGTTTACCCAAACCCAAAACAATTAATCCCAATTGTCGGAAACAACCATTAAATTTACCAACACCTCTTCTTGGCAAAATAAAAACCCAAATAAAAAAGGGGCCCCCCCCCCTTCTTCCTAATTATGTCAAATAGGGCCCCTAAAACTTTCTAACTAAATCCCACTTCCATGTTGCCTATTTTTTTCCCCAATTTGGCCTTTTCCGGGCATTTGGGGGGCAAATAATAGGAATGATCCCATTCCCTTTTCTGATGTTGCCCAAGACCGGGGTAACAAATTCCTCCCTCCCCCCAGCCCCAGGAAAGCAAACCCTCGTTCCCTAATCCTGCCCTTAAAGAAAGGGGCCCCTATCCATGAATTTTACCTGGCAAAACCCCCCCAACAACAACAATATTTTTTACCTTCCTTTTTTGTCGTTCTTTCCGTGACGACCCAGAAAGCCCCGACTCAAAATTCGTCGGGTAGCCCGAAATGCTTGGAGGTTTTCCCAAAGGAAAGTTTCCACAGCAGCCCTCTTTCTTTCTTCATCTTTTCGGGCTTTCCATTGTCTTCTTGACGCCCAACTTCGCCCGCCCCCCCCGGGCGGGCCCACCCCCACTGCCCACGATCCCTTTTTGGGAACCTGAGGATCGAAACGGGGAGGACAAATACGTTTTCTCTTTTTTTTCCGGGGTAAATTCGGCGTAATCTCTATTCTTCGCTACCCTAAATTCTTCCTTAAGTTGCTGGTAAAGTTGCTCGATGGAGGGCATCTTGGTTCAGTCCACGGGAGCACACAAAACACTTCTTCACAGAGTTAAGTACAGGTCACCACTGACATATATTTATCCAACCTAAATTTGAAACTACCCAAAGTCCTAGCCTCTATAACCCAACTAGGTAGACTGTTCCACTCATCAACTACCCTATTTCCAAACCAATACTTTCCTATGTCCTTTCTAAATCTAAACTTATCTAATTTATCTAAACTTGTCTTATTTACGTATTGTTCTAGTCACGGTATTGTGACTTATTGTTATAAGAACATAAGAAAGAAGAAACACTGCAGCAGGTCTACTGGCCCATGCGAGGCAGAGCCAGGTCACCTCCCGGCTTAAATCCAGTGACCCACCTAGTCAGGTCAGATCACATCCACATACAGTAGATAGTCCGCTGTACAGTAGATAGTCCACTGTAGATTAGATAGACCATTGTGCAGTAGAGAGTCCACTGTACAGTAGATAGGCCACTGCACAATAGATAAACCAGTGGAAACATAAACACATATACAATTTAATGTGATCCTTTATTGACAACGTTTCGCCCACACGGTGGGCTTTTTCAAGTTACACACAGATCTACCTGGGGTGGAAGGTACAGGAGTATTTATAGTCAGGTTCAGAATGTTGAGGTCAGGTGGAGAATGCTGCATCAGATAATCCAGTGTACAGTAGATAAACCACTGTACACTAGATAGTCCAATGTACCGTAGATAGACCAATGTACAGTACATAGACCACTGTGCAGTATATAGTCCAGTGTACAGTAGATAGTCCAGTGTACAGTAGATAGTCCGCTGTACAGAAGATAGTCCAGTGTACAGTAGATAGATTACTGTACAGTACAGTGTACAGTAGATAGTCTAGTGTACAATAGATAGTTCGCTGTACAGTAGATAGTCCAGTGTACAGTAGATAGTAGAGGTTATAGTAGATAGTCCGGTGTACAGTATATAGGCCAGTGTAGAGCAGATAGTCCAGTGTACAGTAGATAGTCAAGTGTACAGTAGATAGTCCAGTGTACAGTAGAACACTAGGCACAACACTGTACAGTAGATAGTCCAGTGTACAGTAGGCTACGGGTGCCCCGTGGCCTGGTGGCAAAAGCTCTGGCTTGATACGGTGAGGATCCGGGTTCGATTCCCGGCGAAGGGGTGGAAACACTGGGCGTATTTCCTTACACCGGTTGTCTATGTTCACCCATCAGTAAAATGGGTTCCTGGATGTTAGTGGACTGGTGTGGGTAGCATCCTGGGACAAAACTGACCTAATTTGCCCGCAATGATCAGCATAACAAGCGGCTTTCTATATAGTAGTATGTCACTGATGTCACCTAGGACTGTTTACCTTGTACTTGAAGTAAATAATTTTTTTATTGTTGTTGTTATTATTATTATTAATTATTATTATTATTATTTATTATTATTATTATTATTTATTATTATTATTATTATTATTATTATTATTATTATTATTATTATTATTATTATTATTATTATAAGGTCTCAGACCAGTCACACAGTGGACTGGGAACTTAAGTAAAGTCTCACATCAGGCACACTGTACAAGATACCACAACATCTTAGACAAGGTACCACACAGTACCACAGACAAGGTACTACACGATACTCTAGAGAAGGTACTACACAATCCCTAGACAAGGTACCACACAGTACACTAGACAAGGTACCACACAGTACACTAGACGAGGTACCACACAGTACACTAGACAAGGTATCACACAGTACACTAGACAAGGTACCACACAGTACACTAGACAAGGTACCACACAGTACACTAGACAAGGTATCACACAGTAACACTAGACAAGGTACCACACAGTACACTAGACAAGGTATCACACAGTACACTAGACAAGGTACCACACAGTACACTAGACAAGGTATCACACAGTACACTAGACAAGGTACCACACAGTACACTAGACAAGGTACCACACAGTACACTAGACAAAGGTACCACACAGTACACTAGACAAGGTACCACACAGTACACTAGACAAGGTACCACACAGTACACTAGACAAGGTATCACACAGTACACTAGACAAGGTACCACACAGTACACTAGACAAGGTACCACACAGTACACTAGACAAGGTACCACACAGTACACTAGACAAGGTATCACACAGTACACTAGACAAGGTATCACACAGTACACTAGACAAGGTACCACACAGTACACTAGACAAGGTACCACACAGTACACTAGACAAGGTTACCACACAGTACACTAGACAAGGTATCACACAGTACACTAGACAAGGTACCACACAGTACACTAGACAAGGTACCACACAGTACACTAGACAAGGTACCACACAGTACACTAGACAAGGTATCACACAGTACACTAGACAAGGTACCACACAGTACACTAGACAAGGTACCACACAGTACACTAGACAAGGTATCACACAGTACACTAGAAAAGGTACCACACAGTACCTTAGAAAAGGTGAAATATGTGACCCTAGACAAGGTACCACACAGTACCCTAGACAAGGTACCACACAGTACCTTAGAGAAGGTACCACAGTACCCTAGACAAGGTACCACACACAGTACCCTAAAAAGGGTACCACACAATATCCTAGACAAGGTACCACACAGTACACTAGACAAGGTACCACACAGTACACTAGACAAGGTATCACACAGTACACTAGACAAGGTACCACACAGTACAACTAGACAAGGTATCACACAGTACACTAGACAAGGTACCACACAGTACACTAGACAAGGTATCACACAGTACACTAGACAAGGTACCACACAGTACACTAGACAAGGTACCACACAGTACACTAGACAAGGTACCACACAGTACACTAGACAAGGTACCACACAGTACACTAGACAAGGTACCACACAGTACACTAGACAAGGTATCACACAGTACACTAGACAAGGTACCACACAGTACACTAGACAAGGTACCACACAGTACACTAGACAAGGTACCACACAGTACACTAGACAAGGTATCACACAGTACACTAGACAAGGTATCACACAGTACACTAGACAAGGTACCACACAGTACACTAGACAAGGTACCACACAGTACACTAGACAAGGTACCACACAGTACACTAGACAAGGTATCACACAGTACACTAGACAAGGTACCACACAGTACACTAGACAAGGTACCACACAGACACTAGACAAGGTACCACACAGTACACTAGACAAGGTATCCACACAGTACACTAGACAAGGTACACACAGTACACTAGACAAGGTACCACACAGTACACTAGACAAGGTATCACACAGTACACTAGACAAGGTACCACACAGTACCTTAGAAAAGGTGAAATATGTGACCCTAGACAAGGTACCACACAGTACCCTAGACAAGGTACCACACAGTACCTTAGAGAAGGTACCACAGTACCCTAGACAAGGTACCACACAGTACCCTAAAAAGGGTACCACACAATATCCTAGACAAGGTACCACACAGTACACTAGACAAGGTACCACACAGTACACTAGACAAGGTACACCACACAGTACACTAGACAAGGTATCACACAGTACACTAGACAAGGTACCACACAGTACACTAGACAAGGTACCACACAGTACACTAGACAAGGTACCACACAGTACACTAGACAAGGTATCACACAGTACACTAGACAAGGTACCACACAGTACACTAGACAAGGTACCACACAGTACACTAGACAAGGTATCACACAGTACACTAGACAAGGTACCACACAGTACCTTAGAAAAGGTGAAATATGTGACCCTAGACAAGGTACCACACAGTACCCTAGACAAGGTACCACACAGTACCCTAGACAAGGTACCACACAGTACCTTAGAGAAGGTACCACAGTACCCTAGACAAGGTACCACACAGTACCCTAAAAAGGGTACCACACAATATCCTAGACAAGGTACTACACAGTACCCTAGACAAGGTACTACGCAGTACGCTAGACAAGGTACCACACAGTACACTAGACAAGGCACCACAGTACCCTAGACATGGTGCCACACAGCACCCTAGAGAAGGTACCACAGTAACCTAGACAAGGTACCACAGTAACCTAGACAAGGTACCACAGTAACCTAGACAAGGTACCACAGTAACCTAGACAAGGTAAGACAGTGTGTGGGGGAGGGGCGGCATAATGCCATGATTAGCACTGTAGAGAGAGAGCATCAACCTCCTGACTCACCATCAACTAACACTAATGAATCAGACATAAGTGTAACACCTGCCTCCTGACTCACCATCAACTAACACTAATGAATCAGACATAAGTGTAACACCTGCCTCCTGACTCACCATCAACTAACACTAATGAATCAGACACAGGTGTAACACCTGCCTCCTGACTCACCATCAACTAACACTAATGAATCAGACACAGGTGTAACACCTGCCTCCTGACTCACCATCAACTAACACTCATGAATCAGACACAGGTGTAACACCTGTCTCCTGATTCACCATCAACTAACACTAATGAATCAGATACAGGTGTAACACCTGCCTCCTGACTCACCATCAACTAACACTAATGAATCAGACATAAGTGTAACACCTGCCTCCTGATTCACCTTCAACTAACACTAATGAATCAGACACAGGTGTAACACCTGCCTCCTGACTCACCATCAACTAACACTCATGAATCAGACACAGGTGTAACACCTGTCTCCTGATTCACCATCAACTAACACTAATGAATCAGACACAGTGTAACACCTGCCTCCTGACTCACCATCAACTAACATCATGAATCAGACACAGTGTAACACCTGTCTCCTGATTCACCATCAACTAACACTAATGAATCAGATACAGGTGTAACACCTGCCTCCTGACTCACCATCAACTAACACTCATGAATCAGACACAGGTGTAACACCTGTCTCCTGATTCACCATCAACTAACACTAATGAATCAGATACAGGTGTAACACCTGCCTCCTGACTCACCATCAACTAACACTAATGAATCAGACATAAGTGTAACACCTGCCTCCTGATTCACCTTCAACTAACACTAATGAATCAGACACAGGTGTAACACCTGCCTCCTGACTCACCATCAACTAACACTAATGAATCAGACACATGTGTAACACCTGCCTCCTGACTCACCATCAACTAACACTGATGAATCAGACACAGGTGTCTTAAGGAAACATGCCGAGATGTTTCCACCCGTACCTGGGATCGAATCACGGATGCTCAGGGTGTGAGCCGAGTGCGCTACCAACCGAGCTGTGGAACATCTTAAGAGCAGAGTTTCTCAAGTGTCAGTCAGTGGTCCAACACTTTGTTGTTCTCGTCCATTATTCTGAAGTTGAACTTACTGTTACAGGAGCAAGATTCTCAGACGTTATCACAGTGAGGCAGCGATGACCTCAGCCTGGTGTAAGTGTATCAGCACTGATACACTCAGTCTGGTGTAAGTGTATCAGCACTGATACACTCAGCCTGGTGTAAGTGTATCAGCACTGATACACTCAGTCTGCTGTAAGTGTATCAGCACTGATACACTCAGCCTGGTGTAAGTGTATCAGCACTGATACACTCAGCCTGGTGTAAGTGTATCAGCACTGATACACTTAGCCTGGTGTAAGTGTATCAGCACTGATACACTTAGCCTGGTGTAAGTGTATCAGCACTGATACACTCAGCCTGGTGTAAGTGTATCAGCACTGATACACTTAGCCTGGTGTAAGTGTATCAGCACTGATACACTTAGCCTGGTGTAAGTGTATCAGCACTGATACACTCAGCCTGGTGTAAGTGTATCAGCACTGATACACTTAGCCTGGTGTAAGTGTATCAGCACTGATACACTTAGCCTGGTGTAAGTGTATCAGCACTGATACACTTAGCCTGGTGTAAGTGTATCAGCACTGATACACTTAGCCTGGTGTAAGTGTATCAGCACTGATACACTCAGCCTGGTGTAAGTGTATCAGCACTGATACACTTAGCCTGGTGTAAGTGTATCAGCACTGATACACTTAGCCTGGCGTAAGTGTATCAGCACTGATACACTTAGCCTGTGTGTAAGTGTATCAGCACTGATACACTTAGCCTGGTGTAAGTGTATCAGCACTGATACACTTAGCCTGGTGTAAGTGTATCAGCACTGATACACTTAGCCTGTTGTAAGTGTATCAGCACTGATACACTTAGCCTGGTGTAAGTGTATCAGCACTGATACACTTAGCCTGGTGTAAGTGTATCAGCACTGATACACTCAGCCTGGTGTAAGTGTACCAGCACTGATACACTCAGTCTGGTGTAAGTGTATCAGCACTGATACACTCAGTCTGGTGTAAGTGTATCAGCACTGATACACTCAGCCTGGTGTAAGTGTATCAGCACTGATACACTCAGCCTGGTGTAAGTGTATCAGCACTGATACACTCAGCCTGGTGTAAGTGTACCAGCACTGATACACTCAGCCTGGTGTAAGTGTATCAGCACTGATACACTTAGCCTGGTGTAAGTGTATCAGCACTGAAACACTTAGCCTGGTGTAAGTGTATCAGCACTGATACACTTAGCCTGGTGTAAGTGTATCAGCACTGATACACTCAGCCTGGTGTAAGTGTACCAGCACTGATACACTCAGTCTGGTGTAAGTGTATCAGCACTGATACACTCAGTCTGGTGTAAGTGTATCAGCACTGATACACTCAGCCTGGTGTAAGTGTATCAGCACTGATACACTCAGCCTGGTGTAAGTGTATCAGCACTGATACACTCAGCCTGGTGTAAGTGTACCAGCACTGATACACTCAGCCTGGTGTAAGTGTATCAGCACTGATACACTTAGCCTGGTGTAAGTGTATCAGCACTGATACACTTAGCCTGGTGTAAGTGTATCAGCACTGATACACTTAGCCTGGTGTAAGTGTATCAGCACTGATACACTTAGCCTGGTGTAAGTGTATCAGCACTGATACACTTAGCCTGGTGTAAGTGTATCAGCACTGATACACTTAGCCTGGTGTAAGTGTATCAGCACTGATACACTTAGCCTGGTGTAAGTGTATCAGCACTGATACACTTAGCCTGGTGTAAGTGTATCAGCACTGATACACTTAGCCTGGTGTAAGTGTATCAGCACTGATACACTTAGCCTGGTGTAAGTGTATCAGCACTGATACACTTAGCCTGGTGTAAGTGTATCAGCACTATGAGTGACTGACATACCTTGTTGTAGTCGCAGTACTATAAGTAGTGATGCTAGTAATAGTACTATGAACTCTGTAGTGATAGTAATATAACTCTTAGCTCTTTAGTAATAGTACTGCTAGAGTTATCAGTAACACTAGAAGTCAAACTTTGTCTTCAACTTGGCTGTTACAGAAGCAGTAATGTGTGGGCAGAGTGAGTGTGAGTGGAGTTGAAGCAGACAGCTTGCTGCTCTGCTGTCTCTACACAGATCTATAGCTATCAGTTGTGGACTACCTAGCAGTTAGCCTCAGTATGGACTGATGGATGCTCTCTCTCTGTCTGTCTCTCTCCCTGGTTTCTGGCCCCAGCTTTAAGCTTGTCTTTTATCAAGAGGGGACGCACCCTTCTCCCAGCCACGTTCCTCCCCTCGCTGCCGCATGCAACATACTACCTCAAAGTGAGATTGCTTTCAATAATTCCTTAAATATAAAAATGTCTTCTTATCTCTCTCTCTCTCTCTCTCTCTCTCTCTCTCTCTCTCTCTCTCTCTCTCTCTCTCTCTCTCTCTCTCTCTCTCTCTCTCTCTCTTCTCTCTCTCTCTCTCTCTCTCTCTCTCTCTCTCTCTCTCTCTCTCTCCTCCTCTCTCTCTCTTCTCTCTCTCCTCTCTCTCTCTCCTCTCTCTCTCTCTCTCTCTCTCTCTCTCTCTCTCTCTCTCCTCTCTCTTTTCTGAAGAAGTTTTATTGTTGCTCTCATCTAAAATCTGGAAGTAGGTTGCAGTGAGGTGCTGGGAGGTGTAAACGAGGAGACGTGAGAGGAGCACTTCTTAAAATGACAGTGAGATGAGAGGTCTGGCAAGTTGTAACTGCAAGTATTACAGACACTGGCAAGTTACAACTGCAAGTATCACAGACAATGAGAAGTTGTAACTATATCAGACACCAGGAAGTTATAACTGTAAGTATTACCATGCACTCTGCCCCAGACGCAGACTTGTGGAACTTCGTGTTCATCAAGAACTGCAAAAAGTCCCTTTCACGTGGTTTCAGCTGTATAGTCCTTGTGGCTTAGCGCTTCTTTTTGATTATAATAATAATCACGTGGTTTCAGCATTCTATTGAGAGGAAGTATGGACACGGGGGTCGTCCCACAGTCACTAAAAACAACAGACATAGCCCCACTCCACAAAGGTGGCAGTAAAGCAATTGCAAAGAATTTCAGACCGATAGCACTAACATCCCATATCATAAAAATCTTTGCAAAGGTTCTAATAAGCAAGTTTGCCACCCACCTAGATACCCATCAGTTACACAACCCAGGGCAATGTGGGTTTAGAACAGGCCTCTTCTGTCTGCCCCAGTTATTGGACCACTATGACACGGTCTTAGATGCGCTGGAGGACAAACAAAATGCAGATGTAGTATACACAGATTAAGCGAAAGCTCTCGAGAAGTGTGACTGTGGTGTAACAGCGCACAAAATGCGTGATAAAGGAATAATAAGAAAAGTTGGTAGATGCATCTGTAACTTCCTAACAAAAAGAATAAAAAGAATAATAGTAAACAAAGTAAAGTCTGAGGCGTCTATAGTAAAAAGTTCGGTTCCACAAGGCACAATACTCGCCTCCGTCCTGTTCTTTATCCTCATATCTGACATAGACAGAGACGAAAGCCACTGTACCGTGTGTTCCTTTGTGGATGACACCCGATTCTGCATGACGGTGTCATCCATCAAAGACACTGCAAGACTCCATGCGGACATCAACCAAATATTTAAATGGGCAGTGGAAAACAATGCGAAGTTCAATGAAGAGAAATTTTAATTACTCCGATATAAAAAGCTCTAGGAAATTAAAACTGTATCGGATATAAAACAAATTCCAATCACAAAATACAGCGAAAAACTAATGTGAAGAACCTGGGAGTGATAATGTCAGAGGATCTCACTTTCAAAGATAACAACAATCTATCTAGCACGTCTGCTAGGAAAATGATAGGACGGAACTAGGGACGCCAAGCCCATGATGATTCTCTTCAAATCGCTTGTTCTCTCTAGGCTGAAATATTGCTGTGCACTAACGGCCCCCTTCAAGGTAGTTGAAATTACAGATCTGGAGAATGTACAAAGAACTTTCACGGCACACATAAGTACGATAAAGCACCTAAATTAACGGGAACGGTTGAAATCCCTTGATTTGTATTCCCTGAAGCAAAGGCGAGAAAGATACATGACAATATACACTTGGAAAATCCTAGAGGGACTAGTCCTAAATTTGCACACGAAAATCACTCTCTACGATAGCAAAAGACTGGGCAGTAGATGCAACATCCCCCACTGAAAAACAGGGGCACCACGAGTACACTAAGAGACAACACAATAAGTGTCAGGGGACCAAGACTGTTCAACTGCCTCCCAGCATACATAAGAGGAATACAAATAGACCCCTGGCTATCTTCAAGAAGGCGCTGGACAGGCACCTCCAGTCAGTACCTGATCAGCCGGGCTGTGGTTCGTACGCCAGTTTGTGTGCGGCCAGCAGCAATAGCCTGGTTCGCCGAGAAGCCTGGTCACAGACTGGGCCGCGGAGGCGTTGACCCCAGAAACCCTCTCCAGGTATCACAGACACTGGGAAGTTATAACTGCAAGTATCACAGACACTGGGAAGTTATAACTGCAAGTATCACGGCCACTGGGAAGTTATGACTCAAGAAATCGTAATGACACGATTGCAAACACGATTTTTCTGGGAAGTTATAACTGCAAGTGTCACGGACACTGGGAAGTTATAACTGCAAGTATCACAGACACTGGGAAGTTATAACTGCAAGTGTCACGGACACTGGGAAGTTGTAACTGCAAATGTCACGGACACCAGGAAGTTATAACTGCAATTGTCGCAAACACCAGGAAGTTAGAAGCTTTAAGTGCCACGTGAGTCTAGAGGTGACACATATGAAAGTGTCACAAAACCCAGAGGGTCGAAGGCCTGAATGTATCACGGAAGCCAGAAAGTGATAGGATTTAATATATCACAAGAACCAGGAAATGTCTAGATGTGTCAGAGACTCCAGGAGGTAAGAGGGCTGGAAGTGTCAGAGACTGCATGAGGTCAGAGGCCTGGAAATGTCAGAGACTCCAGGTGGTAAGAGGTCTGGATGTGTCAGAGACTCCAGGAGGTAAGAGGTCTGGAAGTGCCAGAGACTCCAGGAGGTGAGAGGTCTGGAAGTGTCATACAATCCAGAAGGTGAGAGGTCTAGAAGTGTCATAGAATCTAGGAGATGAGACGTCTGGAAGTGTCATAGACTCCAGGAGGTGAGAGGTCTGGATGTGTCATACAATCCAGAAGGTGAGAGGTCTAGAAGTGTCATAGAATCTAGGAGATGAGACGTCTGGAAGTGTCATAGACTCCAGGAGGTGAGAGGTCTGGAGGTGTCAGCAACTCCATGAGGTGAGAGGTCTGGAAGTGTCATAAATTCTGCGAGGTGAAAGGTCTGGAAGTGTCATACAATCCAGGAGGTGAGAGGACTAGAAGTGTCATGACTCCAGATGGTAAGAGGTCTGGAAGTGTCAGAGACTCCAGAAGGTAAGAGGTCTGGAAGTGTCATAGACTCCAGGAGGTGATAGGTCTGGAAGTGTCAGAGAGTACAGATAAAAAGACTGTATGTAAAGTAAAAGGACACAAGTGCAACTAATGTGACATTTTATTGTGGCAACGTTTCGCTCTCCAGGAGCTTTATCAAGCTTTATAAAGCTCCTGGAGAGGTAAACGTTGCCACAATAAAATGTCACATTAGTTGCACTTGTGTCTTTTTACTTTACATATTGTCGGTAATTCTACCAACTTTATTACAAAAAGACTGTATGCATTAAAGGTCAGGTGATAAATGGTCTTTGATCTTAAGCATTGTAAACATCCCCACCCGTGGTATGGTTTGTCTGCAATCGTGTCATTACGATTTCGTGAGTCAAAACACAATGTGATTTAGAGGGCAGGACGATTCCACCCACCCACCCACTCAATGCATGACACCCATGAGCACTTTAGACTGCACAAGTGTCCACTTTCCATGATCAGATAATCAGGTTGCGGTGCTGGCTTCATGAGAGTAAGATTTGGATTTGTCTGCCCTTTTATAGTGTTTTGGTTTGCTGTAATGAAGAATGAGTTGAGGTTAGTAAAGGAGGAGACGTACCTGCCATCCTTGCACCAGCAGGGAACGATCCACTGTCCTCAGCCACATGACGGCGTCGCCAGCCTGGAAGTCCCTCAAGCGGGAGCAGGTGCGATGCAGGTAGAGACCCAGGCACTTGAGCAGTTCTGAGGTAGAGGCCTGGATCACCGTCTTCTTGGTGGGACTCACACCAGTAGGAGTAGTAGCAGTAGAGGCGCAGCCACCGCTGCTGGCGCTGCTGGTGGTGGAGAGTGTGGGCGCCAACACAGGCCCCAGCTGGGGCTGCTGCTGATGCTGTTGCTGCTGTTGGGGCTTGTGGTGCTGTTGCTGCTGCTGCTGGTGTGTCAGAGGTCGGGAGGGAACCAAGGCGTTGCGGAGGTCATGGGTGTGTGTGGAGGGCGCTGAGGTGAGGGTAGCTTTCGGTGGTAGCTTCTCTGTGGGCGTGTGAGCATTGTTGTTGTTGACTCGGACCAGATCCAGCTGGCCCATGGAGCTGGGCCGGATGTTGTAGCATGACAACGCCTTCTGGATGTTCTTGTTGTTGTCAATGAATGGGTGGATGTTGTCTAGGGGCTGACGCAAGGTCAGATTTTTGTTTTTGTTGTCAAGCTTCTTCTTGTTGGTGTTGGAGAAGCGCTTCCAACTGAGAGCATTGATAAATAAAGAGTGTTTCTTAAAGTTTCTCTCCAGGGCATTCTTCTCGCTGAGAATGTTGGCATTCTCATTGTTGATAACTTTCTCCTTATTTCTAACGTTGTTGAGCGTCTCATAGTTGTGGTTGTTCAAAGTGTAGTCGCCGTAGTAGGGTTTCTGCTCCCTCGGGCTAAAACTGAGCACCGTTCCCATGGTGAACACTTTAGACAGGGACGAGATGATACCTGGAGTCTCCACCTTGGCGATTTTTCCCCACCGTCACCACAAACAGAGGTAGCAGCTCACTGCCAGCCACCCTCCATGTCTGCCCTACACTAGATCAAGATGGCTGCCACAGTCAACACTGGGATTGCCTGCCTAGTGCTGCCTCTTCCACTCCCCCGCGCTATGTCCCATGGCAGTTTCTAAAGGCCTCTGGTATGTGTTGGTGGTTGTTAAGAAAATAGCAGGGTGGAGGTAGTCCTGTGTAGCGCTGTGTTTACACTAGCACAAGTCAAGGTGTCCCGCAGCACATTCCACCACTACAGGCTCTCACGGGCTCTTCCAGGCGACCACAACTTCCATATGAAGCCTTCAAGACTGGGAATCGTCCGCCCAATCATATTGCAGCACTCGTTGTTCCGACACATCATGGAGTGCTGCTATTGGCTGCTGGGTGTAAACGTCACAGGGGTGGGGGAAGGGAGCCTACGGGGGACCTGTGGGGTTGCCATAGCTACTGATGACGTCACGTGAACTGGAATCGATTCTTGTGTGATTGCTGAGAGTCGCCATAGTGGAAGATTGTCTCTTATGACCCTGACTAAGTGTCTGTGATCCTCATGTGGCAGTGAACACTCAGTCACCTCACTAAGAAGCCAAGACACATAACCAGACACATAAGACCAACAGCTGCCGGCAATAAAGTAATTACTTCAAGAAGAACAGGTAACTGAGGCACGATTCCAGCCTTCACTCCCCCGCCCCAACCCCTCCTTCCCCACCTCCAAAGGACCTTTCAGGGTGGCCGCGAAAAAAAAAATTGCATTCATCCCGTAGTATTATTGAATAGACTGTTTGTTGTTATTCATTGTTTTGCGAGAGAAAAAATGAGATGAGTATAATAGTTGACTGAGTGAGTAGTGTCTGGGAAAGTATGTTGTTCTTTGTTCTCCACAAGTGTCAATCAAAAAGTGAACATCAATTGTTATAGTTCCCCGCTGAATATAACGATCGATACACTTAGTCTCACAGAAAACGAGCAATAATACCACAACAAAAAATGTGAATAATCTATCTTCATCACAATGTCTCTTACTGCTGCTTCACCTATATATATATATGTACGTATATGAACGTTTATAGCAGGAACCGAGCTACAAACTTTCCCTCAACTGATGTGCAACGACTATCTACTAACTTCTATAACATTGCAAGCTCTTGATGACGCGTTAATTGCAACACGAAAGGCCTAGACCTATCATTCAACTTCCCCTGTAGTTGTTTTGCATCTTTTATCGCTTGCTCGCGTATATATAAATATATATATATATATATATATATATATATATATATATATTATATATATATATATAATTATATATATATATATATATATATATATATATATATATATATATATATATATATATATATATATATATATATATATATATATATATTAATATTCAACAAACCGGCCGTATCCCACCAAGGCAGGGTGGCCCAAAAAGAAAAACGAAAGTTTCTCTTTTTAAATTTAGTAATTTATACGGGAGAAGAGGTTACTAGCCCCTTGCTCCTGGCATTTTAGTCGCCTCTTACAACACGCATGGCTTACGGAGGAAGAATTCTGTTCCACTTCCCCATGGAGATAAGAGGAAATAAACAACAACAAGAACTAGAAAGAAAATAAAAGAAAACCCAGAGGGGTGTGTATATATACATATATATGCTTGTACATGCATGTGTAGTGTGACCTAAGTGTAAGTAGAAGTAGCAAGACGTACCTGAAATCTTGCATGTTTATGAGACAGAAAAAAAAAGGACACCAGCAATCCTACCATTATGTAAAACAATTACAGGCTTTCGTTTTACACTCACTTGGCAGGACGGTAGTACCTCCCTGGGCGGTTGCTGTCTACCAACCTACTACCTAGTTTATATATATATATATATATATATATATATATATATATATATATATATATATATATATATATATTTTATATATATATATACATCAGGGACCTACCAGAAGACAAGGCCGTAGTCAAACTTGACTTTAGAAATGCCTTTAATATGGTAAAGAGAGATGCTGTCTTGCCAGCTGTTCGGGATCGCTTCCCCAGTCTTTTTCCCTTCATTTCTGCCGGCTACAGCAAACCCTCAATTCTTTTGTTTGGAGAACATGAAATTCTCTCATCAGAAGGTGTTCAGCAGGGTGACCCACTAGCTCCACTTCTCTTCTGCTTGGCAGTAAGAGAACTAACTTCCAGCCTAAGCAGCGAGCTCAATATCTGGTACCTGGATGATGGCTCTCTGGCAGGTACTGAAGAGTCCCTGGTAGGGGACCTACAACTGGTGAAAACACAGAGAGAAGACTTGGGACTCATCCTCAATCCCTCCAAGTGTGAAATCATCACAGCAAACCAGGAAATAATCAATGCTGTGCGAAGAATCCTCCCAGAAGTCTCTACTACCACTCCGTCCAACAGTACCCTCTTGGGAGCACCGCTGGGTCACCAGGCCATCGACACAGTCCTCAAGGACAAATTGAATGACCTGATGAGAATGGAGGAGAGAATAAGCAATCTTGATGCCCATGATGCTCTGTATCTCCTCACAAGGTGCCTTACTATTCCAAGACTCACTTACTTCCTCAGGTGTGCACCCTCTTTTGACAACCCAACACTCGACGAATATGACGCACACCTGAGGTCAACCCTTAAGAAGGCACTGAACCTGTCACTAGAGGATCAGCAATGGGATCAGGCAACCCTCCCAGTGCGACTGGGAGGTATAGGGGTGCGCAAAGCAACGCATGTTGCTTTACCTGCTTTTCTGTCTTCATGTTTGGCTTCCAGTGCTTTAGTCAAGAAGATTGTTCCCGAACGCTTGAGAGACATGGTAGGAGCTCAAGACCCCAGGTTTACTGAAGCAGCGATTCGGTGGAACACCCTTACAGATTCCTCCAGTAGACCAGCTCCTCCCAAAGAACACAAACAGTCCCACTGGGACAAACCGATCATGGAAAAAATCGCCAACACAATGCTCTCCAACGCCTCAGGAAAGGACAAAGCTCGTCTCCTGGCAGTGAAGGCACCACACTCAGGAGATTTCCTGTTTGCTGTTCCCAATTCCTCCTTGGGCACTGGACTAGACCCACAGGCCATTCGGATTGGTGTTGCTCTTCGCCTAGCCGCCCCCATCCTCACCGAACATAGGTGTATTTGCGGCAGGGCGACAGCTGATCAATTCGGACTTCATGGTCTCGTGTGTCACACAGCAGAAGGGAAGTATGCCAGGCATGAGGAGGTCAATGATATCATAAAGAGAAGCCTCGCCACAGCCCTTGCCCAGCTCAACGGGAACCCCAAGTGCAGAGGTCTGACGGAAGTCTAAAGCGTCCTGATGGAGCCACTATGCTACCTTGGAAGGATGGAAAGCAGATTGCCTGGGACTACACATGTGCCGCCACATTGGCAGACACCTACTTGCCATACTCCGTAGTGGAAGGGGGTGGAGCTGCCAGCCACAGGGAGACTCAGAAGATCCGCAAATATGAAGACCTTCCCCCTTGCTATAACTTCATCCCAATAGGGTCAGAGACCCTTGGAGCACGGGGCAAGTGTGCTCTAAAGTTCCTAATAGAGCTGGGTGAAAAGCTCATCATAGAAACAAAGGACCACAAGGCGACCAGCTTCCTCTTCCAGAGACTCAGTGTTGCGATCCAGACAGGAAATTCCTGCAGCATTCTGGGCACGCGGCCCGCCGCCGGGGAGCTGGACGAAGTATTCGAGATATAGCTCTGAGTTACCTATGTTGTTTTACTTTGTATCGTAATTTTGTGAATGTTCTGTCAATGTATTTTGTCTTTAAATAATATATATATATATCTATACACACACATATATATATATATATATATATATTAATATATATATATATATATATATATATATATATATATATATATATATATATATACATATATATACATATATATATATAATATATATATATATATATATATATATATATAAATATTATATATATATATATATATATATATATATATATATTATATATATATAATATATATATATATATATATAATATAGGGTTGGTAGGAGAAAATTCTCAAACAGCTTCAGGGAGAATATTGAGTTTTCCTGAAGCAAGTTTATTCTTTTCTCTGAGGATGAGGGTCCCTACAACAGTTCTAGAGGTGATACCTCCCTATATTTATATATATATATAATATATATATATTATATAATACTAGGTGTTAGGACGTAGACAGCAGCCACCCAGGGAGGTACTACCGTCCCTGTGGTAGTGGATGGTAGACAGCAGCCCCCAAATAACC
>NC_069403.1:26552081-26629388 GCF_026875155.1 Cherax quadricarinatus
CTTTTATTTCTCAGCGATTTTTTGTTTCTGTGCTCTATATGTCTGGGGATTTTTCACTGATTCTTTCATTCCACTCCTCATGTTTATTCGTTATTCCATCCGCGTTTGTGTACCAAACCTTTAGTTTCTTTTCTATCATTGTGGTCATGTAAGTATATTGGGGTTGGGGGAGCGAGAGCCTTGGTGGGGGCCTATATGGGGCTGTGGTGTAGGTGGGGTTTGTGTTGATGGGGGTGGGGTCAGAATGCCCATAAGGGACAGCTGTTGGGGTGAGGTTTGAGATATGGGGGTTGGTGGCAGAGGGAACAGTGAGTGGGTTGTAGTATAGGTTGCTCAGTTGCGTTGGGAATGTCGCGGGTGGAGTCTTTTGGTGGGAGATTCTGTGGGGTGTGTTTGCCCTTCCTCCTGTGTCTGGGTCCTGCTCATTTTCATTGCTTCTCGTTCCTCCTTGCGTCTCTGTACCCTCTCTTTCAGTGTAGTCCTTTCTTCTTGTGTTCTGTCGCGGTCGAGGTATACTCTCTGGTACCCCTCTTTGTCCCTCAGTCTTGCTTTCTCTTGCAGAACCTGGTTCGAACTGATTCTTCCTTGAAAGTTACTCTGACAGGCCGTATCCTTCCACTCGCAAACCACCCAATTCTCTGAAAATTTGTCACCTGGGTCATATTGCCCTCCCCTATTGTTTTCATGATGCCTTCAATCATTTTTTTCTCCTCCTGTTTTATTTCTTCAAAGTTGGCCCCCTTGGCTTCTTGGAGCCCGTACACAAAAACTGACCTCGCCCTTTCCTCCTCCCACTGAGTCTCCATCTGCTTCCTCTGAGGCATTTTATTTCCTTCCATTGACATGTTCTTGCCTTCAGTCCCTGTCATATCTGAAACTTCTATTCTCAGTGAACTGTCTTTCCTGACCAGCTGTCCCTTGCTACTGCAGTTGGCTGTTAGAATCTCTGCATATAACAAACCTTCATTGTCTTCGGACCTGTCGCTTGATCTTAGTGTGCTCATCGTCTTTTCCCTGGCCCCACGTGGGTCTGATAGGGCCTTCGTGTACGGCATGTCTCCGTTGTTGCTTACTATCCCCTTGTCTGCGCCTGACTTTGTGTATGTGTGTGTGTGTGTGTGTGTGTGTGTGTGTGTGTGTGTGTGTGTGTGTGTGTGTGTGTGTGTGTGTGTGGTATATATGCCACAAGAAATAAGTTATATCTCAAAACACAGTTGAAGCACACAGCAAGTGACTATAAACATCAAGACGTGTGTATTGAGAGTTTAATCGATATTTAAGGAGCAGTAAAACATTCTTGACTGGTTGTAAACACTGTACAGGTGACTTGTAGTTTTAATGACCCTTTTGTTGTAGCCTTAATAACCCTCGTGTTGTAGCTTTAATTACCCTTGTGTTGTAGCGTTAATGGCAATCGTGTTGTAAACGTAATGACCCTCGTGTTGCAGCCTTAATGACCATTATGTTGTAGCCTTAATGACCCTCGTGTTGAAGCCTTAATGACCCTCGTGTTGAAGCCTTAATGACCCTCGTGTTGTAGCCTTAATGACCATTATGTTGTAGCCTTAATGACCCTCGTGTTGAAGCCTTAATGACTCTCGTGTTGTAGCCTTTATGACCCTCGTGTTGTAGCTTTAATGACCCTCGTGTTGTAGCCTTAATGACCCTCGTGTTGTAGCCTTAATGACCCATGTGTTGTAGTCATAATTACCCTCGTGTTGTAGCCTTAATGACCCTCGTGTTGTAGCCTTAATGACCATTATGTTGTATCCTTAATGACCCTCGTGTTGCAGCCTTAATGACCCTCATGTTGTAGCCTTAATGACCCTCGTGTTGTAACCTTAATTACCCTCGCGTTGTAGCCTTAATGACCTTCGTGTTGTAGCCTTAATTATCTTCGTATTGTAGCCTTAATCACCCTCATGTTGTAGCCTTAATCACCCTCATGTTGTAGCCTTAATTACCCTCATGTTGTAGCCTTAATTACCCTCATGTTGTAGCCTTAATTACCCTCATGTTGTAGCCTTAATTACCCTCATGTTGTAGCCTTAATTACCCTCATGTTGTAGCCTTAATTACCCTCATGTTGCAGCCTTAATTACCCTCATGTTGTAGCCTTAATTACCCTCGTATTGTAGCCTTAATTACCCTCATGTTGGAGCCTTAATTACCCTCATGTTGCAGCCTTAATGACCCTCGTGTTGTAGCTTTAATCACCCTCATGTTGAAGCCTTAATCACCCTCATATTGTAGCCTTAATTACCCTCATGTTGAAGCCTTAATTACCCTCATGTTGTAGCTTTAATCACCCTCATGTTGAAGCCTTAATCACCCTCATGTTGAAGCCTTAATCACCCTCATATTGTAGCCTTAATTAAACTCATGTTGGAGCCTTAATTACCCTCATGTTGTAGCGTTAATGGCCCTAGTGTTGTAGCTTTAATTACCCTTGTGTTGTAGCGTTAATAGCCCTCGTGTTGTAGCCTTAATTACCCTCGTGTTGAAGCTTTAATTTCCCTCATGTTGTAGCCTTAATTACCCTCATGTTCAAGTTTTAATTACCCTCATGTTGTAGCCTTAATTACATTCATGTTGTAGCCTTAATTACCCTCATGTTGTAGCCTTAATTACCCTCATGTTGAAGCATTAATTACCCTCATGTTGTAGCTTTAATTACCCTCATGTTGTAGCCTTAATTAAACTCATGTTATAGTCTTAATTACCCTCATGTTGTAGCCTTAATTACCCTCGTGTTGTAGCTTTAATTACCCTCATGTTGAAGCTTTAATTACCCTCATGTTGTAGCCTTAATTAAACTCATGTTAAAGTCTTAATTACCCTCATGTTATAGCCTTAATTACCCTCATGTTGTAGCCTTAATTACCCTCATGTTGTAGCCTTAATTACCCTCATGTTATAGCCTTAATTACCCTCATGTTGTAGCCTTAATTACCCTCATGTTATAGCCTTAATTACCCTCATGTTATAGCCTTAATTACCCTCATGTTGTAGCCTTAATTACCCTCATGTTGTAGCCTTAATTACCCTCATGTTATAGCCTTAATTTTCCCTCATGTTGTAGCCTTAATTACCCTCATGTTGTAGCCTTAATTACCCTCATGTTATAGTCTTAATTACCCTCATGTTATAGCCTTAATTACCCTCATGTTGTAGCCTTAATTACCCTCATGTTGTAGTTTTAATTACCCTCATGTTGTAGTTTTAATTACCCTCATGTTGTAGTTTTAATTTCCCTCATGTTGTAGCCTTAATTACCCTCATGTTGTAGCCTTAATTACCCTCATGTTATAGTCTTAATTACCCCATGTTATAGCCTTAATTACCCTCATGTTATAGTCTTAATTACCCTCATGTTATAGCCTTAATTACCCTCATGTTATAGCCTTAATTACCCTCATGTTATAGCCTTAATTACCCTCATGTTGAAGCTTTAATGACCCTCATGTTTAAGCTTTAATTTCCCTCATGTTGAAGCTTTAATTATCCTCATGTTGAAGCTTTAATTACCCTCATGTTGAAGCTTTAATTACCCTCATGTTGAAGCTTTAATTACCCTCATGTTTAAGCTTTAATTTCCCTCATGTTGAAGCTTTAATTACCCTCATGTTGAAGCTTTAATTACCCTCATGTTGAAGCTTTAATTACCCTCATGTTGAAGCTTTAATGACCCTCATGTTTAAGCTTTAATTTCCCTCATGTTGAACCTTTAATTACCCTCATGTTGAAGCTTTAATTTCCCTCGTGTTGAAGCTTTAATTTCCCTCATGTTGAAGCTTTAATTACCCTCATGTTGAAGCTTTAATTTCCCTCATGTTGAAGCTTTAATTATCCTCATGTTGAAGCTTTAATTATCCTCATGTTGAAGCTTTAATTTCCCTCATGTTGAAGCTTTAATTACCCTCGTGTTGAAGCTTTAATTACCCTCGTGTTGAAGCTTTAATTACCCTCATGTTGTAGCCTTAATTACCCTCATGTTGAAGCTTTAATTACCCTCGTGTTGAAGCTTTAATTACAATCATGTTGAAGCTTTAATTACCCTCATGTTGTAGCCTTAATTACCCTCATGTTGAAGCTTTAATTACCCTCATGTTGAAGCTTTAATTATCCTCATGTTGAAGCTTTAATTACCCTCATGTTGAAGCTTTAATTACCCTCATGTTGAAGCTTTAATTACCCTCGTGTTGAAGCTTTAATTACCCTCATGTTGAAGCTTTAATTACCCTCGTGTTGAAGCTTTAATTATCCTCATGTTGAAGCTTTAATTACCCTCATGTTGAAGCTTTAATTACCCTCGTGTTGAAGCTTTAATTACCCTCATGTTGAAGCTTTAATTACCCTCGTGTTGAAGCTTTAATTACCCTCATGTTGAAGCTTTAATTACCCTCTGTTGAAGCTTTAATTACCCTCGTGTTGAAGCTTTAATTACCCTCATGTTGAAGCTTTAATTACCCTCATGTTGAAGCTTTAATTACCCTCGTGTTGAAGCTTTAATTACCCTCATGTTGAAGCTTTAATTACCCTCGTGTTGAAGCTTTAATTACCCTCATGTTGAAGCTTTAATTACCCTCGTGTTGAAGCTTTAATTACCCTCGTGTTGTAGCCTCAATTACCCTCGTGTTGAAGCTTTAATTACCCTCGTGTTGAAGCTTTAATTACCCTCGTGTTGAAGCTTTAATTACCCTCATGTTGAAGCTTTAATTACCCTCGTGTTGAAGCTTTAATTACCCTCATGTTGAAGCTTTAATTATCCTCATGTTGAAGCTTTAATTACCCTCATGTTGAAGCTTTAATTATCCTCATGTTGAAGCTTTAATTATCCTCATGTTGAAGCTTTAATTTCCCTCATGTTGAAGCTTTAATTACCCTCGTGTTGAAGCTTTAATTACCCTCATGTTGAAGCTTTAATTATCCTCATGTTGAAGCTTTAATTATCCTCATGTTGAAGCTTTAATTATCCTCATGTTGAAGCTTTAATTTCCCTCATGTTGAAGCTTTAATTACCCTCATGTTGAAGCTTTAATTACCCTCATGTTGAAGCTTTAATTATCCTCATGTTGAAGCTTTAATTATCCTCATGTTGAAGCTTTAATTATCCTCATGTTGAAGATTTAATTACCCTCATGTTGAAGCTTTAATTACCCTCATGTTGAAGCTTTAATTACCCTCATGTTGAAGCTTTAATTACCCTCATGTTGAAGCTTTAATTACCCTCATGTTTAAGCTTTAATTACCCTCGTGTTGAAGCTTAATTACCCTCATGTTGAAGCTTTAATTACCCTCATGTTGAAGCTTTAATTACCCTCATGTTGAAGCTTTAATTACCCTCATGTTGAAGCTTTAATTACCCTCATGTTGAAGCTTTAATTACCCTCATGTTGAAGCTTTAATTACCCTCGTGTTGAAGCTTTAAATATCCTCATGTTGAAGCTTTAATTACCCTCATGTTGAAGCTTTAATTACCCTCGTGTTGAAGCTTTAATTACCCTCGTGTTGAAGCTTTAATTACCCTCGTGTTGAAGCTTTAATTACCCTCATGTTGAAGCTTCAATTACCCTCGTGTTGAAGCTTTAATTACCCTCATGTTGAAGCTTTAATTACCCTCATGGTGAAGCTTTAATTACCCTCATGTTGAAGCTTTAATTACCCTCGTGTTGAAGCTTTAATTACCCTCGTGTTGAAGCTTTAATTACCCTCATGTTGAAGCTTTAATTACCCTCGTGTTGAAGCTTTAATTACCCTCATGTTGAAGCTTTAATTACCCTCATGTTGAAGCTTTAATTACCCTCGTGTTGAAGCTTTAATTACCCTCATGTTGAAGCTTTAATTACCCTCATGTTGAAGCTTTAATTACCCTCGTGTTGAAGCTTTAATTACCCTCATGTTGAAGCTTTAATTACCCTCATGTTGAAGCTTTAATTACCTCGTGTTGAAGCTTTAATTACCCTCGTGTTGAAGCTTTAATTACCTCGTGTTGAAGCTTTAATTACCCTCGTGTTTGAAGCTTTAATTACCCTCGTGTTGAAGCTTTAATTACCCTCATGTTGAAGCTTTAATTACCCTCATGTTGAAGCTTTAATTACCCTCGTGTTGAAGCTTTAATTACCCTCGTGTTGAAGCTTTAATTACCTCGTGTTGAAAGCTTTAATTACCCTCATGTTGAAGCTTTAATTACCCTCGTGTTGAAGCTTTAATTACCCTGTGTTGAAGCTTTAATTACCTCGTGTTGCAGCTTTAATTACCCCTGTGTTGAAGCTTTAATTACCCTCGTGTTGAAGCTTTAATTACCCTCGTGTTGAAGCTTTAATTACCCTCATGTTGAAGCTTTAATTACCCTCATGTTGAAGCTTTAATTACCCTCATGTTGATGTGTAAGGTGCGTCGTTCTTATGTAAGGTGCGTCGTTCATATGTAAGGTGCGTCGTTCATGTGTAAGGTGCGTCGTTCATGTGTAAGTTGCGTCGTTCATATGTAAGGTGCGTCGTTCATATGTAAGGTGCGTCGTTCATGTGTAAGGTGCGTCGTTCATGTGTAAGGTGCGTCGTTCTTATGTAAGGTGCGTCGTTCATATGTAAGGTGCGTCGTTCATGTGTAACGTGCGTCGTTCATATGTAAGGTGCGTCGTTCATATGTAAGGTGCGTCGTTCATATGTAAGGTGCGTCGTTCATGTGTAAGGTGCGTCGTTCATGTGTAAGTTGCGTCGTTCTTATGTAAGGTGCGTCGTTCATATGTAAGGTGCGTCGTTCATGTGTAAGGTGCGTCGTTCATGTGTAAGGTGCGTCGTTCATGTGTAAGGTGCGTCGTTCATATGTAAGGTGCGTCGTTCATATGTAAGGTGCGTCGTTCATGTGTAAGGTGCGTCGTTCATATGTAAGGTGCGTCGTTCATGTGTAAGTTGCGTCGTTCATATGTAAGGTGCGTCGTTCATGTGTAAGGTGCGTCGTTCATGTGTAAGGTGCGTCGTTCATGTGAAAGGTGCGTCGTTCATATGTAAGGTGCGTCGTTCATGTGTAAGGTGCGTCGTTCATGTGTAAGGTGCGTCGTTCATGTGTAAGGTGCGTCGTTCATGTGTAAGTTGCGTCGTTCTTATGTAAGGTGCGTCGTTCTTATGTAAGGTGCGTCGTTCATATGTAAGGTGCGTCGTTCATGTGTAAGGTGCGTCGTTCATGTGTAAGTTGCGTCGTTCTTTTTGTAAGGTGCGTCGTTCATATGTAAGGTGCGTCGTTCATGTGTAAGGTGCGTCGTTCATGTGTAAGGTGCGTCGTTCATGTGTAAGGTGCGTCGTTCATATGTAAGGTGCGTCGTTCATATGTAAGGTGCGTCGTTCATGTGTAAGGTGCGTCGTTCATATGTAAGGTGCGTCGTTCATGTGTAAGTTGCGTCGTTCATATGTAAGGTGCGTCGTTCATGTGTAAGGTGCGTCGTTCATGTGTAAGGTGCGTCGTTCATGTGTAAGGTGCGTCGTTCATGTGTAAGGTGCGTCGTTCATATGTAAGGTGCGTCGTTCATAGTGTAAGGTGCGTCGTTCATGTGTAAGGTGCGTCGTTCATATGTAAGGTGCGTCGTTCATATGTAAGGTGCGTCGTTCATGTGTAAGGTGCGTCGTTCATATGTAAGGTGCGTCGTTCATGTGTAAGTTGCGTCGTTCATATGTAAGGTGCGTCGTTCATGTGTAAGGTGCGTCGTTCATGTGTAAGGTGCGTCGTTCATGTGCAAGGTGCGTCGTTCATGTGTAAGTTGCGTCGTTCTTATGTAAGGTGCGTCGTTCATATGTAAGGTGCGTCGTTCATGTGTAAGGTGCGTCGTTCATGTGTAAGGTGCGTCGTTCATGTGTAAGGTGCGTCGTTCATGTGTAAGGTGCGTCGTTCATATGTAAGGTGCGTCGTTCATGTGTAAGTTGCGTCGTTCATGTGTAATGTGTAAAGTGCGTCTTTCCGTTCATGTGTAAGGTGCGTCGTTCATGTGTAAGGTTTCGTCGTTCATGTGTAAGGTGCGTCGTTCTTATGTAAGGTGCGTCGTTCATATGTAGGGTGCGTCGTTCATGTGTAAGGTGCGTCGTTCATGTGTAAGTTGCGTCGTTCTTATGTAAGGTGCGTCGTTCATATGTAAGGTGCGTCGTTCATGTGTAAGGTGCGTCGTTCATGTGTAAGGTGCGTCGTTCATGTGTAAGGTGCGTCGTTCATATGTAAGGTGCGTCGTTCATATGTAAGGTGCGTCGTTCATGTGTAAGGTGCGTCGTTCATATGTAAGGTGCGTCGTTCATGTGTAAGTTGCGTCGTTCATATGTAAGGTGCGTCGTTCATGTGTAAGGTGCGTCGTTCATGTGTAAGGTGCGTCGTTCATGTGTAAGGTGCGTCGTTCATATGTAAGGTGCGTCGTTCATGTGTAAGGTGCGTCGTTCATGTGTAAGGTGGCGTTCTGTAGTTCATGTGTAAGGTGCGTCGTTCATATGTAAGGTGCGTCGTTCATATGTAAGGTGCGTCGTTCATGGTGTCAAGTATGGCGTCGTTCATATGTAAGGTGCGTCGTTCATGTGTAAGGTGCGTCGTTCATGTGTAAGGTGCGTCGTTCATATGTAAGGTGCGTCGTTCATGTGTAAGGTGCGTCGTTCATATGTAAGGTGCGTCGTTCATGTGTAAGGTGCGTCGTTCATGTGTAAGGTGCGTCGTTCATGTGTAAGGTGCGTCGTTCATGTGTAAGGTTCGCGTTCGTATTCTCTAGTGTAAGGTGCGTCGTTCATATGTAAGGTGCGTCGTTCAAAGTTAAGGTGCGTCGTTCATGTGTAAGGGGCGTCATTGTTCTTTCATATGTAAGGTGCGTCGTTCATGTGTAAGGTGCGTCGTTCATATGTAAGGTGCGTCGTTCATGTGTAAGGTGCGTCGTTCATGTGTAAGGTGCGTCGTTCATATGTAAGGTGCGTCGTTCATATGTAAGGTGCGTCGTTCATGTGTAAGGTGCGTCGTACATATGTAAGGTGCGTCGTTCATGTGTAAGGTGCGTCGTTCATATGTAAGGTGCGTCGTTCATGTGTAAGGTGCGTCGTTCATGTGTAAGGTGCGTCGTTCATGTGTAAGGTGCGTTTGTTCATATGTAAGGTGCGTCGTTCATATGTAAGGTGCGTCGTTCATGTGTAAGGTGCGGGCGTTCATTTTGTAAGGTGCGTCGTTCATGTGTAAGGTGCGTCGTTCATATGTAAGGTGCGTCGTTCATGTGTAAGGTGCGTCGTTCATGTGTAAGGTGCGTCGTTCATGTGTAAGGTGCGTCGTTCATGTGTAAGGTGCGTCGTTCATGTGTAAGGTGCGTCGTTCATGTGTAAGGTGCGTCGTTCATGTGTAAGGTGCGTCGTTCATATGTAAGGTGCGTCGTTCATGTGTAAGGCGCGTCGTTCATGTGTAAGGTGCGTCGTTCATATGTAAGGTGCGTCGTTCATGTGTAAGGTGCGTCGTTCATATGTAAGGTGCGTCGTTCATGTGTAAGGTGCGTCGTTCATGTGTAAGGTGCGTCGTTCATATGTAAGGTGCGTCGTTCATATGTAAGGTGCGTCGTTCATGTGTAAGGTGCGTCGTTCATATGTAAGGTGCGTCGTTCATGTGTAAGTTGCGTCGTTCATATGTAAGGTGCGTCGTTCATGTGTAAGGTGCGTCGTTCATGTGTAAGGTGCGTCGTTCATGTGCAAGGTGCGTCGTTCATGTGTAAGTTGCGTCGTTCTTATGTAAGGTGCGTCGTTCATATGTAAGGTGCGTCGTTCATGTGTAAGGTGCGTCGTTCATATGTAAGGTGCGTCGTTCATATGTAAGGTGCGTCGTTCATGTGTAAGGTGCGTCGTTCATATGTAAGGTGCGTCGTTCATGTGTAAGGTGCGTCGTTCATATGTAAGGTGCGTCGTTCATGTGTAAGGTGCGTCGTTCATGTGTAAGGTGCGTCGTTCATGTGTAAGGTGCGTCGTTCATATGTAAGGTGCGTCGTTTCATATGTAAGGTGCGTCGTTCATGTGTAAGGTGCGTCGTTCATATGTAAGGTGCGTCGTTCATGTGTAAGGTGCGTCGTTCATGTGTAAGGTGCGTCGTTCATGTGTAAGGTGCGTCGTTCATTGTAAGGTGCGTCGTTCATATGTAAGGTGCGTCGTTCATGTGTAAGGTGCGTCGTTCATGTGTAAGGTGCGTCGTTCATGTGTAAGTGCGTCGTTCATATGTAAGGTGCGTCGTTCATGTGTAAGGTGCGTCGTTCATGTGTAAGGTGCGTCGTTCATGTGTAAGGTGCGTCGTTCATGTGTAAGTGCGTCGTTCTATGTAAGGTGCGTCGTTCATATGTAAGGTGCGTCGTTCATGTGTAAGGTGCGTCGTTCATATGTAAGGTGCGTCGTTCATATGTAAGGTGCGTCGTTCAAGTGTAAGGTGCGTCGTTCATATGTAAGGTGCGTCGTTCATGTGTAAGGTGCGTCGTTCATATGTAAGGTGCGTCGTTCATATGTAAGGTGCGTCGTTCATATGTAAGGTGCGTCGTTCATGTGTAAGGTGCGTCGTTCATATGTAAGGTGCGTCGTTCATGTGTAAGGTGCGTCGTTCATATGTAAGGTGCGTCGTTCATGTGTAAGGTGCGTCGTTCATGTGTAAGGTGCGTCGTTCATTGTAAGGTGCGTCGTTCATATGTAAGGTGCGTCGTTCAATGTAAGGTGCGTCGTTCATGTGTAAGGTGCGTCGTTCATATGTTAAGGTGCGTCGTTCATGTGTAAGGTGCGTCGTTCATATGTAAGGTGCGTCGTTCATGTGTAAGGTGCGTCGTTCATGTGTAAGGTGCGTCGTTCATGTGTAAGGTGCGTCGTTCATTTTGTAAGGTGCGTCGTTCATGTGTAAGGTGCGTCGTTCATGTGTAAGGTGCGTCGTTCATGTGTAAGGTGCGTCGTTCATGTGTAAGGTGCGTCGTTCATGTGTAAGGTGCGTCGTTCATGTGTAAGGTGCGTCGTTCATGTGTAAGGTGCGTCGTTCATGTGTAAGGTGCGTCGTTCATGTGTAAGTTGCGTCGTTCTTATGTAAGGTGCGTCGTTCATGTGCAAGGTTCGTCGTTCATGTATAAGGTGCGTCGTTCATGTGCAAGGTGCGTCGTTCATGTGTAAGGTGCGTCGTTCATATGTAAGGTGCGTCGTTCATGTGTAAGGTGCGTCGTTCATGTGTAAGGTGCGTCGTTCATGTGTAAGGTGCGTCGTTCATGTGTAAGGTGCGTCGTTCATATGTAAGGTGCGTC
Source organism: Cherax quadricarinatus (assembly GCF_026875155.1). Taxonomy (NCBI): domain Eukaryota; kingdom Metazoa; phylum Arthropoda; class Malacostraca; order Decapoda; family Parastacidae; genus Cherax; species Cherax quadricarinatus. The sequence continues at coordinate 26,563,342 of NC_069403.1, forward strand.
GTTCATGTGTAAGGTGCGTCGTTCATATGTAAGGTGCGTCGTTCATTGTAAGGTGCGTCGTTCATTGTATAGGTGCGTCGTTCATGTGTAAGGTGCGTCGTTCATGTGTAAGGTGCGTCGTTCACTGTGCAAGGTGCGTCGTTCAGTATGAAGGTGCGTCGTTCATGTGTAAGTTGCGTCGTTCTTATGTAAGGTGCGTCGTTCATGTGTAAGTTGCGTCGTTCTTATGTAAGGTGCGTCGTTCATGTGCAAGGTGCGTCGTTCATGTGTAAGTTGCGTCGTTCTTATGTAAGGTGCGTCGTTCATATGTAAGGTGCGTCGTTCATGTGTAAGGTGCGTCGTTCATGTGTAAGGTGCGTCGTTTTATGTGTAAGGTGCGTCGTTCATTGGAAGGTGCGTCGTTCATGTGTAAGTGCGTCGTTCTTTGTAAGGGCGTCGTTCATGTGTAAGGTGCGTCGTTCATGTATAAGGTGCGTCGTTCATTGTAAGGTGCGTCGTTCATATGTAAGGTGCGTCGTTCATGTGTAAAGGTGCGTCGTTCATGTGCAAGGTGCGTCGTTCATATGGAAGGTGCGTCGTTCATGTGTAAATGTGCGTCGTTCATATGTAAGGTGCGTCGTTCATATGTAAGGTGCGTCGTTCATGTGCAAGGTGCGTCGTTCATGTGTAAGGTGGCGTCGTTCATATGTAAGGTGCGTCGTTCATGTGTAAGGTGCGTCGTTCATGTGCAAGGTGCGTCGTTCATGTGTAAGTGCGTCGTTCATATGTAAGGTTGCGTCGTTCATATGTAAGGTGCGTCGTTCATGTGTAAGGTGCGTCGTTCATGTGCAAGGTGCGTCGTTCATGTGTAAGTTGCGTCGTTCATGTGCAAGGTGCGTCGTTCATATGTAAGGTGCGTCGTTCATGTGTAAGGTGCGTCGTTTTATGTGCAAGGTGCGTCGTTCATGTGTAAGTGCGTCGTTCTTATGTAAGGTGCGTCGTTCATATGTAAGGTGCGTCGTTCATGTGTAAGGTGCGTCGTTCATGTGAAGGTGCGTCGTTCATATGCAAGGTGCGTCGTTCATGTGTAAGGTTCGTCGTTCTGTGTTTAAAGGTTCGTCGTTCATATGTAAGGTGCGTCGTTCATGTGTAAGGTGCGTCGTTCATGTGTAAGGTTGCGTCGTTCATGTGTAAGGTTCGTCGTTCATGTGTAAGGTGCGTCGTTCATGTGTAATGTGCGTCGTTTAAGTGTAAGGTGCGTCGTTCATGTATAAGGTTCGTCGTTCATGTGTAAGGTGCGTCGTTCATGTGTAAGGTTCGTCGTTCATGTGTAAGGTTCGTCGTTCATGTGAAGGTGCGTCGTTCATGTGTAAGGTTCGTCGTTCTGTGTAAGGTGCGTCGTTCATGTGTAAGGTTCGTCGTTCATGTGTAAGGTTCGTCGTTCATGTGTAAGGTTCGTTGTTCATGTGTAAGGTGCGTCGTTCATGTGTAAGGTTCGTCGTTCATGTGTAAGGTGCGTCGTTCATGTGTAAGGTCGTCGTTCATGTGTAAGGTGCGTCGTTCATGTGTAAGGTTCGTCGTTCATGTGTAAGGTTCGTCGTTCATGTGTAAGGTGCGTCGTTCATGTGTAAGGTTCGTCGTTCATGTGTTTAAAGGTTCGTCGTTCATGTGTAAGGTGCGTCGTTCATGTGTAAGGTTCGTCGTTCATGTGTAAGGTGCGTCGTTCATGTGTAAGGTGCGTCGTTCATGTGTAAGGTTCGTCGTTCATGTGTAAGGTTCGTCGTTCATGTGTAAGGTGCGTCGTTCATGTGTAAGGTTTCGTCGTTCATGTGTAAGGTGCGTCGTTCATGTGTAAGGTTCGTCGTTCATGTGTAAGGTTCGTCGTTCATGTGTAAGGTTGCGTCGTTCATGTGTAAGGTGCGTCGTTCATGTTGTAAGGTGCGTCGTTCATGTGTAAGGTCGTCGTTCATGTGTAAGGTTCGTCGTTCATGTGTAAGGTGCGTCGTTCATGTGTAAGGTTCGTCGTTCATGTGTAAGGTGCGTCGTTCATGTGTAAGGTGCGTCGTTCATGTGTAAGGTGCGTCGTTCATGTGTAAGGTTCGTCGTTCATGTGTAAGGTTGCGTCGTTCATGTGTAAGGTGCGTCGTTCATGTGTAAGGTGCGTCGTTCATGGTGTAAGGTTCGTCGTTCATGTGTAAGGTTCGTCGTTCATGTGTAAGGTGCGTCGTTCATGTGTAAGGTTCGTCGTTCATGTGTAAGGTGCGTCGTTCATGTGTAAGGTGCGTCGTTCATGTGTAAGGTGCGTCGTTATGTGTAAGGTTCGTCGTTCATGTGTAAGGTGCGTCGTTCATGTGTAAGGTGCGTCGTTCATGTGTAAGGTGCGTCGTTCATGTGTAAGGTTCGTCGTTCATGTGTAAGGTGCGTCGTTCATGTGTAAGGTTCGTCGTTCATGTGTAAGGTGCGTCGTTCATGTGTAAGGTTCGTCGTTCATGTGTAAGGTGCGTCGTTCATGTGTAAGGTTCGTCGTTCATGTGTAAGGTTCGTCGTTCATGTGTAAGGTGCGTCGTTCATGTGTAAGGTGCGTCGTTCATATGTAAGGTGCGTCGTTCATGTGTAAGGTTCGTCGTTCATGTGTAAGGTGCGTCGTTCATGTGTAAGGTGCGTCGTTCATATGTAAGGTGCGTCGTTCATGTGTAAGGTCGTCTTTCATTTTAGGTGCGTCTCATTGTAAGGTTCGTCGTTCATGTGTAAGGTTGTCGTTCATGTGTAAGGTGCGTCGTCATGGTAAGGTGCGTCGTTACATATGTAATGTCGTCGTTCATGTGTAAGGTGCGTCGTTCATGTGTAAGGTTCGTCGTTCATGTGTAAGGTTCGTCCTTCATGTGTAAGGTGCGTCGTTCATGTGTAAGGTTCGTCGTTCATGTGTAAGGTGCGTTCGTTCATGTGTAAGGTGCGTCGTTCAATGTGTAAGGTTCGCGTTCATGTTGTAAGGTGCGTCGTTCATGTGTAAGGTTCGTCGTTCATGTGTAAGGTTCGTCGCTTATGTGTAAGGTGCGTTATCATGTAGGGGGGTATTAGAATGTATCGGATATAAGTGGGGAATTGGGAGTAATTAGGAGTAGGCAGGAGAGTCCTGAGTAGAGTGATTGCGGCCTAGCGGTAGGTAGGTAAGTGACAGGAGAGGTGAGACGGTAGGAGGGACGAGTTGAGGCTTGGTAGGTAATGTTAGGTCATGGTGACTACAACTTACCTCTCATTACTGATCCACCACTCACACTACTCACCCTCTCCTATTTCAACTAAACATAAATATGTAGAAAGAGCAATAGTACGGGCAGTGATATATACTATTCTACTCAAATCCAGTTTATTATTGCAGATCCTTGTACAATAAATATTTGGAACAGAGAACATATATTCTTACTTTAGATAAATGGGATGATGTATAAGCAGTGAGACAGGAACACAATCAACTTGACCAAAGCCTTAATGTACCTTACAATATATTCCTCCAGTGCGTTACTTCACAGGAACTAGCCACAGGTCCCAAGACCTACACGCACGTTACCTTGCCAAGCCTAGTCTGCTGCCCAATGCCTTCCAAACATGGCTCGCTCCAGAGGACTTTCAGCAGCCTTCTCCCGAGCCCTGACACCGCAGCAGGGAGCTGCAGCTCCCTCAATCTATGCTCAGGAGCTTCACTCTCAGCAGTCCTCAATCCCTGGATCAACTCTTCTTGGGCTTTTATGGTGGTCCAAGCACCCTCCACAACCACGTTTTGCGACCTGAAGCCTAGGTCTGGACGCCGTTTAAGACAAAGACCTCAGACGTGGGCGTGGCTACAGACGTTTGCCATGGCAAGTTGTGACCATATAATTGGCTAAATTAGGTCTCCCCAGAGACCTCACAAAGCCAGCTGAACTACATCCAATCCCCCTTTCTCCCCCAATTTAAAATATCTGAGAACTAGGACAATTGTCCTAGTTATTAGACTATTTTAATCCTAACCCTCTTAATTCTATTACATACAAAGACAAAATTATACATAATACTATTATTCAAGTACATATATTTCCCTCAACCTCCTCAACTACCACAAGGCAGCATAATCAGTACACCTCGCAGTTGGCCAGCATAATAGTTGCCTCTTTGGGGCAAAGCCTCCTTACCCGTCATTTCTCCTTAAACCTAAATATCGGGCTCCAGTGCCTTCCCTACTTCTACTAGAAATGCACTAGCCAATGCTAGTCACCCTCGCACGTTAACCATTTGACCAAACCTCTCTAGGCTTCTATGGCGTGGAAAACTGCTCCAACGGGTTGCATTCTTTCAAGTAACTGCAACTGGACCACTTCACGACCACCAAGGTCGCATTTTCGGCACACTTCACATGCACACTACAACATCTGAAAATCGAGACAGGGCAGGCATCGCAGCTAAGACCCTCCATTATCCTATGCCACTACTAGGATTCACTGGCCTCATAAAACAAGGTGGCAATAAACACTGGACCGTATTCAAGGTCACCTTATTTCACACAGGTAACACTAACACTTCTGGCAAGTCAAAGTAGGCTGGGGACATCTCACACTCTTAAGAACATAAGAACGAACATAAGAACATAAGAACGAAGGAACACTGCAGGAGGCCTACTGGCCCATGCGAGGCAGGTCCAAGTCTCCTACCGGCTTAAGCCAATGCACCCAACCTAGTCAGGTCAGGTCACATTGACTTAAGGGAGGAACTCGGCAACCGACCTGTTAGCACAAGCTATCAGGTCTAACTCACACCCACCCACATCTACTCATGTATTTATCCAACCTATTTTTAAAGCTACACAACGTTCTGGCCTCTATAACGGTACTTGGGAGTTTGTTCCACTCATCCACAACTCTATTACCAAACCAGTACTTTCCTATATCCTTCCTGAATCTGAATTTTTCCAACTTAAAACCATTGCTGCGAGTCCTGTCTAGGCTAGATATTTTCAGCACACTATTTACATCCCCTTTATTTATTCCTGTCTTCCATTTATACACCTCAATCATATCCCCCCTAATTCTACGTCTTTCTAGAGAGTGCAGTTTCAGGGCCCTTAGTCTATCCTCATAGGGAAGGTTTCTGATACATGGGATCATCTTTGTCATCCTCCTTTGTACATTTTCCAGAGAATTTATATCCATTCTGTAATACGGTGACCAAAACTGTGCAGCATAATCTAAATGAGGCCTAACCAAGGATGTATAGAGTTGAAGAACAACCTGAGGACTCCTATTATTTATGCTTCTTGATATGAAGCCAAGGATTCTATTAGCTTATTGCGAACACTTATGCACTGTTGTCTTGGTTTCAGATTACTGCTAACCAGAAACTCCTAAATCTTTTCGCAATCCGTAATATTAAGATCTACATTATTTAGTTTATATGTGGCATGGTTATTGTCCTGTCCAACATTTAGAACTTTGCATTTGTCTATATTAAACTGCATCTGCCACTTCTCCGACCACTGCATCAGTCTATTCAAATCTTCCTGGAGTGCTCGAATGTCCTCGTCAGAATGAATTCGACGGCCTATTTTGGTGTCATCGGCAAACTTGCCGATGTCGCTCTTTATGCCCTCATCTATGTCGTTTATGTAGATTGTGAACAGCAGGGGCCCAACACTGACCCCTGTGGAACACCGCTCGTGACGCTTCCCCACTCTGATTTCTCCCCATTTATGCAAACTCTCTGCTGCCTATTTGTCAACCATGCCTCTATCCAGAAAAAATTTTCTCCTCCTATCCATGTGCTTTAATTTTCCTCAATAGTCTCTGATGTGGGACCCGTCAAAAGCCTTACTGAAGTCCATATACACAATATCATATTCATTACCATGATCTACCTCCTCAAATACCTTAGTGAAAAAAGTTAATAAATTCGTAAGGCAGGAACGCCCCTTTGTAAAACCATGCTGAGATTCGTTGATTAATTATGCTTTTCAAGATGGCTACGAACTGCCTCGGCAATTATTGATTCCATAAATTTTCCCACTATGGAGGTTAGGCTTATTGGTCTATAGTTCGAAGCTAAGGACCTGAATTTTCCTGTTGTTTTTAAAATGTTCACTTGGTGATCTTTCTCTAAGCCAATAAAGACATTCACCAACCTAACTTAGACCTAATCTTACTTGAAGTCACTGAAAGTCTTGAAAAGTCATTTCAGACAGATGAATTCTAGTTGGATTTAATCCTTGTTTACTGAAAAACAACTTGGCTATTAGACTCATAGAGGTACCAACCTGCAATTAAATGTTATTTTTGACACTAGTGCAAGTCTAAAACAGCAGGCAATCTTGCCTTAATCGCCACCATGAGATGTCACAAAGTTTTGATAGCTTATGGCTGTGCCTTATACAAACTCATTGACCTTACCAGACTATAACTGGACTTTCTCTAAGAGAATCATATTTCTTAACTTCAAGATAAATCATTCCCACCTTTCATGCAAGTCGACAGAACCTTTTATCCGACGCTGGTGTCCCACAAGGTTCTTGTCTCAGATCATTTTGTTTAACATTTAATGAATGACCTTCCTTCAACCAGAGTTTAATGACACATTGTGCCACATTTGCTATATGTTATTCATGTCGCCTCTTTCAACTCCAGTAACAGAAATACAAGTTGAAAGAGTCATGAAAAAAATGAATATTGAACTTCGCCGAACATCTAATTTGGGAAAAAATGGAATTACGCTAATCTGACAAGGTCCTTGTTAGCACGATAGGATGTTTGCTATGTCAACCATTGAGATAAGGGGGTATCTCCATCAGAGTACACCTTAGCCATTAGAACCCTAACAAGATCTTGGGATATGAAATAGACAGGCTGCTCCACTCAACATCTCATGTAACTAAAAAGATCAACACAGCCTAAAGCCGTCTTAGCAGACCTTGTCGATTCATCAAGCCCTCATCATGTCCAAAAAACATCTGATAAAATGATAATAAGACTTTACTTAATACCCTTGTGCCCAATATCTTAACACAAGACCAACATGCACGGTTCAAGGGTCCGAATAGAGCTTTCGATTTATTACCAATACCGGGGAGAACATGTTATAAATGGCAGATTTACACACTCAACAAGATATCACTGCATAAAGTACGCCTGACACCCTAAAAGATTACAACTTTATACAGCAGAACTACATGCCATAGAGAACATCCTATACAAGTGATAAATACCACCGATTACACCATCAATATCCACCTCACAGGACTCAAAGAATGACTCTCCACAAGTTCGGTCGTTTATCACAAAGATGATTCACCCTGACCCATATTTGAGCAACTTACCTGACGAAATTGATACTACCAACCCTTCTATATACTGAACAAATCTCGCCCCAATTAGGGAGACATCTTAAATAACTTTCAATGTAAAATTATCTATTGACTATGGGTTTGGGCACACCACTAAGAACAGTCACGAGCCCCATAAACTGCCCAAAATATTGCCCTTTTCCCTTTGTATAAATATCCTTGTTTCAATCGGGGAAAAAAAAAAAAAAAAAAAAAAAAAAAAAAAAAAAAAAAAAAAAAAAAAAAAAAAGGGAAATTTCAACTGTAAATTACAACCAAATTCAGAGTCATGTACTTTTTACCTTTTTATTTTATGTGACCCATGGGTTTTTAATTAACCTTTTAAAAATATCTTTTTCAAATTTAAAACCTTTTTAAATACACCCAAAATGGTTGGGCCCTTACCTTTTAACCACCTCTCCCCCCCCTCAACCCCTTCCATATTTCCACCTTTTCCCCTCCTTCTTCCTTCCCCCCCTTACCCAAAACCTGGGCATTAGAACTAAAAAGAAAATTCACATTTCCATTTTCCCCCTTATCTGGCCCCATCCAGTTTGTAGTGAAATGTTAAAAGATACCAAATGTCTAAGCTCCTCTTTTACATTCCCTTTGAACCCTTTCTACAGTTCATCAGGGGCCGGGATTTTTAGGTTTTAAATTTTTCTATTTGCCTAAGGGCCGTCACTTGTACCCTAATAGTGCCCCAGTTTGTTATCGTCCTGTTCTCATAATTTATCATTCTGGGAAAATTTCCCGGATCCTCCTTGGGAAAAATGAGAGAAGTATGGAAAAATTTAAATTCCTTACAATGTCGGAAGGGCCCAGGAACTTTTTATGGGCCTATCTTGTCCCCGATCTTACTTCTTTACCTGAAAGAATCCCTTTTGGGGTTATCCTTCGATTTTTTTGCAAATTTAACCTATAACTCTTTTTGCTTTTTCTAATTTCCCCTTTTTATTTTTTCTTTTACAATAATCGATTTCTTAAATTTTCCCCTCTCCTCTTTTGATTTTCCTATAATCCTCTCTTTTTTACCAATCAAAATTTTAATCTATGTTTATCCCCTTTTTGGATCATTTTTTTTTTGATCGGGTTTTCCCTATTTGGAACATAATTTGATGGGCACTAACATGCCCCGGGAAAGCATCAATTTGAAAACCCCACCCCCAAACCCACCCTTAGTCAGGTCATTCCAGTTTTAGCCCACCTAATAATTTTTTTAGTCCTAGAAAAAGCCAAGCGAAAGTCAGGGACGGAGACTTTATTGCATTATTAGGGGAATTCCTGATTATTAAAACGAGTGATTTGTGATCACTCTCCCCAAGCTCATCTAACCTCAAGATTTTTTAATTATGGTTTTCCTACTGGCAAGAACCAAGTCAAGGAGGTTATTTCCCCTAGTTGGCTCTGTCACAAACTGTTTTAAAAAACAATCCTGGATCGTATCAAGAAAGTCACCCGACTCTAAATTTCCTGTCAAATTGCTCCAGTCAATCTGTCTATAGTTGAAATCTCCCATTAGCACAACATTTTCGTATGTAGATGCCTTACGAATTTCGTCCCATAGAAGTTTACTGCACTCCCTATCAAGATTTGGGGCCCTGTAAATCACACCCAAAATTAGTTTTTCTCGGCCCTCGAGAAGCTGTAACCAAACAGATTCAGTGGCTGACGCTTCTAATTTAATATCTTGTCTAACACAACAATTTAAATTGTCTCTGACATACATCGCTACTCCACCACCTTTCCTGTTGACCCTGTCTTGTCTCTCATGGCTGGCAGGGCATCCCTGCATACCTGTCGCACAGGTCGACCAGCAAGGCAGGACACATCTCCATACCGCCCTTGATAGCAGGCTGGTCCCAGCAGCTGGAGTCCATCTCCGCGGCTCACGTCCTTCCACATCTCCGAGGATGGCAGCTCCTTCATAGTAGATTCTCCTGTCCTGGCACATCAGCCAGAATCCCTCACACACCACTGCAGCATCACCGCCATCTCCTCCTCTTGAGCTAAGCAGCATCGCAGCATCACAGCACGGCCGTATCACAGCAGCACACAGCACGGCCACAGCATCGCAGCACGGTCCCAGCATCACAGCACGGCCGCAGCATCTCAACATCACCGCACGACCGCAGCATCTCAACATCACAGCACGGCCGCATCACAGCAGCACACAGCACGGCCACAGCATAGCAGACAGCATCACAGCACGGCCACAGCATAGCAGACAGCATCACAGCACGGCCACAGCATAGCAGGCAGCATCACAGCAGCCGACATCAGCAGTAGCAGGCAATGGTCAGTTGCTCGGGGTGAGGTGAGGTCACTTCAGGTCATCAACAGCAGGTGCGGTCACCCATCCCTGGTAACTGCGGGTAACTGGCGGTCCGTGGGTGATGGTCACAGAGGCTGGGTGACGCAGACAGACACCCACTACACTGGATGACAGACCAGGGCAGCAATACATCTACTGGGGCACATCTGCTGGGTGACTGGGCATATCATCTGGGTGACTGGGCACATCAGGTGGACAGCAATCATAGGCAACTCTTCAATGGGTGACAGTTGTGGGTAAGTCTTCCAAGTCGGGCTGGGTGACTTCTCATTCCTCTGTAAATATTCAATTTCGGCCAGTAATTGCTTCCCCCAAAAGTCTCACCCAAATACTGATATTCTCCACCATTTATCTCAAACCAACAACCAACTCCACCAAATGTAATATTACACCCAAACAATTATTTAGACCCACCGTCAAAAAAGGACAGTTAAGGTCACTAGGATTATAAAATCATACAGATATTCACTTTAGATTTTACACACACAAGAAAAAAAAAAGTGGTAGCAAATGGTAGCATAACGAGTATAACCGAGCAGTCAAAAATAAGACACATGGGACTGGTTCCTACTATAAAAATAATAAGAACCACCACCGCTTAGACACCATGTCATGTAGGGGGTATTAGAATGTATCGGATATAAGTGGGGAATATGGGAGTAATCGGAGGGAGTAGGCAGGAGAGTCTGAGTAGAGTGATTAGCGGCCAGCGGTAGGTAGGTAATGTGACAGGAGAGGTGACCGGTAGGAGGGACGAGTGTGGAGGTTGGTAGGTAATGTTAGGTCACTGGTGACTACAACTTCACCTCTCATTACTCTATCCACCACTCTACACTACTCACCCTCTCACTACTTTAACTAAACATAAATAAATGGAGAAATGAGCAAATAACGGGGACAGTGAATATTACTATTCTACTCAAACACAGTTTATTATTGAGTCCTTGTACAATAATATATTTGGGAACAGGAGAACATTATTCTACTCAAACACAGTTTATTATTGAGTCCTTGTACAATAATATATTTGGGAACAGAACATTATTGTGGTTTAGATAAATGGGATGGTATGTATAAGCAGTGAGACAGGGAACACAATCAACTTGACCAAAATGAATGTAACTTACAATATAGTTCAGAGGGCAGTTCATCACAGGAACTAAGCCACAGGTCCCAAGACCTACACAGCACGAGTACTGCGCCAAGCCAGTACTCTGCCCAATGCCTCCAACAGTCTCCTCCAGAGACTTCAGCAGCCTTCTCCCGAGCCTTGCACCCCAGCAGCAGCTCCGCTCGAAGTCTCTGCTCAGGAGCTCTGCACCCCAGCAGCAGCTCCGCTCGAATCTCCTGATCATGCTCTTCCTTGGGCTTTTATGGTGGTCCAAGCACCCTCCACAACCACGTGTACGACCTGACGCCTAGGTCTGACGCCGTCAAGAACAAAAGACCTCAGACGTGGGCGTGGCTACAGACGTTTGCCAAGGCAAGGTGTGACCATATAATTGGTTAAATTAGGTCTCCCCAGAGACCTCACAAGCCCAGCTGAACTACATCACAGCGTCGTTCATGTGTAAGGTTCGTCGTTCATGTGTAAGGTGCGTCGTTCATGTGTAAGGTGCGTCGTTCATGTGTAAGGTGCGTCGTTCATGTGTAAGGTGCGTCGTTCATGTGTAAGGTGCGTCGTTCATGTATAAAAGTTACTTATTACTTGATTTCCTTCCTCATTCCTTGAAAATGTTCCAGAAGAATGTAATGAACAACTGACAGCTGAGAGCATCACACTGAGTGGCAAGACTATACATACACACTGAGAAGCAAGACTATACATACACACTGAGATGCAAGACTATACATACACACTGAGATGCAAGACTATACATACACACTGAGAAGCAAGACTATACATACACACTGAGAAGCAAGACTATACATACACACTGAGATGCAAGACTATACATACACACTGAGAAACAAGACTATACATACACACTGAGAAGCAAGACTATACATACACACTGAGAAGCAAGACTATACATACACACTGAGAAGCAAGACTATACATACACACTGAGAAGCAAGACTATACATACACACTGAGAAGCAAGACTATACATACACACTGAGAAGCAAGACTATACATACACACTGAGAGGCAAGACTATACATACACACTGAGAAGCAAGACTATACATACACACTGAGAAACAAGACTATACATACACACTGAGAAACAAGACTATACATACACACTGAGAAGCAAGACTATACATACACACTGAGAAGCAAGACTATACATACACACTGAGAAGCAAGACTATACATACACACTGAGAACAAGACTATACATACACACTGAGAAGCAAGACTATACATACACACTGAGAGGCAAGACTATACATACACACTGAGAAGCAAGACTATACATACACACTGAGAAGCAAGACTATACATACACACTGAGATGCAAGACTATACATACACACTGAGAAGCAAGACTATACATACACACTGAGATGCAAGACTATACATACACACTGAGATGCAAGACTATACATACACACTGAGAAGCAAGACTATACATACACACTGAGAAGCAAGACTATACATACACACTGAGAAGCAAGACTATACATACACACTGAGATGCAAGACTATACATACACACTGAGATGCAAGACTATACATACACACTGAGAAGCAAGACTATACATACACACTGAGAAGCAAGACTATACATACACACTGAGAGGCAAGACTATACATACATACTGAGAGTTTATACCTGATTACGGGAATAGAGTATCCCTAACTAGTGGTATACACCTTACACGCACATTAAGGAGTCTCGTTTAATCGATCATTGTATATGTAATGAAAGATATTTGTCTCCCAGTGCATATATACTGAGAGATGTGTCTCAATGAATATATATTGAGAGATTACGTTAATCCGTATTTTAGTGGGAGAACACGGTTGTCTGGTGGCGGGCACGTTACATGCTGCTTTAATGTCCCTTCGTATAGTCGATCGTCTTTAAACCTAATAAATTAGCCAACGTGTGAATAAGAGACAATAATCAATAACTAGACATTAAAAGGATAGGTTACTGTAAATTTCGACCACCAACTGAGACCCTCCTCAGAAATAAAGTTAGTTTTCTTGGCAGTGTCAACTTGCAGATCCCTGCCTCTCATCCATATATTTATATATATCCTAGGTAATAGGTTGGTAGACAGCAACCGCCCAGGGAGGTACTACCGCCCTGCCAAGTGAGTGTAAAAAAACCAAACCATACCCCGGCCGGGATTGAACCCGCTGTCAGAGAGTCTCAAAACTCCAGACCGTCGCGTTAGTCACTAGACCAGCTAGCCACAATAAGATTCGTCCAACTAGGTATATTTCTACACCATAGGAAGGTTATCACAGGCACCACTGTGACCACAAATGGTGTAGAAATATACCTAGTTGGATGAATCTTATTATGGCTAGCTGGTCTAGTGGCTAACGCGACGGGCTGGAGTTTTGAGACTCTCTGACCGCGGGTTCAATCCCGGCCGGGGTATGGTTTGTTTGCAATCGTGTCATTAAGATTTCGTGAGTCAAGTGAGTGTAAAACGGAAGCCTGTAATTGTTTACATGATGGTAGGATTGCTGGTGTCCTTTTTTTTCTGTCTCATACACATGCAAGATTTCAGGTACGTCTTGCTACTTCTACTTACACTTAGGTCACACTACACATACATGTACAAGCATATATACACACACCTCTCTGGATTTTCTTCTATTTTTTTTCTAGTCCTTGTTCTTTTTTATTTCCTCTTACCTCCATGGGGAAGTGGAACAGAATTCTTCCTCCGTAAGCCATGCGTGTTGTAAGAGGCGACTAAAATGCCGGGAGCAAGGGGCTAGTAACCCCTTCTCCTGTATATATTACTAAATGTAAAAGGAGAAACTTTTGTTTTTCCTTTTGGGCCACCCTGCCTTGGTGGGATATAGCCGGTGTGTTGAAAGATGTATAATATATATATATATATATATATATATATATATATATATATATATATATATATATATATATATATATATATATATATATAGTATGGTAGTGAGAATGGCAGTGTGTAGGCACCAATCAGTCTCTGAGAGAGGCAAGCGGGATGCCAACCACACACCGGTATTCCCCCGCACACTCCACCCCCATATGGGGTAAGGTGGAGTTGGCCTCACAGTTTGTAGCTACCAAGATAAAAATGACTAGAAGATAGTTAATAGCCAGCCCGAAGCTTCTAACCGGTGGGAACAGGTCAAGTTACCTAAAAATTACATTAAAATAGTGGATCATTACATCCCTTCATTTACAACCTTCTCACTAATGAAAGACGGAAAATCCCTCACTTGTCACCCAGTGTGACTGAACCTTCCAGAATAGTCAGGAAATACCCTCAGTGAATTCTCATATTCAGGCTTCCTTTCCTAATTTTAATGCCATCCTTATCATTATTATCAACTATCACCCACTAATATCATTAATATTATCATCACCATTATAATATATCACAACCTATTGTAGTAAACATTATAACAGTAGTACTTATTGAACTTCCCACACATAGCTCTTCATCGGTACAAAAATTATAAACAGAATACTTAAACGATTAATCACATCACCTTAAAGTTGAGTGGTCATCCTCAGTCTGGAGAAGAGCATTGTTCCGTTGTCTGAAACAATATTGTACTTTGTGTATTTTGTACCACTGTACCTAGACGGGTTAGGACCTCAAGACGTCATTCTACATTTCTTTTGGACTGTCCTAGGATAATCGCACATGCGCCCTCATACCTAATGTCGATGTACACATGTGACGGGCGTACCATAATGGTTAGTCTGAAGACTCGGGTCGAACATATCCGAAACATCACGAAACCCCCTGGCATAAGGAGCAATCCTGCGCTTTTGTATAACATTTTTGTTTAAGGCTGTGCACAATTGACTCTCTAAATAACTATCGAGTTTGTACAACCCATAATTTGAGTTATATACGGCATTCCTCTCATGTTTCAAGAGGGAGGACTCTATTATGTTTCTTTCCATGATGGAACCGTTGGGTACAATTATCTGGGTGGCAGCCCACCCCGGTGGATGACTGCACGAACTGATATAGTTAAAGATCGCATTCAACACCTGGCCTGTCCTAAATGAGTACTAGTGTTGGGATAATCTAATTTCCAGAGGTTTACCTGTCTGACCAATTTATGAGAAATGGCAAAGGGTGCATAAGAGCTTCTAGACACCACCGGCATTATTAGGTGGTGTGTTTTTAATCAGTCTTTCACTGTCCCAGTATTCTTGAAAGTCAGATTTATATTGAGTTTTTCTAGTACCTCCTGCAGGCAGACCAAATTGTCATTGTATGGCAAAACTACTCCATTTCTCATGTCAGGCATTTCCTTAGGTTCAGTCCTGTAGAAAGTCTTCCTAGTTAACAGTAGGGCCTTCTCAACGAAATCCCTGGAATATGTCAGTTTTGTGGATGTTAAATATCTTGTTGATTTCATCATCTAAATACTCAGGACTGCAGATACACAAAGCTCTCAGGAACACTGTAAAGAAAACATTCCTTTTAACCCTAGATTCATGATTGGAATAATAATGAATGTATGACGACACATTGGTGGTCTTCCTGTAGACTGTAAATTTGAAACTTATGTCGATGCGATGGATTAAAACGTCTATGAAGGGTAGAGTGTTATCTGTTTCATGCTCTACTGTGAAATTAAGAGAAGGTGTGGAAAATACTGCATATTCTCCAAAAATACATTGTATTTTATATGTAATAGGTAATAAAAATTAATTTGTAAATAAATAAAGAACCAGTGATGGGTGAGCGTCGCTGGGGGAGAGACGCTATTGTTTTGAATGGGGCAAAAGGCACGGTTGTGAAATGTGCATAAATTTCGTCGCTCTGGAGGTTAAAGTGAGGTTGAAACCTCTCAAATAGGAGCTGAAATTGTTGTATTTGTAGTCCTGCATAACGTGAGCATTAAGCAGATGGACAGGACAGCTTTGAAACCCCAGCTAAGTTGTCTATTTTGTGTCGAAATTCTGGCAAGTATTTTCTCCATATTTTAGGCAGGGGGTTCTGTACATGACACACAGTAATCTCCAGACTAATTCGTGAGTGGTATTAAGGTAAATTAGCCTTCTGTTACATAAATGTGTATATGTAATCATTTATTAATTTTAACATACAGTCCACATATTTATATTAATGTTTTACCATAATTCCTGGTAATGTATATTTCATTTGAAATTAATATAGGTCAAGAGTGACTTGTGGATATGACAGTAGTAGGTATCGAGGGGGGACTTTTTTTGGTGGCCTAGGTGTCCTAAAATTCCTACTTGTCTCTGTAACTTTTGATAAAAAATAATTATCTTTGTTACCATTTACTGGTATGTATCTTATGAGTTACATCCAGGTAAATTTAATTTTCCACAGAAGGTATCAGACTATTAAGTCTAGGTAGGAACTCATCAATGTTATGATCTCTAGGCCAGAGGCAAAGCACATCATCTACGTATCTGAACCACCTAGCATTATTTGGGAGAATGTCTTTAAGTATACTAATGTCATGAAATTCCATGTGCAGGTTGCTGAGTAAGGGGCTGAGGGGATTTCCGATAGCCATAACCTGCTTCTGAGCATAATACTTCCCTTCAAACACAAACTTCCAATCCATGACACAAAGTTTAATCAGTTTAATAATTATATTCAACGTAAGTAAGAAAGTCAGGAACAGAGACTCTGGTAAACAGGGCAGTGACATCAAAACTCACCAGGATAAAGTTGTGTGAATCATTTAATTTCTGGAGCCTCTCAGTAAGGTCAACATTGTTTTCAATATGCGCCTCCGAGTTCCTACCAACCAGGGAGTAAAAAGTTTAACCAACCATATAGATAAGTTATATGCTGCTGAGCCTACTGAACTTATAACAGGACGCACTGGGTTCCCTGGTTTATGAAGATATGGTAGAGTTGCAGATCACGCTGACAAGTGTTTAAATATTTCATTATTTCCCTTCAATAACGTTTTAAGACGTTTATTGAAATGGCTATTGACCTGGTCAATAGGGGTGTAGGGGAGGGGTGGGACCGGCGTGTGGTTGGCAACCCGCTTGCCTCTCAGACAGAGTCTGGCTAGTACCTACACACTACGATTATCACTACCATACTCTGAAAACTTATCCTACTTCTCTTGTTGCTGCCTTTGTAACATTGCACAGCTCTTGATGACGCACCGAGAAATGTGAAAGTACTTGAACTAAAGATTTCCATCCCGACATGGCTTGTCTTGCATATATATATATATACATATATAATACTATATATATATATATATATATATATATATATATATATATATATAATATATTATATATATATATATATATATATATAATATATATAGATAGATAGATAGATAGATAGATAGATAGATAGATAGATATATCCATTATTTGAATGATTCATGAAAATATGTATTTACATACATATGATTATAGTTAAGTTAAATAATTAATACATGCGGAGGTCCTCGACCTACTCAGATGCCGGCTAAGAACCGAGGATGCAGCAGGCATTAACTCCCTGGATCGCCACATTGAGGTGCTAGAAGAGGAAAGTGGCACCTCTCGAGTCTCTGGTGATTTCGATGACCCTGAAGCCCAGCTCCATGGCATGTTTTTTCCCTAGGATCCCAGGATCTCTGAAATTATATGAACGAAGGTTATGGTTGGACCACGTCCCTATACTTATTGAGCTTGTGATCTTCCCTGTGATCAGCAACACCTCCCTGCTGACCAGTACTCAATCGGACGCACATGCTAACCGAGGTAAATATTCAATACAGTTTCCTGCAGAAACTGTTTCTCCTGTGAGAATGGCTGGCTGGCGTATCTGGGTTCTGAGAAATAAAGCTGAAGGCTCTCTCCTGGCTGGGCACTGAGCTGTAACGAGGCATTCCTTGATAATTTCGTTGATTCAGTGTGTCTCTTATGCCAACTTTTGGAATTTGAACAGTTGAGATCATGTAAATTATACGAATCAGCTGCAATTTTGCCAGAAATACACTTGAACCCAGTGTCAACAGGTCAGTAAGGAGCCATTGCAATACAAAGACTCTGCTGGTCTAGACGTGTGCCAGTCACAGAGATAGTGACTGTTAGGACACAGTTACCCAAGTGATTCTCGCTCCTAGGGACACTTACCTGGGAGAAGGTAGAAGGTATCAAGAGTATCACTGCCGCTTGTCTTCCTGTTCATCCACTTGAGGTCAGAGGTTTGTCTTACAAAATCTCATCAGTAGCATTAGATCAAAGTAGGGAAACTGGACTGATGACTATGATTCCCCGTTAAGGTAAATAAGGCTTGTTCGACGATGTCTTACTGCAGCACAGCGTTTCACATTTCGAAGGGTTTCGGGAGAGACCTACATTTTCTTTTTGTTCTCTGCTGATTCTGATGTCGTCTAGCAAGATTATGTGACGCGTGAAAGTGTACAGTCATCCAAGAATCAGATATTATGCTCGCTGGTTAGGTCCTCGTTGACCTTTTTGATGGTCAAGCAGAAAAGATGGGCGAGAAGGTCTCCCTGCTGGACACCTTTACGTGAGTAAGTTCGTCTCTCCAGGGAAAAGTATCGAGTGACGTTTGTTGTAAGAGTGAATAAACAAGAGTGCAGGACAATGGTCACTAATATCTCCTTTTTGTATGAGTTAAAGGCAGCTGCAATTTGACGAGGAATTTCTAATTTGCATGGCTGTGTATTACTGACTCACGTATGATTGACGTGTTCTGAGCACTATTGCATGGGCTGCACGTGTTAACACTGTGAGGCTGCACGTATTGCATGGGCTGCACGTATTGCATGGGCTGCACGTGTTACATGGGCTGCACGTGTTGCATGGGCTGCACGTGTTGTATGGGCTGCACGTGTTGCATGGGCTGCGCAGGCCTAACGGTCTCAAGAACAGCACCAGCCAGCACCACCAGGCCCGTGGTCTGGTGGCTAAAGCTCTCGCTTCACACGGTGAGTTTCCGGGTTCGATTTCTGGCGAGGGTAGAAACATTGCGCGTATTTCGTTACATTGTTTATGTTCCCCATCAGTAAAATGAGTACCTGGGTGTTAATCGACTGGTGTGGGTCGCATCCTGGGAGAAAATTGACCTAATTTGCTTGAAATGCTCTGCATAACAAACGGCTTTCTATATAGTAGTATGTCATTAATGTCAGCTAGGCTGTGTACCTTGTACTTGTACTTGTAGAAATAAAGATAATATTATTGTTATTAAATCTTGTGAGGTGTGAGAGGGTTGAGCATGTGTTTGCTGTGTTGTGGCCATGATACCATGAAACTACTCGCACAACCTGGCCATGATACCATGAAACTACTCGCAGAACCCAGAAGGACATAGTAACTGTGTACATTACTGGATCTTAGTCAGCGGTTCTACACTGGTGGTATAGTCGCGAGTTTTATTGTTATTATTACTTTTAGGCTGGTGTTTTCCCTCACATGACTCTGGTTGTGGTAGAGTCCTTGAGGGTTACTTGTTGCATTGCTGGTAATTAGTCTTATTGCTCCTGCAGTATTCCTCTATTTTCTTACTAGTTTGTGCCTTCATTTTGAGGGTACAAAAAGATACAAAACATCCAGACCATGGGAAAACCTGGGTAGCCACAGCCACTCAAGAGGGAGAGGTTTTTTAGTGCCAGGAAGAAAAAAAAACTGGCAGGAAATGGCAGAAATCGTACACCAAATCCACTCATTCCTGGAGTGGAACCACAGTCGATGGCCTCCACTCCAAACCAACAGATACAGAACTAATGCCGGAAAAAAAATCCCCCTCCAGTACCAATGTCCGATGACATTCTTCTTTGCAAATATACAGGGTCTAAAGCCAGCAACAAACAACAAAATACCTTTCATCCGTGGACTGCTTGCAGAGGCAAAGGCAATGTTCGCGGCTTTCACTGAGACCCACATAAAGGATCACTTGGACAATGAAATATGGATCCCAGGTTACAACCTATACAGATGTGACAGAGTGAACAGGCAAAAGGGGAGGGGGGGGTTGGCCTGTATATCGCAGAGTCACTTGTGTGCACAGAACTCCTTAATGCCTCAAATGATGTAGTGGAAGTTTTAGCAGCAAAGATCGAGAACCAAAACCTAGTCATTGTGGTAGATGTCAGCCACAGCACCGTGTCTTCCTTTGCAGATGACACATGAATCTGCATGACAGTGTCTTCCATTGCAGACACTGCAAGGCTCCAGGCGGACATCAACCAAATCTTTCAGTGGGCTGCAGAAAACGATATGAAGTTCAACGATGAGAAATTTCAATTACTCCGATATGGTAAACACGAGGAAATTAAAACTTCATCAGAGTACAAAACAAATTCCGGCCACAAAATAGAGCGAAAAACCAACTTCAAAGACCTGGGAGTGATCATGTCGGAGGATCTCACCTTCAAGGACCATAACATTATATCAATCGCAGCTGCTAGAAAAATGACAGGATGGATAATGAGAACCTTCAATAGGATCCTAGCCCATGATGACACTCTTCAGGTCACTTGTTCTATCTAGGCTGGAATTATGCTGCACACTAACAGCACTTTGCAAGGCGGTAAATTGCTGACTCACAAATGTACAGAGACTTCACGGCGGCTAACGGAGATAAACAAACTCAGTTCGGAGCGCATTGAAGTTCCAACCTTACTCCTGAACCAGGCGGGAGAGAACATGAAATTACAAACTTAAATCTAGAGGACTATACGAACTTGCACACGAAATCACTGCACTACAAAGCAAAAGACTGGCAACGATGCAACATCCACCAATGAACGGGGTGTCTTTGCAGTTAAAGACCATACAATAGTGTCAGGTGCCGCTGAATCAAATGACTCCCAGATGATAATGGATAAACCTCGATGGCAGTCCAAGCGCATGGAAATGCACCTAAATCTTCACTCACCGGCTGTCTACCTAGGTTGCTGGCCACATAATGTTGACACTACTGAATCACCACCTTTCAAGACCGGGCCGCGTGATGAATTCTCTCCAGTAAATCCAGGTTACGGACTTCACAGTGTATTAACAGAGAAAACACTCAAGTTTAATTTTTGAGAGAGACGATGTGGGTTCCCTAACCAGGTACTGTTGTCTCACCCTCCAGGTACTGGTGGGTTGCACCCAGGGTACTGTGTTTGCACCCTAGTAAGTCCTAGTAGTGTGCACCCTAGGTACTGGAACTTGTGCACCCTCCATACTGGGTACGCAACCCACAGTACTGGAGCGTGTCACCCCCAGGAAAAGCAGGTGTGTGTTCACTCAGGACTGGTTGGATGACCTCCAGGGTAATGTGTGTGGCACCCTAGTACTGTTAATGTTACCACACTCCAGGTACTGGGTGTGTTGCACCCTCCCAGGTTCAACTGGCGTGTGCAACCCTAGGGTAGGGTCGGTGCCCCTCCAGGGTACTGGTGGTGCTTGACCCTAGGGTACTGTGCGTGTGCAGCCCTCCAGGAACGGGTGGTTGTTGCCCCACCAGGATGGCTGTGTCACGCTCCAGGGTCTGGGGTGTTTGCACCCTCCAGGAAACTGTGTGTTAAAACCTCCAGGTTGACGGTGGGTTCACCCCCAGGTAGGTGTTGTTGCACCCTCCGGGTACTTGTGTGTTGACCCAGGTACTGGTGTATGTTTTGCCCTAGGGACGAGTGTGTGTTGCACCCTCCAGGTACTGGTGTGTGTTGCACCCTCCAGGGTACTGGTGTGTGTTGCACCCTCCAGGGTACTGGTGTGTGTTGCACCCTCCAGGGTACTGGTGTGTGTTGCACCCTCCAGGGTACTGGTGGTGTTGCACCCTCCAGGGTACTGGTGTGTGTTGCACCCTCCAGGGTACTGGTGTGTGTTTGCACCCTCCAGGGTACTGGTGTGTGTTGCACCCTAGGGTACTGGTGTGTGTTGCACCCTCCAGGGTACTGGTGTGTGTTGCACCCTCCAGGGTACTGGTGTGTTGCACCCTCCAGGGTACTGGTGTGTGTTGCACCCTCCAGGGTACTGGTGTGTGTTGCACCCTCCAGGGTACTGGTGTGTGTTGCACCCTCCAGGGTACTGGTGTGTGTTGCACCCTCCAGGGTACTGGTGTATGTTACACCCTCCAGGGTACTGGTGTGTGTTGCACCCTCCAGGGTACTGGTGCGTGTTGCACCCTCCAGGGTACTGGTGTGTGTTGCACCCTCCAGGGTACTGGTGTGTGTTGCACCCTCCAGGGTACTGGTGTGTGTTGCACCCTCCAGGGAACTGGTGTGTGTTGCACCCTCCAGGGTACTGGTGTGTGTTGCACCCTCCAGGGTACTGGTGTGTGTTGCACCCTCCAGGGTACTGGTGTGTGTTGCACCCTCCAGGGTACTGGTGTGTGTTGCACCCTCCAGGGTACTGGTGTGTGTTGCACCCTCCAGGGTACTGGTGTGTGTTGCACCCTCCAGGGTACTGGTGTGTGTTGCACCCTCCAGGGTACTGGTGTGTGTTGCACCCTCCAGGGTACTGGTGTGTTGCACCCTCCAGGGTACTGGTGTGTGTTGCACCCTCCAGGGTAACTGGTGTGTGTTGCACCCTCCAGGTACTGGTGTGTGTGCACCCTCCAGGGTACTGTGTGTGTTGCACCCTCCGGGGTACTGGTGTGTGTTGCACCCTCCAGGGTACTGGTGTGTGTTGCACCCTCCAGGGTACTGGTGTGTGTTGCACCCTCCAGGGTACTGGTGTGTGTTGCACCCTCCAGGGTACTGGTGTGTGTTGCACCCTCCAGGGTACTGGTGTGTGTTGCACCCTCCAGGGTACTGGTGTGTGTTGCACCCTCCAGGGAACTGGTGTGTGTTGCACCCTCCAGGGTACTGGTGTGTGTTGCACCCTCCAGGGTACTGGTGTGTGTTGCACCCTCCAGGGTACTGGTGTGTGTTGCACCCTCCAGGGTACTGGTGTGTGTTGCACCCTCCAGGGTACTGGGTGTGTTGCACCCTTCAGGGTACTGGTGTGTGTTGCACCCTCCAGGGTACTGGTGTGTGTTGCACCCTCCAGGGTACTGGTGTGTGTTTGCACCCTCCAGGGTACTGGTGTGTGTTGCACCCTCCAGGGTACTGGTGTGTGTTACACCCTCCAGGGTACTGGTGTGTGTTACACCCTCCAGGGTACTGGTGTGTTGCACCCTCCAGGGTACTGGTGTGTGTTGCACCCTCCAGGGTACTGGTGTGTGTTGCACCCTCCAGGGTACTGGTGTGTGTTGCACCCTCCAGGGTACTGGTGTGTTGCACCCTCCAGGTACTGGTTTGTTCACCCTCCAGGGTACTGGTGTGTGTTGCACCCTCCAGGGTACTGGTGTGTGTTGCACCCTCCAGGGTACTGGTGTGTGTTACACCCTCCAGGTACTGGTGGTGTTACACCCTCCAGGTATGTGTGTTGCACCCTCCAGGTACTGGTGTGTGTTGCACCCTCCAGGGTACTGGTGTGTTTGCACCTCCAGGTACGGGTTTTGCACCCCAGGGTACTGGTGTGTGTTGCACCCTCCAGGGTACTGGTGTGTGTTGCACCCTCCAGGGTACTGGTGTGTGTTGCACCCTCCAGGGTACTGGTGTGTGTTGCACCCTCCAGGGTACTGGTGTGTGTTGCACCCTCCAGGGACTGGTGTGTGTTGCACCTCCAGGGTACTGGTGTGTGTTGCACCCTCCAGGGTACTGGTGTGTGTTGCACCCTCCAGGGTACTGGTGTGTGTTGCACCCTCCAGGGTACTGGTGTGTGTTGCACCCTCCAGGGTACGGGGTGTGTGTTGCACCCTCCAGGGTACTGGTGTGTGTTGCACCCTCCAGGGTACTGGTGTGTGTTGCACCCTCCAGGGTACTGGTGTGTGTTGCACCCTCCAGGTACTGGTGTGTGTTGCACCCTCCAGGGTACTGGTGTGTGTTGCACCCTCCAGGGTACTGGTGTGTGTTGCACCCTCCAGGGTACTGGTGTGTGTTGCACCCTCCAGGTACTGGTGTGTGTTGCACCCTCCAGGGTACTGGTGTGTGTTGCACCCTCCAGGGTACTGGTGTGTGTTGCACCCTCCAGGGTACTGGTGTGTGTTGCACCCTCCAGGGTACTGGTGTGTGTTGCACCCTCCAGGGTACTGCCACACCTGCACGTTGTGCTATGCTCCGTCACGGCTGCAGCATCATTGACTTTTTTCTTCGAAAGGTCAACCAGACCGGCAGCAGCCTGAGTGTGAGCTGCTTCAGGAAAGTCAGCTGACACACTGAGTGTTCGTGGATTGATCTCCGGCACTGGTGGCAATGTTGGGAATATTTCCTTACACCTAGTGTCCCTGTTCAGTTAGCAGTAAGTAGGTACCTGGATGTTAGCCGACTGGTGTGGGTGGCATCCTGAGGGAGGTCGTATACCTTAGATGGGACTGGGCTTTGAAATGAGCTAAAGTAGGATAACAGCTCCTGGCCCGTAAAACTGCTCTATGTAAAAACAAATATTTGATTTCTTCTTTGGGGTTATTTGTTAAGGTGAATCTTGAACGTGTCCAGGTGGAGATTGAGGAGGATGACATTACTGAACATTGACAGCTGCTGAAGTTGTGTGAGGAGGATAGCTGGTGCCTCTCATACAGGGTTGCTGGTGCCTCTCATACAGGGTTGCTGGTGCCTCTCATACAGGGTTGCTGGTGCCTCTCATACAGGGTTGCTGGTGCCTCTCATACAGGGTTGCTGGTGCCTCTCATACAGGGTTGCTGGTGCCTCTCATACAGGGTTGCTGGTGCCTGTCATAGAGGGTTGCTGGTGCCTCTCATACAGGGTTGCTGGTGCCTCTCATACAGGGTTGCTGGTGCCTCTCATACAGGGTTGCTGGTGCCTCTCATACAGGGTTGCTGGTGCCTCTCATACAGGGTTGCTGGTGCCTCTCATACAGGGTTGCTGGTGCCTCTCATACAGGGTTGCTGGTGCCTCTCATACAGGGTTGCTGGTGCCTCTCATACAGGGTAGCTGGTGCCTGTCATAGAGGGTTGCTGGTGCCTCTCATACAGGGTTGCTGGTGCCTCTCATACAGGGTTGCTGGTGCCTCTCATGCAGGGTTGCTGGTGCCTCTCATACAGGGTTGCTGGTGCCTCTCATACAGGGTTGCTGGTGCCTCTCATACAGGGTTGCTGGTGTCTCACAAAGGGTCGCTGGTGCCTCTCATACAGGGTTGCTGGTGCCTCTCATACAGGGTTGCTGGTGCCTGTCATACAGGGTTGCTGGTGCCTCTCATACAGGGTTGCTGGTGCCTCTCACACAGGGTTGCTGGTGCCTCTCATACAGGGTTGCTGGTGCCTGTCATACAGGGTTGCTGGTGCCTCTCATACGGGTTGCTGGTGCCTCTCATTTCAGGGTTGCTGGTTTCCTGTCATACAGGGTTGCTGGTGCCTGTCATACAGGGTTGTGGTGCCTGTCTACAGGGCTGGTGCCTCTCATACAGGGTTGCTGGTGCTGTCATACAGGGTTGCTGGTGCCTCTCATACAGGGTTGCTGGTGCCTCTCATACAGGGTTGCTGGTGCCTCTCATACAGGGTTGCTGGTGCCTGTCATACAGGGTTGCTGGTGCCTCTCATACAGGGTTGCTGGTGCCTGTCATAGAGGGTCGCTGGTTTCCTCTCATACAGGGTTGCTGGTGCCTCATACAGGGTTGCTGGTGCCTGTCATACAGGGTCGCTGGTGCCTCTCATACAGGGTTGCTGGTGCCTCTCATACAGGGTTGCTGGTGCCTCTCATACAGGGTTTTCTGGTGCCTCTCATACAGGGTTGCTGGTGCCTGTCATAGAGGGTCGCTGGTGCCTCTCATACAGGGTTGCTGGTGCCTGTCATACAGGGTTGCTGGTGCCTCTCATACAGGGTTGCTGGTGCCTCTCATACAGGGTTGCTGGTGCCTCTCATACAGGGTTGCTGGTGCCTCTCATACAGGGTTGCTGGTGCCTCTCATACAGGGTTGCTGGTGCCTCTCATACAGGGTTGCTGGTGCCTGTCATACAGGGTCGCTGGTGCCTCTCATACAGGGTTGCTGGTGCCTCTCATACAGGGTTGCTGGTGCCTCTCATACAGGGTTGCTGGTGCCTGTCATACAGGGTTGCTGGTGCCTCTCATACAGGGTTGCTGGGTGCCTCTATACAGGGTTGCTGGTGCCTCTCATACAGGTTGCTGGGCTGTCATCAGGTTGCTGGTGCCTCTCATACAGGGTTGCTGGTGCCTCTCATACAGGGTTGCTGGTGCCTGTCATACAGGGTTGCTGGTGCCTGTCATACAGGGTTGCTGGTGCCACTCATACAGGGTTGCTGGTGTTTGTCATACAGGGTTGCTGGTGCCTCTCAACAGGGTTGCTGGTGCCTCACATACAGGGTTGCTGGTGCCTCTCATACAGGGTTGCTGGTGCCTGTCATACAGGGTTGCTGGTGCCTGTCTTACAGGCTTGCTGGTGCCTCTCATACAGGGTTGCTGGTGCCTCTCATACAGGGTTGCTGGTGCTCCATACAGGGATGGGTGCCTCTCATACAGGGTTGCTGGTGCCTGTCTACAGGGTTGCTGGTGCCGCTCATACAGGGTTGCTGGTGCCTCTCATACAGGGTTGCTGGTGCCTGTCATACAGGGTTGCTGGTGCCTCTCATACAGGGTTGCTGGTGCCTCTCATACAGGGTTGCTGGTGCCTGTCATACAGGGTTGCTGGTGCCTGTCATACAGGGTTGCTGGTGCCACTCATACAGGGTTGCTGGTGTTTGTCATACAGGGGTGCTGGTGCCTCTCAACAGGGTTGCTGGTGCCTCTCATACAGGGTTGCTGGTGCCTCTCATACAGGGTTGCTGGTGCCTGTCATACAGGGTTGCTGGTGCCTGTCATACAGGCTTGCTGGTGCCTCTCATACAGGGTTGCTGGTGCCTCTCATACAGGGTTGCTGGTGCCTCTCATACAGGGATGCTGGTGCCTCTCATACAGGGTTGCTGGTGCCTGTCATACAGGGTTGCTGGTGCCTGTCATACAGGGTTGCTGGTGCCTCTCATACAGGGTTGCTGGTGCCTCTCATACAGGGTTGCTGGTGCCTGTCATGCAGGGTTGCTGGTGCCTCTCATACAGGGTTACTGGTACCTCTCATACAGGGTTGCTGGTGCCTCTCATACAGGGTTCCTGGTGCCTCTCATACAGGGTTGCTGGTGCCTGTCATACAGGGTTGATGGTGCCTCTCATACAGGGTCCGGTGCCTTCATACAGGGTTGCTGGTGCCTCTCATACAGGGTTGCTGGTGCCTGTCATACAGGGTTGCTGGTGCCTGTCATACAGGGTTGCTGGTGCCTGTCATACAGGGTTGCTGGTGCCTCTCTACAGGGTCGCTGGTTGCCTCTCATACAGGGTTTGCTGGTGCCTCTCATACAGGGTTGCTGGTGCCTCTCATACAGGGTTGCTGGTGCCTGTCATACAGGGTCGCTGGTCCCTCTCATACAGGGTTGCTGGTGCCTCTCATACGGGTGGCCTGGTTTCTCTGTCATACAGGGTTGCTGGTGCCTCTCATACAGGGTTGCTGGTGCCTGTCATACAGGGTTGCTGGTGCCTCTGATACAGGGTCGCTGGTGCCTCTCATACAGGGTTGCTGGTGCCTCTCATACAGGGTTCCTGGTGCCTCTCATACAGGGTTGCTGGTGCCTGTCATACAGGGTTGCTGGTGCCTCTCATACAGGGTCGCTGGTGCCTCTCATACAGGGTTGCTGGTGCCTCTCATACAGGGTTGCTGGTGCCTGTCATACTGGGTTGCTGGTGCCTGTCATACAGGGTTGCTGGTGCCTGTCATACAGGGTTGCTGGTGCCTCTCATACAGGGTCGCTGGTGCCTCTCATACAGAGTTGCTGGTGCCTCTCATACAGGGTTGCTGGTGCCTCTCATACAGGGTTGCTGGTGCCTGTCATACAGGGTCGCTGGTCCCTCTCATACAGGGTTGCTGGTGCCTCTCATACAGGGTGGCTGGTGCCTGTCATACAGGGTTGCTGGTGCCTCTCATACAGGGTTGCTGGTGCCTGTCATACAGGGTTGCTGGTGCCTCTGATACAGGGTCGCTGGTGCCTCTCATACAGGGTTGCTGGTGCCTCTCATACAGGGTTCCTGATCCCTGTCATACAGGGTTGCTGGTGCCTCTCATACAGGGTCGCTGGTGCCTCTCATACAGGGTTGCTGGTGCCTCTCATATAGGGTTGCTGGTGCCTGTCATACAGGGTTGCTGGTGCCTGTCATACAGGGTTGCTGGTGCCTGTCATACAGGGTTTCTGGTGCCTGTCATACAGGGTCACTGGTGCCTCTCATATAGGGTTGCTGGTGCCTGTCATACAGGGTTCCTGGTGCCTGTCATACAGGGTCGCTGGTGCCTGTCATACAGGGTCTCTCGTGCCTGTCACACAGGGTCGCTGGTGCCTGTCATACAGGGTTGCTGGTGCCTGTCATACAGGGTCGCTGGTGCCTCTCATACAAGGTTGCTGGTGCCTCTCATACAGGGTCGCTGGTGCCTCTCACACAGGGTTGCTGGTGCCTGTCATACAGGGTTGCTGGTGCCTCTCATACAGGGTTTCGCTGTGTGCCTCCATACAGGTCGCTGGTGCCTCTCATACAGGGTTACTGGTGCCTGTCATACAGGGTTGCTGGTGCCTCTCATACAGGGTTGCTGGTGCCTCTCATACAGGGTCGCTGGTGCCTGTCATTCAGGGTTGCTCGTGCCTGTCATACAGGGTCACTGGTGCCTTTCATACAAGGTCGCTGGTGCCTGTCATACAGGGTCGCTGGTGCCTGTCATTCAGGGTTGCTCGTGCCTGTCATACAGGGTCGCTGGTGTCTGTCATACAGGGTCGCTGGTGCCTGTCATTCAGGGTCGCTGGTGCCTGTCATACAGGGTCGCTGGTGCCTGTCATACAGGGTCACTGGTGCCTGTCATACAGGGTCACTGGTGTCTGTCATACAGGGTCACTGGTGCCTGTCATACAGGGTCGCTGGTGCCTGTCATACAGGGTCGCTGGTGCCTGTCATACAGGGTCACTGGTGCCTGTCATACAGGGTCATGGTGCCTGTCATACAGGGTCACTGGTGCCTGTGTCATACAGGGTCGCTGGTGCCTGTCATACAGGGTCGCTGGTGCCTCTCATACAGGGTCACTGGTGTCTGTCATACAGGGTCACTGGTGCCTATCATACAGGGTCACTGGTGCCTGTCATACAGGGTCACTGGTGCCTGTCATACAGGGTCACTGGTGCCTGTCATACAGGGTCGCTGGTGCCTGTCATACAGGTCGCTGGTGTCTGTCATACAGGGTCGCTGGTTCTGTCATACAGGGTCACTGGTGCCTGTCATACAGGTCGCTGTGTTTATACAGGTCGCGGGTCTGTCATACAGGGTCACTGGTGCCTGTCATACAGGGTCGCTGGTGTCCCGTCATACAGGGTCACTGGGGTCTGGTCATGCAGGTCACTGGTGTCGTCATACAGGTTTGCTGTGCTGTCATACAGGGTCGCGGTGCTGTCATACAGGGTCCTGGTGTCTGTCATACAGGGTCACTGGTGTCCCGTCATACAGGGTCGCTGGTGCCTGTCATACAGGGGCGCTGGTGTCTGTCATACAGGGTCAGCTGGTGCCTGTCATACAGGGTCGCTGGTGCCCGTCATACAGGGTCCTGGTGTCTGTCATGCAGGGTCACTGGTGTCTGTCATACAGGGTCACTGGTGTCTGTCATACAGGGTCGCTGGTGTCTGTCATACAGGGTCGCTGGTGCCTGTCATACAGGGTCGCTGGTGTCTGTCATACAGGGTCGCTGGTGTCTGTCATACAGGGTCACTGGTGTCTGTCATACAGGGTCGCTGGTGTCTGTCATACAGGGTCGCTGGTGTCTGTCATACAGGGTCGCTGGTGCCTGTCATACACGGTCGCTGGTGTCTGTCATACAGGGTCACTGGTGTCTGTCATGCAGGGTCACTGGTGTCTGTCATACAGGGTCGCTGGTGTCTGTCATACAGGGTCGCTGGTGCCTGTCATACACGGTCGCTGGTGTCTGTCATACAGGGTCACTGGTGTCTGTCATACAGGGTCGCTGGTGTCTGTCATACAGGGTCGCTGGTGTCTGTCATACAGGGTCGCTGTGCTGTCTGTCATTACAGTCCGCTTGCTGTCATAACTCGGTCGTGGTATGTCTGCATCAGGTACTGTACTTCTGTCATACAAGTCTGTTGTCTTGTCATACAGAGTCGCTTGTCAGCCATAAGTCGCCTGTCACGTCAGTACTGTCTGTGACAGTCTTCCAATTTGTAAACTTCTTGGATCAGTGGTACTGTCAGCATCATTATACTTGTTACTTTCTTACTGTCAGCATCATTATACTTGTTACTTTCTTACTGTCAGCATCATTATACTTGTTACTTTCTTACTGTCAGCATCATTATAGTTGCTACTTTCATACTGTCAGTATCATTATACTTGCTACTTTCTTACTGTCAGTATCATTATACTTGCTACTTTCTTACTGTCAGCATCATTATACTTGCTACTTTCTTACTGTCAGCATCATTATACTTGCTACTTTCATACTGTCAGTATCATTATACTTGCTACTTTCATACTGTCAGCATCATTATACTTGTTACTTTCTTACTGTCAGCATCATTATACTTGCTACTTTCATACTGTCAGTATCATTATACTTGCTACTTTCTTACTGTCAGCATCATTATACTTGTACTTTCTTACTGTCAGCATCATTATACTTGCTACTTTCTTACTGTCAGCATCATTATACTTGCTACTTTCATACTGTCAGTATCATTATACTTGCTACTTTCTTACTGTCAGTATCATTATACTTGCTACTTTCTTACTGTCAGCATCATTATACTTGCTACTTTCTTACTGTCAGCATCATTATACTTGCTACTTTCTTACTGTCAGCATCATTATACTTGCTACTTTCTTACTGTCAGATCATTATACTTGCTACTTTCTTACTGTCAGTCATCATTATACTTGCTACTTTCTACTGTCAGCATCATTATACTTGCTACTTTCTTACTGTCAGCATCATTATACTTGCTACTTTCTTACTGTCAGCATCATTATACTTGCTACTTTCTTACTGTCAGCATCATTATACTTGCTACTTTCTTACTGTCAGCATCATTATACTTGCTACTTACTTACTCTCGTATCATTATACTAGCACTTTACTTAACCTTGCATCATTAACTTGCTACTTTCATACTGTCAGCATCATTATACTTGCTACTTTCTTACTGTCAGCATCATTATACTTGCTACTTTCTTACTGTCAGTATCATTATACTTGCTACTTTCTTACTGTCAGCATCATTATACTTGCTACTTTCTTACTGTCAGCATCATTATACTTGCTACTTTCTTACTGTCAGCATCATTATACTTGCTACTTTCTTACTGTCAGCATCATTATACTTGCTACTTTCATCCTGTCAGTATCATTATACTTGCTACTGTCATACTGTCAGTATCATTATACTTGCTACTTTCTTACTGTCAGCATCATTATACTTGCTACTTTCTTACTGTCAGCATCATTATACTTGCTACTTTCTTACTGTCAGCATCATTATACTTGCTACTTTCTTACTGTCAGCATCATTATACTTGCTACTTTCTTACTGTCAGCATCATTATACTTGCTACTTTCTTACTGTCAGCATCATTATACTTGCTACTTTCATCCTGTCAGTATCATTATACATACTACTTTCATTCTGTCAATATCATTACACTTTCTACTTTCATACTCTCAGTATCATTATACTTGCTAATTTCATGCTGTCAGTATCACTATGCTTGCTACTTTAATATTGTCAGTATCATTATACATGTATTTGCTACTTTCATATTGTCAGTATTATTATACTTGCTACTTTCATATTGTCAGTATCATTGTACTTGTTACTTTCGTACTGTTAGTATCATTATACTTGCTACTTTCATTCTGTCAGTAACACTTTTCTTCTTACTATCGTGCTGTCAGTAACATTTTCCTTGTTACTTTCATACTGTCAGTTACACTTTTCCTGTTACTTTTACACTGTCAGTAACACTTTTCTTGTTACTTTCTTACTGTGAGTAACACTTTTCTTGTTACTTTCATACTGGCAGTAACACTTTTCTTGTTAGTTTCATACTGTCAGTAACACTTTTCTTGTTACTTTCATGCTGTCAGTAACACTTTTCTTGTTAGTTTCGTACTGTCAGTAACACTTTTCTTGTTACTTTCTGCGATTGCCAAAACCATCTTCTTTTTGGCTGGAACCACGACGGTTTGGGGAGATAGCCTGTAAATGAGGGTGTGTACATGCGCCGAATGGAGGTCACGTACTCTTTGCATGCCACACCCCCACCCCGAGAAGGCTCAGGATTAGGCTGCCACCTCCCAGTGGTAACCGTGCCGCCATGGCACAAAATAATGGGACCGCCTTTCCTCTCAACCATCCAACTTTTAGATAGAGCTCAGCTTTTCTCGTGACAAAATGCCAAACCCTAAACTCGGAGCGAGACAGCAGACTGTCGGGCTAGCTTAGGTCCAAGATACAGGCGGATGGTAGCCCGCATCCCCTCACTAAAAAAAAAAACCCACACCAGGGGATAAAAAAAAAAGAGCTTGGAAGGGGTTACCACAAGTAACCTAACACGTCTTATCCTAATATATAATTACAAATAATATAGTTAGACTCTAGATAAAGAGTCTGCCAACATATTTTCTTTGCCGGCAATATGTACAATTCTCAGAAAGTAGGGTTGCAGTCTTAGCGTCCATCTCATGAGCCTTGTGTTGTGGTTCTTCATGGTTTGGAGATATACTAGAGGATTGTGATCACTGTAGACAGTGACCACCTGCGAAGTTTGTCCCACGTATACA
This sequence comes from Cherax quadricarinatus, assembly GCF_026875155.1. Classification (NCBI taxonomy): domain Eukaryota; kingdom Metazoa; phylum Arthropoda; class Malacostraca; order Decapoda; family Parastacidae; genus Cherax; species Cherax quadricarinatus. The sequence goes on from NC_069403.1 coordinate 26,596,015, forward strand.
TCAAAGTGCTCCAAAGCCAGTACCAGCGCGAGGGCTTCTTTTTCAATGGTAGAGTAAGCCCTCTGATGCGGCTGGAACTTGGCCGAGAAGTAGGCTACAGGCTGCAACTCCTCGTCCCCGTTTTGCAATAGTACTGCCCCGACCCCAGACTCACAAGCATCAACTTGTAATGAAAAAGGTTTGGAGAATTCTTGAGACAAAAGAATGGGTGCAGTACACAATAATCTTTTTGCTTTGTCAAAAGCACATTGACATTCTGGGGCCCAATTAAAGGGAACTTTGTGACTGCTAAGAGAGGTAAGGGGGGCTACAATGTCTGAAAAATTCTTACAGAATCTTCTGTAAAATCCTATCATGCCTAGGAAACGTTGAAGAGATTTCCTATCATGTGGAACTGGGTAATCTTTAATGGCAAGAACCTTAGCAAGTTTAGGAGCAACTTTACCACTACCTACTTCAAGGCCTAGAAAAGTAACAGTGGCCTGGCCAAAGGATGACTTATATAAATTAACTGTTAAATGGGAACTCTGAAAGGTCTCAAAAAGAGCCTTAAGTCTAAATAGGTGTTGATCCCAAGTATCAGACACCACAACAATATCATCCAGGTACGCTGCCGTGCCTTCAAGTCCTTTAATAGCCTGATGGATAAGTTTCAGGAATGAAGAGGGGGAGTTTTCCATTCCGAAGGGGGTAACTGTATATTGATAATAACCTCCTGGAATTACGAAGGCAGAGATTTCCTTCGCCTTATCCGTCAAAGGTACCTGATAGTAACCTTTAAGGAGATCTAACCTTGACACAAAAGTAGCCTTACCCACAAAGTCGATTACGTCATCCAGACGAGGAAGTGGGTAAGCATCTGTGATTGTGACCTCATTCACCTTACGGTAGTCTGTACACATACGAAACCCTCCATCAGCTTTTTTAACAAGGATGCACGGTGAAGCCCATGGACTAGACGACTCCTCCACTAACCCATGCTCTAACAAAAATTCTACTTCCTGCTGAAGTAGCTTCTGCTTTTCAGGATTAGCTCTGTAGGGGGAGAGTTTAATAGATTTAGAGTTTCCCACATCTACATCATGATAACCTAACGTACATTTTTTCGGCACATCCGAAAAAATATCAGGGTATGACTGTAGAAGCGCAGTTAAACTTGTTGCTTGAGTTTTCAGATAGTCCCACCGTTAAAGGGCTAGGGTCCTTGAGGAGGACAGAGTTAGGAAGTATAACATTAATTTCAGAAATAGAGTGCGAAGAGTCAGAGTCGTCCTCAGAGGTAGAGGACAGAGTCATTACTGTGACTATCTGGTGTATGAAAAGATTTTAATTGATTAACGTGGTAAGTTTTAGTTTTTAAGGTCTCATCAAGGGGAGCTACCACATAATTTACATCAGATAATTTACTTACAATTTGCATAGGTCCCGTAAATCTAGCTTTCAAGGTGTAGCCAGGTATAGGTTCCTGCACCAACACCTTGTCTCCTGGATGGAAGGAGCGGAATTGTGCACTTCTGTCATACCTCTGTTTCATCTTACTTTGAGCTGTCTTTAGGTTAGCCTTGGCTAACTGACGTGCCCCTGCAACCTTGAAGACGGGTTGTAGAGTGTTGAGCTAACGTTTTCTCCCATCCATCCTTCTTTGAGCACCCGAAGAGGACCTCGTACATTGTGCCCAAAGATCAGCTCAAACGGACTATACCTGGTAGACTCTTGCACCGTTTCTCGCACTGAGAACAGCAACAAAGGTAGTGATTCATCCCAGTCAGTAGGAAAATGCATGCAAAAAGTTCTCATCATGGTCTTTAATGTCTGATGGAATCTTTCCAAGGTGCCTTGGGACTGAGGATGATAGGCAGTGGATAAGTTGTGGATTATCCCTAACCTAGTTAATGCTTCCCTAAATGCTTTGGCAGTGAAGTTAGTACCTTGATCACTTTGAATAGTTTTAGGAATGTCAAAACAAGAAATAAATCTGGTTAAAGCTTTGAGAATAGCTTTAGTATTAATACTACGCATGGGAATTGCTTCAGGGTATCTAGTTACTCTATCCATAATGGTAAATAAATACTGATTTCCAGACTTTGACCTAGGTAGTGGACCTACACAATCTATAATTAAATCTGCAAAAGGTTCTCCATCAGCAGGTATAGGTTGAAGAGGTGCAGGTTTAATGGAATGTCCAGGTTTCCCTACTTGCTGACATTCTCGGCAACACCGGATATGATTCTTCACATCCTGCTTTAATTTTGGCCAATAAAATTCTTTTGTAATTCTATATAATGTTTTAGTAAATCCTAAGTGACCTACTAATGAAGTATTATGAGCTATATTCAATATTTGAGGTCTAAACTTTGTTGGAACTACTAACCTGTCAGACAATTCCCGGCCCTCTATCTCCCTCCCAGTCTCAGTGCAAATCAAATAGTCGTTTTTAGGTTTATACTTGACCGGATGATCCAAAGAGGATTTACCCATGGCTGCCTGAAAAGCGAAATTTAAAGAAGGGTCCTTTCGTTGTTCCTCCCGGAAGGACAGTCCCTCGGCCATGGAAACAGATATCTGGCAATCCTGCAACCTTGGAATAGGAAGGCTTGATCGGGGTCTGTTCACTTGATCTACGAGGCTCTGGCCAGTTTTCCTCGTAAAACAAAGTGGCTATTCCGAGATCGGAGTCGTCCAAGGATAGGTCAACATTCTCGACAGACAACCCTCGGGATGTTGCCCGAGTTATGGCCAACACCGGAGAAGAATTAAATATTAAGGGTTCAGGACACACACTTGCAGTGGTAATGTTATTACCCAGTAATAACATGGCATCTTTCATGGGGAATCCTTCGGATACACCCACAGTCAAGCATCCAGTGTAATATTTGCACTGTACATAAATTTTATGCAAAGGGACAGAATATATAGCTCCTCCAAATGCTTCCAACAAAACAGGAATTTTAGGAGGTATTCTTTGAAAGGGGTAATATTCCCTCTCTTATAAGTGAGCAATATGCTCCAGTATCTCTAAAAGTTTTGACTTCAGTTGTTTTGGAGTTTTCCTGAAGGGAAATAAGACTCTGACAGTAATAAGGGGTCATTCGTTTTCTACTTCTTTCAAGGACATGTTACTAGGGATATTAGAGATTTTCCCAATTGGTTGGGGTTTTTAGGGGCAGTTGGGACGGATGTGACCTACTTGGTTACAGACGCAGCAGACGACAGGCTTGCCCCTTACTCCCTGCTGACGTTGCAATTGGTGTCACTCTGGCTGGTGTCTCTCTGGATACTGTTGTCGAGTTGCACCATGATGAGGGGTTTGTCTCTCACCAGGTGAACCATAAGTTGAGAAGCGAGGCTCACCAGGTGGCTTAGTTGGCTGACGTAGACGTTCTCCTTCCGGCTGGCACTTCATCCTCCAAGGTTGACGATCTCTGCTCATGCCAGGCTGTTGAAAAGAGATGGGACCGCTCGGACAAGGAGGGGTTAGTTTCAAAGGTATCAGCCAACCTGGCTGCCTCCAATGCAGCGGTTAAGTCATGATCCTGCAGAAAGACTCGGACCTCTGGTCCCACAGACTCCAGCAGGTTGTCAACCAGAATAAACTGCACAAGATCATCGAAGGTAGCAACAGCACTTGATTTATACCAGCTGGTAAAAGCTTTGGTCTGCTGTCGCATAAAATCAACCAGGGATTGACCAAGCTGTCGTCTGCCCAGCTTGAAAAGCTTCCGATACTTAGCTGGGATACAAGTATATGCTCCCAACACTGTGGTCTTCACTACTTTATAATCGGAAAAATCAGTGTCATTTTACACTGACGTAAATTCCTGTGCCTTACCAAACAATGCTGTGTGAACCAACGATTCCCAATGCTGTTCCGGCCACCTTAAAGCCGGAATTAAGGCCTGAATTTCGAAGCTTTCGAAAAAAAATTATGGTTCGGCTTCATTGAAGCGGGGAACAAGCTATACTGCTTTCTGTAAACTAAAATCATTTACAAGATGAGAAAACTGCCACCTTTCTTTTTCCCTATCAAATTCTTCTTTTGCAAATGCTCTCTGTTCCCTAGTCTGCTCAAGATTGATTTGTGCCAGCTCAAGTGCCAACACCGCTGATTCACCTTGAGACAACCCTGCTGCACTAGACTGACGATTTTGCTCCGTTGATATATCATCTTCCTCCTGCGAGAAGATAGGAGTTTTTTCCCTAGCTCCCGTAGAGGGAGGAGTCTGATGTGCCATCTCTTCTTCTCGAAGTTTGTCAGTGATCAGTGAACGCAGTTGCGCAGCTGTGAGAGTGCGTTCGTAATCAATGCCAATGGAACAAGCAATTTGCCAACAACGGTGTAGGGATAATTTAGACAAGTTAAATAAAGTATATGCCGACACCAGACGTCTGACTCGTCTAGGTGGCATACCCCAATGTATAAGTTATTTGCTATGCACAGTACGATTGCAGAATACGCATACAAGGTGGATACGCAGTAGCAAAGCTGACTGCAAAATCTTCACACCGAACAAGCTAATAGCGAGCTGTTGAACGATCACACAATAGCAAGGCTGACCATAGCAAAGCAACTGACACGCAAAGTTTGTAAAGCGTTGGCAAAGCTAATGCAATGCCAGACAGCAAGCTACACAATGTTCCTGCTTCCAGCATCACCCTAGGCTCAACCCTTTCTCTAAGTCCAGCTCCAGCTCTCGGACAGGCTACCCATATTACAACCCAGGAGTCCAAATGAGCTGTTATCCCGGGTGTAAAGGGAGCAAAATAAACACAGCAGATAAGTTTTGAATTATATTATCCTTCACCAATTTAGAACAGCAGTATGTACACTAAATACACTGTGTACAGTGATAGGTATTAGTGCACTCCACGGTAAGCAAGGCAGAATAGAAGCCACAAGATAGCAGACCGTGCTTCAACCAGCTCTAGAATGGGAATGACAAGGGCAGACAGGAGAGTGGCACCCACATAACCTATGCGATTGCCAAAATCATCTTGGCTGGAACCTGGGTACTGGTTGAACGACGGGGCCCCATCGTCAACCCTCAGTTCCCTGGTTAGCTGGTTGGGGGAGATAGCCTGTAAATGAAGGTGTGTACATGCGCCGAATAAAGGTTTCGTACTCTTTGCATGCCACAAACACTTTTCTTGTTAGGTTCATACTGTCAGTAACACTTTTCTTGTTACTTTTATACTATCTGTAAGACTTTTCTTGTTACTTTCATACTATCAGTAACACTTTTATTGTTACTATAGTGCAGTCAGTAACATTTTTCTCATTACTATCGTGCTGTCAGTAACACTTTTCTTGTTACTTTCATACTGTCAGTAACACTTTTCTTGTTACTTTCATACTGTCAGTAACACTTTTCTTGTTACTTTCATACTGTCAGTAACACCTTTCTTGTTACTTTCATACTGTCATTAACACTTTTCTTGTTACTTTCATACTGTCAATAACACTTTTCTTGTTACTTTCATACTGTCAGTAAAAACTTTTCTTGTTACTTTTCATACTGCAGTAACACTTTTTCCTGTTACTTTCATACTGTCAGTAACACTTTTCCTGTTACTTTCATACTGTCAGTAACACTTTTCCTGTTACTTTCATACTGTCAGTAACACTTTTCCTGTTACTTTCATACTGTCAGTAAAAACTTTTTCCTGTTACTTTCATACTGTCGTAACACTTTTCCTGTTACTTTCATACTGTCAGTAACACTTTTCCTGTTACTTTCATACTGTCCCGTAACACTTTTCCTGTTACTTTCATACTGTCAGTAACCTTTTCCTGTTACTTTCATACTGTCAGTAACACTTTTCTTGTTACTTTTTATACTGTCAGTAAAAACTTTTCCTGTTACTTTCATACTGTCAGTAACACTTTTCTTGTTACTTTCATACTGTCAGTAACACTTTTCTTGTTACTTTCATACTGTCAGTAACACTTTTCTTGTTACTTTCATACTGTCAGTAACACTTTTCTTTTTACTTTCTACTGTCAGTAACACTTTTCCTGTTTCTTTCATACTGTCAGTAACACTTTTCCTGTTACTTTCATACTGTAAAATAACACTTTTCCTTTTTACTTTCATACTGTCGTAAAACTTTTCTTGTTACTTTCATACTGTCAGTAACACTTTTCTTGTTACTTTCATACTGTCAGTAACACTTTTCTTGTTACTTTCATACTGTCAGTAACACTTTTCCTGTTACTTTCATACTGTCAGTAAAAACTTTTCCTGTTACTTTCATACTGTCAGTAACACTTTCCTGTTACTTTCATACTGTCAGTAACACTTTTCTGTTACTTTCATACTGTCAGTAAAAACTTTTCCTGTTATTTCATACTGTCAGTAAAAACTTTTCCCGTTTCTTTCATACTGTCAGTAACACTTTTCCTGTTACTTTCATACTGTCAGTAACACTTTTCCTGTTACTTTCATACTGTCAGTAACACTTTTCTTGTTACTTTCATACTGTCAGTAACACTTTTCTTGTTACTTTCATACTGTCAGTAACACTTTTCTTGTTACTTTCATACTGTCAGTAACACTTTTCTTGTTACTTTCATACTGTCAGTAACACTTTTTTGTTATTCATACTGTCAGTAACACTTTTCCTGTTATTTCATACTGTCAGTAACACTTTTCCTTTTTACTTTTATACTGTCAGTAACACTTTTCCTTTTTACTTTCATTTCTGTCAGTAACACTTTTTTCCCGTTACTTTCATACTGTCAGTAACACTTTTCTGTTACTTTCATACTGTCAGTAACCCTTTTTTTGTTTCTTTCATACTGTCAGTAACACTTTTCTTGTTACTTTCATACTGTCAGTAACACTTTTCCTGTTACTTTCATACTGTCAGTAACACTTTTCCTGTTACTTTCATACTGTCAGTAACACTTTTCCTGTTACTTTCATACTGTCAGTAACACTTGGCTTCTAAGGCTTTAAAAGCAATTCTGACAACTTGGATTGTTTAAAATATAAAAAAATAGAATATTTTTTTGTAGGTTTTTAGAGTTTGATATTGAATATAAATCAGAAAAACGTAAATAAAACTATAATTTTATATTTAACGAAGATAGACTTTCCTATTTTCAGGATATTCTTCTCTCTGAGATGATATTTTAGGCAAACTTCAGAGTTGGAGTTGCTTAATGGATATTTGGAATAACATTCAACTTCTTTATGTCCTAAATTTTCATTCTTATTGACGGATTCATATTATTAGTTTCCATGTAATGGGTTGTGAATGCCTCTACTAATTGGTGTCGAGTTATCAGTGGAAATATCAAAATGCATAACAAACTTTGCTGCGCTCTGCACTTTTCCAGTCGCCTGCATTAAGACACAGTGGACTGTGGGTTACGTAATACGGGGTAAACCTTCCTGGTGTCGAGCAGTGACTGAAATACTTGCAGTTGTTTGTTTGTCCTCATTGGCAGTAGCCAGATGACCAGTCCAGCCTTGGGAGTGTTGTGCTGAAGGTGCAGGTTAATGCAACATACCCCCGTCAGACAGTACAGGATAATGTCATATACCCTGGCTAGCCAGTGCAGGTTAATGTCACATACCCTGGCCAAACAGTGCAAGTACCACATACTCTGGCCAAACAGTGCAAGTGCCACATACCTTGGCTAAACAATGCCTGCTGTGGCATGCAAAGAGTACGTAACCTCTATTCAGCGCATGTACACACCTTCATTTACAGGCTATCTCCCCCAACCAGCGAACCAGGGACTGAGGGTTGACGATGGGGCCCCGTCGTTCAACCAGTACCCAGGTTCCAGCCAATGAGAAGATGGTTTTGGAAATTGCAAAGGTGATGTGGGTACCACTCACCTGTCTGCCCTTGTCATTCCCATTCTAGCGCTGGTTGAAGCACGGTCTGCTCTCTAGTAGCTTCTATTCTGCCTTGCTTACCGTGGAGTGCACTAATACCTATCGCTGAACATAGTGTATATAGTGTACATACTGCTGTTCTAAATTGGTGATGAATAATATGTCAAAAGTTTTTCTGCTGTGTTTATTTTGCTCCCTTTACACCCAGGATAACAGGCCTTTGGGACTCCTGGGTTGTAATACCTGCTAATGTCACACACTCAGGCCAGACAATGCATGCTAATGTCACATACTCAGGCCAGACAGTGCAAGTGCCACATACCCTACCCAAACAATACAGGTTAATGTCAATACCTAGGCCAGACAGTGAAGGTTAATGTCACATACCCTGGCCAGACAGTGCAGGTTAATGTCACATACCCTAGCCAGACAGTGCAGGTTAGTGCCACATACCCTGGCCAGTGTAGATTAATGCCACGTACCCTGACCAGACAGTGCAGATTATTGTCACATACCCTGGCCAGACAGTGTAAGTGCCACATATTCAGGCCAGACAGTGCAGGTTAATGTCACATACCCTAGTCACACAGTGCAGGTTAGTATCACATACTCTGGCCAGACAGTGCAGGTTAATGCCACATACTCAGGCCAGAGTGCAGGTTAATGTCACATACCCAGGCCAAACAATGCAGGTTAATGTCATATACCCAGGCCAGACAATGCAGGTTAATGTCACATACCCAGGCCAGACAATGCAGGTTAATGCCACAAGCATGGGATATCGGGACGTGCAGCTTTGACCATCCCAAAAAATGCCTCACCTACACGACTACTCTTTCTCTTCTAATTTATTTCGCCCAGAAATGTGTCACTCTTCAGTCGAGGAAAGACAATGCTACAATTGTTACTATTGTTAGGCACAAGAAGACGCAGATCACTCAGACCATGGGAATCAAACCCGGGTAGCCACATCTACTCCAGAGACAGAGATTTTTTAGTGCCAGGAAGAAAAAAATGCTGGCAAGAAATGACAGAAATCGTACACCAATTCCAAACACTTTTGGAGCGGAGGCAGAGCCAGTGGCCTGCACTCCAGAACAAAAGATGTTAGTGCCAGCAAACAAAGCCATCAAACACAACGACATTTATCTTTGCAAATATACAGAGTCTTTAGCTATCAACAACCAACAAAATACCTTTCATCAAGGGACAGCTCATAGAATCAAAGTCAACGTTTGCGGCTTTCACAGAGACCCACATAAAGGATCAATTGACAACGAAATATGCATCACACGTTATAACCCATTCAGATGCGACAGATCAAACAGGCAACAAGGGGGAGGGGGGGGTTGGCCTTTACGTCACAGACTCGCTCATTTGCTCAGAACTACTAAACATCTCAAATGATGCAGTTGAGGTTTTGGCAGTAAAGACTGAAAACCAAAACTTTGTCATTGTGGTTGAATACAAGCCTCCTGATGCAACTTCCCAACAATTCTAGGAACAGCTTTTTAATTAAAATTGACTTCTGTCTGGAAAATCTCCCAACTCCTGCCCCAAACATCTTGTTACTGGGTGACCTCAATCTAAGACACCTAAAACGGAAGAATATAGCAATTAATGTTTTAGCAGAGATAACCCAAGGAGGCAGCTCAAATGAATATTCACACACACGCACGAGCTATTAAATCTCTGCATCAAATTCACCTTAAACCAGCAAATAATAGAGCCAATTAGACACTGGATCTCATCTTCACCAACAATAATGATCTGATACGAAATATAACAGTAGCAAAGACAATACACTCAGATCACAACATAACAGAGGAACAGACATGTATGCGCATGACTTCTGATCAGTTACGAGGGTGTCTTCACAAAATTCAACTTTAATAATAGAAATATACAGTGAGATCAGGTCAGCCATGTCCTAGATGAAACAAATTAGTGAGATGTCCTAAACAACACAGATCTTAACCTTAGCCTAGAAAGAATTAACTCGGTGGCACTTGAGGTATGCTCAAGGCGCATTTCTTTAAGACAAAGGATGAGAAGATTAAACTAGAAAGAGAGAGATTCTTCCTATACAGACGAAGGCGAAGAATCATGGAGCTCCTGAAAGGGACCAGTATATCTGGTCAGAGAAATAGCAAATATCGAACTTAGGCTTAAGGAATCATAAAGGAGACAAGAAACTCATGAAGAACTTAAAACTAGTTAACCAGTTAACCAGACTAAAAGTCGACAATCTAAATTATTTTTTTATGACAGACTCAAATTTCGGTCAATCCCGAAATCTTAGATATTATCCTAACACCACAAGACAAAAAGGCAATAAATGGCGTGCCCATGCACTCTGCCTCAGGCCCAGGCTCGTGGAGCATGGACACATGAGTCATCCCACAGTTACTAAAAATAACAAACATAGCCCCACTACACAAAGGTGGCAGTTAAGTGACTGCAAAGAACTACGGACTGATAACACTAACGTCCCACATTAAAAAAAAATGAAAGGGTTCTAAGAAGCAAGATCGCCACCCTCCTAGATACCCATCAGCTACACAACCCAGAGCAACATGGGTTTAAAGCAGGTCGCTCCTGCCTGTCCCAACTACTGGACCACTTTGACACGGTCTTGGATGCTCTATAGGACAAACAAAATGCAGATGGATGTAGTTTACACAGATTTTGCAAAAGCCTTCGAACAAGTGCGACAATGGTATAATAGCTCACAAAATGCGTGATAAAGGAATAAGAGGAAAAGCTGAGAGATGGGTCTATTATTTCCTAACAAATAGAACAGAAAGAGTAATAATAAACAAAGTCTGAGGCAGCTACAATAAAAAGTTCTGTTCCACAAGGCACATTACTCGCTCCATCCTGTTCCTCATCCTCATATCTGACATAGCCAGAGATGTAAGCCACAGCACGTGTCTTCCTTAGCGGATGACACCCGAATTTGCATGAGTGTCATCCATCGAAGTCACTGCAAGACTTCAAGCGGACATCAAAGAAATCTTCAACTGGGCTACAAAAAAAAAATATAAAATTCAACGAAGAGAAATTTCAATTACTCCAAAATAGAAAACTTGAATGAAATTAAAACTATATCGGAGTATAAAACAAATTCCAACCACACAATAGAGCAAAAACTAATGTGAAGGACCTGCGAGTGATAATGTCAGAGGATCTCACTTCAAAGATCACAACTGCTAGAAAAATAATAGGATAAATAATGAGAACCTTCAAAACTTGGTATGCTAAGCCCATAATACTGCTGTACACTAACGGTCCCTTGCAGGGCAGGCGAAATTGCTGATCAGGAGAATGTACAGGGATTAAGCACCTAATTTACTGGGAACGATTGAAGTCCCTTGATATGTATCCCCTGGAACGCAGACAAGGAACAATTATTATGATATACACCTGGAAAATCTTAGAGAGATTTGTACTAAATTCACACACAAAAATCACTCCCATCGATGGCAAAACACATACCCTGGCCAGACATACCCTGGCCAGACATACTCTGGCCACACAGTGGAGGTTAATGCCACATGCCCAGGTCAGGTATTGCAGGTTAATACCACATACCCTGGCCAGACAGTGCAAATGTTACAGACCATGACAAGACAGTGCAAGTGTCACAAACCCTGGCCAGAGAGTGCAGGTTAATGCCACATACCCCTGGCCAGACAGTGCAAATGTTAGAGACCATGACAAGACAGTGCAAGTGTCACAAACCCTGGCCAGAGAGTGCAGGTTAATGCCACATACCCTGGCCAGACAGTGCAAATGTTACAGACCATGACAAGACAGTGCAAGTGTCACAAACCCTGGCCAGAGAGTGCAGGTTAATACCACATACCCTGGCCAGACAGTGCAAATGTTACAGACCATGACAAGACAGTGCAAGTGTCACAAACCCTAGCCAGAGAGTGCAGGTTAATGCCACATACCCTGGCCAGACAGTGCAGGTTGATGCCACAAACCCTGGCCAGATAGAGGAGGTTAATTCCACATTCCCTGGCAAGACAAAGTAGGTTAATACCACATACCCGGTCCACAGAGTGCAGGTTTATGCAACGTACCTTGACCATATAGTTGCAGGTTAATGCCACATACCCTGGCCAGACAGTGCAAGTGCCATTTACCCTGGCCAGACAGTGCAGGTGTCATTTACCCTGGCCAGACAGGGCAAGTGCCAAATAACATGGTCAGACAGGGCAAATGTTACATACCCTGGTCAGAGAGTGCAAGTCAATTAATGACACATACCCTGGCCACTTAGCACAGTTTAATGCAACAAACTCTGGTCAGAGAGTGCAAGTGCCACATACCCTGGACAAAAAGTTCAAGTGCCACATACCCTGACCAGACAGTGCAAGTGTCACATAAGCTGATCAGACAGTGCAAATGTCACATACCCTGGCCAGACAGTGCAAGTATCACATACCCTGGCCAGACAGTGCAGGTTAATGCAACAAACTCTGGTCAGATAGTGGAGGTTAATGCCAAATTCTTTGGCCAGACAGTGCAAATGCCACATACCCTGGTCAGACAGCGTAAGTGCCACATTCCCTACTCAGAGAGTGCAGGTTGATGCCACGAATCCTGGCCAGATAGTGGAGGGTAATGCCACATTCCCTGGCAATACAATGTTGGTTAATAACACATACCCGGTCGACACAGTGCAGGTTTATGAAACATACCCTGACCAGACAGATGCAGGTTAATGCCACATGCCCTGGCCAGACAGTGCAAGTGCCATTTACCCTGACCAGACAGTGCAGATGCCACGTACCCTGGCCAGACATTGCAAGTGCCACATACCCTGGCCAGACAGTGCAAGTCAATTAATGCCACATTCCCTGGCCAGACAGTACAGGTTAATTAATGCCACCTACCCTGACCAGACAATGCAGGCTAATGCCACTTACCCTGACCAGAAAGTGCAGGTTATTGTAACATACCCTGGCCAGACAGTGCAGATTAATACCACATACCTGGCCACACAGTGCATGTTTATGACACATACCTTAGCCAGACAGTGCAGGTTATTGCCACATACCCGAGACAGACATTGCAGGTTAATGTCACATACCCTGCCCAGACAGTGCAGGTTAATGTCACACGCCCTGGCCAGGTACAGGAGATTATTGCTACATACCCTGGCCAGACAGTGCAGGTTAATACCACAAACCCTGGCCACACAGTGCAGTCTTATGCAACATACCCTGGCTAGACAGTGCAAGTGTCACATACCCTGGCCAGACAGTACAAGTGTCACATACCCTGGCCAGACAGTGCAATTGTCACATGCCCTGGCCAGACAGTGCAAGTGTCACATGCCCTGGCCAGACAGTGCAAGTGTCACATACCCTGGCCAGACAGTGCAAGTGTCACATGCCCTGGCCAGACAGTGCAATTGTCACATACCCTGGCCAGACAGTGCAAGTGTCACATACCCTGGCCAGACAGTGCAATTGTCACATACCTGACCAGTACAGTGCAAGTGTCACATACCCTGGCCAGACAGTGCAATTGTCACATACCCTGGCCAGACAGTGCAAGTGTCACATACCCTGGCCAGACAGTGCAAGTGTCACATACCCTGGCCAGACAGTGCAAGTGTCACATACCCTGGCCAGACAGTGCAAGTGTCACATTACCCTGGCCAGACAGTGCAAGTGTCACATACCCTGGCCAGACAGTGCAATTGTCACATACCCTGGCCAGACAGTGCAAGTGTCACATACCCTGGCCAGACAGTGCAAGTGTCACATACCCTGGCCAGACAGTGCAAGTGTCACATACCCTGGCCAGACAGTGCAAGTGTCACATACTCTGGCCAGACAGTGCAAGTGTCACATACCCTGGCCAGACAGTGCAAGTGTCACATACCCTGGCCAGACAGTGCAAGTGTCACATACCCTGGCCAGACAGTGCAAGTGTCACATACCCTGGCCAGGGCAGTGCAAGTGTCACATACCCTGGCCAGACAGTGCAAGTGTCACATGCCCTGGCCAGACAGTGCAAGTGTCACATGCCCTGGCCAGACAGTGCAAGTGTCACATACCCTGCCCAGACAGTGCAAGTGTCACATGCCCTGGCCAGACAGTGCAAGTGTCACATACCCTGGCCAGACAGAGCAAGTGTCACATACCCTGGCCAGACAGTGCAAGTGTCACATACCCTGGCCAGACAGTGCAAGTGTCACTTACCCTGGCCAGACAGTTGCAAGTGTCACATACCCTGGCCAGAACAGTGCAAGTGTCACATGCCCTGGCCAGACAGTGCAAGTGTCACATGCCCTGGCCAGACAGTGCAAGTGTCACATACCCTGGCCAGACAGTGCAAGTGTCACATACCCTGGTCAGACAGTGCAAGTGTCACATACCCTGGCCAGACAGTGCAAGTGTCACCTACCCTGGCCAGACAGTGCAAGTGTCACATACCCTGGCCAGAGACAGTGCAAGTGTCACATACCCTGGCCAGACAGTGCAAGTGTCACATACTCTGGCCAGACAGTGCAAGTGTCACATTACCCTGGCCAGACAGTGCAAGTGTCACATACCCTGGCCAGACAGTGTAAGTGTCACATACCCTGGCCAGACAGTGCAAGTGTCACATACCCTGGCCAGACAGTGCAAGTGTCACATACCCTGGCCAGACAGTGCAAGTGTCACATACCCTGGCCAGACAGTGCAAGTGTCACATACCCTGGCCAGACAGTGCAAGTGTCACATACCCTGGCCAGACTGCGAATGTGGCAACTTTCACAAGCAAGTGGAAGTTTTATAAATCTATTAATTAATACATGGGTAATTATTTGCTGTGTTCATTGTTTCTCTTAAGTTTGTTAACAAACCACAGATTATTACAGTGAAGTTCCCGCTCTGTTTATCGTCTTATCTGTCACCTTTATTAATGTCACACTGTTGTAGGAACCTTCAGTAGGTAGTGTGGAGGAGGACATCTGTTGTACTGCTGTGTGTGGCTCCTTAGTGAGTGTGGCTCTTGTACTGCTGTGTGTGGCTCCTTAGTGAGTGTGGCTCTTGTACTGCTGTGTGTGGCTCCTTAGTGAGTGTGGCTCTTGTACTGCTGTGTGTGGCTCCTTAGTGAGTGTGGCTCTTGTACTGCTGTGTGTGGCTCCTTAGTGAGTGTGGTCTTGTACTGCTGTGTGTGGCTCCTTAGTGAGTGTGGCTCTTGTACTGCTATGTGTGGCTCCTTAGTGAGTGTGGCTCTTGTACTGCTGTGTGTGGCTCGTCAGTGAGTGTGGCTCTTGTACTGCTATGTGTGGCTCTTCAGTGAGTGTGGCTCTTGTACTGCTGTGTGTGGCTCCTCAGTGTGTGTGGCTCTTGTACTGCTGTGTGTGGCTCCTCAGTGAGTGTGGCTCTCGTACTGCTGTGTGTGGCTCCTTAGTGAGTGTGGCTCTTGTACTGCTGTGTGTGGCTCCTTAGTGAGTGTGGCTCTTGTACTGCTGTGTGTGGCTCCTCAGTGAGTGTGGCTCTTGTACTGTTGTGTGTGGCTCTTCAGTGAGTGTGGCTCTTGTACTGCTGTGTGTGGCTCCTCAGTGTGTGTGGCTCTTGTACTGCTGTGTGTGGCTCCTCAGTGTGTGTGGATCTTGTACTGCTGTGTGTGGCTCCTCAGTGTGTGTGGCTCTTGTACTGCTGTGTGTGGCTCCTCAGTGAGTGTGGCTCTTGTACTGCTGTGTGTGGCTCCTCAGTGAGTGTGGCTCTTGTACTGCTGTGTGTGGCTCCTCAGTGAGTGTGGCTCTTGTACTGCTCTGTGTGGCTCCTCAGTGTGTGTGGCTCTTGAAGCAACGCTCCATATAATGTATGTTGACCTCTCGCTCTCTGCCACATTCACTTCCCACATAATGTAACCAGTTAAGAATTTTTTGCAGACATGTGCCCAGACTTTGATAATTAGACAAAAATCGTGCAACGTTTTCTTTCATTTAAAAACGAGAACATTATCAGAAGCAGATGTGGAAAATATAGCTTGAATTTTCCAGAACCCTTATACACCCCCCCAGTTGGGGGAATATAAGGGAGCGAGGGACAACGCCTGAGACACCAAGTGAGGTGTTAATTCTCTACATAGACTTTTATTTTCGAGTTGGCTAGTAACTGTTTAGGCTACTTGCACACTGCCATTACTATTTAATTCTACATTTACTTTGGCTAAGTTGGAGATAGTCGTTACTAGCTTAACATTGTAGTTCTACTTCCCATACACAATAAACGTCTTAGACACTCCCTTACCAGGCCCGGTGGCCTGGTGGCTAAAGCTCCCGCTTCACACACGGAGGGCCCGGGTTCGATTTCCGGGGGGTGGAAACATTTCGACACGTTTCCTTACACCTATTGTCCTGTTCACCTACCAGCAAATAGGTACCTGGGTGTTAGTCGACTGGTGTGGGTCGCATCCTGGGGGACAAGATTAAGGACCCCCAATGGAAATAAGTTAAACA
Organism: Cherax quadricarinatus; assembly: GCF_026875155.1. Taxonomy (NCBI): domain Eukaryota; kingdom Metazoa; phylum Arthropoda; class Malacostraca; order Decapoda; family Parastacidae; genus Cherax; species Cherax quadricarinatus. The sequence goes on from NC_069403.1 coordinate 26,612,341, forward strand.
GTCCTCGATGACGCAGTGACTTTCTTGGGTTATCCTGGGTGACTAACCCTCCGTGGTTAAAAATCCGAACGATATCTTATCTTATCTTACCTGCAAAAAGGCACCCTGGGAAGGCAGAGGCGCGGCTGGGAGCCTTAGCAACCTTAACACTAGTGAGCCGACGAACCGTTCTCTCGTCGTGGACCTCGAATTACCCGTAAAATACTGTGGGACTCACTGCACGCCAGACCGTGGCCCGTGACTCCCACACAAGGTACCCAGGTGCACCCACAGGTACTACCTTGCATGTAAATACCCACGGGTGCCCTGTGGCCTGGTGGCTAAAGCTCTCGCTTCACACAGTGAGGACCCGGGTTTGATTCCCGGCGAAGGGATGGAAGTATTAGACGTGTTTCTTTACACCGGTTGTCTATGTTTATCCATCAGTAAAATGGGTACCTGGGTGTTAGTCGACTGTTGTGGGTCGCATCCTGTGACAAAACAGACTTAATTTGCCCGAAATGCTTTGCATAACAAGCGGCTTTCTATATAGTAGTACGTCACTGACGTCAAGTAGGACTGTATACCTTGTACCCCTCAAGGAAGGTTCCTTGATGTTGGTGAGGGGCTCTTGATTTAGGGAATTGGATCTGTGCTTCAGTTTCCCGAATTAAGCCTGAATGCCTTCCACATCCCCCCCCCAGGTGCTGTATAATCCTCCGGGTTTAGCGCTTCCCCCTTGATTATAATAATAATGTATACCTTGTATATGGACCACTAACCCTACAAGTGGTGAATCACATACACTGCCTTTATTCTACAGCAGTAAGAGTCACAAAGATGTAGAGACACTGAGCATTTCAATGTAGTAAAAGACAAGATATCGTATTTTTATCCCTGAGGGTTTATCACCCAAGATAACCCGAGAAAGTCAGTGCGTCATCAAGGACAGTCTGTCTTATTTCCATTATGGTCCCTTAATATTGTACCGCAGGATGTGACCCACTACAGGCGACTAACACCTAGGTACCTACTTACTGTAGGTGAAGAAGGACAGTAGGTGTAAGAAAACACAACCAGTGTTTCCACCCGGCAGGGAACTGAACCACGGACACTGTGTGAAGCGAGAGTTGCCTACCAGGCCGCGGGACACCTAAGATTCATGATCACCAGTGGCATGTGTTCCTCTTATCCTAAGTTGTCCACACTGCACCACATTATTCTGACCTGGGTATTAAGTAACAGAGTTTGTGAAACAGTCCTTTAGCTGACTCAAACTTATCAAGTGTTGCACTCTGCTTGCTTCCAACACGCTGTGCTAACTTTGATCCTTATAGAAAGACAATTACCTGCTGAAGTAGATTATAAGGAAGTAACTAGAGGAACAATGCAGTATGTCTTCTGCCTCATATACAGGAGGTCCTTCTCAAAACCAACCATTGTCACGAGCGTATTAAGATATAACTCTGCTAGAATGAAGTCTAGACTAAGAGAATGTTGTAAATGCTTCACACATTAGTCACGTTAACAGTCTATGTCTAAACCTCAGTAACATTCAAACATTATAATTAGTTTGCCCGACAAACATTGCATGATTAGTGCTTTCCTTTGTGTCTACCAGTGTTCCACTACATCATTTGTAACACATAAACAAATATATGTTGTATTGTATAGTTTTAATTGTGTTCCTTGAAAAATAAAATAATAACAAATGTGTTAATCTTTTGTTTTTAAATACAAAATAATGTATAAACACGTACTTAATGAAAAACAAATATTGTGTCGTGTTTTTATTTTAGAAAAATATATGTGAGGAAGAACCTGAGAGCTGTGTGTATATATATTATATTATATATATATATATATATATATATATATATATATATATATATATATATATATATATATATATATATATATATATATATATATATATATATATATTATATATATATATATATATATATATATATATTATGTATATATTTTTTTTAACAAGTCGGCCGTCTCCCACCGAGGCAGGGTGACCTAACAACAAAGAAAATCCCCAAAAAGAAAATACTTTCATCATCATTCAACACTTTCACCTCACTCACACATTATCACTGTTTTTGCAGAGGTGCTCAGAACACAACAGTTTAGAAGCATATACGTATAAAGATACACAACATATCCCACCAAACTGCTAATATTCCAAGCTCCTCCTTTAAAGTGCAGGCATTGTACTTCCCAATTCCAGGACTCAAGTCCAGCTATATAAAAATAACTGGTTTCCCTGAATCCCTTCACTAAACATTACCCTGCTCACACTCCAACAGATCGTCAGGTCCCACATACCATTCGTCTCCATTCACTCCTATCAAACACGCTCATGCACGCCTGCTGGAAGTCCAAGCCCCTCGCCCACAAATCCTCCCTTACCTCTTCCTTCCATCCTTTTCGAGGACGACCCCTACCCCGCCTTCCTTTCCCTACAGATTTAAATGCTCTCCATGTCATTCTACTTTGATCCATTCTCTCTAAATGGCCAAGCCACCTCAACAACCCCTCTTCTGCCCTCTGACTAATGTTTTTATTAACTCCGCACCTTCTCCTAATTTCCACTCTCCGAATTTTCTGCATAATATTTACACCGCACATTGCTCTTAGACAGGACATCTCCACTGCCTCCAACCACCTCCTCGCTGCTGCATTTACCACCCAAGCTTAATACCCATATAAGAGTGTTGGTACAACTATACTTTCATACATTCCCTTCTTCGCCTCCATAGATAATGTTTTTTGACTCCACATATACCTCAACGCACCACTCACCTTTTTTTCCCTTATCAATTCTATGATTAACCTCATCCTTCATAAATCCATCCGCCGACACGTCAACTCCCAAGTATCTGAAAACATTCACTTCTTCCACACTCTTCCTCCCCAATTTGATATCCAATTTTTCTTTATATAAACCATTTGATACCCTCATCACCTTACTCTTTTCTGTGTTCACTTTCAACTTTCTACCTTTACACCACATTCCCAACTCGTCCACTAACTTTGCAATTTTTCTTTAGAATCTCCCATAAGCACAACATCATCAGCAAAAAGGGAACTGTGTCTATTCCATTTTGCATTTAATTCCCCATAATTTAATCCCACCCCCTTTCCCCAACACCCTAGCATTTTCTTCTTTTACAACCCCATCTATAAATATATTAAAAAACCATGGTGACAAAATTTCACATCCCCGTCTAAGACCTACTTTTACCGGGGAAATTTGTCTCCCTCTGTTCTACACACCCTAACCTGAGCCTCACTATCCTCATAAAAAACTCTTTACAGCATTTAGTAACTTACACCTATTCCATATACTTGCAACATCTGCCACATTGCTCCCCTATCCACTCTATCATATGCCTTTTCTAAATCCATAAATGCAGTAAAAACTTCCCTACCTTTATCTAAATACTGTTCACATATATGCTTCAATGTAAACACTTGATCTACACATCCCCTACCCACTCTGAAACCTCCTTGCTCATCCGCAATTCTACATTCTGTCTTACCTCTAATTCTTTCAATTATGACCCTACCGTACACTTTTCCTGGTATACTCAGTAAACTTATTCCTCTATAATTTTTACAATCTCTTTTGTCCCCCTTCCCTTTATATAAAGGGACTATACATGCTCTCCGCCAATCTCTAGGTACCTTCCCCTCTTTCATACATTTATTAAACAAAAATACCAACAGCTCCAACACTATATCCCCCCCTGCTTTTAACATTTCTGTCATGATACCGTCAGTTCCAGCTGCTTTACTCCCTTTCATTCTACGTAATGCCTCACGTACCTCCCCCACACTTACATCCTGTTCTTCTTCACTCCTAAAAGATGTTATACCTCCCTGTCCAGTGCATGAAATTACCACCTCCCTTTCTTCGTCGACATTTAAAAGTTCCTCAAAATATTCTCGCCATCTACCCAAAACCTCCATCTCCCCATCTACTAACTCCCCTACGCTGTTTTTAAATGACAAATCCATACTTTCCCTAGGCTTTCTTAACTTGTTTAACTCGCTCCAAATTTTTTTCTTATTTTCATTAAAATTTCTTGACAGTGCCTCTCCCACTCTATCATCTGCTCTCCTTTTGCACTCTCTCACCACTCTTTTCAACTTTCTTATACTCTCCATATACTCTGCTCTTCTTATAACACTTCTGCTTTGTAAATACCTCTCATAAGCTACCTTTTTCTCTTTTATCACACCCTTTACTTCATCATTCCACCAATCACTCCTCTTTCCTCCTGCCCCCACCCTCCTATAACCACAAGCTTCTGCCCCACATTCTAATACTGCATTTTAAAAACTATTCCAACCCTCTTCATCCCCCCACATACTCATACTTGCACCAGTCTACCTTTCTGCCAATAGTTGCTGATATATATATATATATATATATATATATATATATATATATATATATATATATATATATATATATATATATATATATATATAATATATATATATATATATATATATATATATATATAATATATACATATATATGCAAAACAACCACTCTGAAAGAATAGAGAAATTCCAAGCCTTCGTGACTACTCACATTATCAAGGAACTCCTTGATAATGTGAGTATCACGAAAGCGCTTGGAATTTCTCTATTCTTTCAGAGTGGTTGTTTTGCATATTTTAAAATCACCTGTTTACTGTGATCTTATTGCATACATATAAAATATGTATATATATATATATATATATTATATATATATATATATATATATATATATATACATATATAAAATATAAATATATATATACATATATAATATATATATAATATATATATATATATATATAAAATATATAAATATATATATATATATATATATATATATATATACACCGAGAAGCGTATGTACACCGATAGGTGCGTACATAGAGGTATCTATACACTGACGAGAGGTTGTTTCAAATCCAGTTTTAGGCATTAAAGTATTCTTGACTGTTGTTGAACAAGTGACTTGCAATCATAGTGACCCTCGAGTTTTCGACAGCCTTTAACCTCGATAAACCGAACCACCGAGAAGTCGACAGGCTTTAACCTCGACAAGTCAATCCACCGGTCTAAAACCATCAATAAACAACAAAACATCCTTCATCTAAGGACTGCTCACAGAGTCAAAAGCAATGTTTGTGACTTTCACAGAGACCCTCATGAAGGATCACTTTGACAACGCAATATGGATCCCAGGTTATAACATATCCAGATGCGACAGAGTAAACAGGCAACAAGGGGGTTCGGGGGAGGCTGTATGTCACAGAGTCGCTTATCTGCTCAGAACTACTAAACACCTTAAATGATGTAGTTGAAGTTTTGGCAGTAAAGACTGAAAACCAAAACCTTGTCATTGTGGTTGAATACAAGCCTCTAGATGCTGCTTCCCAACAATTCTAGAAACAGCTTGGTAAAATTGACCACTGTCTGGAAAATCTTCCAACTTCTGCCCCAAACATCTTGCTGCTGGGTGATCTCAGCTTATGACACCTAAAGTGGAGGAATATAGCAAATAATGTTTTAGCAGAGATCACCCCAGGAGGCAGCTCAGACGGAAAATCACACACACATGAGCTGTTAAATCTCTGCACCAAATTCACCTTAAACCAGCAAATAACAGAGCCAACAGGACTGGAAAATACACTGAACCTCATCTTCACTAACAATGATGAGGAAGAATCACAGAGCTGCTCAGAGAAATAGCAAATATTTAACTTAAGGAATCATACAGGAGACAAGAAACTCAGGAAGAACTTAAAGATATCAAAGAAACTGGAAAAAAAATTCTTTTCTTATGCCAAATCTAAGCAAAAGCAACATCCAGTATTTGACTCCTACTTGATGTGATGGGACTTACACAGATGACAGCACAGAAATGAGTGAGATACTAAAGTCCCAGTATGATTCAGTGTTTAGCGAGCCGTTAACCGGATTAAGAGTCGAAAATCTAAATTATTTTTTTATAACAGACACTGAAAATTTGGTCAATCCAAAAATCTTTGAAATTATCCTAACAGCACAAAACTTTCAAAAGGCAATTAATGACATGCCCATGCACTCTGTCCCAGGCCCAGACTCGTGGAACTCTGTGTTCATCAAGAACTGAAAGAAACCCTTTTCATGTGCCTTCAGCATTCTATGGAGAGGGAACATGGACACAAGAGTCATCCCACAGTCACTAAAAACAGCAGACATAGCCTCCCTCCACACAGGTGACAGTAAAACCATTGCAAAGAACTACAGACCGATGACACTAACGTCCCATATAAAAATCTTTGAAAAGGTTCTAAGGAACAAGATCGCCACCCACCTATATACCCATCAGTTACGCAACCCAGGGTAACACGGGTTTAGAGCAGGTCGCTCCTGCCTTTGCAAAAGCCTTCGACAAGTGCGACCATGGTGTAATAGCGCACAAAATGCATAATAAAGGAATAACAGGAAAAGTTGGTAGATGGATCTATAACTTCCTAACAAATAGAAAGCAAAGAGTAATCGTAAACAGAATAAATTCTGAGGTGGCTACAGTGAAAAGCTCTGTTCTACAAGGCAGAGTACTCGCTTCCATCCTGTTCCTTTTCCACACATATGACACAGACAGAGATGTAAGCCACAGCACCGTATCTTCCTTTGCGGATGACACCCGAATTTGCAGGACTGTCATCCACTGAAGACACTGCAAGACTCCAAGTAGACATCATCCAAATCTTTACATGGGCCGCGGAAAACAATGTAAAGTTCAATGAAGAGAAATTTCAATTACTCCGATATGGAAAACTCGAGGAAATTAAAACTGAATCAGAGTATAAAACAAATGCCAACTACACAATAGAGCGAATAACTAATGTGAAGGACCTGGAAGTGATAATGTCAGAGGATCTTACTTTCAAAGATCTAAACATCTGCTAGGAAAATGATTGGATGGATAATGAGATCCTTCAAAATTAGGGACGCCAAGTCCATGATGATTCTCTTCAAATCGCTTGTTCTCTCTAGGCTGGAATACGGATGTTCACTAATGGCTTCTTTCAAGGCAGGCGAAATTGCAGGCCTGGAGAGTGTACAAAGAACTTTCACGACGAATATAAGCACGATAAAGCACGTAAATTACTGGGACTGGTTGTAGACCCTTGATTTGTTCTCCCTGGAACGCAGCCGAGAAAGATGCATGATAATATACACTTGGAAAATCCTGGAGGGACTACTTCCAAATTTGCACACAAAAATCACTCCGTACAATAGCAAAAGACTGGGAAGGAGATGCAACATCCCCCAATTAAAAGCAGGGGCTCCACGATTACGCTAAGAGACAATAGAATAATTGTCAGGGCTCCAAGACTGTTCAGCAGCCTCCCAGTATACATAACAGGGATTACCAATAGACCCCTGGCTGTCTTCAAGAAGGCACTGGACAGGCACCAGTCCATTATTATTATAATCAAGGGGTAAGCGCTAAACTCGTAGGATTATACAGAGCCTGTTGGGGGGATGTGGAAGGTATTCAGGCTTAATTCAGAGAATTGGACCACAGATCCGATTCCCTACATCAAGAGCCCCGCACCAGCCTCATGGAACCTCCCATGAGGGGAGTACCTGACAGCCGGGCTATGGTTCGTACGTCGGTTTACGTGTGGACAGCAGTAACAGCCTAGTTGATTAGACCCTGATCCACCGCGAGGGCTTGTCACGGACAGGTCGGCGGGGGCGTTCACCCCCGCGGGTATATCGAGAAATCTACTGTATTTATCCTCGACAAACCCTCTTATCGTTATTTTCTTAAAACCATTTTAAACTTAAGTCATCATTAAGGCAATATCTGACTCTCTTAATGGGACAATAATGGAAAAAACTAACATCATATTTTGTTCAGGGCAAATTTGTTCTTAAATTCTTCACGTTTAATTAAGTTATATGGAAAAAAAAGGATTTTCGACGTTAATTTTTTTTCCAAAAATATTCTGAAAATACCAGATGGCAGAGTGTGTGTAGCCGGATACTGGGGGTATGTGGTGTGTGTAGCCGGACACTGGGGTATGTGTGTGTGTGAGCCGGATACTGGGGGTATGTGTGTGTGTGTAGCCGGACACTGGGGGTATGTGTGTGTGTGTAGCCGGATACTGGAGGTATGTGTGTGTGTAGCCGGATACTGGGGGTATGTGTGTGTGTGTAGCCGGATACTGGGGGTATGTGTGTGTGTGTAGCCGGACACTGGGGGTATGTGTTGTGTGTAGCCGGATACTGGGGGTATGTGTGTGTGTAGCCGGATACTGGGGGTATGTGTTGTGTGAAACCGGACACTGGGGTATGTTTGTGTGTAGCCGGATACTGGAGGTAAAGTGTGTGTGTAGCCGGGTACTGGGGGTATGTGTGTGTGTGTAGCCGGAACTGGGGGTATGTGTGTGTGTGTAGCCGACACGGGGTATGGTGTGTGTGAGCCGGATACTGGGGTATGTGTGTGTGTAGCCGGATACTGGGGGTATGTGTGTGTGTGTAAGCCGACACTGGGAAAGTGTGTGTGTGTAGCCGGATACTGGGGGTAAGTGTTTTGTGTACCGGATACTGGGGTATGGTTGTGTGGTAGCCGGGCACTGGGGGTATGTGTGTGTGTGAAGCCGGATACTGGGTATGTGTGTTGTGAGCCGGCACTGGGGTATATGTGGTGTGAGCCGGATACTGGGGGTATGGTGTTGTAGCCGGGCACTGGGGTATGTGTGTGTGTGTAAGCCGGACACTGGGGTATGTTGTGTGTGACCGGGCACTGGGGTATGTGTGTGTGTGTAGCCGGACACTGGGGTATGGTGTGTGTAGCCGGACACTGGGGGTATGTGTGTGTGTGTAGCCGGGAAAACTGGGGTATGGGGGTGTGTTGTAGCCGGACACTGGGGCATGTTTGGGGTGTTAGCCGGATACTGGGGTATTGTGTGTGTAGCCGGATACTGGGGGTATGTGTGTGTGTAGCCGGATACTGGGGGTATGTGTGTGTGTAGCCGGATACTGGGGGTATGTGTGTGTGTAGCCGGATACTGGAGGTATGTGTGTTGTGTAGCCGGAACACTGGGGTATGTGGTGTGGGTAGCCGGATACTGGGGTATGTGTGTGTGTGTAGCCGGATACTGGGGGGATGTGTTGTGTAGCCGATACTGGGGGTATGGGGGGTGTGAACCGGATACTGGGGAATGTGTGTGTGGTAGCCGGATACTGGGGTATGTGGTGTGTAGCCGGATACTGGGGGTATGTGGGGTTGTTAGCCGGATACTGGAAGTATGTGAGTGTGTAGCCGATACTGGGGTATGTGTGTGTGTAGCCGGATACTGGGGGTACGTGTTGTGTAGCCGGAATACTGGGGGTATTTTGTGTGTGAGTCGGTACCCGGGGTATGTGTGTGTGTAGCCGGAAACTGGGGGGTATGTTTTTGTAGCCGGATACCGGGGAAGTGTGGTGTACCGAATACTGGAGGTATGGTTGTGTTAACCCGGAACTGAGGTTTGTGTGTGTAGCCGGATACTGGGTAGTGTGTGTGTAAACCCGATACTGAGGTATGTGTGGTGTAGCCGATACCTGGAGGAAATTTTTGTGTAGGCGGATACTGGAGGTATTGTGTGCGAGCCGGGTACTGAGGTATGTGTGTTGTAGCCGATCTGGAGGTATGTGGTTTTACCGGATACCCCGAGGAATGTGTTTTGTGTACCGATACTGGAGGTATGTGTGTGTAGCCGATACTGGAGGTTTTTGTGCGTAGCCGGATACTGAGGTATGTTGTTGTAACCCGGATACTTTAATGTATTTGTGTATGTAGCCGAACTGGAGGTATTGTGTGGAGAGCCCGGAACTGGAGGCATGGTTGGTAAACCCGAAACTGGAGGTATTGTGTGTGTTAGCCGGATACTGAGTATGTGTGTTTTGTAGCCGATACTGGAGGTATGTGTGTGTGAACCCGGAACTGGGGGTATGTGTGTGTAGCCGAATACTGGGTTATGTGTGTTGTAGGGGGATCCGGAGGTATGTGTGTGCGTAGCCGGATACTGAAGATTTTGGATGTGTGTAGCAGATGCTGAGGTATGTGTGGGGTGTACCGGAAAACTGAGGTAAAGTGTGGTGTACCGGAAACTGGGGGTATGTGTTTGTGTACCCGATACGGAGGGAATGTGTGTGCGTAGCCGGGAACTGGAGGCATGTGGTGTACCCGGATACTGAAGGTATTGTGTATTAGCCGATACTGGAGTATGTGGTGTGAGTAGCCGGATACTGGAGGTATGGTTTGTGTCCCCGATACGAGGTATGTGTGTGTTTAGCCCGGTACTAAGTATGGTTGTGTGTAGCCGAATACGGAGGTTAGTGTTTGTTAGCCGATACTGGAGTATGGTTGTGTGACCCGGATACCTGGAGGTATGTGGTGTGTATCCGGGTACTGGAGGTAGGTTTTTGTGTAGCCGGATAACTGTAGGTAAGGTTGGTTACCGGGTACTGGGGAATGTTGTTGTAGCCCGATACTGGAGGTTTTGTGTGTGTTAGCCGGATACTGGAGGTTGGTTGTGTACCGGATACGGAGTGTGGTATGTTTTACCCGGATACTGGAGGATGGTGTGTGTAGTCGGATACTGGGGTATGGGGTGAGTAGTCCCGGGTAACTGGAGTATGGGTGTTGTACCCCTTACTGGAACGTATAGATGTTTAGCCGGATACTAGAGGTATAGTGTGTGTTTGCCCAAACTGGAGGGATTGGTGTTGTAGCCAATACGGAGGTATAGTTGTGTATCCGATACTGGAAATATGGTTGGTAACCGGATACTAGAGTTTTGGTGTGTGTAAACGGATACTGGGGATGTTGTGTGTAGCCCGGATACTGGACGTAGGGCGTGTACCATACTTGGGGATATGGGGGGCACACCGATACTGACGTATGGTGTGTGTAGCCGGAAACTGGAGGGATGGTGTGTGTACCGGATACTCGAGGTAAGGATGCATGTTGCCGACACTAGGTATTTTTTTGTGTAAACGGATATGGGGGATTGTTGTGTGTACCCCGGACTTGGAATATGGTGTGTTTTAGCCGGATCGGAGGTATGGCGTTTGTTACCGATACTGGAGTGTGGGATTTAGTAGCCCGATACTTTGGAGTAATGGCTGTGTGTAGCCGGATACTCGAGGAATGGATGCATGTAGCCGGATAACTGGAGGTATGTGGGGTGTAAGCCGATACTGAGGTATGGTGTTTTGTAGCCGGATCGGGGGGAATTTGGGTGTGGTAGCCTGAAAACTGTAGTATGGTGTGTGTGTAGCCGCATAACTGGACGCATGGAATGTAGGCCGCATACTGGAAAAATAAGGAGAGTACCGATCCCGGAGGGATAGATGTAGCCGAACTGAGGTATGGGTGTGTGAAGCCGCCACTGGAAAATATGGTGTGAGCAGCCGACACTGTTTGTAGGTGGTGTAGCCGACCCCTGAGGCACCCTGTGTACGGAAAACTGAAGGTATGTGTGTGCGTAGCCCAATACTGGAGGTATGTTTGGATAGCCGGATACTGAGCAAAGGTTGTGTTTTACCCGATAACTGGAGGAGTGTGTGTAGCCGATACTGACGTTTGTGTAGCCGATACTGAGGTATGGTTGGTGTACCCGATACAGGAGAATGCCTTTTGTGTAGCCGGGTACTGAGTAGTGTGTGTGTAGCCGGATACTGGAGAATTTGGTTGTGTGTACCCGATACTGAGGTATTGAGTTTGCCGGGAAATGGGGGTATGTGTTTGTAGCCGGATTTCTGAGTAATCCTTTTGTGTAAACGGATATGGAGGTAGTGTGTTTTAGCCGATCTGGAGGTTGCTTGTGTGTGCCCGGATACTGCAGGAAAGTTGTGTGTAGCCGGATACAGGAAAATGGGTTTTGTGTACCCGATACTGAGGTACGTGGTTTAGCCGGTACTGGAGGTAAAGGTTGTGAGTAACCGAATACTGGGGGTTAGTGTGTGTGTACCGGATAAATGAGTATGGTTTTGTGTACCGGGAAATGGAGGAATTGTTTGTGTGCCGGATACTGGAGATGGTTGTGTATACCCGATACTGAGGTAATGGTTGTGCGTAGCCGGGTACTGTAGGTATGGTTGTTTACCGGGTACTGGAGGTATGGTTGGGTGGTAGCCGGATACTGGAGATATGGTGTGTGAAGCAGGATACTGGACGCATGGTTGTGTGTAGCCGGACACTGGAGGTATGTGTGTGTGTAGCCGGATACTGGAGGTATGGTTGTGTGTACCCGGATACTGGAGGTATGTGTGTGTGTAGCCGGGTACTGGAGGTATGATTTTTGTAGCCGATACTGGGCGATGGGTGCGTAGCCGGATACTGGAGGTATGGGGTTGTGCAGCCGGATACGAGACGGTATGGGTGTGTGTGTAGCCGGATACTCGAGGGATAGGTGTGTGTAAACCGGTTACTCGAGGGATGGTTGGATGTACCGTACTGGAGGTAATGTGTGTAGACGGATACTGGGGATGGTTTGGGGTAGCCGATACTGGAATATGGGTGTGTTTAAACCCCGGGTACTGGAGGTATGGGCGTTTGTAGCCGGATACTGGAGGGATGAGAGTGGTACCGGATACTGAGGTATGGGTGTGTGTAGCCGATACTCGAGGATGGGTGCATGTAGCCGGATACTGGAGGTATGTGTGTGTGTAGCCTGATACTGGAGGTATGGGTGTGTGTAGCCGCATACTGGGACGCATGGACTGTAGCCGCATACTGGGAAGTATGTGAGAGTAGCCGGATACTGGAGGTATAGGTGAGTAGCCGGATACTGGAGGTATGGGTGTGTGAAGCCGGCCACTGGAAGTATGGGTGTGAGCAGCCGCACACTGTAGGTATGGGTGTGTGTAGCCGGACACTGGAGGTATCAGTGTGTAGCCGGATACTGAAGGTATGGGTGTGTGTAGCCGGATACTAGAGGTATGGTTGTGTGTAGCCGGATACTAGAGGTATGGTTGTGTGTAGCCGGATACTAGAGGTATGGTTGTGTGTAGCCGGATACTGGAGGTATGTGTGTGTGTAACCGGATACTGGAGGTATGTGTGTGTGTAGCCGGATACTGGAGGTATGTGTGTGTGTAGCCGGATACTGGAGGTACGTGTGTATATAGCCGGATACTGGAGATGTGCTTGTGTGTAGCCGGATACTGGAGGTATGGTTGTGTGTACCCGGATACTGGAGGTATGGTTGTGTGAACCCGGATACTGGAGGTACGGTTGTGTGTAGCCGGATACTGGAGGTATGGATGTGTGTAGCCAGATACTGGAGAAATGGTTGTGTAGAAGGATACTGGAGGTATGGTTGTGTAGCCGGATACTGGAGGTATGGTTGTGCAGCGGATACTGGAGGTATAGTTGTGTAGCCGGATACTGGAGGTATGGTTGTGTAGCCGGACACTGGAGGTATGGGTGTGAGTAGCCAGATACTAGAGGTATGGGTGTGTGTAGCCAGATGCCCGGAGGTATGGGTGTGTGTAGCCGGATACTGGAGGTATGTGTGTGTAGCCGGATACTGGAGGTATGGTTGTGTCTAGCCGGATACTGGAGGTATGGGTGAATGTAGCCAGATACTGTAGGTATGGGTGTGTGTAGCCTGATACTGGAGGTGTTGTTGTGTGTAGCCGGATACTGGAGGTATGGTTGTGTGTAGCCGGATACTGGAGGTATGTGTGTGTGTAGCCGGATACTGGAGGTATATTTGTGTAGCCGGATACTGGAGGTGTGGGTGTGTGTACCCGGAAACTGGAGGTATGGTAGTGTGTAGTCGGATACTGGAGGTATGGGTGTGTGTAGCCCGTTACTGGAGGTATGGTTGTGTAGCCGGATACTAGAGGTATGGGTGTGTGTAGCCGGATACTGGAGGTATAGGTGTGTGTAGCCGGATACTGGAGGTATAGTTGTGTAGCCGGATACTGGAGGTATGGGTGTGAGTAGCCGGATACTAGAGGTATGGGTGTGTGTAGACGGATACTGGGGGGATGGTTGTGTGTAGCCGGATACTGGACGTATGGGTGCGTGTAGCCGGATACTGGAGGTATGGGTGTGTGCAGCCGGATACTGACGGTATGGGTGTGTGTAGCCGGATACTGGAGGTATGGGTGTGTGTAGCCGGATACTCGAGGTATGGATGCATGTAGCAGGATACTGGAGGTACGTGTGTGTGTAGACGGATACTGGGGGATGGTTGTGTGTAGCCGGATACTGGAGATATGGGTGTGTTTAGCCGGATACTGGAGGTATGGGCGTTAGTAGCCGGATACTGGAGGTATGGGAGTGTGTAGCCGAATACTGGAGGTATGGGTGTGTGTAGCCGGATACTCGAGATATGGATGCATGTAGCCGGATACTGGAGGTATGTGTGTGTGTAGCCGGATACTGGAGGTATGGGTATGTGTAGCCGGATACGGGAGGAATGGGTGTGTGTAGCCTGATACTGTAGGTATGGGTGTGTGTAGCCGCATACTGGACGCATGGGAGTGTAGCCGCATACTGGAAGTATGGGAGAGTAGTCGGATACTGGAGGTACAGGTGAGTAGCCGGGTACTGGAGGTATGGGTGTGTGAAGCCGGCCACTGGAAGTATTGGTGTGAGCAGCCGGACACTGTAGGTATGGGTGTGTGTAGCCGGACACTGGAGGTATCAGTGTGTAGCCGGATACTGAAGGTATGGGTGTGCGTAGCCGGATACTGAAGGTATGGCTGTGTGTACCCGGATACTGTAGGTATGCTTGTGTGTAGCCGGATATTGGAGGTATGGTTGCGTGTACCCGGATACTGGAGGTATGTGTGTGTGCAGCCGGATACTGGAGGTATGTGTGTGAGTAGCCGGATACTGGAGGCATGGTTGTGTTTACCCGGATACTGGAGGTATGTGTGTGTGTAGCCGGATACTGGACGTTTGTGTAGCCGGATACTGGAGGTATGGTTGTGTGTACCCGGATACTGGAGGTATGCTTGTGTTTAGCCGGATACTGGAGGTATGTGTGTGTTTAACCGGATACTGGATGTATGTGAGTGTGTAGCCGGATACTGGAGGTATGTGTGTCTGTAGCCGGATACTGGAGGTATGCTTGTGTGTAGCCGGATATTGGAGGTATGTGTTTGTGTAGCCGGATACTGGAGGTATGGTTGTGTGTGCCCGGATACTGCAGGTATGTGTGTGTGTAGCCGGATACTGGAGGTATGTTTGTGTGTACCCGGATACTGGAGTTATGTGTGTGTAGCCGGGTACTGGAGGTATGGTTGTGTGTAGCCGAATACTGGAGGTTAGTGTGTGTGTAGCCGGATACTGGAGGTATGGTTGTGTGTACCCGGATACTGGAGGTATGTGTGTGTGTAGCCGGATACTGGAGGTATGGTTGTGTATACCCGGATACTGGAGGTATGGTTGTGTGTAGCCGGATACTGTAGGTATGGTTGTGTGTACCGGATACTGGAGGTATGGTTGTGTGTAGCCGGATACTGGAGGTATGGTTGTGTGAAGCCGGATACTGGACGCATGGTTGTGTGTAGCCGGATACTGGAGGTATGTGTGTGTGTAGCCGGATACTGGAGGTATGGTTGTGTGCACCCGAATACTGGAGGTATGTGAGTGTGTAGACGGATACTGGAGGTATGGATGTGTGTACCCGGATACTGGAGGCATTGTTGTTTGTAGCCGGATACGGGAGGTATGGTTGTGTGTAACCGGATACTGGAGGTAGGGTTGTGTGTAGCCAGATACTGGAGGTATGGCTGCGTGTACCGGATACTGGAGGTATGGTTGTGTGTAGCCGGATCCTAGAGGTATGGTTGTGTGTAGCCGGATACTGGAGGTATGTGTGTGTGTAGCCGGATACTGGAGGTATGTGTGTGTAGCCGGATACTGGAGGTATGTGTGTGTGTTAGCCGGATACTGAAGGTACGTGTGTATGTAGCCGGATACTGGAGGTATGCTTGTGTGTAGCCGGATACTGGAGGTATGGTTGTGTGTACCCGGATACGGCAGGTACGTGTGTGCGTAGCCGGATACTGGAGGTATGGCTGTGTGTACCCGGATACTGCAGGAATGTGTGTGTAGCCGTGTACTGGACGTATGGTTGTGTGTACCCGGATACTAGAGGTATGGTTGAGTGTAGCCGGGTACTGGAGGTATGGTTGTGTGTACCCGGATACTGGAGGTATGTGTGTGTGTAGCCGGATACTGGAGGTATGGCTGTGTATCCCGGATACTGGAGGATGGTTGGTGTGTAAGCCGGATACTGGGGGGTAAAAGGTTGTGTGTACCCGGATGCTAGAGGTATTTGGTTTAGTGTAGCCGGGTTACTGGAGGTATGGTTTTGTGTAGCAGGAATGGAGGTACGGTTGTGTGTTGCCGGATACTGGAGGGATGTGTGTGTGTAGCCGGGGTACTGGGTATGGTTGTGTGTACCTACGGGAGGTATTTGTGGTGTAGCCGGTACTGGAGGTATGGTTGTGTTAGCCGGTACGGAGGTAGTGTGTGTACCCCGGGTACAGGGGTATGTTTGTGTTAGCCGGGTTGGAGGTATGGTGTGTGTGCCGTATGGAGGATGTGTATGGTAGCCGGAAAATGGGGGGTATGCTTTGTGTAACGGTAGGGGGGGTAAGGTTGTGTGTACTGTATACTGGGGGTTTGGTTGTGTAAGCCGAACTGGGGTTTGGTTGGTGTAGCCCGGTATGGAGGTAAGGGTTTTGTGTAGCCAGATACTGGAGGTGTCGTTGTGAGCCGGGTACTGGAGGGTTTGGGTTTTGTAGCGGATGCTGGAGGTATGGTTGGTAGGGGGAATGGAGGTTTTTTGGATAGCCGGGTACGGGGTATGGTTGTGTAGCCCGGGTAGGAAGCATGGTTGGTAGCCGGGCACTGGAGGGATAGTTGTGAGTAGCCGATACTGGAGGTATGGGTGTGTGAAAACTTCATATGGAGGTAGAGTGTGTGGTTTCCGGCACTGAGGTATGTGCGTGTAGCGGATATGGAGGTATGGTTGT